>OY015313.1:17921461-19152390 GCA_955612985.1 Cheilosia scutellata | reverse complement strand
CAGTCTGGCGGTATATTCTTTAGTAAATTGAGCCTCAGGTACTTGTTAGTAGTTTGAGCTCTAGATCAAGATAACAGACAGCAATAGATTGAAAGCCCAACCCAAATGGCAAGAGCTAGGAAACTGACATTTTGAAACAGATTTCTTCTTTTTTTGCCGAAGTGAGCACTTAATCGCGATTTGGGGAAATTCAAACTCCAAAAGGGGGAAAAGTGATGCCAAAGTTTGTATGGGAAAATTTGTATTTTTCATCCAATCGAATTCAAACTCGATTTGTACACTCTATATAAGAAATAAAGTAAATAGCAGTAGGTACTTCTACATATATGTACATTCGTCTGAATTAGAGAACCTCAGTATAAGTAAACTTAAATTTTAGCCTCCAGAATTCTTGTCCTGACCGTTGTCGAAAAAACCACGTGTGAATTTTCAGTTTCTTAAGTACCTGGGGACGTTCTGTTCAAACATGAATGTTTAATAAACATCAGATTATACAGACGCCGCCAAAGCAATATGGCCGCCACAGGCTGTCAAGACCCTTCTCAATAGATGACCCCTTTATGAATTTTCACTTTTAAGGTGATAAAATGGCTGATTCTGTTGTTTTTTTTTTTTTAGAACAACAAAAATATTCCGATTCAGTTAGCTCATGGATCTTTGACTAACTGATTCTAGTTCCAATTGTGCGCGCCACTTAAGACGAGGTATTCGGTATTCCTCCACTCCGCTGCGCATGGAGTCGAAGATACTTCGGACTGGAACACTGGTGTCCATTCGCTCTACATATCCTAATCGTCTGACGACAGATTCGCACTTTTCTGAACAGGTCGATCGCTGTACAGTTCGTAGAATTCGCTGTTAAATCTCACTTTCCAAATCCCGTCAACGCAAAAGGGACCAAAAATCTCTTATCCGTCTTAGCTAATGTTCATACTTTTGCGCCGTATAGCAAGACTGGAATTATGAGGCTCTTATATAGAGTTCCCCTAGTGTTTGAACAAAAAGGCCTTTCTACTCAATTTTCAGGCCAAAGGAACATCATGACGATTTGTTTTTTCCCTTTCTTGTTGACGGCATATGTATACTTAGTTCTGAGGATAATTAAGGTTATTATAAAAATGAAAGATAGTAAAAAATCGTTCACAAAAATAGTTCTACATATTTTTGAAATAACTTACTTATCAAAAACCTATTATTTTTTGCGGAAAAAGTGAAAAAGAATTTAATATACAATCCAAATCTTCTTAACCAGCATAAAAAAAGATAATAGAATTGAAACGCAATAGCTTTAGCTAGCTTCTTCAGTTACGCGTAAATAAAGATTAAAGCCTCCGATAACATTTCATCCAACTTGAATCGTATGGGGTAATTTTAAATCGGGGATTTTTTCATTGTGAATGACCGTAACAAGATGACTGCCCTGTGGTATAAATACAGAGGGATAATGTTTGTTTCTTCACAACCTAAAACGTCTGCTCTGCGCAAGTGTTTCAGTGAGCTACCTATAATAATCGTAAAGTTCTTCTTCTTCCAAGTTCCAACACCGACAATGGAAAAAACAACCATCTTCCTATTGGTCCTGGTCTGTGCCATGGTAATCACCACCACAGCTGCCGAAACGGTTCGTGTTGAACCCTGCAATGAGGTCTGCGAACGGAGCAATGCCGAAAAGGATTCCTGTTGCAAAGCCCATGGTTATAAAAATCACGCAAATTGTGATGGCGGAATGAATTGTAATAAATAAATTGTATTTGCCTGGTGTAGTTATTATTATATATTCGAGCCAAAATAAATAATCTTTTTCTGAACAATAATTCGTCTGCTGTTTCATTTATCACTTACTGAATGGGGTGGGTAAGCGAGGAGTAACAACGATTCTCGCTAGTTGGGATTGACCCTGACCATTTCTGTTGGAAAATTTTGTCGAATTTCAGTCTATGAATTATTGTTTGACTGAATAACATTAACAAGAACTCATTGACACAGTCACTTTGGTAGGAATGATAGCTATTTCGAGCTACACCACTAGTTCATCATCAGACTCCTTTTAAGTGATTGTTTGATCAATTCTGACAGTCAACTCTGCGTATACATATAATCCACTTGGGAAGACATTTTTGCTTTCCCCTGTCAGGAAATGAACCTTGCATTTCCATTTGTCAATTGACCAAGTGACTACCACTTGCGCCAACTGAGCGATGAGTACAAGTCCGCCATAAAGAACATCGAACTCCCAAAATGGAACTACTTTGCGCTGCACAAGTACAGTGAGCGTCAAAAGTGAGTGAACACCAAGCGGTTTTCATTTTTGTCTTTGGAGTTTTTTTTTTAGATATTTATAAAGCATTTTTTGCTGTCGACATGAAATATGCTTAATTATTGTTATTTCGTTTTTAGAACTGTTTCCAGAACCTAGAGAAAACTCAAAAGGAGATCGGTGTTTACTCACTTTTGACGCTCACTGTATACCATTGGTTTTTATAAGTCCAATTATCCAGACACTTCTCAGGGGACTATCATAAGCCTTCTTCTAAGTTGCCTAAGATGTATCTTTGGAGGTACTTTGAAGGTCCTTTCGAGGTTCTTTATCCGAGCAATTGCTTGGCACAAACAAAGTAGATGAGTAATATCCTCTGTGACATCGTTAAGCTTAATTTTATGGCATGCTGGCCAGAGAGTATTCGTATTCTTAATTTTATTCTACCGAGTTTTATTAATTCCCCAGATTTTATCCGATCTAGCTGAGGCCACAAAGCTTTTGAAACTCAGGATATTAGGTATCCACACCATTAATGTGCCGCTTCCTTGTGATTCTAAAACTCCTCAATGCTTTCTGGCCACGATCGGTCAAATTATTTAAAGAAGCTAGAGACTGTCGCGTCTTTTGCTTTTGTTTCCTTATTGCCTGGTCAACTATAAACTCATCGAATGTAATAGCATCCCCTCCCCTAATGCTTGTCTTACCTGCTTTCTCTTGGAGTTTAGCTCGTTGTTTCACCACGACAGTTGAGACTTCTTGGTTGTCTTCTTCGTAGGACATATTCATTATTTTGCCTAGGTTATCAACTGCCTTGTCTATATCTGAGTGCATTTTCCCTTAGATGTTGACTAACTATAAATTCGTACCTACCCCAGTCCGAACTTTTGAGATTTCTGTAGGTGTTATTAGGCGATACTTTGTAAGTGATATAACTCGTTTTAATTCAAAAGGAACTTTATTCTACAACGTCTTACAAGCTAATGCTAATATAATTCTACAATTCAAGTTAATAGATTAAGATTTGCGCGGGATTAGATCTTGATTTCGCGCCAAGGAAATTATGACAAAAGATTTGACATTGACAACTATTGACATTATTATGACAACATTAATCTGTATGTGCATTTAGTCGATGCTATTAGTACAGGGTGCATCAATTACCCCTTTGGTTAATTTGGAACGAATCTAACCGTCTTGAATCGGGCACGCTGTGATCTTCTTGGTGTCGGTAAAAACCTCGGTGGATCTGGATCTGCTGCATGCGAAGGACTTGCATGTGAAACATCGGGATTCAGAGGTGTGTCGCACGGTGACAGCGGATTCTCTTCTGACAAATCAACTATTGGCGGATACGAATCTGGATCGATGAAAACGTCTTCATCCTGCTCCTGCCCTTGACTTGGTGAACTATGTCCTTGACTTGATGCCATATTTCTAGGGAAAGAAACAGTATTAGAAGGGTGAAAATCAGAACTTACCTGTCTCAATTCAAAGGTTTTTTGCTGGGCAGAAAGGTTTGTGGCGGTGCTTATTGTTGCGTTAGCTCTGATTTGGTTCTGATGTCGTCGGCAGATTCCCTCCTCAGTTTGAATTTGGTACATCCTTCTTCCAAGCGTCTTTTTGATTCGTCCTGTTATCCACTTCCTTCCCCTTAAGTACTGTCGCACAAAGACAGATTGAACTTGATGAAACTTCGGTTGACTGCTAGCTGTTTCCTCTCGTCTTTTCGGTTCGGGAAGAATTGCAGAGAGTAAGGTCCGATGTTGACGACCGTGGAGTTTTTCTGCTGGAGAAATTCCAGCTTCATCTGGAGTGGTGCGGAAAGTTGACAAGAACGTGGCCAGTGCCTCCTCATCGGCTCCCGGATTATCAGTCATGATTTTAAGAAAAGCTGTTTTGAACGTTCTCACCATCCTCTCGGCTAACCCATTTGACTCGGGGTTGAACGGGGCTGACGTCATTTGCCGAATTGAATGTTCTCGACAAAACTGCTGGAACTCCCTTGAGGTAAATTGAGGGCCATTGTCGGATACAATAACCTTGGGAAGACCCTCTAAGGCGAATATAGAACGCAAGGCTTGAATGGTGGCCTGCGAAGTTGTTGAAGACATTCGAATGACGAACGGGAACTTAGACTTCGAATCCACAACGATCAACCACATAGATTTTTGAAAAGGACCAGCAAAATCTATGTGGATGCGCTCCCAAACGTGCTCCGGTGTCGTCCAACTGGAGTATTCTTTCGGTGCGCGGCTGGCATTTGTTTGACACGCGTTGCATTTGGCGACTGTTGTCTCTATGATGTCGTCAATTTGAGGCCACCAACAGTATCGGCGGGCCATTTGCTTCATTCTAGTTACTCCCCAGTGACCTTGGTGTAGAAGTGCTAGTACTTTACGCTGAAGTGAGGCGGGTATCACCACCCTTGGACTTTGGCTGTGAAAGAGAAGAATGTTAGCAGACACACTTAGACAAAACCTTCTACGAAAATAAGGAAGTAACTCATTCTGAGTAGCTGGCAAACGTGCTGGCCAACCCTGTTGAACATACTCGAACACCTTACGAATGAGCGAATCATTTTTTGAAAATTTAGCGATGACCTCGGAATTTATTGGAAAATTCTCTATAGCTGAATAGCTGTCATCAACTTGATGGCAAGACTCCTCCGATTTGTCAAAGTCCTCATCCGGACCGACCGGTGAACGTGATAAGCAATCGGCATTTCCATGCTTTGAGGTTGGACGATAACGAATCGTATAGGTATATCCCATTAGAAAGATTGCCCAACGTTGGAGCCTTTGAATGGTCATATGCGGTAATTTTTTGCTAGGGCTAAAAATGGTAACTAGCGGCTGATGATCTGTTATGAGCTCGAATTGACGCCCATACAGATATTGTTGAAATTTTGTTACTCCAAAGATTATTGATAGAGCCTCCTTTTCGATCTGGCTGTAACATTTCTGAGCTGCATCCAGCGTTTTCGAGGCAAACGCAATTGGTTTTTCTGTTCCATCTGGGTAAACGTGTGAAATCACTGCTCCAATGCCGTAGGAAGAGGCATCGGTAGTCAGAGTGATGGGTAAATCATCTCGAAAATGGGTCAGTCTTGAAACATTTAGAATTTTCTCTTTAAAATTGGTAAATGCCTTTTTTTGCTCCTTTCCCCACTTGAAAGTCTCTTCTTTTGCTCTAAGTTTATTCAACGGTGCAGCTAATTGAGCAAAATTATCAATAAATTTGTTGTAGTAGTTGAGTTTACCTATGAAGGCTTCCAGATCCTTGATGTCTTTTGGTTCCGGTAGATCGACAATGGCTTTGACCCGCGTCTCTGATGGACGTATGCCTGTTTCATCGATGATATGACCAAGGTATTCGACTTCAGTTTTCGCAAACTGACATTTTGCCAGGCGACAGCGCAGCCCGTGGTTTTCCAATCTCTCTAGAAACACTTTGAGATTGCTCAAATGTTCCCCATTCGTGCGCCCGGAAATAATGACATCGTCTAGGTATGAAACACAGAAATCCAAATTGGCCGTGAGCTGATCCATATAACGCTGAAAAATACCAGTTGAGCTGGATGTGCCAAAGGGTAGTCGTTGGTACTCGAATAGTCCGAATTCTGTACTTATTACACAGACCTTTTTCGATTCGGTATCAAGAGGAATCTGGAGGTAAGCATCCGATAAATCGATCTTCGTAGAGTATCGCCCACCTTGCAATTTCCGGAAAAGTTCTTCTATACGCGGCACTGGATGGCGATCTATTTCTAAGTGAGGATTTATTGTGATCTTGAAATCACCACATATTCGCAAAGTTCCATTTGCCTTCTTTACCATTACAATCGGTGCAGCCCATTGGCTTGATTCGATGGGGCGTAAAATGCCCAACCCTCGCAGACGTTCTAGCTCGAGACGGACGGCCTCCTTTTGAGCAAAGGGCACCGGACGATATTTATAATATTTAGGTTGGCAGTTCGGCTTCAATGTTAAATGTGCTTCATAAAACTGACTGCATCCTAATTCCGGTTTAAACACTGCTTCATGTTTTTTGCAGAGTGCCATCGCATCAGCCAGCAGCTGATCTTTAGAATCCAATCCAATTTGTAGTACAGAACTAGAATTATTAGCTTGAATCTTAAGACCGAACGCTTGAAACCAGTCCAAACCCATAATATTTGCGCCTCGTTCAATATTACATACTAAGAGTGGTAAAGTTCGTGTTTGTGTTTCCCACTGAACACATACATTTAGCAAACCTTTAACTGGCTCCGAAATCTCTCCATAAGCTTTAAGCGATCGAGAGGTTGGCTGGCATTGCGGGCGGCTAAGATTGTTGTACCCCTCAAGACTTATGAGTGAGCATGTGGCACCAGTGTCCAACTGAAAGGTTAATGGGCGCTGATTAACGTGGAGCAACACAAAGATTTTATTTTTATTTGCATCGGTCTCTAACTGAGCAGACGATACCACTTCTACTACACGCTTTTGCGCTATGTTGACGTCTTCTATTTCGTTGATTGAATGTGCAGATTCTGTCTGCCATTGGTGGCTACATTTGGTCGCCCGATTTTGATGACGTTGGTTAGCGCCGCCTGTGCTGCGCGAACGCCTTCTCCGACTGTTTTTTGATTGATAGCGAGGCTGTGATTGAGATGAAGGTGGGCCTTCCAGTTGTTTACCAGACAAGCAAACGCTACGTATGTGACCACGTCGTTGACAATTGTCACAAATAGAATCAATATGCTTGCACAAATTTCGAAGGTGTTGCGTGAAACAATTTGGGCAAGATTTTCTTATGCTAAACTTATTATCATGAGACTTACTTGTGAGTTTTTGATAATTTGAGCCGTTAACGAGATTAACTTCTGCAGACGTTGTTGGGTTGGAAGTACTGCTTCCCTTGAGTATGTTTGATGCTTGTTGTGTTGATTCGTAAGCTGTGGTCAGTTCCTCTATTTCGTCCAACGATGGGTTCTTTTTTTGCGTCGCAGCGATTCGAACAGCGTCATGAGGTGTATAAAATACGATCATGTCTCTTATCATGATATCCGCATATGATGTGTGACAATCGGTTTTGGAACAGACGAAAGCGCAGTCCCTTGCAAGGCCTCGTAAGTCTGCTATCCACTCTGCGTATGACTGTCCTGGGACCATCTTTTGTTTCAAGAATTTGCATCTCGAAGCAAGCACGTGCAATTTGGATTCGAAATGTTTCGTTAATTTCGTAGAAAGGTCTTTGAATGTGAGTCTACTTACATCTTCTGTTCCTACCAGCTTTTTGAGCAGATCATTTATTTGATTCCCACACGTTGATAGAAAATGGGCTTTTTTTTAAATTGTCGTCTTCTAAAGAGTTTGCGGTGAAATGCTGTTCCAGTTGGAAAAGATAGCTTTCCCAACTCTCCTTTTCGTTATCAAATGGATGGAACTGAGGGATCGTGGATTTATTCGACAATGGGCACTTCTTCACTAGCTGCTCCAACGAAGCTTTATTGTCAGCTAGCATTTTTTCCATCCATTGTTTTTGCGATGCAAGCATTTCTCTCAATGCTTCTTCCATTTTATAATCCTCGTCGCCACTTGATATAACTCGTTTTAATTCAAAAGGAACTTTATTCTACAACGTCTTACAAGCTAATGCTAATATAATTCTACAATTCAAGTTAATAGATTAAGATTTGCGCGGGATTAGATCTTGATTTCGCGCCAAGGAAATTATGACAAAAGATTTGACATTGACAACTATTGACATTATTATGACAACATTAATCTGTATGTGCATTTAGTCGATGCTATTAGTACAGGGTGCATCAGTAAGACTAATTAAAAGCAAACTGTGACCTTATAGGGATTCCTCCTCTAGAACCCTCCATTTCTCAATTGTGAGAGAATTATTACAGGATCCTAGAGTGATGTCCAACACCTCCTGTCAGTTTCGCAACACAAAAGTTGGTGTAGTACACTTATTGAACATGCCTAAAATTGTCAATTGTTTGTGGCTCTATTTTGCAAATGATTTAATGAATATTCAAAAACTGCGTGAATTGGTCTTGATATAACACAGACCTGTCACAGTTTGACATAAAAAAATACAATTGCGTCACAGCAACATCATTGCTTAATTATTTACGGTTACGGAACTTGTATTTGAAGATATCGAATTGTTCATCTTTCTGAAGAAACCAAAGTATGTACTGTCAGTGTCAAGTTGGTATCGCCGTATTGCGATTGCTGACAAGTCGGTTATTGTATCTTTTTAGCGCACTGCGCTTGCTTACTGTAGGGGCTTCATTGTTTTACAATTTTGCAGTCTCCATAAAACGTTTGCAAAAAGTTTCGCAATATTTCCCAGAGTTGCTCAAGCGTAATTAAACCAATCTATTTATTATCGGGGAGTTGTTATGTTGTTGTTATATTGTCGCAGTGATACGCTCTGTGATACGTTACGTGCTTCAAACAACAAATGGCCCAATTTTTATGTGCGACGAATTCGATAAGAATGATGATGATTTATTTGGTTAGAGTTGGGATTTCGATTGCACTGAATGAATATTATGTAGGTACTTAGAGTCAGCTCAGGGGTCAATTATTGGGTACCCTGCAACTAAAAACAAAATTCCGCTGGGATACCTCCTGACTTACCTTATAAGTATGGGAGGTACATCTAGCTCTTCGTTTTAAATTTTTGCATAATTGTGTACCCCAATAAGAACATTATTTATAAGGCTGCATAATCACAACCTACATCCTTAAAACTCCTACACATATCCATTAACAGTATTTCAATGGTTCGCCTAAAAAGACCAATCTCACCAATTTGAACGTCAATTGCAAAATGAAAAGCAGCAAAAACTTAAAAACTCTTCAAACTCTATATTCCTTGCAGCAATAAGGGGAAGAAGATTTTAAACAAATTTTCCTCAAGTCTTGATTTATGCGGAGGTCGGGGTCTTGAAAGGGCACGTGTGTGTGCACTTCAATCGCCCTACTACATACTATAGGAACTACACGGCATGTGCTCTTCTCACCCACTTGCAGTAGAAATTCCTATGAAAAATGTATACAACCCTTGCAAGGATATTGTAGCAATATTTTTCACTGCTTATGGAGAAGGACGAGAGTAATAAATGCACGTTGGCGAAAAATAAACCAACTATAGTGTGTGTAGTGGTTGGTATATGTGTACCGTGCAACCTGCGTGAGAGTAACTTGTAAGTTCACCTTACTACCTTACATATTGTATGCATTCACGTTGCGGGAATAAACGATTTGAAATACTTCTACTTGGCTGTGGTATGGTGCGGAATGTTGAGGGTATATTGCTGGTGCCCCGGGTGGATTTTCATATTTTCTTTGAATTTAAAATTTCTCTTCTCGAAGGGAAACAGAAACAACTGTGAATGATGCACACGACCTTGGCAGAAGGGAGAGAATTTTAAAGCCAAATTATTCGATGATTTAAAAAAGTTTTAGTTCGTTAAGCAATTACGATTAACTGTGCAGAAAAACATTACGTACGATAAAAGTTTGGCCTAAACTGAAAAATGCTTGAGAAGTTCAAGGATGGTGATGATTTACATACTCGTATATATAGGTACATATGTATTTGTTCGTGTTGAGAAATTTGTGTTTCGTTGAATAGTTTTGTTAGTCATTATAGCGGCCCAAGGGTAAGAAGTCCTAAAGTGCGAGGGCTTGGAATCCAAAATTTTACTGATCATTTCTAATAAGTACATACATATATGGGCTCAGATCACGTAAAATTTAAGCGATCGAAGGATATCGTTTCGACAATAGCAGCCTCTGTCAATAGCAGTCGCTAACAGCTGACAAATCTGCCGGAGTGGATGAAATTCGGCTGGAAATGCTCAAGACCTTAGAGGAAGAGGGATTTAAATTGGTCTCTCGTATCATTAAAGTGGTCTGGGAATGCGGCAAAATACCCGGCGATTGTCAGATTGGAGATTGTGCCCTTTTCCAAAAAGGGAATATATGATATTGCTCCAATTGCCTGGAGTACATTAGTTTTGAGTCTCCATGGAAAAGTCTTTGACAAAGTGCTGGAAACGCGCTGCAAAGCTGTGGTCGTTGTCAAGATGAGCAGTGCAATATTCGACCGGGCAGAAGCACAACCGACCAGTTATAGACTTGGAAATAGAATTGACGGTTCTTTTTTGAGAGAAATCTCTCAACTCAAATCTCTCTTTACACAAACTGTACAAGCTGTGTTCAGACAAACGGCATCATAAGTCATAAGATGCTCTTCGCTTTCTATGCTTCTGTGGTTTGGTCATGTTAAACGCATTTCCTCAACTAGGATCAGGATCCCAAGAAGTGCTATGGAATCCATACCATCAGGCAGGCGTCCTCTAGGTTCCAGGATTAGATGGTAAGATCAAATCGATTATCTCTCCTCAACCGGTATGTAGATTGCCTTTGATGATCTAGATCGGAAGGCGGAGAATTAGGAGTTATGGGATGGTCCACGTGAGTAGCTTACCCTCGCTACCCACGATGGTGATATGGATATTATATAACAACAAACCCTTCCAGCCAGCTGCATCCAGTTTCTCACCAAAGATTAAGCTCAAAGACTTGTCGGGCTTGCGCATTGTTTTCTGTATACCTTATAGACCTCTCGTGGCACAGCCATATTTTTAACAAAGTAAACTTCGCTCTGTATTCCGTGGAGAATTCCTCCGCACTGAATACAAATTGGATCGAATATCAGCAGAAAAATCTTTATCTCTCAGCTTTCGACAGAGTCCGTGTTTCTGCACCACACGGCAGAATAGATACCGGCTGCGAATCATATTCCTTGTTCTTGTTTAGGCCTTGTCTCCTCGGGAAGATCGTTTTACCGTCTGGTAAGACTTTCAAACATTACCTCTGCCGTAGTACTCTTTAACAGATTTAGCCACACACTGCTTGTAGCATTTCTGAGAGGTTGATCTTCTTCCCTTAATTTTGGATTTCTCAGCAGCTCTGTTACTTGACAGCCCTCGTTCTTCGCTATATGTGCCAGCTGGCAAAGATCCGCTTCTTTCCGATTCTGTCATTAAAGTCCCCAAGAACAATCTTGAAGTGTCGGTCGTAAGTTGACCACTAATCATACGTCTTCTCGTGAAAATTGTAGAACGCTTCCTTGTTTACGTTATCATTCTCCTCTGTAGGGCAGTGAGCACAAATTTTTAAAGTCTCCCTCTTCCTTTATTTTCCTTGAAAAAATGACAAGTTTTCTTTTTTTTACAATAATTTGTGTCCTACGTACATATGACATTTATCAAGGCTTGTTCAATTATATTAGCTCATCAAAACCCTAAAGCTCAACACAGAAGATTATGAGAAGCACCACTTAAACGAAGCTCCTACGTTTAATATATCTCTAAACGTTATGCTGATGCGCTTAGTATGACGCCTTAAGCATCAACCTCTCTACCGCTGCATTAAAAATGTATTGACGTCCAACAAACCGCCCAAATGACCTTCAATTGGTTGTAGAAAATTCACTCAATTGGTTATGCTCGTATCCTTGCTATGTCCGCACTCTGACCTTTCATGATGTAAGCCCATAACGCCCTCTAAAGCACTTTTTGGTAAAAGAACCTCACTAAGGACTTGCAACGACTGCACACATGTGAACTGCAATAAAAAAAAATTGCAACGCCAGTGTATGTCAAAAACTGCTCTTCAAATATTGATTAGGAACTATGTAACGTATTATCCCAACAACATATGTAATACACACTCGAAATGACCCTCGTCCTTTTCGGTTTAAGTTTTCCTCGCGCAATGCAAATTCCTTAACACAAATGAAAAGAAATAGCGCCTGGTTAGGTTAGTACCAGGGATGATAATGCTGAACCCAAAAAAAGTAGCAAATTGCCCGAAAAAACGAAGTAGATTTACAAAAAACGAAGCAGACATTTGGCGAAATGCTCAAAATGATAAAGTTAGGTCTTCAATTGGATAATGGGATTTATAGATGGATGTGTAGTGTGACAGAAAGCACATAAATGATATTCTACAGTGCATTACATCCTCGGTTCTTAAACTGTGTTCCGCGACTTTCTTGAATTAAGAATAGTAAAACACAAAAATACCTAATTTTTGTAAGGTAGGTAGGTATGCAATTGCAAACATTTTTGCGCAAAAAAATGTTTGAAGCTTATATTAATTTTTATTGAAGTGTGAGCTACCCATAATTAAAAAAAAGCAAACAAAAATGGTACAGCAACATCCACTTTCCCAAAATAATTATGAGCAACAATCCATGAAGTATGCATTCGTGTGAGTATAGTTCGCGCATAGCTTTTATGAGGTACTACACACTATCTTACAAAGAATGAAAATAAGTCAGAATGTAACCCAGCCTACGACGGCCATATTATTTACTTCGGGTATAAGTCAGGTTTAAGTAGTTAATTTTACACCCGATCATTAATCAGATTTTTTTAAACCCGATAATTTATACCAAATTAGAATTAGTCAATAATATGAAATTTTGTTTTAACCCGGGTTAAATTACTTAAATTAAATTATTTACATAATCGGATTAAACGCCGACAAGGTTAAAAAAACGGGTTTATCATCGGGTTTATCGACTGAATATTATGGATTTGGTTTTAATTTTTGGGTTAAACTCACTTAAACCAGGGTGTGAACTTTAATCCGGATTAAAGTGAGTGAATAAAATGGCCGTTATAGATGTACATAGTTCTTCTTTATCAAAAAATGTATTTTGATTCTGTATCATTAAACGAATGTTGGGTTGGTATGCTATTAAGAGTGAATACCCTGAACTTGCCAAACAGGCTATCACCCCTATCGTGGAATCCTTCGGAATTAAGTTTCACTTCACCTATAGGTACGATCCCTTTCACCTTCTACTGCTATCGTGGAATCCGCCGGAAACTTTTCCTTATCGACACGTTTTTGGGAAAGGTAGTTTCACTGTCAAACGGCGGTCTTTCATTTGTCAATACAAATGTGTAGATGCATTTGTCGGAGGCATTTGAAAAGTTTGTTTTAAAAGTGATTTAAATAAAAAATAAAGTTTTCGATATAATAATGGATACGATAGCCCTATTTTTGGAAGCATAAGAGGAAGAACGAAATGAGCGGTGATCTCAGAGAAGAATACGAGACAGGTTAAGAGGAGCAGTGCATGATTTCATGGAAATCCCAGATGAAATGTGTTTTTAAAAAGATTATGTATTGATTTTAATAAAGTTCAATATTGCACAGATCTATTACAAATGTTCGGCTTAATAAAGCAGCTTTTTTTATGTACATTTTCTTTTACAATTCTCACGACGTGTGGCAAGTAAGAAAACCTATAAAATCGGCAATGCTTTTGATGCGGGCGAGAACTGTCATTTTGTTCGGGAAAAATTCGATTTGAACGTTTTCAACGATAGGTACAGTGAAACTCATTCACATTACCCACACGGGGAACTGTTCACTTTGCGGATTTGACGATACCAAAATATTTTTTTCCGTGAACAATTCCCTCGGCGGATTCCACGATAGAGGTGTATATTAAATTTGCTCCCTTTTGTCACAACGCATCCCTGTGAAGCAGGCTTTTCAGCGAGTCGAAAATCTCTAATGTAAAAATCTCGAACAAAATAAATCTAGAAAGCATAATCTCGAATAACAAAAATCTCGAATAAAAAAATCTTGATACGTATGGGGGGGGGGGGCATGCTGCCCCCCTGCAACCCCCGGATTGGGTTTACTGTTTATATATAGGGTGGGTGCAAAAAAATCTCTAATTTACATTTTATTTTCGAGATTTTTTTCGAGATAGAGTCTTTCGAGATAGAGTCTTTCGAGATTTTTGTACTTTCTAGATTTTGACCCATTCATTCGAGATTTATCAAATTCCTTTTCGAGATTTTGACTATTCTAGATTTTAGTCGTTCTAGTTCACGTCATGATCCCCTTTTCATCGTATACTTATGCAAGGACTAAATACAGATCGAGGTTGGACGCTGTCCCAGATATGCGAATACAGCTATCGGAGATAGAAGTCAATTTATAAAAAACATAAATCAAACAATGAAACAGTTTCATTCTTCACACTATCCTTGAAAAATCTATATATAAAAATGAGTTCTAAAATGTGTTCGGATACGTATAACTTGAAAACCACCGACTCTATTGCGCCCATATTTACAGATAATCTTAGGTATTAGCCCAGGAGTGCACTGAAGGAGATTGGTCAAAATTGAACAAAGGGGCGTGGCACCTTCCATACAAAAAAACATTCAAAATCTTATATCTCGAAAACCTCTGAATCGATTGAACTCAAATTTACAGATAATCTTAGGTATTGGCCCAGGAGTGCTCCTCTGGAGATTTGTCAAAATTGGACAAAGGGCGTGGCACCGCCCATACAAAAAAAACATTAAAAATCGTATATCTCGAAAACCACCGAATCAATTGAGTTGAAACTTACAGACAATCCTTGGTATTGGCCCAGGAGTGCTCCTCTGATGATTGGTCAAAATTGGACAAAGGTCGTGGCACCGCCCATACAAAAAAAACATTAAAAATCTTATATCTCGAAAACCACCGAATCGATTGAGTTGAAACTTACAGACAATCCTTGGTATTGGCCCAGGAGTGCTCCTCTGGAGATTTGTCAACATTGGACAAAGGGCGTGGCACCGCCCATACAAAAAAAAACATTCAAAATATTATATCTCGAAAACCACCGAATCAATTCAGTTGGAATTTGCAGACAATCAAAGGTATTGGCACAGGAGTGGTCATTGGCCCAAATTGGACAAAGGGACATGGCGCGACCGAATTGTACACTTTCTTCTGCGGGTTTGTTCGTAATTGCTACCCGAAGGTTTAGGAAAAAAAAAACCTAAAAGTAATCGATTTGTTTTGTTTCTCAATTTGATTTCCAAATTTCAATTGTATCTTTTTCGTTCGTTAACTTTCTTTACTGGCTATTTCGAAGGTAAATTATTGATAGTGAAAAATTTATGTGCGTGAAATGATCATTTACAGTTCGATATTTGTTACGATGCCAAGAAGAGACAATGGTAACAGTAGCCGGCGTTCTCAGAATGGCCGCTGAACCAGTGAAGCTATTCGCCTTCATTTTCTATTAAAAAAATAATAATTGAACCAAAAATATCAAACTAGATATTGAAATATTCAAAATAACTATTTTAGGCAGAACAACGTTTGCCGGGTCAGCTAGTATCATATAAAAATTGATTTTGAAATGTGTTATTTTTCATTTTTTATATATTTGGGCCTTATTTAGGGTTCCACAGCTTAATAAGTTTGAGAACCGCTGCATTACATGACATCTTTTTTCGTGATATTTATATTTAGTTGATTTTTACGTCGTTGTTGATGTATTTGGAGTCAAATTGATCAATATAGTATAATGATATTTTGAACCATAAATAAACGAAGTAGAAATAAGTTGCTACGTAGCAGATGAACAATAATTCAAAAATGAAGTAGATCTACTACATATGAAGTAAATTATCATCCCTGGTTAGTACACTTCGCCTGGCAACCGTTGTCAAGCCAATTCGCGTAATGTACACCACACTGTCAGACAGTCACAGTAGATTGATCGATAATCTAAATCGATTAACATTCCGCATACCGATAGAGTGAGAATAATAAGGACGATTCTTGATTCAGTTTTGGTTTTTGAATGAAGTGTATAAACTTTGGATATCATGCGCCTAAATTAAAATGAACAACGCGCTTGTAAGTGTATTTTGTTCTTTGTTATTATCCTTCTAGTCCTTTTGATCTAATTCATTTAGTTGTTATTTCGCATTTTCTTTTTTCATTGCAGCACTCTCAAAGGAAGTGAACAAAGTGAGCTTTAGCATTATAGCCGAGACCAAGTATTTGAGTGAAAGGATTCCATTGTTGTCGCCGTAAACATCACATATAACATTACACACTCGAAGGATAACGCTGACAGTGAAAATGGGGAGAAAAATAACAGTTGCGGTCTGCACACTTAACCAATGGGCACTGGACTTTGAGGGCAATTCGGCGAGGATATTGCAATCGATATTGGAGGCGAAAGAAATGGGCGCATCGTATAGAACCGGACCGGAACTGGAAGTGACGTGAGTTTTAAAGGGGGGTTCTCATTAAAATTAAATTTAACTGCATAGCTAGTGTTTTAGTGATGTAACGTGTGCGATGGTTGATGGCGGGTTAACGAGGACTCTAGATATCACATGTTACTAGTTAATTTATTCGGTAGCTAGCCTATCATTTGAAAGCTCTTTTAAAGTGAGAAGTAGGATACACGCAGCTAGGAAATTGTTCGCCATATCGGATCAAGTTTTCAGCTGTGAAAATTGCTTTAGGCTGTATTTAAGTGGAGAAGGCTTACCGTGCCGGTTTCAGTTGATTGCATTCACTCATTGATGAGTGGTGCCATTAAAATACTTTTAAATATTTAAACGGGTTAAATTGCACTTTCCGTGGCTTGAGATGCATCCTTGTTTCTATGTTACGATGTAAAGATACCTCTGATCGATGGTTGCCTAGATGGTCTTCTAGAGTTACAGCTGGTGATGACTACCGCTTCTACCTGTTGTCTGTTTTCTCTACTAATTATTTTTGGTTAGTTAGCTGGACTACTGAACGAAATAAAAGGCAAATATCCCTTCAACTTTGTTTTGACTGTACTTTCCTCTTCCTTTTTCTTCTTTGGCCACTCTCGTTTTGCTTGCATATTTCTTAAGTACAAGCAATCACTTCCAGTAGCAGCTCAATGGCTATTGGACAAGTTCTCATAGTCCCTATAATGCATAGGAATGACAGTCTTTGCACTTTATTGAGTGTCTTCCTCGTGGTGGCCAGATTGGTTGTTTTTGCCAATGCACTCATCAGGATTTGCCCGGTAAACTCCAGAAAACCATTGTTGCCATTGTTCTTCTCTTTTTTTTTACATCTGTGGGTTTTTTTTTCTAGATGCATTTTTTAACTTCGTTGTCAGTATTGTACCCGAGAGCTTTATCAACCTCAACCTCTGTCGTTCAAGTGTTCTTCCAGAATTAAACTTATTCCAGCGATTAAGGAATTATTTCGAGGGTTTTCTCAAAATTGACCTCTGGCAATAATAACTATGCCATCAGCATCAATGGCTCCGCATTGTGGACAACCTCTTGCTGTGTTAATTTTGATGATAGCTTCTGATGTGTGAGTCTCTACTCTTCTAATCTTGTGCTAGGAGTTCATACATCCACCTTTTATGTCGTATTATTTACTTATTTTTTTTCCAGAGCTCGTGTAATTGCTTCATGCGATGTGTTGTCGAATACCCCCTTGATGTCCTAAAAGGCACACAGTGCTATCCCGACTTTTACAGACTCCGCGTAAAATAACTTAGTAAAAGACCTTAGCCTCAGGCTGCAGTCTGAATTTACCAAGGCTATCGGCTAGAATTTACGAATTTAGTTCCCATGAATGTGGAGAAAAATCATATACATTGTGATTTTTGTATACGAAGTGCCACGCCCCTTTTCCCCACATATTATTAAATACTTTTAACAGGCAATAAATGGCTATTTACCAAATGCCAAGGCTAATGCTGCCATAAATGTCAGGATGTAGAATAATTATGTAATTTTGATATTTGGGTGTTCAGCGCCATCTATTGGCAAACTTGTGTACTTTTAACCACTAAGGACTCAGCAAACCTTTAGCCGAATTAAACATATTTATTTTAAAAATGATAGCCCATTGAGATCGAGAGTGATAATCTTGATTTGACTGGACTTAAAATAGCAGGTTTGATGTCAACAGCTTAAGCTTGAGATTATACCATTCGTCGAAAAATTATGGAGACACACTCGTCCCCTTGGTTGTCTTTAATAAATCAGGGAAGCTATTGTCAAGTTAATTTTATATCGGACTACATGCGATGGTGAAGTTGACGTCAATTCCTGTCAACTACTTCAAAATGCATAGCTAACACTATCGCCGGATCAGCTTAAACTGTAAATTGTCTTACTCTAGAGCCTCCCGATGTGTTCGATCATGTTTAGGGGCTTTTGGCTCGTCTTGACCTGAAACCTGAAAGTTGGCGTGTACTCTTTTCTTGCACAATTTGTAGGCCAACTTCGAGCAAATGAATATGTTAAGAGTATATTAAGGGCAATCGTCTATATTTTCCTTCCGCCATCTAATGCACACCTACCTTCCTCAATGATGACAACAGCAACTCTGAGAGTTACATCGTGATTACCCACAATTTGTCGTTAGTTTAAGTCTGAGAGGAAGACTTCTGTTAATGCCCTCACATAAACCCTGTTTCCAGATACCGCTAATAAACATTTTTTTCTCTTCTAGTGGGTACAGTTGTGAGGATCACTTTCATGAGCCCGATACATACCTTCACTCATGGGAGGTGCTACTAGAGATTATGATGTCAACAATCAGGTAAATCAATTCCTTCAACCAGATTGCCCCAGCTTATTATTTGCGTTTGCCATTTTTCAGTGACGAAATGCTTGTTGATGTTGGAATGCCAGTGATGCACCGCAACGTTGCCTATAATTGCCGAGTGGCCTTTTACAATCGACGCATTCTACTTATCCGTCCAAAGATGTCGATGTGTGACGATGGCAACTATAGGGAGTCACGATGGTTTTCTTCATGGACTAAGGTATGTTACTATTGCCATCTGTTGAATCTTATTAACAATTATTTGTACTTGCAGTCCCTTCAAACCGAAGACTACTTCCTGCCTCGCATGATTTCGGAGCATACCGGTCAACTTACTGTACCCTTTGGCGACGCAGTCATTGCCACCAAAGACACATGCATTGGCTATGAGATATGTGAAGAACTGTGGAACGTACGAAGCAAACACATCGATATGTCCCTATCGGGAGTGGAGCTGATCGTTAACGGCTCCGGCAGTTACATGGAACTACGAAAAGCATACATCACCACAGATTTGATCAGAAATGCCAGCTTTAAAGCTGGTGGTGCCTACTTATTTAGCAACCTTCGAGGCTGTGACGGACAGAGAGTCTACTTCAATGGCTGTTCGGCGATCGCACTGAACGGAGAAATTATTGCCAGGAGTAAACAGTTTGCTTTGCAGGATGTAGAAGTAACCATAGCCACCATAGACCTCGAGGAGATTCGCTCTTATCGTGTTTCACAACGATCCCGCTGTCATATTGCAGCGTCAGCGCCCACTTATCCTCGAATCATCTGTGACTATGAGATGTCCACACACAACGATATCTTTAAATCGTCCACCACACCGATGCAATGGATTTATCAATCGCCCGAGGAGGAGATCGCTATGGGCCCCGCCTGCTGGCTGTGGGACTATTTGAGGCGATCCGGTCAAGGTGGATTCTTTTTGCCACTTAGCGGTGGAGTAGATTCTAGCGCTTCAGCGACCATTGTCCACTCTATGTGCCGAATGATTGTGAATTCCGTGCAATCGGGGGACGCACAAGTGCTGCACGATATTCGAAAGATACTCGCCGATTCTGACTACACTCCAGACAATCCAGCGGCGTTGTGTAATCGTATCCTAGTTACGTGTTTCATGGGAAGCGTGAACTCCAGCAAGGAAACGAGACGAAGAGCCTCACTGCTAGCCAATCAGTTGGGTAGCTACCACATCGAGATTAGTATCGACTCAGCTGTAAATGCTCTACTGGGGATTTTCAATGCCGTGACGGGTCTTACCCCTAGATTCCGGACACAAGGTGGATGTGCACGTCAAAACCTAGCACTGCAAAACATTCAGTCAAGAATTCGAATGGTCCTGGCGTATATATTCGCCCAACTCATGTTGTGGGTGCGAAACCGACCTGGGGGTCTGCTGGTTCTTGGCTCGGCTAATGTTGACGAATCACTACGTGGATATCTAACAAAGTACGACTGCTCCAGCGCAGATGTCAACCCAATTGGTGGCATTTCGAAGACGGATCTGCGAAGATTCTTGAATTATGCCAAGGATAAGTAAGGATTTTCAGTAGTTTTCTCCCCATCGAAGTCTAACTAGTTTGCGTCTTAGGTTTAACTTACCCGTTCTGGAACAAATTGTTGAAGCACCACCCACAGCTGAACTGGAGCCACTCCAGGATGGACAACTAATGCAGACTGACGAACAGGATATGGGAATGACGTATGCCGAGCTGAGTGAGTTCGGCAGACTACGAAAGCAGGCTTGCTGTGGACCGTACAGCATGTTTTGTAAGCTTGTCGCCACGTGGAAGGGCGATTTGACTCCCAAGGAGGTTAGTTTGTGGTCTGTTTTGTTTGGCACGTATTTGATGATTGTTCATTCTCCCTAGGTCTCCGACAAAGTGAAACACTTTTTCCGTTGTTATGCCATCAATCGACACAAGATGACTGTTCTTACGCCTTCGGTGCACGCGGAGAGTTATAGCCCGGACGACAACCGGTTCGATCACAGACCCTTCCTTTATCGTGCCAACTGGAGTTGGCAGTTTAAGGCTATCGATGATGAGGTACCTGAAATAAATATTATTTCTTTTGTTTATTAATTTCTTCTCTCTTTCAAGGTGGACAAGTTGACGCCGATTTTTACACCCACCTCGAGTCACCTACGGCCAAGTTCCGATGATCTTATTTCACAAACACAAGAATCCGAATCCAGCCATCGATCCTCGCGTATTGATTCAAAGAATTCATCGCCTATATCATGTTCTTCTATGGAGGGTCCAAAGACAAAACCTAGCGGCTATTCAAAGGTACATGTCAATGTGCTGGGGAAAATCAAGGATCGAACTGGAATACCAGTTTAATGCGAAAGACAAGTCGTTCACAAATTATGTTTCCTTAAGAATTTCGGGACCTCCTGGTTGTCTCGTCTTTGGTTGTTGTAATTTTGTTGCCTAAATCAAACAATTTTTTTTTTACTGGAAAACTCGCACAATTACAGTTGTTTAGTTAGGATTTGATATGAATCAGTTGTAAGCTCTGTTTTTCCTTTCCAGATATACATATATTCAATTTATAATAAACCGTTTTGTTGATTTTAGTTTGTTCTTTTCATTTGCAAAGTGTTCTTTGGTTGCTTGTGAACACGGTCACGAAAGAATCAATAGCGAACGAATTGAGATTGTGACCATATTTCTCTCTTCTGAGATCCTATACGTGCGGAATATCTTCTTTATAAGTCCATATGAGGAGATATAAAGCGGACCATTAAGATATTAACCGCTATTCCCGTTGGCGTTTGTCGTAAACGCCTTATATTTCATTTGATTTTAAATTACAGTGAACACAAAGAAAAAGAAGCAAAATCGTTAACAAAAGTTGGAAAAAAAATCTGAATATCGGTTTTACAACGACACTATACACATGAGTCGTATACGACAAACGCCAACGGGAATAAGGGTGATTGTTGTTAATCTGATCATTAAGCTTGGAGAAGGAGCTGTTCGACATAATTGAGTACCTACTTCACACCTAACCTAACCTAACCTGTATTCGTGCTTTTGATGGTTTGTCGGTAGCCGAATCGCAAGACAAATAACTTAGCTCTGACACCATTGATAGTAAGACTAAGCATTACTCCTGCAATCGCTTGTGAATAAAACTGTTTTGAAGGCACTATGCGAAGTGCATAGAACAGTTTATGTAGGCTTCCAATAGAACATTCAATCTTTGTTGTTATCTTCCTGTAAGGTACGTCTCAAATAGTCAAATAGTCAACAAACAGCAGTTGACAAGAAACCGTAGATGTTTTCAAATTTCGAACAAGGTATCGTATTTGTATTTGTTCTTTACTTGGCAGCTTCATCAGCTTCGCACCTACACTAGGCGTTTTTTAATTTTTATCTCAGAGCAGAGTCTGAAACAGCACTTGTGCGTTCCTTGATTGCACAGAACTCACAATCATTCGGCACAAGGAGTGGACAATGGTCGCCGAAGCGGTGAAATCTACTTCACTGTTATAGCGAAATGGCAAAAAGAATCCACATTGAAAAAAAGGACGCGTTTCTTTTTAAGCTGCGGCACATCAGAGCTATACTAAAACAGGTGGATTTAGCTTAATCATGTCGGTGGGAACATTGTACAACTTGTGTTTCTCAGAATAATTTGAGTGAGCAGTAGTGAGTGAGTGAGTGAGTAGAAACATGACCACAGCTACTTATCCTATATGATTTATTTTCTGATCAGGAATTCAAATACTGGTAAACGAACTGCAGTATATCGACAAAGGTGCAGCAGACCAAAGAAATACAACGAATACGGTTCATTTGGCGTATTTTTATATTCATATAAATTTTTTTTTGTTTTTTTTTTTTTTTTTTTGTTTTTAAATACTTCTCTCGGGAAAGGCGAACCTATCACGCTTCAACAGCGCCCCGAGATGCTTGCAGATGTATGTTAGTTCTGCACTTAAATTGCTGCAAATTGTATACTTCTGGAAATATATGCCCAGGAAGTGAGTTCCAAAGTTTGCTTGTCCTGTAACAAAATGAGTTTTGGAAAGTTGATGTCCTCGCGGTTGTCAAGTGTACTGTATGGTCATGATCATGAGCATTAGCAGCCTGTCTTGCCCAAAATTTGCATTTCGAGGGATAATGTCTTTGAGTTCCTCGGAACATCTACCATGGAAGTACCTATAGAACAAGCATAGGTCAGCGACTTGTCTTCTGTGCACCAACGGTTGAAGATTTGATGTGAGTGTAGGGTCTCCAATAAGTCGAACTGCTCGTCTCTGTATGCTGTCAAGTAAGTTAAGTGAATGTTTCGGGGCCGAGCTCCATATATGGGAACAATATTCCAGGCCTGGTCTAACCTGAGCTTTGTGTTTCATATGTTGTTTTCCACTGATTTCACTTGAGGATTCACTCATTCCGAAATCCAATGGAACAAGAAAACTGCTTCTGGTCGACTACACTCACATAATGGTGAAATGTCAGAAATTATTTAATGGCTGGCTTGTATAAAATGCATAAATTGCATTTGTTTAAAATGCTTCCTGAGTGGATTTTGACTTAAAATCGAAAGGAGAAATAATCCTCTTCTCAGAAGCGACAGAAGAGTATTTTTTGCGCCAATGGAACGGTTTCAGAAGTGATTTTCTTGATTCCGGACGCTTCTTTTTGCCTAATGGAAAACGACAATAAATAAATCAGATCGCCCTAAATGCGCTCAGTTTAGAGCTTTTTCGAAGTCCTCGAGCTCTGTTGTTATGGTTATCGATTGGAAATCGATTACATGCAAATTAAAAATCATTTGATGTAGACTTTTCATCGCATTAGAAACTATTCCTTTCAATTGTGTATTTCTATAGATGAAGTCGTCTTTTGAAAGGCGAAGGAGCTTGATATATCTAAAATAAGAAAAACTATAATAAATGTAGGTTCTAAAACCCAATTGAAAAAGCATAAGTATCACCCTACTCATTCATTTACTACAACCGGCAAGCTCCTAGTCCAGACATACATATTTTCATCAATGGAAACTGCGAATAAGTTTATTATTCCTAGAAAGTTACGTATACGCCACAGAAACTGCTTGTCCGTTGAATTGTTCTATTTTAAGTTTGGCTTTAATAATTTACTCCTTTTTGAGAATAAAATTTTCTTTTAATTTTTATTTTCGAACCCAAAACAAGATCAATTATTAGATTATTGCATTACCTACATCACCGAAAATAGCATTCATATCGACAAAAAAAAAATTGTTAAAGGGAATAAATATTTTACAAAATATGTAGATACTAGACAGTTAACAACCGAACATGCCTAACGTATGGTCTAAATTATATAAATAACAATTCAATTACATAGCTTTAAAATAAATATAACATATACAATAAAAACTTTAATATTTATCTTTAAAAAAGAACAAAAAATAAATTCTAAAACATACCTACTTTTAAACAAAAACTTCCTAAATATCATTAAATGAAAAGCGTTGTAGAACTAATAGATACAAATTTAAACTTTATACATACATACGAGTATAAACAAAAAAACTGTATATTTCACTACAAAGTATTCTATATAGAGAAGCTTTGCCAAAATAAACTCCATTATAAATTAGCCGAGCTGCGTTTTGTTGAAATTCTGCGCCTACTGTCAGACGATATTTTGCATGTTACTATAAAAAAAGGCACGTAAAACGTAATGACGGTTTTATTTTTATATTTAGTGGATTCAATCGATTACTTACTTTTGTTCCAACAATATTGTTTTTATTTTGACATCAATATAATTACTGTCGAGACAATTAAACAATACACAATAAAATACACCTTAACATCGAAGTATTTGTTTTCTTTGAAAATTGTAAGCTTATAAGCTTTTAATAATAACTCTTGTTCAAAGCAATTTGTTTGCATAAAAAAATTAAAATAACTTTTTGATGTTATAATGTTAATATAAGTTCCTGCGCACAAATTTCTTTCTAACTCTCTATTGATACGTAACAATTATTATATTTATTATAATTAGTTATAGTAACGTTTATAAGGAACCGAATTCACTTTAATAATCTTGTGTAGAATATAAATGCTGTTGACTAATGAAAAACATGTAAAAAAACAACAGAAAAAACAGTATAGAAATGTAGTATTTTCCACGTACGTATTGTTAAAATAAAATCTTTTTAAAATAGAAACTCTACTCTCATTTAACAATATTTTGGTCAATGTAATATCACGACTCTGGGTCTGGAATAGGGAAAAAAGTCAATAACATTTAGATCTGAGAGTTAAATAGTCGGTCCCTGAACAGACAGCGTATAACCCAACGACTCTACGAATTAATTGCAAAGGAATTAACTCAAACAAAAAAAAAAATTAAATAAGTTCCAAGAATTTCCTTTGGAGTTAATGCACTTATTATTAGAAGTTCCAGCGTTAGGAAATGTTTCATTTAGCGTTAATTCCTCTGCAGTTAATTCATAGAGCCCAACCACCGGAGGTACTCGAGTACTACGTAACTGTCATCCAGGAACTACGATTAGATGGGCCTAACAAGAAGCGGATGGAAAACTGTAACATTATTACTGATTTCTATACAGATCCCTTGGCAGACTTAAGTAAGATTTTTTGAGCTATCGACACGTTAGTCTTCTGCAAAAAATCGTTAGCCAAATTGATCATGTTGTGATCTTCACTCAAGGTGCTTCTCCAGTTTTTTTTAGATGTTCGATCTTTTCGAGCGGCCTACATAACCTCGTACCGCTACCCTGTTGTATCCAAAGTACGAATACGCCACAACAACGAAAAAATACTATGATTACGTTGAACGGCTACAATTGCAACACCCGGAAGTATCAAGCGCCGAGGAGCTGTGTTATCGATTCCAAAAAGTTCCTACGAAACCATTGGTTTGATGAAGAATGCTGTCAAACACATACTGCAAAACAACTGGCATATAAAGCTGTGCTGGAGAAAAGGGAGAAAAAGCTGGCGCCCCTAAGCTAGGCAAATTGAGTTGTGATGCTCCAGGCTCTCAGAAGTTTAAAGGTGAAAAGAACGTGTCAATGCAACAAGACTCGAACAAAGACCTGTAGAGATGAATAAGAAAACCGTTTTCAATGTCAGTGTTGAGGTGTTGAAACTACTTCTACAGACTTTCAAACAGAGAAAACGACCGAAATCTAGCTATCAGGCAAAACCAACTATTATCAATCTGCATGATAAGAACCAAGATTTCCGTGTACCTATACCTAACCAAAATGAAGTGTGAAGAGCAATATCTAAACTGAAGTTCAACAAGGCTGATCGATTTTAAGGGCGCATATTATGACAGAGTTTATAGAACCGAGTTATATGGATCCACATCTAGATTTGGCATCTGAATGACGATGGAGAACCTGTTTGTTAAGTCGAAGTCCGTATGTGTAGGTGGTAAAACACTGGAGACACTGCTGTCAGCACTCAATGTTGTCGCCAATATGTTCGAGCAACTCTTGTTGGAACCTTGCCATATTTACCAGCTGCAAATTGGTTTGTTCCTGCTGGTGATGAATTTGATGAGGCTTTTGTTAAGGACGTCCATTGAAAGATATGAAATTATACACGTGTATTATGTATTGCATTTTAACTTGAAATATATTTTCACTTTTTACTGTTTTTATGGGCACTGGAATTTGAAAGTTAAAATACCATTCTCGTCGCCACTGTTGGATCTTGGGATCAACCAAAATTAGAAAATATTATATAAATAAAAACAAGAGTTGTCGCAGATCAAAATTAGGAAATATTATATCAATAAAAACAAGAGTTTTTAAATACTAAAAAAAAAACCTGACAAAACACTACCATCTTTATTTTATCAGAACTCGTGACAAATTTACAGATGTATATCAATAGTGCTGCTAGCTAACCCCTTATTTACAATTATTGGGTTGAGTACACTTAACAAAGGCAAGGGCATTATTTTTAAGACTCTTTTGGCTACAGATTACATATTTCTAGAGTACGACTCACGACAATTTAAGCGCAGAGCTAATACCTACTATTTAAAAAAAGGGAAAGACATTTGCCTTAGCTGGCCAAAATATTTACCCCGGAATGCTACGGCGGACAAAAAAAAAGCTATTTAAACAAAAATAAGAGAGGAAAAGATATCCTTTTTGATGCTTTCTGTGATGTCTTAACAAAGGAAAATAAATGTGCAAAATGGAAGGAAATACACAGCCTGGCAAAAGGCCTAAATATTGTTCCGAAAAATAAGGATTGGACTTACATAAGCGACGTATATTTTAATTATATATTATATATTTTTTTATTTCTATATATATTCTGCTTTTCCAAAGGTATTACACTAAAAATGCACTTGTCAGCTCTTGACAATATTCAAATCACCTGTCGTAATTGAACCTCAGTTCTACAAGTGTTTCTTGACACTTGTCGTGTTCTGTTACAGAAAGAGGGAAATTATATAATTTCCCACTTGTCATCTTCCATCGCGACAATTTTTGAAGTGTTCACGGACTTGTCGCTTTGTGTTACACTATTTTTTACAAGTTGTCGGAATTCACTTGTCCGACAACTACTTGTCGCGTTGTGTTACAGGCCCCTGGCCGTCGTATTAGCTTGTTAAGAGGGGATTTCTATCCGCCTTGTGGGATCGTATTGAAAACGATACTTTAATTTCGACTGTCTTTGCTTTTACTTATTCTCAAAAGCGTATTCCTATGATATTTCCACTTTTCCAGTGCTTTCCGTATTTTTCCAATCAGGGGCCCTATTCTCTATTTCGTTCCGAAAGTCATTCCTATTCGAAAATCGAAACAGCTTTTCGTTCCGCTTTTGAATTCGTACTCTGTAATACTTTCGATTTTCCGTATACCAATACCTATGACATTTGGAGATTACTGCCCCTTTTATGTAAGACAACTCAACTTATGTAGTTGAGTTGAGTTGTCTTCAATTCAACTCAACTTTCACACAAACCAAACTAACTAACAATTTATAGACAACCACTGCCATCTTTGTTGTGTTTTGACAGACAACTTTTCTATCAAGGTTGTGTATGACAATACGGACAATACCGAATTTTGAATTACATAAAACCAAGAGACAACTCAACTTTAGTTGTAGTTGTCTTACATAATAGGGGCATACATTTCACTTTTGAAATAGAGAGTACCAAATATTAGGGTTTGGAAAATTTTACTTTCGCTTTTCATGGCGGATTGGTATTTTTGTATTTCCAAAAAGCGATTCGATCCATTCAAAAGCGATAGCTATTTAGGTGACGGATTGCTGGCGGATTTATTGTGGATAAAAAATAAACTAAATTCTTGTGACGAATGGATCGAATCGCTTTTCAAGAATCGCCCGTCACAAGAATTTAGTTAATTTTTTATCTGCAAACAATTCGGCAGCTATTCGTCACCCAAACAGCTGTCGCCTTTGAATAGAGCGAATCGCTTTCGGAAATATGTATTTATGTACAAATCCGCCGTGAAAAGCGATCCGCCTCACTTTTGGGAATCCGTGAACGAGTACTATACCCCTGAGCCCTGACTGAATTTGAGTTTGTTTGTTTTTGTAAAATTGGCATAGTTCAGACATATAACTCGCCGTCGGATGTAGTAATTGGACCCCAGATTGGATAGCCATGAAATCATTACAATCACCTTTATTCCCGTTGGCGTTTGTCGTATACGGCTCATGTTTCGTGTCGTTGTAAAACGATGTTCAGATTTTTTTAATGTTTGTTAACAATTTTATTTTCTTTTCTATGTGTTCACTATCATTTCAATTCATTTGTGTCAAAAAAGTTAAAAACACCGACTAAAAATCGAAATGAAAAACGAGTCGTTTACGACAAACGCCAACGGGAATAGGGCTGAATTACTCCTTAGTGTGAACGAATATGAAGTGTTTGACAAAAAAATCCATATCCAACTCATTTCATCTCCACTGTCGAATAAAAACACATAATTTTTTTTTTTAAATAATTTTATATTTTTATTCTTCAGTAAACATCTAACTTGTTAAAGAGAAAAAATAAAAACATTTTTAGTTTTTTTTTTCGAATTTCTTTTTTTTTTCTCTCTCTCTTTCTCACTCTCGCTCCATTGCATTATTAAATAAACAAAAAATATAATTAAAACTAAATTTATATTTTCTTACACTCGAAAATAAGCTCTTACAGGCTAACGAATATTTTTAAGAATACATTTCAACGTCAGTATATTTTCCAAAATGCAATTCATTTTATTTTAAATTTAAAAACTTGTATAACAAAATAAGAAACTATGTCCTTTTGATTTAAAGCCGAAGGGTTGGAAGATTCAATAATAATATGAAATTAAATCATAGAATTCTTTATAATAAAAAAAAATTAAATAAATATTTTGTTCATCGTATATGTGTTCTTTTTTTTTTAAGTACATGTTTACAATCTAAAGTCTTTTTCTTAAATTTCTAATCGTATTCAGTTAGTTGGTGGTTTTTCTATTAAATTTCTTTTTAAATAAATTTGATTTTTGTGAGCTTATTGGCTAAATTTATAAACAACGAGGGAGGACCATCCACAAGAAAAACTCCCTCAAAACTTACAAGTATGTAATATATGTATATGTTTTGTTTTTCCATCACCATATTTGATTGCACAATTTACCCGAATTGTAGTTTTGATTGTAAGTTTGTAAGTAGCTGCCGCATTCTTTCAGATTGAATAACTTTTTCTTTCGGAAGACGTTAGAGTGCTGTCTCCCCTCTTTCTACTGTCCATAAACAAAGTGTCCAAAGTTTGTTTTAATTGCTTTTCAAGTAATAAAACACTTACTACTTAGAAACTAGTATTCTTACGACTAACAAATTAAGAGATTCAATATCAGTACAGTTTGCGTAGATTTGTTTAATGTTTAGTTTAAATTAAACTTAAGCCTAAATTATTTATACATGAGCTGGCTGCGCGTTCACTTATGGACAGTAGAAGGCGGGCTTTGAAAGTATGTCACTTCGGTTCGTGATCCAAAAGACCAAATTCTTTGTTTCATAATTTATTTAGCTTACTTGTTAGCAGAGTAAAATAAAAAGGGCTATAACAAAATCCATTTGTAAAAATGTAGAAAAAAAAAGAAAACAAATGAAAAGCTTTCAAATTGGAAAAAGTGCTATTGAATATTCATAACTTCTGTTTGATACGAAAAAAAGCAACGCAAAAGTATAACAGTTTTCTTATAGAAAAGAGAATAGAAAAATAAATAAAATTCAATGAAAAATAAAAATATTTAGCAAAAGAACTAAAATCCAAATTATGTTCCACGAACAGAATCCACTTTCGGTAATTCCTTCCAGCGAAAAAAACAAAAAAAAAAAAAAAGCAAGATGAAACGGGAACCAAATTTTGAAAGAATGTCCAGCATTTCTGTCTTAATTATGTACTGGCATCGGTAGCTGTCCCAGCAAGTTGTTTGCAAACTGCGAATTTGTAAACTTGAAATGACGTTTATCGTAGAACTTGAGCAGGGCCGGTGAATAGGGATGATTCTCCTTGAGATGGATGTAATGGACTTCTGGTTCACAGGTTGTATGACCACACTCCTCACACACGTACATCTGTAATAAAGAGTTAGCAAAATTGACGAGACAAATAAACGAGTAGTTGTGGACAAACCTTAGCTCTACGCTCCTTGTAAGCGTATTGATGTTGCACGCTGTGCACTTTGAGGCAGTGGGACTCGAGCGAACACCGTTGGGTGAAACTCTTTTCGCACAGGTTGCACTTGTATGGACGGACGCCGGTGTGCGTTCGTGTGTGTCGCTTCAGATCGAAGGTGTCGTTGAAGCCTTTGCCACAGAACGTGCACAAGTATCGCTTGATTTCCGAATGACATTTCATATGTCGATTCAGCAGTCTTTGCAGGGTGAATGTCTTGGAACAGATACGGCAGATGAATTTCGTCGGATCATCCTCACAGACGGTAGCAACAACGGATTTGTTCTTCTCATCTTCGCGGATACGATGACCATGGGTGTTCTCGATGGCGAGGGGATTCTTGATGCCATGACCACCGTTGACGAACTCTAATTGCACCTCGGGCGGTAGTCCCAGCTGGAAAGATATATAGAAATGCATACACAATTAGGTTTAGTGAATAAGGAAGTTGTACGAGTTGGATAGAGCGGGGGGGATGTGGTAGCACTGGGTTGGTGCACATTTTCCAAGAACGTGTATTAAAATGTGATGAAATAGATTTGTTGATAGAGAAATGTGCGGATTTATTAAAGAACTAGCCACGCTAGTCAGTCTGGTATGGGCGACGACACGAGATGTATCAATCACTGCAGATAAATGGAGAGTCGGTCGGTCTAAGGACCAAGGCAAAAAGACTAAACTAATGCAATTCATATAAGGAAAATAGTTCTGAGACAAATGTGCAAACTCGCCGATCGATTATAACGAGTAGAATAGCATAAAGGGATTTGTATCGTGTTTTGGAGTGACTGGCATTCGCCTAGATTTTGATGCAAGTCCGAAATGACTAAGTAGTCAACGAAAAATGGAAAAATGCGCAGAATATGCACACATCCTTTAATAAAAAAAATTGTTATATAGCCTAAAGGGAATCATTACGAAAAAAACGTTTAGCTGGCTCAGTGATAAGCGTTTTGGGCTAATGTACGATAGGCCGATTTTTCCGAGAGTATTTATAGGTAGACGACTCACGAACGTACCAATGAAAATAAGACCACCTTTGCATACAATTTTATAGTGAGAGCTGCCTTAGAATATCTCAGGAGTTATGACACATGAGCCGCTACTATTTGATCGAGAGCCACGAGTATAAACACGCGCAATTAAAAAGGTCAGCTCTGTTAGTTTTCTGCTAAATGGAAGAGGGTAGAAACAAACTCGTGTGACAATGGCCTAAAAGGTATATTCGTTCCCTGACACATGTACATAGTAACATTTATGGTAATGATAACGCAGTTAATAAGATCGGCACTTGGCCCCATCCTAACTTTGTCATCGGGAAGATTATCTGCCTTTCCTGCCCGATAAATTCGAGGAAGTTGCATAGAAATTATGAAGGGACGAAGCTTACAATCCACAACAGGAAATATGTAGGCAAACCCATAGACTGCTTTACAAAACCGATTTGTAGTTGAACCTACAATGAAATTTAATGAAGATTTTCGTTAAACTCTCCTAGGAATACACATAGAAATACTACACACTAAATGGAAAACGATAGACAAGACAAAGCAACACCACCAACGTCAACAAGTGCCACAATACCAAAACAAGGGGAAAAACATAAAAAATATCACAATTTCTTTGCTGGGACGCGCGCACAAACACTGCACGGCCCTCTCAAAAAAAGGAATATTTTAGATGCTTACCCTTTGCTGTAGTATATGGAACTTGGTCTCATGCAACGGTGGTACGTGCGGCGAGAGTGCCTGGACAGCAGCGCCCCCAACACTGCTCACCACAATACCATTTGTCGTTGTCAACCGCTGTTGGTGTTGTTGTTTGTGGTGGTTGGGTTCCCTCTTGAACTTCACTGATAGCTGAGAAGATGTTGGACTTACACTTTGGATAATGGGCTTGGCATCGACCGGATCCAGAGTGCCGGTTGACGCATTCGACATCTGGTGACTACTACTCGAGGAAGGTGATGGCAGCGACAGATTGCTATTGTCACTGCCCATGTGATGGTAGTTGCTGTTGTTCAGCGCATGGGACAGCATTCCTTGGTGATGGTTGTTATGATGATGCGAATGTTGTTGTTGCTGATGCTGTTGCTGCTGGTGTTGTACATGTGGATGCTGCTGCTGATGATGATGATGATGATGAGGGTGGGAGTTATGCTGTTGATTTGAGAAATGATGCTGCTGCTGTTGGTGCTGTTGCTGCTGATGATGCTGCTGCTGTTGCAGATGCATGTGAGCTTGCTGATAACTTGGTGGTGGTGAATCTTGGTACATTTTGCTGTTTTGGAGATGGAACCGCGTCGTGTCAAAGCAGTTATTGCCACCGCCACCTCGGCCATTGTGCGAACCCGGAGTACCTGTGATTTGTTGCAGTAAATTCTCGTGAAACGCGTCTATGCAGCTGACTGCGTCGACTGGGGTTATCGAATCCGGAGTCAGTGACGGTGTCGACGCCAACTCCAAGTCCTGATCAGGACTCGGTGAATCATCGCTGGGCAGTCGCTGCAGGAATGAACTCAAATCCACAGCGTCGGACAGTGTGTCCAAAATGTTATCATTCGGCGACGAGAATGTTAGCGTCGCCGTGAACTGAAGTGGATCCACCACTTCCGTCATGATCGAGTCGTTCACCTCGTATCCACCGTTGTTGGTATTGCCATTCACATTGCTGTAGCACCCCTGATTGGCGCCATTGTGAGCTAGGATGCCCTGCTGCGAAAAGGTTCCGATATCAATCTTCGTGTCATACTCGATGTCTGGCTCGTCCTTCAGGATAATACCGTACGCTGCATGATTGAACATTGGATACTTTGAGTTAAGACCATTAATATGATTACCGTTTGTATTATTGTTACCCTGGCCGTTGACGAACGACGTCGTTGAACCCAGATGCGTCATCTCCGACAAGTTGCCCTGGCCGCTTCCCCCGACACCATTAATACCTACACCATCGCCGCCGCCCATCAGATAAGCGGCTGCGTTTTGTATCAAAAAATTGTTGTTAGCCGCGTTGAAGGAATTCATATTGTTGCCAACACCCTGTGCCTTTAAGCTCTCGTAGAATGGGGGCAGTGACCCCGTTGGTGGACTATTCGGACCGTAATTCGAGCGCCCGTCACGCCCACCACCCATACCTCCTCCGCCGCCGCTGCTACTGCCGCCTGTACCACCGCCCAGGCTACCACCGTTCGCAGAACTATTGCCGCCTCCGCCGCCAAACTGTCCACCAACACTAAAGCTCAGACCAGCTGCTCCTCCGTTTTGGTGACCACCAGCAGAACCTTGACCAGAATTACCAGCTCCTCCGCTATTCGAGGAACGTCCGTGACCTGCTGCCGCCGCTAAGATACCACTTAACTTGGCCAATCGTGGATGAGCCAGCACCGCCCGTGCTGCCAATATCGCACTTCGTCGCCTGGCCTCTCGAATGCGTCGTTCGCGCTCGGCTGCCTTCTCTTCGTCTTCGAACTCGCTTCGTCGCTTTGGAACGTGATAGTCTATTGGCTGGTCTTGCTCCGGACCCAAATGAGCCAGAGACAATGATAGCGGAAGGCGGGTATCGTGTTTTTCGCTGGGCTTTGGTGTTCTTTGTATCACCGAACACCGTACAGCCGGTTCGGGTGGTGGCGGCGGACTGGGACGTGTTTCCGCTGGTGGCGGTGTTTTTGTCGTTCTCAAACTGAGCGGTTTATCCTCTGGTAAAATTGGTTTCTCGTCAACAATTAACTTGCGGTCATCCGAATCGGAATCTGTATCGGAAATACCTTCTTCGACGCAGGCTACAGGCGGTATTGATGCTACCACCACCTCTGTGGGGTATTCCTTGCGCTGGGCTTGTGTGAGAACGTGACCACGGCTGCCGTACGGATGATCACCACCAAGTATTGATGAGAAAAATCGTCTCGGTCGTGGCGGAGGCGATGAATGTACTGTGGGTCCCGCTGATGTTGCTGTTGGACAGTCGTCGGCTGCTATTCGGCTAATGGGCAGGGTAGGCGCTGTTGTTGTTGTTTCTAACGTGGGGCTACTATTTTTGGTGTATGTGGTGTGGTGATGGTGTGATGGTAGTTTCGGTTCGGGGGACGCTGGCGGAGCCAAGCGATTATCCTCGTGGAAGATGTCACGAACTGAAAAGAGAACAACAAAATTAAAGGAATCGAATTAGTTTGTTGTTTGGATAGTTATTGAGAAAATTTGGATGTGATGGAGATGTCAATAGAGCGTTCTAACTTTACAGAGAACCTAATGGTTTGCAGGAGCTTTATAACCTAAAAGCAAAGTATTCCCAGTGGAAAATGTTGGTTTAAAATAGAGCACTTCCTAGGAAAGGAAAAAAACGGCCTAATGATATGTGTAAAACCCAAGTCCGTCATGTCCACATAATGAGTAGCCAACGGCAAAGTCCTTATGCATGGTTATATGAAAATCCTTTCTTTTAACAATGCGGTAGCATAGCTCATTATGCTTCTTCATCATTCTTCACTATGGCAGGTGTAAGCCTACATAGCAATTTAAAAATGGCCGCCTCTAGATGACGAATGCTAATAATTTGAGACATACCAATGGTATGAGGATTCTCGCATGTCGTCCCGGGTAGGTGTACAATTTGGCACATGATTTCAATCGTTGTTATTTGTCCAATAACTGTCGACGATAACACATCTTAATAGCAAATAATTTTCCAACTGTGCAAGTTGTACTTCTTGTAGTTATGAAACTGAGAATAAACACATTCTAACTGTAGATTGCATGCATTTATAGTGAAAGGGCTGACTGCTAATTGAACCCTTGTTTTTAGCCACAAAAAAGAATGTGAAACATCGACTGATCTTCCGTTAGAACTTTGTTCCTAAAACTATAACACCCTGCCCAAAAGTATACAGACCCTTCCTTTAGCTTCCAAAAGCGATTTCAAGGCTAACTGTTCAACAGTTCTCTGCAAATTTACTTCTATTTCACGCAACGGTACTTGTTTCGGTAAAGCCAAGGAAACATCAAAATTTTAACTGAAAAAAAAAACTTCACACTTCACTTTGCAAGGAGATTAGATCAATTCACAGGCCACTTCAACAATTCCTAAACGAATGAAACAAAAAACGGTGCACTACGGCGACAAAGCTAGCGGCATGGCGTGATTGACAACTGCAGTATGCAGCTGCCTGTCTCGACAAATGAGCTTTCGCCCCGTTTTGTTTACGCAACATGTATCCTGTTGTGCATGCCCAAACGGTGGTGTCGAGCATGTCCGTTTGACATAACTGCCTGACGTCGTCGCCGGTTATTTGAAAAGAAACGTAATTTCCCCCAACCATCATCAAAACAATCGCAAATATTTCACAAATTTCCAAAATGATTTACACAAAAGACAACACAAGCGTCTACTGCACTTTACATCCTCTACAAATGAGTCTTACATGCATCGTCTAGAAATTCGATTTCATTACACTGCACAAAGGTAAACGCTTCGGTTATAATGTAATTGTAAACTAAGTCGACTTCGCGCTCTACTTGGTTCTGCATTTTGTTGAAACATTTAAGGATAGGAAATTTTATTGATTACTGGTAATTTCTTTGTCAGAATTATAAATTTAAACTTTTTAGTTCACGTCCGACGAATTTACGCGATGACATGTGCGAATGCCTTGACGATTACTCGAATTGTGTACATCAAGTTATGTTTTGAACGGAACTCGTAGCACTTTTTTGCAAATATTGTAGTAGATTTCTACTGTTGCAGTTGGAAAAAAATAACTGATTGGATCGCACAGTTCCAACAACGAATTGCATGCAAATCGAACCTGACCTACCGCGGCTGGTCAAAACCATTTTTGGTGCATGTGTGTGTGAAAACACCGCCTTTGATTGACAGAAAATGCAGTGACAGACAGTCCGTTGCAATGCGTAGGTACGTTGAGCTTTTTTCCCCCACTTCTTAAATGTTCTGATCAGTGATGCTGGTGCGGGCCGAGTTCGTATTCTTTTTAGAAAAATTGAAAAAAAAAAAAAATATTTGCAAAGGGGCCAAGTTTTTATAGGTATGAGAGGATTCAAGATTTGAGAAAGCTAAGAGGTTAGCGGGAAAGCAGTTCCCAAGAACAGTCTTGAAAGAGTTAAAATTCAGAAAAGGAACTATTCGCTAGGCAGTATTTATCTAGTATAGGTAGGTGCTTTATCAGCGAATTTAATTGTGCCCTTAATGGTGGATTTACATAACCACACCACGCAATTCTGCATGACTTCAGAGAGAGAGATCCGTTTCCTACAGTCAAGACTAATGATCTGTAAGAGTGAGACCACAAATCTCCATAAAAAAGTTATGGCGGCCTAAATTCAACTGTTCTGTTAGGCTTTTGGTCTTACTCACATCATTATCCTTGACTGTAGAAAAACGGATCTTTCTCTCTAGTCATGCAAAATTGCGTGGTGTGGTGATGTAAGTCCACCATAAAAGCTGAACCACGGTACCTAGCAAAATTTCTTAGCCCCTTAAATCAGCGAATTCAGCGCTACCAGACTACCAATAAGGGAAGGTCACTTTCTTCTCAAAATGATAAAATGACGATAGTTTCTCATTAAATTTAAAATCAAAAATACCACTTTTGGGAACACTTTCGAAAAATATGAAAAATATAGTAACATAATAGGTCTGTTCCTTTACTTTTAAATCTTACGAATTTTTACTAATTCTTATGAATTCTTACGCATTTTTACTCAATAGGCGTATTTTTTTGGGAAGTCAGTATAACAATACCAAAAGTGCGTATAACAGTTTTGCATGTAAAACCAAAAGTGAGTATACCAGTTTTGCATGTAAAAGTAAAAGTGAGCTAGCTATAGATTCCCAAAAAAATACGCCTAATGTCGTTCCCTAACATGAAAAATTCGTAAAAGAGAGCGGCATCGAGAGAGCAAGATATTACCCCTCCATTGGGAATCTTACTAGTTTTTACTCAACAAATTTCTTTGAGTAAGAATTGAAACAACTGTCACCGCCTGAAAATTGACAGATGATTTGAAATTTGATTTGAAATGCGTGTAACGACTATTTGCATTTGTCTTTTGATTTTCCTGATGGATTCATAATCACATGCAATTTATGGGAAAGCAAATGCAACTGTCATTTTTCATGATTACTACAAAAGCGTTCCCTAACTTTGTCGTAAGTTTTTCTCTTTGAGAGAAAATTTATCCCCACCATAGCCATTTTGACAGTCTTTTCCATTTTTACTACAAAAGTAAAGGAACAGACCATTGCGCCAAAATTGGTGAATGTCTGATAACCACACGAAAAGCGTGTAACGACTATTTGCATTTGTCTTTTGATTTTCCTGATGGATTCATAATCACATGCAATTTATGGGAAAGCAAATGCAACTGTCATTTTTCATGATTACTACAAAAGCGTTCCCTAACTTTGTCGTAAGTTTTTCTCTTTGAGATAAAATTTATCCCCACCATAGCCATTTTGACAGTCTTTTCCATTTTTACTACAAAAGTAAAGGAACAGACCATTGCGCCAAAATTGGTGAATGTCTGATAACCACACGAAAAGCGATTCTTAAGAAGCAAATGTTAAATCTGATGTTTTTGAGCGGAGCGGGAGCCTGCATGTAAAATTGTTGACTAAAATGTCGTAAGTTCCTCTCGTTAAAATCACATCTAATCTAAGCAGCATTGTTAAGGTTGCAACAAATGTTAATCAGCCGATTAAACGACTTTTACATTATACAGCTCAAAAATTCAATCAAATCTAATACCAGAATAAAATGATTATTCATTTTCATCAAGAATTCCATAATATTCATGCGGCACAAAGTGTCTGTCAATCAGAATAGTTCCAAACATTTTACTGACTATTTATTAAAATCCTCCTCCATTCAGAACTCCTAAAAAAAACTTCGAGGTCAATACCAAACATACAAATTCAATACATGAACAACAAGAAGCCATTTGTTCTACCTTAAGCACAATAACTAATTGAAAAAATCTCCACATGTTCACATGACAACCAAGTGAAGGTTATCGCATACATAACACAGCATAACGTGTAACACCTATAACTCTCATAGTCTTTTTGTAGTTACAGTCCACCTTGACCTTAACTTGCAGTCAACTCTACAAATTTAATTTTTGTTTCATAAGAGTACATCTTAAGTTCAATTGAAATGTAATACTTGGTCTCATCGAAGCGACAGATGCGTCAAATTGACAAACACCTGAATACAGCTGAAATAAATTATTTTATAGCATCATCATTATAACAGCTATTGCGGACAACAGTAGCAACAAAAAAGGCCTGCTAATCCAACCGGTAATCACTCAATTCATGGTTTCATACATACAAAGCCATGCGCGTACGAATATTTATCAGGTGTAAACAGGTATAGCCATTGAGTATAGCATACAAAAATAATTTAATTAAATATTCACGTAGTCCATTCACGTTTTGCTGTCAATATTTCCGTTAAAAATACACAGACGCACTCGAATGTATGTTTATTATAATTCTTGCTAGTTCTATTCAATGTGAACATTTTTTTGAATCTCTGCCTCTACTCATAAACATATTAAAAATTATGACATTCAACATATTAGTTTTTGTTACCAAAATTTCACGAAATGATTTCTGACATTTCGAAAGGAACACATTGCATCCTCTTGATATATCAAAATAGGCCCAACAAAGTATACGAGACTAAATAGCCTTGAATTCGATTAATATTTGCATTTAAAATAATTTTTAATACTCATAAATAATTTATGAAATAAAAACACACGCTTCGGTTTGTTTTAGCTGTTTCGATGTGGAGTGCAATGCTCTTTTCCGAAATTACTTTTGCAGCAAAATGAATGTGAACGGAATTTTAAGTGCAGCAATTAATAGTTTTATGGTACGAGTACGACTTTTAGTGCGTTGGTTTCATATAGGGAATATAAAGCGAATTTTGGGGGCGGCTGGGGGTAACTGCCAAATAACAACTATAAAGTTGCTGAAGATCCTGATAGAGATATAAATTAAAATATTCTTAAAAAAATTGAGTGGCTCATCTATCCAACGCATTCAGCATAATTAATATAAAACAAGTAAAAGTGTTATCATCGGCCTGGCCGATGCTTTGATACCCTCCACTGTATGTACTGTACAGGTACACGCCTGTGTCTAATATTGTTTTTGTATGGGAGGTACCAGAACTACTTGACCGACATAGACAATTTTTAATACCAACCTGACAACGGTAAAAAGAAGTCCTCCCACAAAATGTTATTCATTTAAGTCGGTTCGTTTGGACGCTATGGTGTTTCCAACAGCTAGAGAGATAAATTGGTCGAATATTGACTTTGTATGGAAAGTAACGGAACTACTTTGCCGACATGGACCATTTTTATTACAAACCTGACAACCGTAAAATTAAAATCTCTCACAAAATTTCAGTCGCCTTAGTCGATTCGTTTGGACTCTATCGTGATTTAAATAGATAGAGAGACACATGGGTCTAAGAGTGGTTTTGTATGGGAGGTACCAGAACTACTTGACCGACAAAGCCCATTTTCAATACCAACGTGACGACGGTAAAAAGAAGTCCTCCCACAAAATTTCATACACGTAGGTCAATTCGTTTGGACGCTATCGTGTTTTCAACAAGCAGACAGACAGACAGACGGTATGGCTAAATCGATTCAGAATGTGATCCTGATTCAGAATTATATACTTTATAGGGTCTCCGGTGAATCCTTCTTGGCGTTACAAATGTAATGACAAAGTGAATATACCTTCCTGTGGAGGGTATAAAAACAGTTGTTGGTGCAACAAGTCCGCGTATAGACACCCTAGGCTTAGCTTCTCAAAACCATTTACTTTGTGTGAGTTCTTTATTTTTGGGACCTACAATTTCAAACCGAGTCCGAGCGGCTAAATTCAGAAGCTTTGCAGGACAGTTATGCCCAAAACAGATGTGCAGAAATTCTGAATGCTTCACTGCAAGCAGTACTGCAGATGAAATAGATGTGCAGAATACAATAATTCCTGTCTCTATTTTCCTCGTATGCATCAGTAGCTGAATTTAAAAATTCAATGCTGCCAAGTCTACTTAATTTAATTCACTGTGTTGCTATGCAGTGTATTTAGAAATAGAGACATGTTGCAGTGCTGCGGTGGGTGCAGAATTTACATTCACCACATAAGAACATGTGTATTCTAATCTCGCTGCACAGTGAATTCTGCACGTGTGTTTTGGGCATTATACTCTCGGATGTTTGATATTGATTAAAATCGCAAATCTGACAACAATAGCAGAATATGCCAGGAAAGGTTACAAAAACTTGCATTGGTATGTATTTGCAATTGAGAAATTGAGTAAATCAATATGAGAACGTGAGTAATTATATGATATGACACACCCAAATTTGGCAAAAAGCTCAACACCCAGAGCAGTTGAGGAATTTACAACCAAACAAACGCAAGCGGATGGCACATCACCAATTAATCATGTTTCTGCTAATATGAGACAATCACAGTACGCTAAGGATCCAGCTAAATGACGCGTTACCTGCAGGTTTACAGCAAAACCCGATTCTACAGTATTTGATCGGCTACTTCACTGCTGACTCAAGAAGTTTAATTATTTAAAATCTCCATAAACAGCCTTTGACGTTATAAAATACTCTTATTGCGAATATCCAAGAAAACAAGTTGTAGTCCCAACGACACATCACAATTCGTTCGTATTTCTTCTGCTCTCGCACAGCATCCATCTTAGGTTTTCGTTTCGCTTGTTTTTCTTACTCGATGTGAGTAGTTGTTTTATTTGTATTGAGTATAAAAAACCTTGATCTTGATTTCAAAGTTGAATTCAATGCAACCTAATGCTTAAAGAATTTGCATAAGTATGCCTTTACACTGGAAGGAACATGTTACGGAATTCCTTGCATTCAATTAATCAAAAACAAATGAATCGGTTTTAATTACATTTAACTGCGCATGTGTTTCACCCTATTAAAATGCAATGAGAACACGCCTTTAGGTGAGCTGGTCCCAACTATTACCTGTCTGAATGCAACAAAAGCTTTTTTGAGTGACTGTGGCTTGCGCGGAATTGTTCCTTTATTTTGACAGTTTTAATTGTTTGGAATTGATTGATTTGATTTGTTTGTTTGTTTGATTTCATCGATTCTATTGAATTTCTTGTGTTTTAAACATATTTTATGTAAATTAAGTGGAAAATAATTTCCCTAGTGAATTATAAATATTCAGGTGAACACAAGTCTTGGTAAGGTTTTTGTGAAATTCGCCGCTGTATTCCACTTGCAACTCCCAAGTGGAAAGTCCGTTCTGACTTGAATAAGGCAAGTGGCACAGCCCACAGGATTCTACTTGGGAGTTGCATAGTCCATAGAATATGCTTTACCTGTTGAAATGAATCAAAAAACAATGCGCATACAGAGGAAACACAAAGCAATAGAAGGCACCACAACAAAGCCAACGAAGGCACCACAACTCAACGTCAACCCCCTAAATGGATGCACAGGCACACAGAAACAAGAAAAGGGCATCATCCAGCGACCGGCATAGGGAAACAAACATATAAATAGGTACCCGCATGAAGCTGCATAATAGCTGTACAGATTGTAGAAATGACCGTGAATTGGCGACTGGAATTTTATTCTTCTTCAACAGCAACACACGAAGCAGTAACAAAAGGGGACAAAATGAGGATTTTTTTTGTTTGGTTGTTTGTTTCTCTTTCTCCTGCTTCTGTTTCTAACCCTGTTTGTTGGCAGTGTATGTCTACGTCTACGTACCTGTACATTGGATTCAAAGATTCTACGGGTTGTAGGTAGATGCAGCAACAGGTAATCAATTAACGTGGATTGTGGTTGTGTAGAAGGTTAAGGAATAAAAATAAAAATAAAAATATGTAAAAAACATTCTGTAGAGGAAGCGAAACAGGTTTTGTGTGAGGAAGAATATGACGACAGAAAAAAAGAGTCGTTAGTGGGATTCTTCTAATTAGAAACAAACTAAGTGGAGAGCTTCATATATTTTTAGACATTTTTGTTGTTGAAAAGTACATAAATGATAATTAACCGCCTACTTAATTTTGCACAGACGTGATTTATGCTGATTTTTTTTGGAAGTGAGAAAATCGAGCGGCTTAAAAACAAATACAAAAGCATACATATTTGAGACTTTGTTAATTTTTGACAGCATAACGTACCCTCATTCCGCTATGAACTCAATATGCGCCAACATTAAATGTGTAGCATAAGCCTACAATATTATGCCCCTATTATGTAAGACAACTACAACTAAAGTTGAGTTGTCTCTTGGTTTTATGTAATTCAAACTTCGGCATTGTCCGTATTGTCATACACAACCTTGATAGAAAAGTTGTCTGTCAAAACAACAAAGATGGCAGTGGTTGTCTATAAATTGTTAGTTGGTTTGGGTTGTACTGTGACATTTAAAACATCACGCACGTAATTTTTTGCAGGAGTTCAGAGAGAGAGATCTTTTTTTTCACTAACAATGCTAAGGAAGCGAAGGAATGGGTCAAATTAAGATCTCAAATCATCGCCGTAAAGTGTCATTGACAAATAGGCACACTTCAGGGGTATAAAACGGAAGCAGACGGAAGTTCCGGCGACCAACATTTCTATAATCAACTAAAAACATTTCCAATAATGACTTAAAACATGTTATATAAGATTAGTAATTAGTTTCAGTACATTTTATCAACCATTCCTTAATAAATTCAACGAAATAAACGAACCGGAAGCCATTTTGTTATATATGCTGTTTCTTAATCCTCTTATCTTAATTGATGGACACATTTATGCTACACTGCATGAACGCATCTATAAGCAATCTCTGTATATGTCATAAATTGTCAACTGTTTCCGTCTGTCTGCAACTGTAAATTAGGTACCCTACAGACTTGCATAAGTTGATTACCTCGTTTACACAACAAAATCATACAAGTTTTACGAGGGTAAATAATACAGAGAATGGGTAAATTTGCACATTTTCTATGCCTTGCCTTCCCTAAATATTTGAATTCTCGGAAGGTTTTTCGGGAACATGATATATTTGCATGAGGAAGCCTATTTTTTGACATTCACCCGAATATTGCTTCTAGAACAGGTTCTGAGAAGCTAGGCCTAATTTTGCCTCTGATCCGACTGTGTTGTCAATATTCGACGCAGGAAAAAGCTTTCCCAACAAGGAAGTCATTGCTTTATTTGTGCCCGTACATCTAACGGTCACAAAAAATAGCCGTGCTACGTAACCAATGCTAGTACATAACATATACATTGCTCCGTCTAGTGACTGTACCGATAACGGCTTATAACGTAATCGACGAATCTTGATTCTAAACTTGTATCGCTTAACTACCGTCATAAACTTTATTGACGTCAAACTTTAATAATAGGAAGTCATATTTTATTCCATTTAATTTTCATTGCCAAAAATCTATGCATGCATCCAATTTTGTTGAAAGCTTCACAGTTAAATGTCAAAATAATTAAATTTTTGTAGAAAAATTTAATATGACAGTCATGTGGGAAGAATATGAATTACATTGGCGTTATGTTATGTCACGAAAAGTAGCTCAAATGACTCAACAAACGAATGGATGATTCTTCATAAGAGAATTTTTAGCATATAAAGTAGGTATAGGTATTTTTGATACGCCATTTATTTTCCACTAGTCTCCATAAACCGGAAACAATAATACACACCATCCACTGAAGTCATCGACCTGTTAACTCCCCCACTATAGTCAGTGCTTCATTCTTGTTGGTATCTCTGTTATTTTGCTATTTTATTCAATATTTAGTTGTTATTCAATTGAGGTGACAAAAAAAGATACAACACAACTTTGAACATAAATTTCCTCGATTCTAGCCCTCCTGTTAAACGTCTACCTCATACCGAATGAGGTAAAAATGTAAATCGCACATGTTGTGCGCGATATTTTCTCAAAAAAAAAAAAAAAACGCAAAAAAAGCGAGGAATCTAAATATTTACATCACACCTACATGAGGAGATAGCATTAGAGACGATTGAGGAGGAGAGTGTATACCTATACCACAAAAACCTACCCACATGTCAAACAAAGGTAAAGTGCGCGAATTCCGCTTCTTTGCACTGTCATTCTTGTGGCTGGCCTGGCTGTTATTGTTTCTATAAATTTTTGCTAAACTGTCGTCCGCAAAGCATACAACTCGCCTAAGAACAGGCGCGAAGGTGCAAACGACAAAACAAACATAGTTGCGGCTATGTCGCGGTTTTCATTAATTTTCTATCTCCAGGAAGAACGTTTTGTGTGCACATGGCAGAGCATCCATTCAAAAGTCCTAATCAAATATTCTGTTCACGATTAATTGTATCATAATGTACGTTGGAGAGGAGTATATATATATGTAATATAAATGTACATGGCCTCACGTTGACGCTGGTCGTCGTGGCAACTGTCAGCTGCAGTAGTCTATGTCGTGTTGTGTGTGTCATGATGATGGTTTGAAAGTTAACTTGGTTAATTTTATAATCGTGTTTAGAATAGGCAAATGTGGAGAAAAGGCTAATGTCCTTTTGTACCAGAGTTAATAGGGAATACCTATTATATGTGTAGATTTTACACCGTTAGTTTGTTTTATTGCACAGAAATGACAACGTCCAGAAAATTTGGGATAAACCCAAATTTATGATGAGTCGTTATATTGTATTGATCATTCATAAATGTTTTTTTTCTATACGTCTGTTTTTTGAATTGGCAACACTTTTTCCAAGGACAGTCAATTTGACAGATGACCGGATGTCTTGTGCTTATTTTGTTTCGCTGATTATAATTGCCAAAAACATGACACCGAGAAGTGCACATGTGGAAGAGTCGTTAGCTGGCAGCGCTAACTTAAGCGCTACCATAGTGTTGATTATTTTTTTATTAACATCTATCTACCCCACTACAAGTTAAAATTTATTTTATTGCTGTCAGATTAGCTTGTAGTGTAAATTACATGCTACAAAGAGATTAAAGTCTTATTAATATTTGCACAAAAGATTGCAAGTCGATAACCGCCAGCTCGTGTTGATAGTAAAGGATTATCACCCAAATGGGACCGAGTAACACACGATAGATAACTAAGAGCTTATTTTTTTTTTTAAAAGATGTTATCGAAAAGAAAATAATACCTCGAAATTGGCTGTGATCTTTAATACCTAAAGTAGTTTGTTCAACACTCTAAAGCCCGTTATATATTTGCTTCAATCACGCGACACTCGCACGAGCTAGCTGGTTGTAACTCGGGCTTGGTTCACATGTAAATAACTTGACGTTGAATTGACTACGAAACATTCGTTAAGTAAATATAACTAAGAAATGGAGTCAACTAGATCGCATTAGACCTAGCGTCATTAATATATGAATATGGTTTATGTTAAAAGTTCTGTTCGTAGAATACATATAGAGCGACTGAGACTTAACGAAACTTAACGAACAATAAAGGGTCAACCATAATCACACTATTTGTTAAGAAAAGATAAATAATGACAGAACTATTTAAAATAATATCTGCTTACGTCCACGCCCGTAACGAAACAGAACACATACAAGGGATTTGAGTTGTTTTAAAATTCTAGTTTCGTTAAGTTGTATGTAACTTGCGAACAAGTGAACCATTCAGTAGATACGTCTTTCCATACTACCACGTAACGGTGTTAATACAAATGATTTGTATTGTTCTGCCATCAGCAGAATTTAGTTTCGTTAAGTTTTATATCACTTACGAAAGAGCGATCAGCGATCTATTGTCCTCAATATACCCGTTGAACGAACAGGAGCTTAATGTATGTCGCTGGCGGTCAGTGCTTATATTAATGACGTCAGATTTTGTCTAACTGTATGACAAAGTTTGAAGTCGACGTCATCGTCGCCATGATTTGCTCGATGGAACACGGGCCAGTAATTAGGAAGGCGGAAGGAGGCAGTGGCACAGCACATGTTGAATTAACTCTACCTCTTCCTCATCCCCGCAGCTTTTGCATAAATCAAGCATGACTCTAATTGTGCAGTATTCACGCCTAAAAGTCCTACTGGTACTGTCAGGTAACATTTAAAATCAGCTCAACACGGTCACCGATCAAATTTATCAGACATGCGAAGAATAGATGCGATTTCTAACGGCCATATGTATAGAAAAATGTATGTGATCTCAACAAAGCCACTGTCTGTTTATTTGCTTGACAAACTGTGTCAATTTGAGTAAATGTCATTTAAACAAATTTCATTCTTATTGCAACTTCTTTTCGAAAAAAATTAACAACTTTTTTTTGCAACCACCATCACTTTGGGAGTCTTTTGTGGCATTTGAATGCGCATTTATGCCAGTTGCACATTTTATGGACGCACCTAAACAATTACACTGTCCGTCCGTTGTACGTTTGTATACAAATTTGCATTTGCAAATTGAAACAACAAACAATACTATACAATTCAGGTAAAAAAAGTATCTATAGTTGCATTTCCATATGTGTTCGATGTACTCCCCCATTAGAATCGGTTTAGAGACAAACATCGCACTAACGTTGGAGACGACAACGCTGCATGTGCAGCGCACACAACGGACTCACTCGATTGTCACATTTGCGCTGGTCAGTCTGTCACCGTATGAGATGTGTGCCCGCAGTATTTGCATTCCGTGTATTTGCTGATTTATTTCGATATTTAATATTTATTTTTAGCTCGAATGCGTAAAGAACAACAACAATGTGCGGTACACTACCGTGTTTTATTCAGTTACTGTAAAAATTTAGGTCAACGAATAATAGCCGCTTAGATGGTGGTGGTGGTGGTGTAATGGTATAGTGACCAGTGCCATTTGGCGGTTGAGTTGGCGACGCTATTTTATGACAGCAGTTGCGTTTCAGAGTTGATTCTTTAAAATGACTCTAGACTGACAGTTGAAAAGCAAAATGGAGACTACTAATTAACCCAGTATAACGTATCAATGTATCAACTGCAACAAAATCGTGTACAAGGTCAATACACATGACGTACGTACACACATGTGATGTGAACACTGAATCAGTTACAGTTGCATGCAGTTCTCGCGGCAAAAGTGGTTTTAGCTGTTCTACATAACATCTCTCCAATACACACGATGGGTTTGTTTTTTTTTATCTGTTCCACTTGGCAATGCACTGTTATTATTAGCGTATTATGTCAATGCTAACCTTGATCTGTATATAGAAGTTTGTGTAGGCTAAAGATTAGTATAGGTAGGTATATACACATGGAAATGTGAGTCTTCTGTGATGTAGAAAAATATTTGAAAAAAAGCTTCTGACAGTTGAGATTACTGGTGTCAATTTGATTTGACACAAATGTTTGCTTACTTTCGATTAGTTGAACATAGCTATCTCAGGTAAATATTTTATTCCTTCTGACAGGAATACAAATGCGGAAAGGAAGGAAATGCAAAGCCATCTTTTGAAATGTCAAATGTTGTTTAGGTATACTTTTTAACTCAGTAATAGTAAGAAAAGTTGTACAGGTGCATGATGTTTCACAAAGTAGATCGCGTTAAAAACGGTGTCTTAAAAGCTATCGAAAAATGCACTTAAAACCACCGGAAGTTGCATAAATTCGAAGGACATCATGTTATCATAAATGCCCTTGCCTTTTTCCCCAAAAACCACTCGCACCTTTTCTCACAAAAACAGAAAAACAAAACACACCGCGAACCCATCTCAATCACAAGTCATTCTACAACATAATACCATGCATCTCCAAGGCACACAAGGATTAGAAACGCAACCCTTTTTGCATATACAAAAACCACAAAAAAAGACCAATAGCTTCTGAGCGAAAGGTGAATTCTAAGGCAAATTGGGTGTCGACAGGATATGCAGAACAAGATGCAAAATTTATATCTCCAAGCAGGTGGTAAAACTATTCCAAAAAAGGATCAGCGGTTAAAACAGAAAATTGGAATTCGAAGACGAGCACTAATGCAGACGCAAAGTGTCAGACACACATTGAGATGTCCGCCTCTAATAATAGTTCTCTCTGTTATGGGGATGATTTTTATTTTTATCTACGACAGGAAAAAAGGGAACGTTTTGCACAGACAACAGTTAAAAATAAAAGTATTATACAAGGTATTGGCGATGTTGAAATGTTAGGGATTAAGACGTCAAGCTGTTAGATATATATGCATTTTGTCTTTGGTTGATGATCTTCTGGCGATAGGACCTGTCTGGTAGAAAGAACAATGGGATGGAACATCCAACGCCTTTGAGTAAATATAATGTGCGAGGGGTTTTTAAAGGCGTCAGCTTTGGGTGTAACTGGGAAGGGTTGAAATTCATGAGATGTATTTCTCTTTTAAATGTTTGTGCAAACATTAGGCAATGGACACTTGTTGTGAAGGTGGATTAGCATTTTTGATTGTGAGGATTATTTTGTTATATTTTTTTTACTTTGGACCTTGTGTTTTTGTTTAGAAGTAGTTAGTTGGATTTGCCCAGATGCCTCTATGAAATATTCGCTTATGCCTGCGCTTGGCAACTCTGGATGTTTGTGATGTGACACCCTTAACGGTTATGGTATCTACATTTAAAAACCCTACCTTAGAGACAAATAACATAAATCTTCTCAGAAACAGATCAGAGTTGTTCTATCCTGAGATTGGATCTTTGGAACTTTTCCTATACGATGTTCTTGTTGTCGTCTTTGCCGACTATGCAGACTACCGCTTTCAAACTTAAAATGGGAGGACGTGGATGAAGAACCGTTATTTTGGCAGAAAATAAGGGATAGATATAACAGTTATAACTAAGAGACGGCAAAATTCAAATTTAAAGCCGTATCAATACTGACTAAGTATATAACAGGTATTAACAAAAGCAGGAAGGTATGCGAGAAGTGGTATCGAGATGGCGTCTGGAGTGGAAGAATTTATTTTCTGAAAATCCGACTCACGAAGAAACGAAGAAACCAGAAACAAGTCGCTGATAGTGGATTCGTTCATCTAAAACATAAAACCCATCATCCCCGCCATGTCACACTATGTAGTGCATGGACACTAAAGAATGCGAATGTGATCGGTCATCACCCCAAAATTCAGCTTGTGATAATTAGCCCTGTTTGCATTGAGGAATACAACGAATAATGGCTTCTAAGATGACTACCTAATATAGAGTTTTAAAACCTCCAGGTGGCACTCACAACCAACTGCTTTTATATTTAAAAAGCTATCTTCAGTACCTCCGAGTATCATTTACTGAATGAAGTCTCTGTTGCGTTATTCCCGGTCAATCGGTATTTCACAAATGGTTTCATCTCTCCCAAGCTTTACAAGATTAATGGTGGTCCCCTTTAAACAAAAAACTGACTATTAGCCAACCTCGTGTAATTTACGCCATCTCACTGCGCGACAACGACAAAGCAACAAAGGCGACACATCAGGTCGTAACCCCAATTTCTAGCCACTGCTGATGACAACTCACATCTGACACCATGACGTAACTTCTCTTTCCATTTACCCTTGAAAGCCGGTACCGATCTAGAGCACCAACATAACTCTTTTCATCGTTGGCGATGTGTTTGGTTTTTTTTTTTGTGTTTACTGTTTCTCCTTTATTTTTTGCATTTCTTCAACTCGTGCATTTATTGCTTTTTTCTTTCCACTTTCGGTGATTTTTTTTTTACATCATCGAACAAAATTTCATACACAAAAGCGACAAGCCAAGTCGAGAGTGTATACCAGTTTTGCAGAGCAAATCGTTCGACACACTGTCCATCTCTTATTTTCACTGACATCATTTTCTGATGGCTGTTACATAACACGACGTCAGCCAACATAATATTTATGGCAAAAAAAAAAAAGCGAAACATAATCAAAGTATCTGCCAAATGAAAATGCATGTGATGAATCCGAGAAGAGTCGATTAAAAAAAAAACACATCATATGCTTAACAGGTAGCTTTCCAGTGTCCATAGATACATCTATATGACTTTAAGATACTCGACAACTTGTATTCTTGGAATTGAAATGAAAACAAGTTCAAAACGCAAAAATAGAAGCAGAGTACGATCGAGAAAAAAAAATAATCTGAATAAGTGGAGATACAAAAAAAAAAAAAAGGTTATAAAAAAAAATTCCCATAAAACTTGTAGCGAATTGTAGAATTTAATTTAACGCTTCGCCGTTGAGTACACTGGTGTGTTTGTGCTGTACCACAGCAGCGCCAAGCTCGTTTGAGTATGGGAATTAACCTTGGTCTTGGCATGGATTTCTTACTCCGCACACTCAGCTATAGAAATGGAATCACCTCTGTTACTATAGATGCAAATGTACATAGCTTACAATATTGTCTTACAAACCAAAAAAGCATTCGACGTAAACTTCGACGACAAAGACAGGTTAGCGGGAGGCCCTCGGTAGCGAACTCTTGGTGGGCGTTACTGGTTTTCTTTGGTAATGACTTTCCTTAATGGGACTCATATCACGAGCTTGTGCGCTATATGCAGTTCATTAAAAGATGGATGTTAACATAGTTCTGAATTAAATAAAAATAAAAACATTGACAGATACTTTTGTATCTCTAGATATGTATCTATACGTGTTTTTTTTGTGTAGTTTTCTTTTAATCGAACCGCAAAATGAAACAGTATAAATAAATCACAAAAACCTACAAGTGTGTGTGGTGTAGGTATACGCCACATGGTAGGTTTACCTAGCGAAATAAAAAAAAAAATGCTTTTAGGTCAGGGTTGACTTGTGATATTGTCTGGGGGCCTGTTTATATTTGTTACTCTCTGTTGTGTATGCTTGTATTAATTTTTTTGTTGTCTCTCGCGTTTCATTCAGTTATTTTTTGGCTTGTTTCGCTATGTAATCAGTACCCTCTTGATGGTGGATGACAGTTTTTTTTTTTAAACCAGTTTTGCTGTAGTGGTATACTGCTCATCTATCGGTTTATCTATACCGGCTGATATAATGTCGGCATTTTTCTTTATATCTCTAGATATACCGTGATATTTGCAGTTATTGTTAACTGTGATGATATTGAAATCTATGCGCACGTGTGTCGTCTGACTAAATGATCCGTCATCATTGGAACTGTTATTTGGTACTTTTGGTTTCGATACGAATACAATTAACAATTGTGGGCACAAATGACGATTGGGGGCTTTGGGAAAAAAAGCAAAATTAAGTAAAAAAAAACTGTTGCGCGATTTTGATGAAACAGTTCAAGGTCAGAATAGGATTTGATTGCACAGAGAAAGTAGAAGATGAGAGACCGTTCTAAACACGAATAGGCGTTGTTTTATTGTATTTTCTGATTTTTGTATTCGAAAATGTGCAAAAATGTGGTTTGAAGAAATATTGATACATATTCATCTGGAAAAACAAAAGAGTTCGACTGCGAACTGGTTTTGTATTTCTATTGAAATGTAGTAGAACTCTACCCCATTCGTTGAATGTTGTGATCTAATCAGTTCCTGTTTAGAAAAAATTCTTTTAACATGCTACAATAAATTTAAGATTTTTATTTTTTTATTCTTCTTTTTAGCAACATTGATGGATTCGCCACTTTGGACTGTTCCCTGGCATTGAATTTGAATTGTAAATCAGTCTTTAAGGCGCTGCTGTATTATAGAATCCTTTGAATGTTGCAGTTATGCTACTGTGGTAAGTCTGTAAAATAAGTTCTTTTGAACAATTTAGTCGAGCAATGTGTTCTTTTTCAGTAAATATGTATCCATCGCCCAGCTATGAAAATGTAGCTGGATCTCGTAATAATAGTGCACATCACACCATTTGGGGCAGTAGTACCATTCAACAAATATGTGCGCTTATAAATCCTATTGTAAGCACGAATACCACAACTTGCGGTGGTAAGTAATAGAGTCTTAATTTTTCCAACACGGAAAGGCAACCCAGTAGAGGAAGACTTCGGCTTAGGTGGCGCGCACAAGTCTAAGGGGATCTCAACAGCTTGGAATGCGCAACTGGATGCGGTTAACCAAAGGCCGGGCTAACTGGATAGGCGTGTTGGTTGAGGCACAGGTCTACCCCGGACTGTAGAGCAACCTATGTAAGTAAATAATAAGATCCAGGAAATTTGAAAGAAGGCAGTTCATTTTCAATGACCCGCTTATCAATTAAAAGTGCCGCAGATGTAGGATGCTCATGCTCAAGTCGCCCCTCTATAACCCTCGAACTTCGCCACCAACTCTAAATCGTACGGTTGAGACATTACTAATAATCTCTTTCCGGGTCTGGATAGAGGATAGCAAGTCTTGGAGTCCTAGATAGGGAAATGCATTTAACGTGAGCAAATCACCGAAGCATGGACATCCGTTTTTCAGTCTTTATTTAAACTAGCATCACATTACTAAGGACAGTTACCCTTTACAAATATTGTTTGAGAAATGCATTGCAATACTTATGTAGCTATAGTGTTGGAATCTTAGTGCGCATCAAACTATAGTGGGGAATAACACTCACCAAAGAAGTGGGAGAATTTTCAATACGCACAATGAAAAAGGTGTAAAATTTACCAAATTTGTAAACGATTTTTCGACAATTTCGAACGGCCGAAGTTTTCTGATGTTTGCCATTTTTTGCATTGATATATAAATATGTGCAACTGCAACTTGCTGAACAAAACATACAATTTAGAATCCGTCAAGAGATAAATCAATCAAACCGAACTAATAATAAGTCAAATAATCAAACCCGTTTTTTTTTACCTGTTCAATGGTAAATTGAGATGATTGTCCGATTAGTCCTTTCTTTTGTTGCCCTATTCGTGTTTGTTTCGTCATCCACTTAAATTCCCTGATATATGAGATATTTCTATCCGCAGGTAGACAGATGAAGTTCTATTATCTTCAAAATAACATTTTGTTCTACCTGCTGTACCTATAGGATTCCTTTTTCGTCTTGTGACAATTCGTATTGGAAAACATTTTTGAGATGGTTATGGATTTTATTTTTAAATTTTTATTTATTGTAAAGAAAGTGAAAATTGCGCAAGAGTTTCATTCTACCTTTTTTTGCTTCCTTTTGGGATGGTTTATTGTCTGTTTTTTTTTTGTTGTAAAAGTGTTGTATTGTTTTGCTGGCTACTTTAATATTTATGACCTGTTGGAATGGATTTTTAAATTGATATTTCAGGTTTTTATTGGGTCTTGGGCAGTTGTGTTAGACGAATGACTAGATTTGGATTTTTACATTAAGCGTGAAATCAGTTGGGACTTGAGAGTTGATAGGTTTTCAGAGTGTACATATATATTTTTAAGCAGCACAATCCAATCAGTCATTTGTTTCCAAAGAAGCCTTTGAACTGTACATGTATGGACTGGAACTAATTTCTCGTGATTGATTAATCGTTGATATCAAAATCGCATGCTATGCAAAAGGTGCTAATAGCATTTCATAGTTGCCTTATATTTTTTCACTGTAACATGGTTCTGTGTAGTGTGTTTTACAAGACCAGGTGAAGAATTTTTGTGAGTGAATGTATGCAGAGAAAAGAAAAAGGATACGAATTGTTAAGGTACACATCCTTTAAAGTTCACTTTTACCGCTTACCGTCTTATGTTGTTTGAGTTTTTCATTGCCAATGTTAAAAGACAGGAAATAAAATAATTGGTAGTAATGAACTGATAGGGTTATGGGTTCAATTCTTTTGTTACATATTAGAGAAAGATCAAATGTTCATCTGAACAAGGATATCAGATATCAAGTGAAAGGCACCTGCACGTCGTCTATATATTTGTAGAAATAATTCAGTAATTTGGGTCGAGACGACTTCCTGTGCTATTTTGTGGTGCTAATGGATTTTCTTAGAAACTTCGTGATTGAGTTGTACTGTGAGTTGTTTTTGATGTTAATTCTGAAGTATGTACTTACCTACCTTTTTGTAATGCTTTTCGTGCAGCAGCGATATTTTCCCCTGGGCGAACAAAATGCACATGTATCAGGCGATCTTAATTATTCTATCATTCTCAACATTTGTTTCATTCAGCACTTCGTATTTGGTTCTGCAACAACTTAATGTTTGCTTTACTCAGAGGATGTACTAGTGTCCAGCGCTTAAAGACTTTAAATTAACGAGCCAGTTTTAATAATTTTTCAACACAATCGCGTTGCCTTCGGGCCTCATTGAGTATGGTGAAAAATCTGCCAAATTGCCACCTGACTGTTACGCCCATGCTATCTCATCAAACCCTCCAAACAAATTCCCTCAAATTTATACTCATAGTAAGTGCAATGCCCATTCCAAGACTATCATCAATTGGAGGGTATCGCCAGATAGCACTTTGTCAGATCACAGATACATCGAATTTCAAATCTACTGTGAAGTTTCACCTTCGCAAGAGAGGAGAAATCCGAGAAAAACGAATTGGGCACGGTTTAAGGAGGAACTTGGCAATTCTGTTAAAGCTCCACTTAAATTAAGGTCAATACAAGGGGTAGAGAGGTCTGCTCAGGATCTGAACAGCGTCCTTATCCGTTGTTTTGAACAAGCGTGTCCGGTTACAAAAAACTCCTGCAGAAAACCGGTACCTTGGTGGAATACCGAACTGCAGCGTTTTCGCAGAGAAACCAGGAAGCTCCTAAATCGGTCTTTAAAAACCAACTTAGAAGAAGACTGGAATCTGTATCGATCGAAGCAAAAAGAATTTAAGAGACTGATTCGTAAATCGAAAAATGACTCTTATAGGAAATTTTGTGAGGAGGTCGAATCACTAAGTGCAACCAGTAGACTTGTTAAAGTCCTCAAAAGGGACAGACCAAGTAAACTGGAATCGCTCCAAAAATCTGATGGCACCTACACTGAGACAAAGGCGGAGACTTTCAGTCTTCTGTTGGAGACTCATTTCCCGGGAAATCAGATCACTACGCGCTCTTCAGTGGTACCGGAAACGGTGGCCACCACGGAACGGACAAACACCACGCGGCGTAGCTGGTATATTGCATCCGGAGTGGTGACGGATGACGCTATCAAATATGCAATTGCATCGTTTGAGAGTTTCAAGGCACCTGGTCCGGATGGAATTTACCCGGCTATGCTGAAACAAGGTTTTAGTCAGCTGATGCCGACGTTGAAAAGAATTTTCACCGCTAGCTTGGCCTTGGCCTACATACCTTCTCTTTGGCGTATGGTTAAAGTCGTGTTCATACCAAAAATCGGTAAGACTGACTACACTCTCGCCAAAAGTTTCAGACCCATAAGTCTGTCTTCCTTCCTGCTGAAAAGTTTGGAAAGACTGGTTGAGCTGCACGTGCGCAATGTTGCTCTTCGATCGCATCCTCTTTCTGAGATGCAACATGCTTATCAGCGCGGAAAATCCTGTGAAACTGCGCTTCAGAACCTTGTTGGTAGGATCGAAAGCGCTCTTGATCGGAAGGAGTACGCGTTGGGTATTTTCGTCGATATTGAGGGTGCTTTTGATAATGCGACTTTTGACAGCATGTGTAACGCAGCTAGACATCACGGTATAGATGAAACATTGGTGTTGTGGATTAAAGCAATGCTAATGTACAGGACGTTGATTGCCGAGGCGGATTGTGGCAAATGCGTCATGACAGGGGTAAACAGGGGCTGCCCACAAGGTGGTGTTCTGTCTCCCCTTTTATGGTGTATGGTAGTAGACTCTCTGCTAACGTTACTCAATCTTCCTGGAACCTACACACAAGCCTACGCGGACGATGTCGCCGTTCTGTCTGTCGGCTCGAACCTAAGGACTGTCTGCTCTCAGGCGCAGAGATCCTTGGGCTTGATCGATGATTGGTGCACAAGAAATGGGCTTTCAGTGAATCCTCTTAAAACTACGGTTGTTCTCTTCACGAGGAGGAGGAACTTCACTGGTCTGACTCAACTTGTGCTAAAAGGTGTCACTATCCCGATCTCAGACGAAGTCAAATATCTTGGAGTAATCCTCGATAGAAAACTTCTTTGGTCCAAGCATGTTGAATCGAAAACCGATAAAGCGCTGTCGACTTTCTGGCAGTGCAAAGGCGCTTTTGGTAAGACATGGGGCTTATCTCCGAAAAGGGTCCTTTGGATCTATACGGCAATGGTAAGACCACTTCTCTCATATGCATCGGTTGTGTGGTGGAACAGGCTTTCGCGGAAACGTGTTACTGCCTCTTTCGCCAAACTCCAAAGAACAGTTTGCCTTGGCTGCACAGGGGCCTTCCCCAGCACCCCGGGTTCTGCTCTAGATGCTATGATGAATCTCCCCCCCCTTGATATTTTTATCATGGGGTGTACACTGAAAACCATCTCCCGTTTAAAGAGAGGTGGCTTTTGGTACCACGCGCATTGGAATTTTGATGAACTTGTGCGAGAATTATCCTTTGACCCCTGTCTTATGGATATGCCGTCTGATGCAATGACACCAGAAATCCTACTGCGACAAAACTACCACGTCAACTTTCCTCAGGCAACGGAATGGCTTCGGCCGGACTCTGAGCCAGGGAAAGAATGCCATCGTGTATTCACGGATGGCTCTAAAACCGGACAGGGGTCTGGTTCTGGAGTCTTCGTGGAATGCGAGAACATTAGACTACACTACCCTTTAGGTAACCACGCGACTGTCTTCCAGGCGGAGATTTTCGCTATCCTTATGGCTATGCGCTATATTGTGACAAACAGGTGGAGGGCTAAAAGTATATGCGTTTGCAGTGACAGCCAGGCTGCACTAAAAGCGCTGCTTAACCCTCTCACCTCGTCCAAGCTAGTGCTCGAACTCAAGCTTGCTTTGAACTTGGTCGGTAGGCTAAACACGGTCAAACTTGTTTGGGTCCCAGGTCACACTGGTATCCAGGGAAATGAGATCGCTGATGGGCTTGCCAGGCTGGGTTCAGAAGAAGCTCTTTCAGGACCTGAACCCGCGCTGGGTCTGCCTGCATCTGTGGTTGGGTCATCCATCGATATTTGGGTTTCTCGCAAACACGAGCGTCGGTGGCGTGATTGTGCTGGGTGCAGACAGGCCAAGCGACTGCTTCCGGACATCTGCAAAAGGTCCGCGTCCTTTCTTCTGTCTCTCAGGAGAATCGACTGTAGACTGCTTGTGGGCGTCCTTTCGGGCCACCAAGCTTTCGCCAAACACTTAAATGTATTGGGCTTGAGCGACACCACCATCTGTCCTGCTTGTGGAGAGGATGATGATACGGCGGAACACTTCCTCTGTAGTTGTCCTGCCTTTGCTCGCATCAGGTGGCGGATTTTTGGGGCTGACGTGGTGAGTGCTGAACATCTAAGCTCTTCATCACTGAAGCTCCTTCTTATCTTTCTTCGAAAGACGGGAAAACTAAGTACAGCAATGTAAGGTGTCTGTTTGGCAGTACAATGGACCAGTAGTTGTGTCTGAGTGCTCCATCGGATAGTAACAACCTCCGACAAAAAAAAAAAAAAAAAAAAAAAAAAAAAGTGCAATGCCCAATACAATCGAGTGCTTAATGTTTCCAACCACGCCTCCCTCCCATTTTTGTGCAATTGCATTTATTCTAATTGCGAATGTGCAGCGTCCCCAATTTTTTTCTCGTTGTCTTCCTCCTGGCCAACTGGACTTGTATGCACTTTGTCCAGATGTGGCGAAAACAGAACCTAACGCCTGAGAAACCCCAACGCCAACCAACTTTTTCGTTTCTTGTCAATCTTCCGTCCTCGAGGGTAACAAATAAATTTGATAGTATTTTCGCAATTCCTTCGCTCGTTTCGTCTGCTTGGCTGTCAGGAAGAGAAAAAAAAACCCAAGCTATCACCTGTTCACCATTTGTCTTTTGATCGCGCTAGAACTTTACTCTCGAAATACTTGAAATTATTTCCAAAAAAAAACCCTCCTCGGAGTTAGATAAACAAAAAAGTGCTCTCCCTCTGTGTTTGCGTTTTCTTCCCATTTGTTTGTTTGGTGTTTGGACCATTAACAAACAGAAAAAAAAACACGAAAAAGTAGAAATAATTTCGCGAAAGGTAGATATAGCAACCAGACAGGTGTGGACTATTGTTCTTCATCGAGAATGAAGGGGGCGGCTAACGAATGAAGAACAACAGACAAAAAAGGGAAAATGATTTGTGCACAAACGATCAATGGCTAACGAAATAATATATCTTCCAGAAGTTATCGAAATTCTTTCTGCTCATCGCTCCTATATGCGATACAAATTAAGAGACCATTTGTTTAAACGATCATTGAGCACATTAATTTGTGCGTCGCCTAAGGATAATAAATTGTCTTAGTTCGGTTTCACATTTTTTTTGTGTGATGTTCTCGCATTTCTGTTGATGTATTATCGAAATGAAGAATTTATGTTTTTTTCTTGGACGGTTTTACATTTTTAAAATACCTTTACTTGGCATCATTGAGATTTGAGAATTCCCCATCCCGTAAGTTCTCATCTATTCGTTGCCTCTTCCTCTTCATAGACCTACTTGGAGATAAGGTACACCATATTAATGCTCCACGGTCTGGTGGGAATGGATTTTTTCTCGTCGTTCTCCATCTTCCTTTTCAACCACCATGGGGCTTCAGATTTTTCTTTTTATTCTATATCTTCCTCTCTTTGCATTTATTTATTATTTTCTTATATTACAGTATATTAGTGTGGTAGTTCGTGAAATTGTAGTTAGAGCTTGTACCTTTTTCACAAGCGAAACACGAAACAAACAGATACACTCCTGAAGGAAATAAATTGCACCAAAGGGAGTTGGTGTTGTGATTGGATGGAAGTTGTTTCCGTTTTTTTCTTCATTTTCTTTCACACTCTCAGCAGAGATCTGTGTTCATTGAACTTGTTGAGTTGGAAACTCAACCATGGTCTAGCTTCTAGCACATAAAAAAAATCCGAGTAATTATAATTAAAACCTTTGATTTAATGAATTGCCGGTTTGGTCGTTTGTCTGTATGTGGCTTAGAATTTTTGCACAAAGCCAATTAAATCCTCCAACGCTGACTTTAGAGTTGAGTTAATTTTTCTTAGCAAAGCATTATAATAATAATTTTAATATTTAATTGTTCTGTTGTTAACATACACCTACACAAAATGGATTATATATGGGAATAGAGTATGATCACCGGTTTGGCTTTAATATGGGCAAATTATTGCGTCTTAAGATAATTTATTATTTTTATTTTTTAAAGTTTATATAGTTTTCGTGGTGTTTTCGTCATTATTTAACGAATTTAACGAACACCGGTTTTAAGTATGTTGTTTTACTGTAATAATTTTTATGTCTATTGGAATATGAAAATGTTTATGGTAATTATAAAACACATGGATAGGCTGGTGATAGTGTTGTTTTTTTAAAAGTTTTACTATTTAGCTGGTATTTCTATAAAACTTGGGATCACTAAATGGCGGCTATTAATACTAATGAGACTTTATTACTGATGTAACAATGTTTATGGCAATAGTATTAAATATTATGGCTTGTTATCAAATGTCAAAAGCGAAGTTAAAACGAATCGATTACTTTCTAATATTTCCTCAAGAGGACCCGCCGGCCATACCCGAATGGTAAATTTGGGAATGTTTCTTATGGTTTCAACTGTTGTTAAGAACTTCGTGAGAATCAGGATATTTACCACAATCAGAATAATTACGCATAAAAGAAGAAGTTTAAACGTGATCTACTTAATGGTTAGAATCCAAAAAAGGACCAAAGGCTTATCTTTTCGCAAATATTTGCCTTAGCGAGTCATATTATAGGAACAAATATAGGAAACCAATAGGTATGCTTAATTAAAAGGCTTTCGCAAGGCGAAAAAAATGGAATATTTGTCAGAGATTCTCGAAAGTTAGAAACTTATTTATTCATTCATTGTTTTCATGAAAAGCTTGTAGATGCTAATCGGACAGATATATTTTTCATTTAATTAGCAATATAAAAAAACAGAAATAATGCCATTCGTAAATTTAATTTAGAGCCGAATACTGTAAAATATAACGGTATACTAAGTTGTACTCTAGAAACATAACCATATTGCAGGCGACATTATTCCACAAAATCGGTTTAAAACGAATGATAGGGATTTAAAGGAATATTATATGAGTTAATATATCTAAAGTGACATTAACTCTAAACAGAAAATATTGGTTCATTAAAGTGCCTATAACGTCTTAAAACATTATTTCACCGATAATAATGGCGCCCAGTGAAGGTTAGCCAGAAATAATGACCATATTTAAAAGAATTGTATGACTAACGATTTGAAATATAAAATGTCATTTGAGCCTATAAGGACCAACATGAGACTCTGCAATAAATATTAAATTAGATCGGGCTTATTCTAGACCGAAAATGATTACACTCCTTAATTACATTACACTCGTAACTTAACTTAACATACCCAAAGTCATTGGCGCCCAACGTGAGGACAGGCACAAAATACCCTTTTATTTCGACAAGTTAGTTTGAAGAGATGATATCTAAGAAAATACGTATATATCGGATTAAACTTTTATAAGGGCTCTCATCTATAGAACAATCCCTACAGTTTCAAACAAAACTTCAACACAATATATTCTATTAATAGAAACCCCACAGCGCTGTGGTTAGAATGCCACCCAAAAGGAGGAAAACAAGATTTATACCCGCACTCCTGCCTCTATATATAAAAAAAAGTGTTCTCATCCTCCTGTGAGTCGAGTGAGCGAAAACCTCCACTCTAGGGAGTGCCTCTATATTATGTCGAAGCGCATATTATATTCATTCTGTTTGTGAATTTCTGACCAAAGTCAATACATTACTTCAGACAAGCTACCAAAATTTATTGACTCAAAATAAAGTATATATTAAACAAAAAAAATAAATGTGTCGCCTTAACAAAAAATCAGGTTCTCTGTTCAACTCTTTCGTTTTCCTTAGAACCGAAAAGGAATAACAACTCTGAATGGCGCATCGCAAAATTTATTCAGCTGCCAAACAAATAAAGTGCTGTTATATCGTTATATATTACATATGTGATATATTTGTAAAGATTTTTAAACTCACCTTGTTCATCTTCATCACGAAGATTGAATCGCTTTCTTGCCACCAACGATAGGGGCTCATTTGTATTCGCATCAGCTTCTCTTGCTCGATTCGATAAAGTACTGAATGCATTTGATTTTTTCGGTGGTGTAGATGGACTTAACGGTGGTACCAATCTATCCTCATCCTTGTGTTGGAGCAAGTTTTGCGCTTCCAATAGTCGCAATTGCTGCTGATGCAGGCGATTTTTAATTAAAAATATTTTCGGCATTTTGTTGGAGTTTCTGTGTGCGTTTTTTGTTTATTCAATTGGAAAAAAATATCCTTATTTGTAAATAATCCAGTGTGTGGGTAGTTTTCTATTTATTTTATTTTCACTTCACTTTGTATTCATTTTTTGCACATTTTTCTTTTTTCAAATATTTTCTATAAGAAAATATATTTAGATTCATGGGATCACTTTCGTTTAAATTTGTATATATATGCACTGATTTTATTTTTTAAATTCATGTTTTAGCATTATTTTTGATTACAAACTTCACTTGATTTGAAATGAACTTTTTTTTTCTTTTATTTAAAAATTCCTTTCTGGTATTCCTGTTGGGTTTTCTTCGAAACGAAGCGAAGATTACGCGAACCGTCCAACAACCGCGCTAGAAGAATACCAAAACCACAGAGAAAACACTGAAACTGATCATAAAATTCCTTTTTTTCGAATTTGTTTCTTCTTCGTCGTTGTATTTATCAACGTTCTACACGATCAGAAATAAAATAAAATGGTATCCAAACGAGAATGTAACGATTATCATATGTTCTACCATAAGAATAGAAGTGTATGAAACAATCTGAGAGGAGTAAAAAAAACAAAAGAACAGTATTCCTGAAGCAAGAAAAACGCGTGTGTCCTCGTCGATGGATCGTCTCTTACTGTATTCAAGCGGTGTTTACTCAAAGCCAGTTAGTCTCCTTTACAAAACACACCGTAGCTGTATCACACGGAAAAGAGCAACAACAACGAAAAGCTGTTCTATCTCTGAAGTATAACCGACTGATCATCGGAGGTAAAAAAAAGACACACACTAGCAAACAGCGATCATGCTGATGATTCCACAAAGTAGGTATTCGTCGTTGCAAATGAACAGCTACCTTAGAAAACGGCACCACGGCTCAACACCACAGATCGTCTTCGTGTTGCAGGTTGTCCGGTGTAAAACATTACACAGACACATTCAAGACCAACCATCAGAAGCACGTTTGTGCCGTTCTTTTGGTGCTTCATTTACACTGAGTGTGTAACGCACCATATATCCACGAGAGTACCTCTGCTCGCTCACATAACTACGGATACGAGAAAAGGAAACAGAAAGAACGACGAACCTGTATAGAACGGGTATACCTACCTGTGTTTTTGCTAAATCCACCAAGCTAGGCGTATCAATACCATCAACGCCGTTGCCACAATATCGTCTCATCTCTCAGAGTCAAGGTAGAGGTAAGCCCCTAAGCCACGATCCAATATCACTCCCGTATTCCTCTTCTTCTCAACACTCACACAGAGATACTTTTTGCACGCATTGGAATAGTTATGGATACCAGTTTTAGATACTCAGCTGAGTAGAACCACTTCTATGAGCATGGATGTGTGTTACATGTGAAGAGAGAGAGAAGCTTTATCGTGTGGTCAGTGTGTGGTGACGTAGACGACACTCTTCGCCTCTGTATAACGTTTCTTTCAGCTGTGTGTGCTGTCTTGCGCACAGGTGTAGTGGTCATTTACAGCTAGCTTTTTGTATGTATTCTATGATGCGTGATCGCAAAGTTAAACAGTTGATTTAATGTATCTGTGTATCTTTCTTGGCGAGAGAGGTACAAATAAAACCGCTTCGTTTCTCTTTGAAGTTCACTCTCACTAGAATGTTTTCTTCAGTTTCTCACCTGTTACACGGACTCTCTTTGAAGCTTTTTTGTTTTTAGTTCTTATTTGGAAGATAATTATACATTTTTGAGTTTCAATAATATTGATTTCAAAAAAAAATTATACAAAATATAAATGCGATCCACATATTTTCCAATAAGATCCACAAGTTAGAAATATCTGTCTTTTTAGGTGAAATACCTGTCTTACCTGTTTTTCTTTTCAATCACCCTTACTAATACTTTTATAGCGGAATGAAGTGTTCAATCAGATTTTTTTATCCTCTACTTCTCCGGTTCTTTATCTTTTGCTCCGTGTTCTTGTCCTTTACCTTCATTCGTATTCAGTGAGCGGTTCTGTGTTTTTTTTTTTACTTCGCTTCTTCCCTTTATCGGTTGAGTCGTTCCTTCTGTGGGTAGGTTTTGTTTTCTTTTCCTCTTCGATGGATGATAATAATAATAATGAAATTGCAGGTAACTTTGCGTTTAGGCATTAGGTAGCGTTGCGTAGCGTGGAATTCTTTAAAGCTAGATAGAGAAGAATACAAAGAGTATGTGCTGGAAGAATGTAGGGAAGGATATACGACTATAGGGATAGTTGGATGGAGAAGCAGCAAAAAATAACCAAGAATGAACGGATGCAGAAGTAGTTATGTTAGGTTGTTGATGGTAATTTTTGCTTCCCTCTAGGGTTACAACTTCGCGTGGCTGAGATTTAGTAATTGGCGAGAGACGTTGAGCAGGTTTTTGCACGGATGCGATGTTTAGATAGAGTGAGTCCAATGTGATAGACGTTAGATTTCGAATGTTCCTGTAGTGCACAATCATATTGGAAGAAATGCCAGAGAAATTATGTAGGTTAGCAATGTTGAAATTGCACTGGCGATTTAATTGTTAGCTAAAAAAAATTACATACCATATGTTGTGGGAAGTGATTGATTAATTTATTGGAATATATCTCGAAAACTATTAGCCCCAGATAAAACTATGTATGGCCCATTTGTAGGTAGAAAATATAATGATCAGATAAAATAAGAGAAATTCGAAACATTGGTAGATCCAATATAAAATAGATATATATTTTAGGCTCTTAATGTTAAACCAAGAGTACCTTACGGTTACGAGGACTTGCAGTCCTCGGGAGCTTTCTTACAATGCTTCTACGCCTATGCTTTATTAGAAGTAGGACGAAACTTCTTCTAGATTCATGTGGTATCACAAGACGGGACCTTATAATTTTCTATGTGTCGGCAGCCATTTCAACCTAACCTAATCATGTATGAAATATGGGTTTTAGTTGTAGGATAGAATAGTTCCATCCCATCATTATATTATTATTTTTAGCCAATTCTACTCCAGAATTTTTTTTCAGAAGTGGCATCGCTGCTACCGATCCATTATAGTACAAAAAAGAACAGGAGTACAATTCTGGAAAAAACTGGTACCATGCAGTGGCAGTGGCTCAGTGGTTAGTGTGCTGGACTACTGTGCGAGGGGTCCCAGGCTCGATCCCCGGAAAAACACAAATTACATCTTAAGGTTTTTCTTCCCACAGCGCCACCTCTCGCGAATGTCTGACAAACATCCAAGAGTATGTCATGGAAAAGCTTCTTTAGCCGTTCAGACTTAAATTGTAGGTCCCTTTCAGTCGCCCGGCATAACAGGACAATGAATTATTAGTAGTCATGCTATTAGACTTTTATTTCGAGTATATATACTCGAACATAGAACCTATCTTCAGTACAGATCACAACAGCGATGGCATTTGGCACTTTTATTATATCTAGCTTCTCCTTGAGCCGAGGCCTTACGACTCTGTCTACCATAGTAGAGTAGTGCAAATGTTAATAAGCTGTGTGAAATTTTCCCAATTTGGAATGATGCCTCATCCTCAGCTGTTCCCCATTATGTGCTCGACCCGGTCCTCTTGCTTCTTGGGTTCAGGGAATTCATAACACTGTGAGTTTAGCTGTTAATTTAAGAAATATGTACCTAATCAATTTAGTGTCGCTTCGGCGCATTTTAGACATAATACCAAAAGCTTTCCAGTTCTTCGACCGGTTGTCCAGCAATACATACTAGAGATGTTGAGTTAGTTTGAGTATTTTTAGTTTCAGGCATCATTATCTCCCTCTCATCTTTAGTGGAGATATATTATGATAGTGCTCTCCAGGATGTGAGCAGACTAAAAGCTTGTTCCCGAAAGGCATTAAGAAGAAGAATATTGAAACCGAAAAACAAACCCCACGGCGCGCTTAGTCTGGCCAACTGACTAATGGCGCTATACGATGGACAACAATGCCAAAAAAACTTGTGGTTTGAAACAGGAACCAAAACGCTAATTGTGTTTGGAAGGACCAACCATAAAACCACCGAGCGACTTCCACGTGTTTCAATGTGGCGGCAACCACAATAATGTACATTATGCATTCTTATTTAGGTTACCCATTTGATTTAGGTTTCTGTGGCATTCGATCTATGGATATAGAGGAAAGGCTTGAATGAACAAAAGAAAAAAAAAGTTAGATTAAAAAAAGAGACAAATGCATTTTTAATGCAAACACCTAACTGAATACCATAACAATAGACTTACCTCCATGAAAGCTCCACATGTCGCAGGTTGACCGTTCCGCACCGAAAAAATAGACATCTCTTTCCTAGAAAAATCAATAAACTATAGATTATTTTTCCCCAAGGCAGTCGCATTATATCTTTTGTAAAAAAAATACATCTCCAGCGACGCATATAGAATTACACGGAACTGTCGCATCTAATAAAATTAGCTAAATTCATTGGCTTCCCCACCGAGCACAAGATTAAGCCATCACGCAGGTGGACCAAATATACCCAACTCTACTCAGCTTTCGATCATAAATTTCCAGATAAATATTCCATACTCATGAGGTGATCTCGCTGGGGTTCGAGTTCTAACAGCAGAACTGTGCATACATTGGCTAATCCGTGAACATAATTTGTGAATGTGAACAAAACACACAAAACTATTAGTCGGTGTCTCCGCCGATCTATGCGACAGACCTCCGCGGACGTAGAGATAAATAACCAAAAGAAGTATCTACATGATGCATGAAAATGTAAATTACTTAATCTTAATCTTGTTAAATGTTGTTCGCTATTATCGTGTCACCCGTTTTAATCCTTCAAGCACCTGATCGGTGGCAGAGAGCTTTCTTTATTTTGTATATAATTTATTATCTCATTGAAATGAATCTAAAACAAATGACACGACAGCATTACCGTGGTGGTCATTAATCAGAGCCCAAAACATGCCAGATTGAGCTGTCTGTCGGGGGAGATCAAGCGCCCTTGTCATCACATCGGCTAGTCTACTAGTTGAGTTGTTTGATTGATTGCGGAACATAAAATATCAGATTTCATGAAAATTTGCATCCATTTAACATTTGTGGGATGCTATACCGGGTGCTGAAGATGGTTCAGTGAACCGGCTGAGGATTGTTTTCCGTCATTGGCTAACCACTGCCAATGGAGTGGTGATTATGGTGATAATGATGATGTGCTGTGGAATGCGACTCAAAGCAAAACACGTGAAATGAGCGCATAACCACATAATTCGTTGCGGATTAAAAAGGACGCGACAGCCATCTCATGGATATAAGCATGACCAAGCGCGGCGGATGGTTTGTGATTTTCTGTGCAGGAATGCGACAGGTATGTAAGCGATGAGGTGATGTTGTATGTCATAACGTAAATGGGGAGGAAATGCCAGCATTTTCTGTTACAGTTTTCTTTTGCAAGCAGTGATTGGCTTAATGTCCAGAATTTTTCAAAGATGCTGGCATCCATTAAATGGGTTTGAGCTAGAAGAATCGGCTTTTCCATTGTTGCAGCTGTCATGGGAGGGTTTTCGATCGTAATTGAAGGCATTATGACATCTACTAGGAATAGCTTTATGGGAGTTTATATAGGTGATATCAACTTCGAGTTGAAAATAATTGGGAAGGGTGTATACAAATTCTTCAAAAATACGTATTTATGATATTGTAACATTTTGGGGGAATGGGGCGAGCAGTCAGTGGGGCGTTTGCAAGTTTTGACACAATGTCTGCGGAGATACATTATGTCTGGTTGTTAATTAGGCTAAAACAAAAATATGGTGTCGTATTGAAAATTCACTCGCTAATCACTGTTCGGGCTAAGGAAGGTATATAAAGTGTAAAGCCCTCTTCCATAGTACAAAGAATAATTAGTACCGCACGCCGCCATTCTGCTATATTGTGCAGATGCATAGACTTTTGAAGAAAGCTGATAAGTATGGAAATTTTGAGAGAAATATTCTTCTTGGGGTAATTCAATTTGCAGTCTTATCGGTCAGGCCTCCGTGATGAAAAGCTGAACTGACAGAAAAGGGATTCTGTACAGCGTATAGTCTGTCCTTCGAATCAGTAGTTTTTAGCACACTTGGTTTGCCACACCGAAAAAGCAGCGGTTTTTAAGAGGCATTCTTCAGTGGATCTCCTCAAGGGTGCAATTCACGGAGTTGATGTTTACTCCAAGGAAGATGACGAGGAGCAGCAACATACTTCCAAATTGCATATTTCACGGCATGTTTTTCAGCATCACGCATCACAGTTGAATCCGTTTTGCCTTTATCCCAAATTCGGCCATTGCCATACAGGTCTCCTTCCATGAATATTATCAAAGGAGGCTTGAAAGTCTGGAGAGAGCCAGGCTGCTGTGTAGATCCACAGCCCCGGAAACGATTACGATTTGCTTAAAGTTTTATTTATTTGTGACGAATTTAAGGGACCTAAAATTTTATGATGAGTCCGAAATGCTGGATTGAGATGCGTTTCCATGACATTAATACTCTCGAATATTTGCCAGACGTTCGCGAGGTGTCGCAGCGGAATAAACTTTAATGTAATTTATGTTTTCGTGGGATCGAACCTGGGATGCATTCCATAGTAGTCCAGCACACTACCACTGAGTTACTGCGGCCACAGTGCATCCATATAGCTAATTTAATTACTAATACATACGAAGTTTCCAATGAGGTAATAATATTCGAGCTCGAGACAACCATTAAAAACAAATAAGCTTGCCTAATCATCGAAAGGATATCCTTAGAAGATGAGCGATGAAAATCTCGTCTTGCATTCATAGAAAAATTACTTACTTACTTAGATGGCGCTACAGTCTGGGGTGGGCCTGTCCCTCAACCAACACGCCTCTCCAATTAGCCCGATCTTTAGCTAACCGTCCCCAGTTGCGCAATTCAAGTGGGTTGAGGTCCCCCTTCAATTGTGCAGGCCACCTACGACGAGGTCTTTCTCTATTGCGTTGTCCCTCCGGGTTGGAATCGAAGTGCCGGACCGTTGGTTTCCATTTGCTTTACATGTCATAGAAATCTTAGTCGACTGATACGTGCTTTTCTGGCCAGGTTGATGTTACTGTACAGCTCGTAAAGTTCGCTGTTAAATCTCCTCCCCTAAAACCCGTCAACGTCAACGCAAACGGGCCTAAAAATCACTTGGATTTCGAAAGCTTTCATTCGCATTTGTTAACGACCATGCTTCTGCGCCATAGAGCAGGACTGGGATGATGAGCATCTTCTATAGAGTAGCCTTAGTGTTTCTTGACAAGGCCTTACTAGTCAGTTGCCTAATTAGGCCAAACAAACAACTGTTGGCAAGTGCAATTCTTCGTCAAAGAAAATTAAAAACAATTATTTCAAGTACATATTGATATTTTTATATTAACAAATATTTTTCAACCAATCTATCTAAGGATGTTTTCGGAAATATGAAATGATCTTCAGTACAAACGCACCACATATTGTTGTATTGTAAAAACGACTTAACATAGCCCTCATGCAATATTTATTACTTTGTCAATTGTCCTTGACGTAAATTTTAATTCAATCGCTGAAGGCTTAAAGAACTGTGCTCTGGGTAATGTCGTCTTCCAAGAACAAACAATTAAAAATCCTTTTCCTATCCCTATCACTCCTTTTCGTGGTAAGGAAAAAATCCTTTTACACAGTATAGAGAAAAACATCAATAGATGTTTTAAAAAACATAAAAACCACTCGCCATCCACCAAAATTGCATAAAGGGTTTTTGCCTTCTACATTTAGTTTTTTTTTCGCAAAAACTAAAGGATAAGATGACAAAACCATAAAAAATTAAATATAATTTTATTGCCCTAACACACACCATCAGTCATGGGTCAGACACAGACGGATGGATCCTTTAAAAAACGATCCGAACTAAATGCCACTGAACCAGGTACGCAATTCATGCGAAAACTTTCGATGGCAGATAAAAAAATAAAAAAACTGTATTTACCAGTAAAAAACAACAAACGTGTTCAAAAATAAAACTAAGAAAAAAAAAACCAAACCTTAAATGGAAATTGCAAACTATTGCGTAAAGGGTTGTTGACAGCTACAATAGACACTTTTTGGGGTGCAGGTACAGTTTCACTTTAATAGCCGCTTTTCGGTGAAAAAAAAAACAACCGTTTGTGGTATTTAATTTTTCCGCTCATTGCATAAGAGTCTATGGCCCCTGGATGGTAATTCCCAGAAAATCGTTTCATTAAAATATCAATAAAAAATTAAAAATTAAATAATGCTAAACGAAAATGTTTGCTTTCATAATTCAATGGAATTCTAGAACACTCCTAGCTGGGCCGAGGTCTAGAGACCATGTTGGCTAGAAATGAAATCAAATAAAGCACATACCGTAACCGCAGCGTGCGCATGGTCAATGATTAGTGTGCCACTGCCAATGTTGCTCATTGCACGCTCCCATCTTGGTGCTGTGTATAACAATTTTCTTGGGAACACTCCCGTTCCGTGTTTGACGGAGAAGAGTTTACGACTTAATTAAGAAAGTAATGTAATTTTAACGAAACTTTAATGAGATGTACTATGTATGTATGGTTGATGTGTCTGTGGATAGAAAGAATAAAACGGAAAAGTCTAAATAAAAACTGAGAACCAGTAGTTGACGGCGGCTAACTATTGCCCGAACCGAGGCAGAAGTGACTAAAGTAGCTAGTCCGCTGCAGAGTTGGGAGTTACTACTTGCGATGGTTATGGGAATGCTTAAAGTTAAGTTTTTGTTCTTGAATTTATCTTTTTTCTGGATAAGTACTTGCATAATGATTGCAGTTTTAATGGCGTAAAATGCGACTTGTTTCTAAGTGTTGATGCAACACTGAACAAATAGTACCTAACATGGCCACTTAAGCGTTGAATATGAATGTTTCATGAGAATGTAGGATATCACACGGTTCTCAGTCGTTTTGTTGGACAAAAGTGGCTTTTTGTTACTAGCAAATATGTAGGTTTATTTTGTAGCACTTAAGGCTCCCGAAGTTACTGGGTGCACTTAATTTGGTATAGGTAGTTATCAGGTGAAGATTGGTGTATGTGTTGATTTAGTGAAGTTGTGGATTAGTACCTTTGAAGGATATGACGGCGGTCTCTTTAAGACTTTAAATGAACCGACTGTTTGATTAATCTCTTGTATCCTCCTTATTTAGTTAGTGTAAAGACTGGTAGTTTACAGGAAACCCCTTAAATATACAATATATCTATTGTGCTATATGAGTTAGAAAATACTTAGGCTAGTAGACGCTCTATTTCTTAATAATCTAGAAATTCGGTCTAAGTTTATATCCATAGCTCTTCATCAGCGCTCATAGTGTTTGTAGATAGGTGTTATTTGTGAAAATAACTGTATTCGCCTTGTTTGGGATTTGTGTACCTACTGGACCTTTTGCATACTTCTACCAATTGTCGTTGCTTCACTTCCCATAGTAACGATGATTAATCATTGTCAATCAATATTCGTAATTGTGTTCAAGTCTATGTTATTTAAAAAAATAAATAGAGCGTCGTTGACCAAATAAGATAGGATGGATGGGTACTTCTCCCAGCGGATGGTCCTTTACGGCTAACACTGATACTGAAATCGGTTGTGTAGAAGTGGCTATTCTCCGACTTATTAGAATCCATTTTATGGTGGTTTGGTCTACATTTTTCAGTATATATTGAATAATATCTACATTTGTCAAAAAAGACGCACATTGTGATAACAGGCATTTAATGCTTTAATAAGGGTTACGTTTTGTCTACCCCCCCTTTTAATTACTTAATATGAACTGGATACTATAGCTCAGTCTTGGCGAAGGACGTTTTCAATTGGGAGATAAGTATTTGGGATAAGTCATTTGCTCTTTGCTGATGATTTGGTAATCTTTGGGTCCTCTAAGACTGAACTTCAACGGGCGCTCGATCGGTTTGTAGCTGTTTGTGTTGAAGCTGAGATGAAAGTAAACGTGAACAAATCTGAATTAATGGCAGTCTCCACAACGCCTGTTCAATGCAGCCTGCATGTTAGTGGAGTCCCATTGAAACAAGTAGAGAAGTTTAAGTATCTCGGGGTCTTATTCACGAGTGATGGAGGGAGCAATGCTGAGCTTCCTGTAGGATTGGGCTGGGTCAATTTTGAGACAGCTGTTCATTGTGTTATTAGAAGGACTCTGAACTTGGTGTCAAAGCTGAGTAGTCAGTTTTTAATTCATTGTTCCAACTCTTACCTATGGTCATACGACTTTGGTAATGGCCAAAGGAATAAGATTGTGGATACAAGTTGGCGAAATGGGATTCCTTCGTTGTATTGCTGGTGTGACCCGCAGGGATCGTATAAGGAATACCGTTAGAAACTCAATACCGAGCGGTCCATGCTTCGGTGGTTTGGTCAAGCGCATATCCCCAATCAGGATCCCAAGGAAAGCTAAGGAATCCATACTATCAGGCAGGCGTCCTCTAGGTAGACCCCAGGATGAGATGGTTAGATCAAGTCCATAATTTGTCCTCTACCCATATGGGGTTGCCTTTGATGATTTAGAGTCCATGGTGGAAAATCGAGAGTTAGCTCCAGGTTTCATTGTGGAATTTATATAAGCTTCCCCTCCTGGTGAAGATGTTAGAATGCTCTTGCAGAACAATGGAAAGGTTAAAAATAAAATGGCTGCAGTAAACGAATTGGGGATTTCTCCATATTTGTCAGCTACACATTGACAATAATTACTGTCATTGCTGGCGTTAACATATCTGCGCCATGCACATACAACTCGATTTGTGAAAGGACATCAATCTGACAATATGCGCCGTTGGACATTCTAGTCCATAAAAATGTCGCTTCCTGTCACATTCAGTACGAAAAGACTCCAAACAAACCATAAGTGTTCATGTCTGTCTACCCAATTACGCCTCATACCCATGTCAAATATCCATTAGTATAAAGCCGCTCGAGACATACCTTCTCTTCAAAAATCATCAATCACCAACTTGTATGACCACTTCAACCACAAAGAGAGATAAGTTCTTAAGCACTTTACACGAGTATCTGTATGTCCGCCTAAACTAAAAAAAATTTAATTTACTTCCAAGAACAATAAATGCATTAACAACAAAGCACATACAGAACAAAATATATTTAACTTTGGGTACAGACATAACCCACATCTGGTATGTTTATTGTTAAAAAAGTTGCTCCTATCTCTGATTGACGTCTTATGAATGAATTGTTTCTATATAGCTGTTTCAATAGCTCAAAAATGTTCTTTGGGGATCATTTAGAATTACATCCATAGATATACCTACATAAAATCCAGTTTGCACTCCAACTCTTTCGTTTTTTGTACGGTTTTTGTTAGGAACAAAAAAGCTCCGTCTGCGCTTTAGTTAAACACACCAAATACAAACACTTATTTGGTCGTGGGACAAGTGTATGAGACTTCTTTATTATATACGTCAGCACATCAAAGTCCAGCGAGGCAAATTCAAAGAGGAAAACCGAATAATTTGAATTTTGTAGGCGGACAATCAAATGTGTTCCGCTATAAAATTTAATTTATAGACAACGTTGGTTATAAAAAAAAAACATTTCCAATTTAAGAACAATATGTAAAATACCCCCTCTTTAGCCATTATGAAAGGAAATAAAAACGTCTGTGCGGTTTGTGAGATTTTAGGTAAACAAACAATGTATCTACATACCAATGAAAGAACAGCCCATGCTCAGACTCATCATTTAAATTTATTCTTTATAATCAATCATGTTAAAGTCTTTTACACATAATTACATTAACATGACAATATCGGATCTAAATAGCTCCCGTGTGAATGTATTTATTTGTCGTTGTCTTTCTTTTTAGACAGAGAGCTGGGGTGGCGCTATTGGATAGAATTTATTCTAGATTATGATTCTATCTGGGATTTTGAAGATAACATTGATTGTCTGTATGGAGCTTTAGATCATAACAAGTAAAAGTGTTATCATCGGCCTGGCCGATGCTTTGATACCCTCCACTGCATAAAATTCATGCAAAATGTTCGCCGTGCCATATTGGTTTGGTATAGGAGGTACCAGAACTACTTGACCGACATAAACAATTTTCAATACCAACCTGACGACGGTAAAAAGAAGTTCTCTCACAAAATTTCATTCGCCTATATCGATTCGTTTGGACGCTATCGTGATTTCAACAGACGGTCTAATAGTGGTTTTGTATGGGAGGTACCAGAACTACTTGACCGACATAGCCCATTTTCAATACCAACCTGACGACGGTAAAAAGAAGTCCTCTCACAAAATTTCATTCGCCTATATCGATTCGTTTCGACGCTATCGTGATTTCAACAGACAGAGAGACACATGGGCCTAAGAGTGGTTTTGTATGGGAGGTACCAGAACTACTTGACCGACATAGCCCATTTTCAATACCAACCTGACGACGGTAAAAAGAAGTCCTCTCACAAAATTTCAGTTGACTAAGTCGATTCGTTTGGACGCTATCGTGATTTCAACAGACGTAGATACACATGGGTCTAATAGTGGTTTTGTATGGGAGGTACCAGAACTACTTGACCGACATAGCCCATTTTCAATACCAACCTGACGACGGTAAAAATAAGTCCTCTCACAAAATTTCATTCCCCTAGGTCAATTCGTTTGGACGCTATCGTGCTTTCAACAGACGGACAGACAGACAGACAGACAGACAGACAGACAGACAGACAGACAGACGGACAGACAGACAGACGGACATGGCTAAATCGATTTAGAATGTGATCCTGATTCAGAATATATATACTTTATAGGGTCTCCGGTGAATCCTTCTTGGCGTTACAAATGTAATGACAAAGTGAATATACCTTCCTGTGGAGGGTATAAAAAGTAAATAGTTTGCATAGCACATCCATATAAGACCATTCGCTTAGTTTCTCACAACCAACTTGTGAACATAATTATGGAATCTGTAGATAAGACTAAATCAGTCAACTGTTATTGCGGCGGCACGCGACTATACACATTGCCATTCGGAAACCTCTTAAGTAATATAAGAACAATCTAAACGATTAAAAAAAAAAATAGGTGGCGCAATAGGCGGTAGACACCCTAGGCCTAGCTTCTCGCAACCATTCGTTTTGTGTGGGTTTCTATTTTTGGGACGAATGGAAGGGACCTACAATTTTATGCCGAGTCCGAACGGCTGAATTGAGAAGCTTTTTCATGACAGTTATACTCTCGGATGTTTGTCAGACGTTCGCGAGAGGTGGCACAGTAGAATTTGTGTGTTTTCCGGGAATCGAACCTGGGATCCCTCGCACAGTAGTCCAGCACACTAACCACTGCGCTACTGCGCCCACGATTAATTAAGCCTCAATGAAAGTATTAGAGAGTTACGGGCTTTCTCATAGGCCACTTGATATTAACAAAATCTGTGCCCAGAAACAGAATGCAGGTTCTGTCTAGAGAATAAATAATCCTCTGAACACATACTCTGTGATTGGCCAGTACTTTATTGGTTAAGAAAACGTATCTTCAAAGAAATACGTTCATCACCAGAGCTAGGGGAATTTGCTACTAAGGATATGTTGGCCTTCACTAGGGTAGGGAGGTCAATTGCCTCTTAGACTAACTCTATCCCTCTATAATGCAATAGATCTTTTTGTAGGTTGCAGTGTCAGCCAATTGGGCAGGGAAATTAAAAAAAAAAAAATGTGTCAGCGAAGAGATTTTTCAGGCCAACGGGAATTCGGAATTGACTTTAGAATGGTTTATCTAGCGATTTATTGGATCATATTAGAGAATCTGTGACAGAGAGCAAGGTTCATTAACATCTTCCCCTGGGATTTATCGAGCAAGTTGATTCTATACTTTATATCCACTGACAGCTAGGTTCCAAAAATCGAGTGAAATCGAAATTGAAAATCGAGTTTTGTTCGAAATCACAATTTCACTTTGTCTCAATTCCGAAAATTTTGAAATCGAAATCGAATGCAGTGAAATGTAGAACACAAAAATTCATTTCCGATTTCATTTCGAGTGAAAGTGAAATGTGGAACCTAGCAGTGAGACTAATTCTATCTCCGATTACAGACTTAATTGGTACTGGCAGCCATTTGATGTATGTGATAAACGTATAGTTTACTCAAACCGATACTCTGTAAGAAACTTGTTGACGCAGTAATTACCTTCTATCTTCTAAGTTCCATCATCCTTGCCAATGCTACTTGGTGAGCTCCTTCGTCTATTTGAACAAGGCTTTGCTCACAGACTGACTGTTCTTCCCAATACTGCACCTAGCCATTAGGAATTGTGTAGAATGTAAACATACTCTTGGAATATAGAAGCACGTTTCCCCATAACGAGTGGGAACGGTAATGTTATCGACCTCCGCCTAGCTCTGACTGCTTTCGGAGTCATCCGTAAAGAAATTACATTTCGCGATCGTATTCATAAGAAGGGATAGTAGATAATACTCGGACAATGACATTAAACCTCAGTACATATTGCAATACGAACTTCTTTTTTTTGTTTGGAACCCAAATTAATTGCTTAACGGACTCCCTTATTAGAAGTATCTGTGTAAGACGCTGTCGATCTAGTTTATGCACGTTGCTTCCAGTTATGCAAGAGTTGGTTCTTTCAAACGGAGACTCAGTTTTCTTTATCGTCTCTACCTAAAAAATGACAGCTTTCAATCCTTTCTTTATTAACCTTATATCAATAAAAAATAATTAAAAAGTTGGCGCTACAGACACGTAGACACCCTAGGCCTAGCTTCTCACAACCATTCGTTTGTGTGGGTTTTTATTTTTGGGACGAATGGAAGGGACCTACAATTTTATGCCGAGTCCGAATGGTTAAATTGAGCAACTTTTTCAGCACAGTAATACTCTCGGATGTTTGTCAGATGTTCGCGAGAAGTGGGGCATTGGAAAAATCGAAAATTGATTTTTTGTATGGAATTTTGTGTGCAATTGTTCGGGAATGGTTTTTCGAATAGAAAAATATAAAATTCTTAGCGGAAAACTCGGAAAATTCCGGAAAAACCCGAAAATTTGAATTTTTTTCGACGAAATTTTGACATTTTCTTTGATTCTGGCAACAATTCGGTCAAGATCTCAAAATGCATCATCTGGCATTGCTTCCACATTGTTGGAAGGCGGTCGAATTGCACATTCCGCTTTGAAGCTGCCGATGAATCTTCTCACGATTGATAAGCCAACGTGCACAATGACCAAGAATTCGGCGACATCGAAATTGATGCGAGAATGAATCATCATTTGGGATGAATGCACGATGACGCATAAACGAGCTTTGAAGGCAGTTGACCGAACGATGAAGGATTTATGAGGTGATTTGAGACGATTTGGTGGGGCTATGATATTGCTCTCCATAGATTTTCGTCAAACGCTTCCCGTCATCCCGAATTGAACTGTTGCCGATGAACTTAATGCATTCTTGAAATCGTCGTCTTTGTGGCGGCATGTCAAGAAGTTGAAATTGACCACGAACATGAGAGTCGCATTGCAGAATGACCCATCTGCTGCTGAATTCTCGAGACAACTGCTCGCGCTTGGCAATGGCCAAATTCCCGTTGATGTTTCGACGTCGATAGCTTGAATTTCCTTATTCAAAGTCAAATCGCTAGAGAACTGCATTCGTACAAAACCGTTGACAGCGTGACCGATGAGGATGGAGCGACCAACTATCGGACGGAATTTTTGAACTCGCTTGATGTGCGCTTGAACTCAACCGCATAATTCACAGCTGAATCATCCGAAATTGTGCAACGTTACGCGGTTGTCCATTAAGAAACTGATGAACAATGTGATTCAAGCGACGATCATCAAGGACAAATTCAAAGGAGAGGAAGTCCTTATCGCACGAATTCCGATTATTCCAACTGATCTTCCGTTCCAATTCAAGCGGATTCAGTTCCCCGTTCGATTGGCTTTTGCGATGACAATCCATAAATCGCAAGGCCAATCGTTGGAAGTCTGTGGGATTAATGTCGATTTCCCTGTTTTCGCACGGTCAGCTGTACGTTGCCTGTTCGTGTGTTGGAAACCGTGTTCGTTGTTTGTTTTTGCGCCGGAAAACAAATCCGAAAACATTGTTTATCACATCGCTCACGCTCTCTACTGATTTCGATTCCATTCAAATAAATCACATTGAAATTTGAACTATCTGTGTTATATTATCAATGTCTAGAGTTTATCTGAAGGAGTTAAATTGGGGCGAGACGAAGTTCGCCGGGTCCGCTAGTTTATTATAAATATGCATAGCTCTATTCTTTACACAGCGTACTGTACTGCTGTATATGTACTACCAAGATTTTGACATTTTTTTTACCCTGCAAAATCAATTAATTCTCGCAGATTTCGACCATCAAAACACCCTTCACTTTTCACCAGCCCATAATATATTAAACATCCGAATCGATAATGATGACTGCGATAAACGCTGTGTGATTTTCCGCTCAAATTCCCATAAAAAAAAAAAAACAATTAGCAAAACGAATGTTTTGTCTGTCTGGTACTAGTTCTCAACTTACATTCCAATTGATCAATTTCAAATGGTTTTGTACCGCAACATTCGTGGATACCCTTACCGACTATCGTGGCTTACATTGTTAGCTCATATTAACAATCCATCGATTTGTCTTTGCGCTTGAAAATGAAAATGATTTGTTACGTCATACAGATACAATAAACGATGTAATAACAAAATACCGGCACACTCATGGCAAAACCATATATAAATTCGGTCAGTGAACAAAACAGGACAACAACAACAATAAATCGGAGATAACTACCATGCCGTCATACTTCACGTATAATTGCAGATGGATGGATGGATGGACAGACAGATACGAACAGCATCAGCGAACCGATACAACGACGAGTAGACTTGCTTAGACATTTTTCAGCAGCGATATCGCGGACTCCTCACATTTTCTTTAGAGTATCTCTGTCGTTTGTACGTTTGTATTTTTATTGTTAAGCTTCGAATACGATGTATCTTTTGATGCGTGGTAAATCGTAAAAGATATTCTCCATAGATAAATGGATACATTGTAATCCGTTGGTAATCGGTAGCTGACTTTTGATTTTGGCGGGTGTATACATACCAACTGACAGTGAATAGTAAATTTTTTGTTCTCTTAAGACAGCAGCTTTGACTGTTTTTAGCCTGAAGGTTAAATAGATGGGATTATTTTGTTTTTTTTTTCTTATGATGTTGGCGATGTGCTAAAGGTTATATTTTTTATTGTACGATCGAAAGCGAATGTTGCGTGGAATTGTGTTTCCCTTTTAAACGGTAGCTCGTTGTGAAGTTGTTCGAACAAGAAGTGAAATATGCCAAATTGTGCTTAATTACTTGGCTCCTGTGGTGACTTCACCATGACAGCAGACTATCTGACATTATAGCTGTATTCAGTTGGGTTGGATCAAATTTGATTTGGACGTATCTATCTATGGCATAGATTTGAGCAGAAAGAGATCGTTCTTTTGACCATGGGTTCAAAATACTTGGTTCTAAGTCCGAATACACCTTTTCCAGTTCGATCATTAGTTTTCGACCCATCTGTTGTAGTTGCTCAATTTATGGATTGTGCATTTATTGCTTGATGTATAGTGACATTTTAAATACTAATCAACCAAAAATTACACCTATTTGTTATGTACTCTGTTTTGACATAAGAAGGTAAACTAAAAATGTCATGTATACTTGAATATGACCGATGATCGTGTCTTGCAGCTAAGATGAGAAAAACCTTAGTTCTTTGGCAACCTAAATCACTTAGTCACTTGTAAATAGATTAACATCTGCATTAATTGACATAATGATAGATCAGAATATAGCTAAAATGCGTTCCTTCTTTGAACGCAGTTCCTTCATAATAATTATGCGCGCGCACATTAACCACACCAGCACATCCGCACAAAAAGCACTCGAACTTCCGATTACTTCTATAAGAGTAATTTCGCATCCGGTAATTGAATAGTAATGATATGATCATTACGTAGGTATCTCCGCCAAGGACAATCACCCCAATGCATCGGCCATAACGGATTCCGGACATAGTTCGCTATGTGCATTTTATTTATTGATCCTTAACTCAATCGTATGTCATACAACAGTTAGGCGTAAAAGCTGTGTTCACTGATACGCTTTATTATTTATGTGGTATTTGCATTTATTTTCTGTATAAATCCGTCAAGACTTTCTTTTTTTTCTGGTTTTCGGCACACGTATACGAGTACACCTTACCAGCAGCTAATCAGGCTAGAATCGAAAACGAATACGACATAATTAATGCGTTTCAACCTGTTGTTAAGCCCACGCATGAGTGGTAAATCGACCACAGGATGCAGTTACTTTAAGTAATAATATATTTAATTAATACTATAATAAGTTAATGTTTAACTGGGGTGCATCCTGTTTTACTAGTTCACACTCTCTGCATGCCTGTTTGTTTGTTGACAGTGTCCAATTCAATTTTTATTTATAGACATACTGACTGTCAAATTCATTGATAAACAATTTTACAGGTCCTAAGTGCATGGAAAAATTGATTTTTCACGATTACGGCATTATAATTGGAAACATAACATTGACACTTGATTAACTTCAAACTGGATGCTACTGTTTCTCGTAGACGTTTGTAACGCTAAATGCCCCATCAGTGTAGAAATCTTTAGCGCGAAAACTTCACATTTGAATATTATGTCAATTATTTTGTGGAAATTAGTTTGTTTACCTGTCAGGTGGTCTGTGGCACAAGTTTATTCCGATTAAAGCGGTGATGAGTGCATTTTTTTTTTACTCATGTGGACTTTTCAGTTTATGACAACTACACAAGTACACATACCATAAGCATACTGAATACCTTCAAGGTGCTAACTAAGGACAAAAAGAAGAACTCCCACTGTGATCATAGACCGTGACTAAAATATTTAAAAATGTAAATTACACTGTCTGCTCGCGGTACTACCTACCTACCTAATAGTAACATGTTGCTTGTGTCTGTATCTACAACCGACCTGCCCGTGTCTTGTAATTTGATACGTGGATTAGAACCGACGCAAGTATTACATAGGCTTTAGGCGACTTTGTGTGATAGGAGTACAACATAATGCTCAGACTCGCATTCATTTTTTTTTTCGCTTAATACTCGCTGAAAACACTAATTCCTTGGTTTGATTAAACTGCAAAGAAAACGCGATACAATTATAAATCAGGAAGTAATTACCGGCTGCGGTTTATGCCATAGAGAATCGAAATTCATTACCAGTCTCGAGTTTGCTAATTTGCCATTCATTGGAACATGGAATTAATTTTCTGACTTGACTCTATAGCAATTAAATTTTTGTGGTTTAGGGATTTATTTTCAAAGTACAAAAAAAAAAAAAAAAAAACAATCTTACCGCGATGGTTTCAGACTTTTTCTTTTGTTCTTTCAAATTCAGACTCGTATTGACCGCAATTGGCTTGTGTAAAAGTACTATAATGGAAACTGCGATCGAATGCCATGCCAAGGTCACTGAAATTAGTGTGTGTAGTATTAACGCCGATTCCATGGTACAGAACTAAATTTGAAAGTACTCACCTAATTACAATTATAGCCTGAGAGACTGAAGCCTTTCATCCAGTTAAGGATGACTTTTCGGATGAAAAAAAGTTTAACCTTGACGGCTCCGATGGTTACAACTTTTATTTCCATGATCTAAGAAAGGAGGAGCCAAAATAAGCTCCTCAAGGGCAAGGTAAAACTTTTTTTCGTCCGAAAAGACAACGCGTTTCCATTCATTGTTCCAAGCGACATGTTCTCTTGCAAAATTCATTCGATGCTCCTTGTGTACTTGCCTCAAAACCGGTTTCTTTTTAAGTTTTCTTCTCTGTATAGTATCACTTCTTCGTATTATCCTTCAGACCGTTACTATGCTGGTTGATACTCCACCTTTGGCCCTTATTTTAGTCGGTAGTAGAGTCAAATTTGAGGCAAGCCGTAAAATTAACCGCTTTTCTCGCAATGTTGTTGCTCTGCCCAACTTCCTTTTAGATTTTTCCTATAGTGTTGTGGATTACCAAGATAACTGTTTACAATAGGGATGCCAGATCTCAAAATTTAGCTGGCGGGACATTTTTGCATTTGAAGTCAAAAATACGTTTTTATTTTAGTTTACATTATATTTGTTATAATAAGTAGGTAATATTTGGTTTAAGTAAAAGTCTTTTAATTCATATTTGCCTTGGATTTATCAACATGATAATGTGCCAACAACCCGGTGTTTGTTAAAACGTATATAGAGAGCCAAAATGTGGAGCTATTAAGCTGACCGGCCTACTCACCGGATTTGAATATGATCGAAAATATTTGGGCATGGTTGACACGTCAAATCTATGGATCGGGATAACAATATTCGATTATATCTAAACTAACCCAAGTCATCAAATTAGCTTAGAGCTCGATTTCGCAAAATTATTGGCCAATTTGTATGCATCCCTTCCAAATCGGGGAGGTGTAAATTTTGGAGCAGATAGGTAGCTCAAAACACAATTAATTTTTTTTTTTAAATATAAAATACTCCAATTACCTTGAATTTAAGTAATGTTTGCGTTAAAAGGAAGCAGGGGCCGGATTATGTAAGACGAAAACGATCGAAGACAGGTTTAGTAAAACGAAAGCGGTTTTCGTTTCGTTTTTTACAGAATCCCACCCCAGAATACTTTAAAATGTTTTTTTCGTTTAAGTGTTCAAGTGGCGCAAAATTAGGACCCCACATTTTGCCGGTATTTTTGATTTTTATTTAAAATTTTAATTGAAAAAACAAAAAGTCTCTAGCATGCTTGGTTTGGGACCAGGGCGATAGAAAACCGACATACGGGATGTGCTATTTCGGATTTTCCCAATAAGGTACATATTTAAAAAGTAAAATTCAAGAAGGAAAATATCTTAATATAAATAATAATAAATATTTTATATTAAGATTATACATTGAGATATTTTTTTACCAGTCTTTGTATTGAATAAACCATTTTTGTATAAAAATATAAACAAAAATTAATTCTACAAAAGGAATAGTAGAAACTAGCGATTTATATACAAAAATTAAGTGATAATAGGGCGACAAGTTGAAAGGCGGTGCATTTTACGGGACACATTTTCATTGCGGGACATTTTGCGGGACAATTTTCATGGCGGGACACTTGCAGCACAAAGGCCTCAAAGCGGGACAGTCCCGCACTGAGCGGGACGTCTGGCATCCCTAGTTTACAACAGTCTTACTTCTATTTAGCCTCCTTGCAATTTCTCGGCCTAACTCCTTCAAAGCATCTTTTTTTCCTCTTTCTGTCGCTGTCAAAGTCTTTCCGGAACGCATTTTTTTTTAAACTAAATAAAACAGTTCTTTTTAACAGTTCTTAACAAAACTTTGAAAAAAATCGCTATTGTGCACTCCTGCAACGAAATATTCGCAGTGGCCTCATCCTAGTTGCGCATCTTTTAATACGCTTTTTAGGTAGTTCATTTTTTGATCTTCGGAAATTCCAGCCGTAATTTTTTATTTACCCTTTAATTTTATGACTTCCTGTTGGGAAAATATGTACCTGTTAACAGGTATTAAAAGTTTCCGTGTAAAAAATTTCCAACAGCCATGAAGAGCGAAAATCGATTGCAAAATGTATGGCCTCATCCTAGTTGTCGCCAGTGTAGACTGGTTGTTGTTATGTGCAACAAGAAATCTTCTTTGTAGTAAGATGACTTATATTTCTCTCCACTCGGGTCATAATCACCAAACTACTTTGAACTTCCTCAACAAAGTTGACATTCAATAAGCACTTCGACAATTAAGAGTTGAAGACTATAAGCAGTGGGGTATTTTGGGATTCGGCCTTATTTCACTTTTGAATGCGAAATAAAGCCGAACATTGTTTGCGAAATAAAGCCGAATTTGAATGAAAACTTTCTTTAAGCCCATGACCCCTAAAACCTCGCACCCATCCCATATCCAAACAGTAAATCCAAGTAGGGGGTAGCAAATTTAGAAATTCGGCCTTATTTCGCTCGGCGTTATTTCACTGCACCGATTGAAATTATATTTGAACCTGCCGCAGATAATCACTGTAGGGGGACTGAATTTTGAAAATGTTAGTATCTCATAATTTATCAGCTACTAAGATTATGTTTCTCAAATTCGAACAGAAATGGAAACCATCAACAGTTTGAGTTAAGCACACTTAATATCGTCATTAATTCGAACGAGGAATTAGCTTCCCTAGAGATGATATCTCTTGTGACCGTGAATTTTTTCCGTCAAATTATCTTGAGTGAAGGGCCTACATAAATTTAAAAATTATGATAAATAACAATGGACTGTATTTCATGAAGGCATTTACTTGGGCGCAGTGGTAAGTGTGCTCGACTACTGTGCGAGGGTCCCAGGTTCGATCCCCGGAAATCACAAGTTACATCTTAAGTTTTTTTTTTCCACTGCTCCACCTCTCGCGAATGTCTGACAAACATCCGAGAGTATAACTGTCCTGAAAAAGCTTCTCAATTCAACCGTTCGGAAGAGTGTCCTCCAAGGACCAAGAGTCAAGACCCTATGCAAATGGGACCGATTCCAAGAATTTTTCTCCCGAAACGGCCAAGTATATTTTCATCCGCAGTTTATCATAGGATTAAGCAGAAAATCTTACCTAACACACGAAACTTGCCTAGATTTTCAGTAAATCGACCAATCAGAGGCTGTTGACTAGCTAGGCAAAGTGCCATTCATGAATAATGGCTTAAGGCAGACAGAATTGAGAAGAGCAGGGACGTGAGTCCTGCAATGACTGTGAGAGTCTGAGGGTGCTGTTAACGGCGAAGGAATGAATTGGATTAGAAGTTACAGATAGGTGATCATTGTGAAATTAAGAAAGAGATTTGGAGAAAAAACGAAACGTTGGGGAACACTAACATATGGTGAGTTTCACCCAAAAGAACTTAAAGTGAAGAGTTTGAAAAGTGATCCGTGATATGTTGAATAAGAGACCCTTCAAAATCATAATGACACATTTTCGACAAAAGAGTTTGATGCCAAACTCTTTCAAATTCCTTTGAAATATCACGCGCAATAGTCTTCGTTTCACAGTAGTGATGAAGAGACTAGTTCCACTGTTCCACTTTTCGGTCAGTAAGAGGTTTCCGTGATTCCTGATATTTTATAAGCTGACAGTTTATCAGTGTTTCCATGACCTTATAAATAATGAACGTAAATGCTATGGGTACGCAATTGGTGGGGGGAAGAAGATTCGCCTTTTTAAGGGACGGGCTCGGGCATGTTTTCAACCTTAAATCGGTAAGATACCCAAAAAATGTGAAAAATGCAAAGCTTACGCAATACTTTTGTCAGCGTGGAGAAGCACCTTTTCAGAACGAGTTACAGTATTGACTAGCGGATTTATTTTATGTTAAGATCATATGGTACTCTTGCCACTGTACGAGTGCAAAAATGGATTTGTCGCCAATCGAAGCGCGCTCTCAAGTACAGATGGAGGCAAAGTACAATCTGGAAAACATGGAGGAAACAGCGGAAGAACCATTGTATAAAAGTGTCTGTTTCTATTTCTGTTGTGATTAGGTGGCTTTGGCAGGAGTCTGCCAACTCCATGTTCGCTCGGACTATCGGGCAGTTGCTGACTCCAGTATTAGGCGTTGGGTTCACGAAAAACACAAATTACATCTTAAGGTTTTTTCTACTGCGCCACCTCTTGCGAACGTATGACAAACATGCGAGACTACGACTGTCCTGAAAAAGCTTCTCAATTCAACCGTTCGGACTCGGCATAAAAATGTAGGTCCCTTCCATTCGTTCCAAAAATAGAAACTCACACAAAAGAATAATGGCGAGAAGCTATGCCTAGGGTGTCTTCCTGCCGGTTGCGCCACCATAGCATACCATAGGCTCCATCGTTTTCAATAAACCTGGCCTGACAATTTACTATCGATATGAAATATTCGCACAGTCATTGGCCCATTCTTTGATTGCGACCTTCATTCAGACTATTACCAAGCGAAACCCATTTGTAGTACAGAATGGTTCCTTGTAAATACCATATAATCAGACTAATCGCATAATTAAATGGCCGCCATGAACAAATAGAAACCTTTATCGTGATTGAAATGAGATGAAATGAGTGTGTAATTTTTCCCCCAACACCACTTAACTCACATCAACCTGTCATCTATTCATCTAGTATCTCAAAATCGCTTGTAATTTCTAGATAAACTTGAGTCAAACAAATTTTCTTTCATTCAATCTCGAACCAAGCCCACCGCTGCCGCCGACACCCAAACACCATAAAGCAACAGCACACAAACAACAGTAGACAGCAGCAGCGCAGCAGTACATAATACCAACTACACCGAAGCCATCAAGCCGGCAACATTTATTTTTATTTATTTTTCGTCCATAATCTTGGCCTAGGCCTTCAAAAAAAAAAAAAAAAAAAAAATAAGTTCCTCAGCCAATGTTCAGGCTACCACCTGAGAGGTACTTGCTCATTGCCATTGTCTTCGCTTCGCGGTGGTGGTAGAGTTCTCTTATTTTTTTTTTTTGGCTCAGTCATCCATCTCCAGAGGCTCCATTACCGCAAGTACCCGGCAACAACAATTCAAGTTCATGTGCCTAGCGTGCCGCTGCGTTGCCTGTTGTTACCTAGTTATCCATTCCGCCTATTCCACCTTCCTTAAGCCCGCTACACAAAACACAAGTTTTGCGCTTTAATTGTGTAACGTACTTTATCTTTTCCTTTTGGCTGTGTCTATTGTTTGGCGGTTTTTTTTCGTCGTTCTTCTCTGGGGTTTCGAGTTCGTGTATCTATGAGATCACATGTGGTTTTTTGGGGCTTGGTTTGACTTGGTCGGCGGGGTTGGAATGGAATGGCTATTATGCGGCACTTACACTTGGTAATCGGTGTTGTTTTTTTTTCTTCTTCTGTTAAACATGTTTATTATTGTTTCTTTTCGTTAGAATGAAAATATAGGAAATGTTGGTGGAGGATTAATGGTTCGCGTTTGAGTTTAATATACAATTAGTTGAGGATCATTAAATCGAACGTTGAGTCTTCTTGGGAAGTAATAAAACTATTAACTTGGGAAAATGTTCTTATTTTCCAAGAATATGGCACAAATTAATGAGGAACTATCAGCATTTTTAGTGCATGACAACGACAAGTTCAGGCTTGAGGTTCGTATGGATTCGACAAGAGCTTTAAAATTGAAAATTGGCACGTGCCAAATTTGGGGGGTTTTAGAAAAATTTAGAGACCAGTATAGAGAAGAGTCTTTGAGTCTCTTACTTGAAGAATCTACGTGAGTAATTAAAAATTAGGTGTACATATGTTGTGAAACAGGCTAGCCAATGCGGATCCCTTACTTACTTACTTTTGGAGGAGCTTAGAGTCGAGCTACGGCTTCAATCAACAAGCCTCTCCAGTCAACTCGGACCCTAGCTAGCTTCCTCCAGTTACGCACACTTAAAGTTCTTCTGCTACGTTGGCCCTCAAGGGTGGACTCAAAGACTCGTCGGGCTGGTGCGTTTCTGTCCATACGCTCCAGGTGTCCCATCCATCTCAGCCGTTGTGTCTTCAGCTTTTTGACCAGGTCAACGTCAGTAGATAGCCCATAAAGCTCGTCGTTAAATCTTCTCCACACTCCATCGATACAAACTGGACCGAATATCGTACGATTTCGACAGAGTCCATGCTTCTTCAACATACAGCAGGACCGGGATGATTAGGGTCTTATATAATATCTCCTTGGTTCTAAGTCTTTACTTCTTAGAACTTAGATGACTTTTTAGCCCGAAGAAACAGGGATTGGCAAGAGTGATTCTTCGTTTGATCTCTGCGCTGATGTCATTTTGCGAGGTGATAGTGGAGGATCCCTTACTTATGTGATGAAAACTCAAGTTTTTGAATAAGACAGATTCTGATGCTGAATCTTTGTCCAAACAATCATTCTTCAATTTTATGTTAGCGCATAGCCCCGTCTCATGCCACGCTATCTAAGTGCGAACTAGCCTTACGTTTCCACCCTCAATAATTTGTCAAATAAACAGATCTATCTTTTGGCTCTAAGAACTTAGGCCAATAGGTGTTCCAGGTTATTTTTTTTCGGATGTGCATTCCTCCGACGTGATTTTCGCTCTCCGATGATGAAGATGACTCCACTCTGGAGAGCGGACGAAATGTTTTATTAAATCGAGATGCAAGACTGGATTTCAGTTAGATTGATGACTAATAATATTAGTGTTTCGATCATAACGCTACACAATATTTTTTTTAAGAAACAACATTCACGATAAATAGTCTGTCATACAACAGGTGAACGTTTGCTTTAATTTATAAGAACAAAATAAATAATCTAAAAGAAAAGCCACTCAGCCATGATCACTAGAACATGACTTTTCCCTCCAAATGGAAAATCGTGATCTAGTGGAAGAAAACCTCTTCCTTTTGGTTCCATATCATTTCGCATTGCTTAGCCTCTTCCACACATGACAGCGCAATCGTGTGGGGTAATTTATGCGGAACTGAGTTGATTCGTTTTGTAAATTTCCACCATACACAGATCCTTAATCCTTCCTTCAAGACTGCTCTTCTAATCATTGGTCCCTATGAAAGCGCTGAGTTGCAGACAAACAAAAAAAGAAAGCAACCTCTTCGTGATTTCAACCAATTGATTTGGTTTTTTTTCACTAGAGATCACTCTACTGAATCGCAAAGTAGCAAGTTGAATGGAGTTATATTCTTTGCAGCATCAGCCGCAACTGAACTCCAGACTCCAGAGAGAATATAAAACGAAAGGAAAACTAAGCAATTCTACCCACAATACTCGAATGTCGCTAGTTGGTATCTGCTTCTGACGTTGCTGTTGTTGTTGTGTTTTTATTTCTGTACTACCTTTTTGCAGACAATTATTCCATGAGCCCAACGCGCCTCGTCTGGTGTAACATGAAATCATCCCAAGTTCTTGGGTTCTTTCGACTCGGATTTCCCACAGTCTAGCTTCGTTGACCGGATCTAAATTATAAATAAAAACAAGCTTCCAACTTGAAACAAACAACAAGAAGACGAAAAGTAAAGAAAGAAAAATAATTGTCACAGTGGTAGAAGAATGAACTTCACAACTCAAAACGCTTAAGATGTTTGAGGTATTCCCTTATACCACTGGATGGATTAATTGCTCGCACTCTGGTTACGTCTTCGAAGCCAAGTTAGGCTTCTCATTCTTTCTATTTAGCTGAGCTGGTATCAATGTTGTTGCTTACGGCTTTTGTTGGAATAAAGGTGATTGCTCAGGTAATTATACTTCTGGTAGTACACTTGAGCAAATTAAAAAAAAGGAAAAAAAAAAGTTATAACACAAATTCTCTGGAATTATGCAATAATTTCATTTTCTTCATCTGGGTCTGACTCTGGTTAATTTGCCTTTCTTTTCTGTTTGTACTCTCTGACATGAGATGTTAAACGTGATTCGGTGGTTGTTCATGTTGAATGAGAGCGAATTTTAAGTACATAATTCTTGGAAGCTAATACAAGTTTTGGAGATTTTTCATGAACAAAATTAAGCAATTTGAAAGCAAAACAAATTTCGAACATGAAGTTGATCTACCTACAATTTATCACTGAAATTAATTTGTTGTCATAAATTATCATTCCCACTGCAGTTTTGCAGTTCATCAAACACACAAAAAAAAAAAAAAAAAAAAAACAAAAGAGTTGGAGTACGAACTGGATATTTTGAGTTTTCTGTATGCACGCCTTGAATAAGTCTTCGGATTAATTTTTTGACACTCTTCATGCGAGCGATTTTTAGTTAATCCCTTTTGATTAATTTCACACATCTGTGGCACTATTTTGTGAGAATCCTCCTTTGGAGTTCGTGTATGTACCAAAATAAGCGTTTTACGAACAATTTGACAATTTGGAGGGTTGTAGGTTTCTACTTACTTACTTAGGAGTAGAGCTCGAAAGTATCTCTCAACCTTTTCGAAGGTCTTAATATTACCCTCAGTTGTTGAGAATATTAAATTTGATCACATAATAATCAGTTTCTTTGCACAGTATTTTTTTTTGGTTACGCTCAGAGAGAAACCCTTATTTTTGTTTCGTTTGGTTTCGGTCAACTACTGAGAGATATCACTGACAGAAAAAAATTAATCTCATTTGTACATTTTTCACTATAACTATTGACATTAGTTAGCAGCGCATTCGGAATTGCATTAGTGGTTTGAAGAGGCATTGGTTAACACTTGTCTAAGGAAGTTCAGTGCAAGTGAAAGTGTCCCGGCTACACAAGTAATGTGAAAAGGTATTGCTAAAACCCTTGCGAGTTTATACTTGTAGTCAAACTAAATTCTAAAATTCTTAAAATATTTCTTATTACCCATTCAGATGATGATATCCCATATAAAGCCATTTTCTTTATTCATAGTTTATGTAATAATATTTCAAGTCGTTATGAAAATTAGAACAGCAAAAACCTAGTTCAAAATTCAGTTCTTTCACTCCTGGGAAATAACTCTGGAATAATCTAAAAAATTATTAGGTAATTAGGTTATGTCTAAAGTCTGCGTTACTACGGTCCTGTTTCTGCGTTCTCTAAAAGCATATGTGGGTGCTGCCTCGATAGCCTAATGAAATTTCGGACATTGTCCTTCCTGCTAAAAGTCATCGAAACTAAACAACCTGAGTATCTACACAACAGAATTATTTTTCCCCCAATCGACAATAGCTATATGTGTTAAATAAGAACAACAACACTGAATTCAATACAATTTTGACTTTTTTAACTTACTTTCGAAGAATGAGGTCTTTGGTTGATCATTTCCATTTAATTTTTATGGAAAAAGTTAACTAAGAAGTGATAAATCTAAAATTTAAAAATAAAAATCAACCAAAGAGCGAAAAGGTAATTATATATAAATAAATCTCAGAGCAAGACCTTAATGTCGAAGCCGAATGTAATATCTCTCAGTGAGAAACCAATTGAAAATAAAGGTTGAGAGTTATTTTCGAGCTCTGCTTAGGAGGAGCTACAGTCCGGGGTACAAAACCTCAGCCAATACGGCGCTCCAGTTACCTGGAGCGAGATCTTCCTATACTACGTAATAAATTGTAATAGAAGACTCTACGAGTCAGAGCACTAATGGTTGTTCATTGTACATGTCTTTAACGCAAAGGGGGAGGATCTCCTTTAAACGTAGCGCAAGCATTAGCGCCATTATGTCTGCCTAGGATTATCAACATCTTCTTCGGGAGTTCCGGATACGGTTATACGTCAAAGCCCAAACAAATGGCAATTGCCAACATTTTTTTTTAGTTTAATTTCTGCTGAGATTTTATTATCACAATTTATAGTTGAGCCGAGGTATGCAAATTACGACGTTGAGATTCGATTCATCGACATTTGTGTCCCTTCTTGTTGACAGTATTCCTTGGCTTTGCCCTCATTTACCACTTAAGCCATTATTGCCGCTTCTGTTCCAATATTTGCAAATACCCCAGTTCTGCTAATGATGGCTATGGCATCCGATTAAGCTACAGACTTCTAAAAAAATAACGCCATGGCGCTGGCGTTGAAGAAGTTACATGAAAGGCGCATCATCTTGTATAAATCCTTTTTTGCCATCAAAGGCCTCGGTGAGAGTGTTTCCGACATTATTGGAGCATGGATTGTTCTTCATCGTCACTCTGCCAATACCTTTCAAAACGAGATTTGCAGGGATTCCGATAAACAGATCGTGGGTCTCGATCTGGTCTTCTTGGATTTTCTCTAAGATCTGCCGTAGTGTGAAAATTTGGTCGCTTGTGGATTTTTCGGACCGCACTGGTAATGGCCAATCAGTTCATTGACAAATTAATAGAATTTGGCGTAATTAAGAGGGATCAGCCACACGTTGCAGAGGTTCCATTCATCAGGCGTAAGCTCCCCACCAAGTTGTCCATCGGTGCCTTCAATATGTCAGCGCATAGTAAGTCCATTTTGTTACCATCTGGGTCATATATTTCTCAACGTCTATTTGCTAAAACCATTTTGAGGTTCTAATGAAGCGTAACAAACTCCTTATATCGTTATTAATGAGGTCCCCAGGATCGTAAAGTAAAATGCTCCTAAAAGGAGTTTCCTTTTCTGAAAGAGAGCAGTAGCAGAGAAGGTGGGGAACAGTTCCCTTCTCCTCCTCACCTCTGCGGCTTTTATAGAAATCATTTGAGGAAACTCCAAGTCTGGTTGCGCGCCTATACCTATCAGAGAGTGTCCAGTGTTGACACCTATAATAGCTCTAATATGACGTCTTACACTTGGAGCGTTTCAAATCCTGCTTCGGCAAAATCGGCTTCGTCGTTCGACACGTTGTGCTGTTTGTACATCTAAGATTTGTTCTCTCAAAAGCGTATAGCCTTAATCTAAGTTTACATGTAGCCATATGTATACCAAAAGTTACCTTTGCCAAAGCAAAGGTACAGTTGTTCCACGTCTGTCAAGCTCATGGCCCCTACAAGTGACTGGAAGATCTCTATGCCCCAGAATCCAGAACAGGTGCATATTGAACTGCTCTGCTATCTCAATGAAATGAACGGCAGTCTTGTGCTGCTTTCGAGTTATTGGAGACGGATTCTAAGGACTTGATAGCTGCTTGACTATCTGAAAAGATACGGATATCCGTAGTATAACACTTTCTTCTTGAACCAAGATATGGCTTCTTTTACCGCCATTATTTACGCCTGGAACACGCTACAATGATTAGTAAGACGGAAGGTGAGACAGAGATTGAGTCTACCAGAGATATTTTTGAGTCTGACCTTTAATAGTTTGAAAGACTTAAACTACAATGCTTGAGATGCGGGTAAGCACTAGGCTTCAGAACTTACCTTAGGTCATACACACCAAGGTATACGATACACACAGTTTAAGAGCGACATCTGTCAACTTGGTATATGCGTAACCGAATCAAGTGTAGTTACTTCTTCCGGTCAGAAAAGCTATGTTCCATTCAAGGCGCAACATCGCTAAACGGACAATATTCCATATGGGAGTAAAAGGGTTTTCAATGTTAGAGCATCTACTATACAACTTACTGCACTGATACGCAGATGCCATATACGCATTTAAATGCTTCAATAGAACCCGCAATGCTTATTATACGGTTTTCCCCTCCATTCAGCAGATGCATCAACATCAGAGTGGCACGTACCTCTTAGACGCTATGAAAGCACTGAGCAAGTTTATTATTATAGAAAGACGTTCATTTAATTGAATCGCCAACCATAATCGACTTTTAGGGTTATTACTGTACACCAGATATCGGTTGCCTCTTCCCGATTCCATTTCGAATTCCATATTATCGCTGCCCAGACTGTCAAATAAGGAATACATCGGTTATCTTCTAGAAAATAAATTATCAATTAACGCTCATATATCTCCAGATACAAATAGACATGATTCACATTCTCCATACAATAATAAATTAACCCAACTGAAGAAGATACCTGAGACATCGACTATCTAATTTAAACAAAACCCCCATCTAAGCTATTATCACCACACGATTAGACTTGCTAATAATGACATACTAAATGTACATAATATCCCTACAGGGAGTATCGAACCGAGTAGGTAGGCAACGCAACCAACAAAACGTGACATTTCAATAGGACAACCAAAACCGTGTCCAGCTACGCGTATTGTCTGTTTGTCGCTTCTTACGTTTGCCCTATTCACCTGATTTCACGTTAAGATAGGTAGGTACCACAAATTATTATTTTTCCATACAAATACACGCGCACACAAATCCCACAACAGCAGAGTGTGCGTTTTGTTTCCTTCAAGCTTCAACTTCAACCGAACAGATACGTATCCAATGGATATTATATTAAAGCCAGAGCCAGTACTGGTTGTGCGGTGGACAGTTTTGTTTGTTGTTTTTGTTATATTTGGTCATCTTCATATTTAGATTATCATAATGTGTGAGTGAATGTATGCGCGTTGGATTGGTAGGTAAACAACAAATGAAATAAAACAGACGTCATATGTAACGGTAGATATCTTGATGATGAGTTTATTTTTATTTGTTTAGAGAATGAGAAAAAAGTAGACAACAAAGTAGAAAAAAGAAGACGAACGCTGTTCTTATGGCCAGCACAACAAGTGAATGCGAATGGTATAGCAGAGATGGCATGGAGATTCACTTGTGCGTTGATCTTTTATTCAATCATTGAAACCAAGTTGAGTAATGAAATTGAGAATGAAGAGGAATAATTGCTGCACAGCAATGAGATTGAGATTCTTTTATAACACATTGTATAGCGCAGTTTAATGTGTTGGGTTGGTCGAAGAGCGAACAGAAAAAGAACAAATGTTACGTGTTCTTGTGAAATGCTCTCGTCTCTCTCTTGAAGTACATTCGCCTCGGCCTTAGCATTACATGATCATGCGATGATGTAGAACAATTATGTAACTGATGATTATTGGACTTGTAGATGTGAGAAAGCATGCGAGGTGCAAGTGCAATGTGAGAAAATGTCAGACTGATTTTTAAAGAAACAACTACAGTTTGCACAACAACTCTTTCGTTTTGGTTGTAGAAAAATATAAATGAACTAGCGGACCCGGCAAACGTTGTTTTGCCTGCTCTTACATTTTCATTTTTTTATTTAACCGATGTGTCCAGACAGATTCTGTACTCCGTGTGCTTCGACCGATATTTCCTCGGACGTGTGCCCACGAATTGTCTAGACAAATTTGTTCCCATGACTGTCAAAGAATAACGTTTGAAAAGTATTTTTTTGTTATGAGAGGTGTCACGACCTTTTGTCCAGTCCCGCCAGGTTTTGTAAAATGCTTCAATCAGGCAATGTTCAGATATCGTGATTTAAATAACTTTATTGTAAGGGTGGTGCCATTGCCCGTTTCCAATCCCATCCACTTTAGCTCCCATGGGTGTCCAGAAATAGGATTTAAAATGTATATTTTTGTATACGATAGGTACCACGCTCCTTTGTCCAATTTTGATCAAACTTTCACAGAAACACCTTCTTTCTTTCTTCTTCTTCTTCTTCTATCTTCTTAGATAATAATGTTCTTTCGTAAAATGCGAAAAATGAGAAAAATCGATTTTCTGGAATTTTCTTTCTGCGTAAACCTAAAATACAAAAATACGAACAAAACAAAAAAAAAAAGAATCATGAAAATCGGCTCAGCGCTTATCGAGTTATAACGTCATTGAGTTTCACCCCATAGAAAATGCTTTTTGTATGGGCGGTGCCACGCCCTTTTGTCCAATTTTGACCAACCTTACAGCAACACTCCTAAGCCAATAACTAAAATTGTCTGTAAGTTTCAGATCAATCGATTCGGCGGTTTTCAAGATATTTTTTGTTTAGGCGGTGCCACGCCCCTTTGTCCAATTTTGACCAATCTTCACAGGAATACTCCTGGGCCGATACCTATGATTCTATGTAAATTTGAACTCAATCGATTCAGTGGTTTTCGAGATATAAGATTTTGAATGTTTTTTTTGTATGGGAGGTGCCACGCCCCTTTATCCAATTTTGACCAATCTTCACAGGAATACTCCTGGGCTGATACTTAAGATTCTATGTAAATTTGAACTCAATCCGATTCAGTGGTTTTCGACATATAAGATTGTGAATGTTATGGGAGGTGCCACGCCCCTTTGTCCAATTTATCACCTTTTAAACCTTCCCTGGACTTCCACAAATAATTCAAGACCAAAATTAGCCAAATCGATCCAGCCGTTCTCGAGTTTTAGTGAGACTAACGAACAGCAATTCATTTTTATATATATAGAAGAAGAAGATTGGGTTCAATTTTGAAGGCGACCATAGGATTACTTAGCACATCGGGGTCCTTGAAAATTTGCAATCGCAAAAGGTTTTTCTTGTCGGGTTAAGCGAAAACAATTTTCGGGTGAAATTGTTTTGTTTTTAGATGTGTTTTTATTAATATAATTTCACAGGAATTTGGTTTGATCAGTCATTTTCAAAACATTTGGTCGGCCTAGAAAACAGTTTTTAAAACCTCTTGTCCGATAAACTTTTTATTTGCTTTGCGAATATAAACACGATTTCAAATAACGTTCCCCTTACGTACTCAGAGGTTAGACAGACCTCACCCTTCCGGAACTATGCATCCGAAGTCTATTGCAATTTTAAAGATAATTATGAATGAAATCTAATGGAATCACTGCTACCTAAAGAATTTCAAATGAAAATTAAAAATATGTGATGGAAAACTGGCATTCCTCCTTTAAATGACACTAACTGCGATGACATTTTTACTTAAACTATACTAAATATAATTTAGTTTCGACTTTTGCCTAAAAGTCGAGTCTGAATTTGTTTGTTGGTAAGGCCGATTATGTACTTACCTTACTATGTAACTAACTAATTTCATTCCAAATTCTAGCACATCTTCTATGAAATGAGAGCTTACAACGTCCAAATTATCAATTGAGAGGTCGGGTAGACTTTACCCTGCCGAAACTATGTGTCCGACTCCGCCCACTTATTAGACAGTCCTAATGGTATTGTTAGTCATTACTTACTACACTTTAACCAACATTTAATACTCTTCTAATCAACACCTTAACTCATTTTGGTATCAAATGAAAGCTTACACAACCTTCTTTGAAAATAGCCCTTAACTAGCCCTTTTTTGTATATATAGTATGTAAAAAAAAAGAAAACATCACTTTTTTTAAATAAATTTATTAAATAACATAAAAAAGCATTATCTAATGATTTTATTTTTTATACATAACAGTTCCGGAAAGTTGACGTCCATTTAGGCGCAATCTTCCAATCGTGATCTGAAATTATTCATTATGTTCCTCAGCATTCCTTGCGTAATTTGGCCCACTTCCTGTCGGATCCGTACTTTCAAGGCTATTTTTTATGTAACCCCACAAGAATTCTTACACTCTCGATATTGTCGGGAGTGTGCACTGATTTTGGTCATTCAGCCTTCTTTCTTGTTGTTGACGAAGTCTCCTCAAATTTTCTAACCCACTTTCAATAGCATAGGCAGACGGCATAGGTGGATAACGATAACTATTACCATTTTAATAAAACGCCTTCACCGCGTACGCGCTCTACTGAGGGGTTGTGTCCACGGCTCCATTATTACTAAATGCTAATATGGTGGAAACATGGTCGATAGCGTCCCTAAAACCTCCCAACGATAATCCGGGGTTGGCGAGATTTTTAAAAGTCATTCGTAATTCTGCCCCGCTATTACTTTGCCTAGGATTTGTGTTGCTTAGATATGTTCTTGTCATCAGGACAATACACGTCAATATTCTTATTTAGTGTTGAGATATAGCGATTGGAATGTTTTTTTTTTTTTCTATGGGAGGTGCTACGCCCCTTTGTCCAATGCCGTTTATATTTTGTTCAGGCAATATATTTCCATTCAAGTTTTTAAAATTGTATGTCTAAAAGTTATAGGTCTTTAATATCTACACAAAGAATAATAAACAAGAATGAAATTGAAATGAATATTGAAAAAGTTGCATATTCTACCGAAGTTTAAGACAAGATCGAAATTTTAGAAACTGAATCATAGGTAACCTAATCCAGAGCCAGAGAGTTTGGTATGCCCTAAATTATATGAAATTTGCATCAGTTGCCACATTAAACTAATATATATTGCTCAGGGGTTGAATTAGGCTTAAAATAAAACTGTTTACATTTTTACCAAAGTTTCTTTAAGTTCTATTTTTAATTGCATATATAGTTAGAAACATTCGAGCTCTAGGTGTATTGATTGACACTGATTGAAATCCACAAATTCAGTTTCATTATTTGAACTTAAAAATGTTAATTTGAAACGCTTGTGTTTTTCTGTAGCTGTATGCCTTAACATGTAGTCTAGTAAATGTTGTTAATTATATACCTCCTCCTCCGAGGTCCTTCAATATCTTTGAACTGGAATTCAACGCATTGATTTAAAGACGGAAGCAAAAATAGTTTCAGCCGCTTTTCTTAGGCTACGTCCATAGTGAAACCAGCTTCTCGCTTTCTCACCCTAGAAAGCTGGTTACCGGCGTCAACAAGAATTAAAAATGCATTCCGGTAAAAGCTGGTAAGCGAGAAGCTGGTTCACTATGGACGTAGCCTTAGACTGCACGCCTCCGAGCCATAGAAATCAAAACCTATAGAAAACGCTTTATATATTTTTCATAGTAGATATTACTGCAACCAAAAAAACATTGTTAACTCATCAAATTCAGCAAACTTCGAAATGTTTACACAAATCCGTTCCACTTATCACCATAAATAGTCCCAAGTCCTCTCCAGCTCCACTTTACCCTCAAATTACAGCACCACCTCATTTCAAGATTTTTTGAAATAATAAAGAAACCAAGAGTATTACTTACCAAAAGACAAATAACCATGTTTGTACCAGTTTTGTTTACATGAATCGTTTGTCTCGTATACCCAAGCTCCCCACGCACCCTGCACTCCAGCCACATCAACGCCTTTTAGGAATTTCTCAGAAAATAAAAAGGTATTACGTTGTTGAGTATGCTGCCTTTCGCTGTCTGCTCAGCACACAACAATGAGCCCCAACCCATACACTCCTATTGTCGGTCCACTAAAGTGCGGATGCTCCAAGAGCCATTTACCACAACATTGTAACCGCGCATTCATGTACTCATTGCCGGTCAGCGAGCCTCATCAGCACACACAAGTTAATGGAAGTTAGCGCAGAACAAGCGGCGATCATTTATACCGCCTCCACCGCCCTGCAACCGACGACGCGACCGACAACGCCACCATGATGAGTCTCCCGCTGCTACCTCTACCTGTCCCCATGGCTAAGTGGGAAGACGAATTTTTGGTGTACGTTCGTATTGTGTCTCCACCTAAGGTCATTGCGGGGGGACACGCAAGAGACAGGGACGCACACAAAAAGGTGAATCGATCACTTTTGTTTATTTACCGTAATCTATATGTATCTTCAATGGAAAGGGGTTTTTTTTAGTCTTTTCATACCATTTCTCGGTAGAACGGGAGAAAAACGAATCCGATTTTGTTTTCATTGCCGTGATTAAAAAAAAAAATATATGTATTGGGTTGGCTGGATACATGTGTGTAGGCTGAGGTCCGGATGGCGTTACGAGATGCTTATGGGATTACTTAGCGACTTAGTGCGGGTGAATCACTCTGGAAACATCGCATACAGATGTCAGATAAACGAGAAAAAAATGTGACACATTCAGTTCGCTGGGTCACGGGATTTTGGATTTGAATTTTAGCCACAAAGGCTTGTGCTTTCCAAATGTGATGAAAATCTGATAAAATAAGAAAACAAGAAAATAAATCAATAACTAACGTCATTCGAGGGTGATAATGTACATTAGCTGAAATTTTCTGCTGAGCTTTGACGTAAATACGTTTCTTTTGGCCAATTTTTAATGTGTTGCCAGAAATGGTTAATATGTGATTTATGACAGGTTGAATGCAGGTGATCTTTTGAAGGAAGTTCCTATTTTACTTTTAAAATTAAAATAAACGCTTTGCAGTAGTTATGAAAGGTACCTATTAAATCTTTAATCTTAAAATTTTACTGTCTTTTTTATCTGTGATTTTTGGCGATTCAGATTTCATATTGTTGTTTTTGCAGTTCAATACTGTAGTGTGCTTTTTATCTAAGTCTGTGGTACAAATCGTCGGATCTGGAGGTCTTCCTAAAGACACACTAACTTTGGATCACGAGTACAAGTTTATTCAATAAACACTCTACTACTTACGACTAAATACAAATTTCTGAATTTCTGTCCAGACATTTGCTATTAATTAAAATTTCAGGCTACATAATTATGAGATGAAATTTAATCAATTATGTGCTCATAAAAAACCACATAAAAATAATCCAGCTAACACCACAAGCCATTTGTATTCAAATTTGCGCTATTAAAATGTATATGCTTCCCTTAAGGTTTGCACAGATTTCAGATAAATACCTATGGTCTAATCAATTCCAAAAATACAGTTAGTCGATTAGTATTCCACTTACTATAATATATTTTTTCTATTCTTTTTTGAGAAAATTAAATAAAAAATTTTCAAGTCGCTGATTCAGTAGCTACTTAAGAAAATTTGTTGTAATAATATATTAGCTTTTTAACTTAAGATTTGGTGAACAGAATTTTAGAAGGCTCCGATTTCTTTGACATATTGTGCTTGGTATGCAAAAACAACTTTTAAATGTGATCGTGACTTTAGGAAAAATCTATACCTAACCTATAAACTGTAGGAAGTTTTATGTATGTTCGTGGTTGACATAAAAAATGTTTATTAAGACTGGTATTGTGATACAAGGTTAGGTTAGGTTAGCTTAGGTTAACGGGTTGGGAGAGCAGGGTTAGCCCTACTGTACCACACTTAGGTCCTTGTGGACCCGTTGTGATGCACTTTTATGAGGGTTAGCCATTGATGTTAGAGATGATTAGCTTCATGCCCCTTCTTCTTGTGTTAATCCGACGCCGGCCGTCTACCCATCCTAATATCCTCAAAAACCTGTAAAGATCGGAAAAATATACATCTGAAAGTTCTTGTAGGTCATGGAAGACAGAGAATCGAGCAGTGACAGCGGAAGTGAGGCATGTCCTCATGGATATCTTCGTTTCCGCTTTACTTAACTTTCTGATGAAGTTATGACCTGTCAAACTGTAGAAGTTTGATGGTCCGGCCACTGTCGTATTCTGGCCAAAGCTTCCGTGATACTTTACAGGTCATTAGTTCCATCTGTTGTTAGTTTTCATACAAATCTTGTTCTCCACTCGTTCTCTGAGATTACTGAGTAAAGGTTTGATCGACTGTAGTGCTCTACCATGATCCATTGCAGACCTCTCCCGCCAGTCCATGTATATCTTATTGCCGGCTGTGTTACTGGGTCCTGGAACTTTGCAGATATTTGTGGTGTTCTGCGAGCAATAACCTTGAGCTCTTCCCGACAGCGGTGAACTAGTTTGGATTTTATTTCAATAGCAGAGACTGCTTTTATAGTCCAATGGCTGTCAGTGAAAATGGTAATATTTTTACGTGGTTGCTATCAGGAAGCCCTGATTGAGCTCTGTATATTTAATTCCTCTGAGAATATACTGGCACCGGTTTCAATCGTTGTAATCGAAGGCTCCTAAGTGAAGCTTTCTTCTATGGGAGAGAGCTGGGCAGGAACAAAGAAGTTGAGGAATAGTTTCCTAGTCCTCTTCATCCATACAGCTTCTGCAAAAGTCGTTTACGAAAAGACCTAGCCTTACAGCGTGCTTTCCTATGAGACATGTGTCCAGTATTGACACTTATAGTAGTGCCGATATACAATTTGTTGCGAGAAATCAATTTCGGTAGAGTTATTTCTAATCTGGCGAATTCATCGGCTTTACAATTGCCGGGAATGTGTCCATGCCCCGACACATTCCCGGCAAGGGAATCCAAGATCGAATCCAAGGATTTCATAGCCGCATGGCTGTTCGAAAATATCACGTTTATCTTGAGCCAACGTGTTCATTTATCGCCATTATTTCCGCCTGGAACACGCTACAATAATTTGGTAGACGGGAGGAGAGCTGATGATTAATACTTTCGAAGAAAATACTCCACCAACTCCGTCTTTGGTTTATGATTTATTATATAGGTAATTAAATTAAGCAACTTATATTTCACGACGCGAACGAAGGTGCGGGCACAGCTAGTTTATAAATACTTTTAAAATTATTTGGTATGCAATTTCAAATGTTTTCAAAACATTTTTCTCTGACTAGCAACCTCGATGTTCTCAAATTCTTTTTATGAATTCTCGTATAAACCGAACTACAATGATTGGACCTTGTAGTTGATCTCAAACACGACGAGTAAACATTGTCGGAACGATTCTGTCAAAAATGCACTTCTATTCCTTTAGGCATCGACCTTCTAATGAAGTCTTGTATATTCCCAATGCCCACATACCTTTGGATTACCACTCGGTCAATATTTTCAGTACGATGTTATTTACATTTCACTATTAAACTTTTAGGATAAGATACCGCTACATGAGATAGATCCTCGAATGCTTGAAATAATGACCCAAAATTGGAGCGGCAGGATTCGCTTCGTCAAAAATAATGTCATGTATAATTCTTCTTCAATGCTGCCCACATTTTGCAATATACATTCATGTTGCAAATTTTGAGGCGAAATCTGCTATAAATATCAACGTTATAACGTCTTAAATGAGTTTGTTAAATGGGAGTGCCACAACCCAATTTGTAAATAGATAGGATACAGATACAGAACCTGAATTATAAATTGATTAAATTTTAAAAAACATTTTGTTTTGATGATTTAAGTGAATATTTTTTCATCCTGATTGTTATTTGACAGGGCTGCAGATATCGACATTTGTTTATCCAATTTATTGCTTTAGTTATTTTTGTATTCATTTATTTTTAACATTGAGGTTCTTCATTCCTCACGCTATTTTAGATATTTCGTATAATGAAGTTTGCATAGTATGGCCGCCCACATTCAGATTTGCATAAAATGGGTATTTATGTATATAAATTCATCATTATTTTTAAAAACGAGCATATTGTTATTGCTCTTAAAAATATATATAAATTTCACTAAGTCATCATGCAAATTGACAGCTCTCGTGGTATATTAAAATAACATTTAAATGTAAATTTTCTTAATAATTCAGAAACGAAAAGCATGAACAAGTCGGGTGGATACACTTACAGTAAGTTTCAGTTTATATAGCCTTTTCGGGGTTTCAAAGTTGGAAATGCTTTTCTGTCAATGAAGTTTCTTCAAAAGAAAATTAATAATGCTATTTTTTGATAGTTATGGAAGCTAAAGATATACAATTTAATTGATAGACAATGACATATTTCAGGAATATAAATTCTGGTCACGGGCAAAGCCGCCCGGGTACAGTTAGTTTCAAACCTCATTTTAAAGAATGTCAATCAAAACGCAACCTCACAAAAATGTCGCCAGCATTTGCCCACTTTTAGATGCAAGTCTTACGAAAAAGTCCTATCCAAACGGTCAAGGTTGTCATCAATCGTTCAATCGCCCTTGGGTACGTCTATTTCTCAACGCAATGGAACAAAAAACCTGTCTCAAAACGGTCCACAAAGTTACACCATTCCCATATTAATTGCGAAAACCCACCGAGCCAAAAAAAAACAATTTTCTTCAATTTTCTATTTATCACCCAGTCAATGAACCATTAAAAAAAAAACTCGAAACAAAACTGAGATGAACATTATGAAGCTGGTGCGACTTTTAATTGACTCTAATTCGAAAATATGCCCAAGAGCCAGCACACGCTAATTATATCGCAGGCTAACGGATTTTATTGCCCGAACTCATAGATAATCGCGGCCGACGTTTCGCACTTTGGAACTTGTGCACGCGATACACTCATAGACACCCCGAAACGAGTTACAAGTGTGATTAATATATGAAGTAGCAGCTTTAACTAGCTGGTAGCTGCGATACCGAGTGCATAAGGCGGCAAAAGCCGGTACCACAAGAGTGGTCTACTTATGGGAAAAATCATTTTTTAGCCGGCTGAAGCTTAATATATTGTCGCTGTCAAGGAAGAGCGTCACCTCATACATATGTTTGGTGGCGTGTTTTTTGGTCTCAAGTGTAATAAATGGTTTTGGATACTCCATGAATGAATTTCTAACGTATAGTTGTAGATAATTTTTGATGTTTCTTGAACAAACCCAAGTTTTTTGATTGATCGTGAGCATAGGTAGTAATAGTTACGTTAGGTTAGGTTAGTGGGCTGGCGAGAAGTATTCTGTGTCACACTCAGGCCCATCTAGCGTTCGCCTCTCTTTTGGTTTTTCTTCCTGCTTCAAGCTTGAGTTTGCAGGGCGGGATATTCGCAGAGGGATCAGCTTGGTCTGAAATAGCTGTCGAATTTTGTCGTGCTAATTCGTCTGCTTTCTTAATGGCTGGAATGTCTGTAGGTACCAAGAATGTACCCATAGCTTTGAGTTCTTCGCGACAGCATTTCACAAGCTTCGATTTATGTTGCAGTTATAGCTTTTATTGCTGCCTGGCTGTCGATAAAGATGGTAATACCTCCAAGTGGTATTGCCCTTGCAAAAGATTCACGGGCTGTCAGGACCTCTGCTAGCCAGGACCTCTGCTTGAAAGACACTGCTATCGTCGGGGACAGATTTTGATATTGTGACTTAATGCGATTTGGGTGAACCTGCATTTTCTATATTTTGGGTGATATTTTATTATGAAAATCAGCGAAAAGGTAAAATTAGAAAATCTGCCCAAATTAAATGACAAATCACGAAATTCTTTGTGGGCGTTTCTTCATTTGTTGGTTTTGGACTTTTTTTTTTACATAGCCGAAGTTATTGACCGCGATAAATCCACACAACCTACTAAATATTCGCACAACAGTGGATTCTGGATAAAAACCAAGTTCAAGGTCTAGAGCCTTTGATTAAAAAAAAAGGTTTTAGACTAATTGATGCCCAGTAGCTGTCACGTAACTTCTTCAGCGTCATACTTGAGAAAATTGTGGGAAACATACAGGCGACTACATATATTTCAGTCCGTCCAATTACTTGAATACATTATCTATGCTGTCAATAAGAAAAGACATGAACAGGACAGAATGTCAGAATCGACAGCTATAGCTTTAATGTGGCAAGGAATTTTGTATACCTCTGAAAATGAAATCACATTCGAAATTAATAGTTGTGAGAAGCTAGACCTAGGGTGTCTATACGGACCTGTTGCACCAACTATTTAAATCGTTGTTTTTCTAAACCAGCAAGAAACACAAGTGAATCTCTATATAAGATCCTCATCAACCCAGTCGTATATGGCGCAGAAGATACTCGTATCCTTGTACCTTTCGGTACAGCTAGCCTTGACGTAACTTGTCGAATTATATTTAACGTAATACAACGACGTTGACCTGGTCAGAAAAGTGCAAGAGGCAGTTAGCCATGGACCCATGTAACTTCGAAGCGTATTGGTCCACCCCGGATCGCGGCGCTTCGTAAATAAGTAATTAAGGGCTAGTGGCGCTGTGATTATAGGATTGGTTTCGACTTTTTTCATTTCCAAGTTTATTACATCCTCTCTCGTCCGAGTTTTTATTTTATGGGGCCTTCAAATGTATGCCGATCCCAAACTATTGAATTGAGAAGCTTTCGCAGGAGATTTTGCACAAGAGCATAGCGTGCATAGAGTTTTTAAGAAATTCCCGTAGACCTTCAGATGAAAGAATGAAAAACTCTGAGACATTCGATGGGAAAATAAAACTCCAATCTAGTTAGCTAACTTGCAGAAATTGCAATAAATCGATTAAGTGAACTTATTCCAAGCCTGAATAACTTAACTTATAACCTGTTGGATGCATTTGTATCTGTCAATTTCCATTCGATTAGCAAATACAACTTCTTTCGAAGCTATTGTGTAGCTGAGAGCGGCTCGTTAATCATTAGCACAGACAACTTGCCACCACATATCGAATCTTAATTTATTTCCCCTCATTTACAGTCTAGTTTCACACCTTATACGCGCGATTTATAAATGTAGTATCTCAATATGTGAATCGCGCGAATCTATTGAAATTGCCGCTGCAACTAGTTGATGAATAAATAAATTAATTACACAACTTTAGTGGTTTCTATGCGCGTTTACCAACTTTACGCTAAAGAATATCTTTGATCTTTATTATCCCAGTTAGCTGGTAGTTTAATTGTTATGGCCACTCGTCTTCATGCATATTTCATGGATACATTCCGCAGGTGATGGTTTTGCATTTGAGGTAGTTTCATTGTGGAATGGCAACCCACGCATGGAATGGCTAGAATGTCTTGAAGTCTCGAGGAATTCGCAAGGTATGCCAACACGCCCACACTGTATACCTCACACTTAATTACGGGCTATCGGTTATTTTGTATGACCAGCTATTAGACGGGAGTATAGTGTAAGCCGCTTATAACTTAAGCCCTGTCAAACATTTAATCATGCGATACCACCCCATTGGTCTAGACTCGTTAACGTTCTACATTCAAGTGTGTCTTTGAGTAGACTATCGCTTCTTAATTGATTGACTATTTGGGCTGGCGTAAGGGGGCAATTTTCTTGTCAGAAAATAGTGGTGCTGCTGGCTTTGGCTAACAACCCCACTCAAGGCCAAGGCTGGCGATTATTTTAGCTGTTAAACGCTTTTTTTTTTTCGAAATTAACATTAATTGCTGGCTCACAACATGCATGCCTTTGTGCTTTGGATATGGTAATCAATTTTGTGTTGAATGACAGATGCGTACGTGTAGCGTTATGTAAGGCGTGCCATTTCTGTTGGTTGTTCGGTAAGCTTTTTTGATTAGATCGCACCGCATGCGTGCGAATTTAGCGGCCGGTTTTTAAGTATTCATTAAGTTATTGATGTGGGTATTTAGAATTTAGACTTTAACAGAGTATATGTTAATAAGAAGCGATTGCGTTAGCGAGGTGAGTAATTTGAGGCGGAAGTTGTCGGAGAAGTTATAAGTTGGAATGGGTACGTGACCACGTACAATTTTCTCAAATTGTACTAAGGGGTTGTTGGAGAGGCGCAAAAATGTACATTCGATACATACGGAACCGTTCATTTATGAGGACTAATTCTTGCGTAAGTCCATTTAAACGAATAGCGTGCGATGTTTCTATGCCCTGTTCGGTGAGAGAAGCATCCAAAATTTGCATGAAAAATAAGCACTCTATACACGCATAGCAATCACTGGCCCATCAAATACAAGTTAAGAGGTAGAAGGACCGTCCAGTAGGATAGACAATAGGCGAGCACCGACTAAGCAACCATAGAACAAATGCTATAAGCCACAAATCTGGAAAGTTGATCATGCAGAAACGGAGAACTTCACATGAGCTTTGCAACTGCAAGTGAAAGTCTTAAAAATACAATAGGTACGATATAGAAAATGAAGGAACCTTACCGGGCAAAACCAACCAAAACCCGACAATGTAGAAACACAATTGTTCGAGAACCTCTCGAACCACCGTGTGAAGAAACACTAAGGAGACTCTATATAAGACGCTCACCATCCCAGTCCTGCTCTATGGCGCAGAATCATGGACGTTAACAAAGGCGAATGAAGATCTGTATAGGTATATCTCGTTTTGTTGGTTGGTGGATCTTCAAAGATCATGTCACTCAGTTGGATAGTTAGTGTTAGCTATGGTATAGTTCGCTCGATTCAATTTAGCGAATGGTATACTTTACATGCGTCAAATGCCCATATTTACACTCCTGTAGTCCTGTACGGCCGGCGGCGACTAGAAAGGGCAAACGACAATTTGATTGATTGACATAAGACACAAAAATGTCATCATTCTTTGCCAGAAACACGTATATCTACATATGCGTCAAGTTCGAAACGTCACATCCATTAATTTAGACGCTGATTTCCTTAAACACGCCAAATGTCCTGTATTAGCAGGTTCAAGTATACTTAATTACAATCTTGCCATTATCATTCAAAATCAACTCCACAGTGAGCTTCGCATGTTCAACAAGTTTTCCCCATGTTCGAACATGAAACGCAACTGTCGCGTCCATTTATTTTACAAAATACCATACAGTTAACTGCCAGTCATTTGGCAAAGAACCAATTAGTGGAATGATGTCTTTAATTCACGACACAAGTGCCCCGTTTATCCATTCCAATCTATTCACCCTCCTTCAGCGCCCCCAACTCCCCAAACAACAGTAAGATTCATCAATAAACGTTCTAAATCAGTTCACTCTATTGCGCCGGCAGTGTAAATCAAGTCCATTGCAGGACGACTTCCTCATCCTGATATACATCGTGTGGCAATAAAGCGATCTACCGCCATCCCTCATCCGCCCATATACCCTCCTATCTATGCAAATATTCAAGAGTGTTGCTTTAGATCTGCGAAGCCTTATAAATAAATCCCGCCTCCTTTCGACTCTTCCATCTGCTATTCACAATGAAAGATGATTAATCGCCGAGCGTATATATAACTATCTTAGATGGCACGAGCACGACCAATCTAATATGTTGCTCATCACTCTTGTGGTCTTTGAAAAATTATTTATACGCCTGCCTATGCATCAGCTCGAACACTAGGCCATGTGCCATGCTGAACGACGACAAACTATTTGTACAAAACTTCTTATATCTCGGCCAAAGTGGGACCAAGTTCATTCTAAAAGAACCGACCAAACAAGCCTTCCAAGTGTCGTAAATATTGTTATCCTTGTGACTGTGGTAACACAGAGAAATTTGTGCCACCAACACAAGTGTTCCACTGACTCTATGGTGCGTGGTGGACCACTGAAGGTGTACATTAAAAACTGGATTTCGGAGACATTGTATAACCTTGCGTGGTTCTATTCCATTGCATATCCAGGAAGTAATTATTTCGTCCCAGGCGCGGTGATGTGGAAACCTCCAACAATAACAACAGGAAAGCGTTTGCACAATATCTATTTGCCAGAGGGGAGGAGGCTAGCTAAGTGATGACTTTATACAATTGGCCCGAGGTCTTAGGCGTGCAAAATAAATTCAAGTTCAGTTTCAGTAGTGAACAGAGCTAGAAGTTGGACAAGAAATTCAAGACCTCATCCGTGGAATTCCATAATTTGTAACGGGAAGATGAGAGGGTTGACTTTGAATGTGTGCTTTGGCATAGATTTTGTGCGCGGTTTGTGAATTTCTGTTTTGGGATTCCTGGTGCGCATTGAATTAAATGAGGCTTGGGTTCGGATTGTAATCCATTAGATGAAGCAACAATTTCGATTGCAGTTGGATTTTCAAAGACTCACCAGGTGGTAATAATTGGCTTAAAAAACTATGGGCCAATCCAATCTTGTATAAGAAATGGAAAACAAAATCTGGTTACTCCTGCAAAACTAGAATGTAGCCTACTCATTCTAATGGATACTTTTTCGATGTTTTCACAATATTTTTGAAACAAAATTTAACAATAACATCGCAGAAAAAATGTTTAAGTGAGGCACAAGACTTCACCGGGAGTAGGGTTTCTCAGACATAGGAAAAGGAGGAACCAGTCATTATGCGATCTATCAAAGATGAAAAATTCAGACCGAATACCGAAAATGTAGAAGGGCAGACGCCAAACCTATGTATATAAATTGAACCTATAAAGAGAGTCTGTTAATTAGGCTAAGCTTATTTTTTTTTGTATAAGTAATTCACATTCCCGCAGTAGCGCAGTGGTTAGTGTGCTGGACTTCTGGGCGAGGGATCCCAGGTTCGATCCCCGGAAAGACACAAATTACATCTTTAGGTTTTTTTACTGCGCCACCTCTCGCGAATGTCTGACAAACATCCGGACTCGGCATAAAATTGTAGGTCCCTTCCATTCGTCCTAAAAATAGAAACTCACACAAACGAATGGTTCGGTGGCGAGAAGCTGGGCCTAGGGTTAGGGTGTCTACCGCCTGTTGCGCCACCAAATTTTTTTTTTTTTAATTCACATTCACATTCCAGTTGTCCACATCAAGCGTTCTGGCATAAGCAATGGCTTGGTTCCGTCTCCCTTGTCTTCTCGAATCTGGGGCAGTGGGGCCTGGAATTCGAAGATCCTCTTAGCTGGAGCATTGTTGTCAACACGCTCTATGTGGTAGCTTTTTGGAAGTTATCCACATATTGGTACAGCTTAGTTCACAGTTCGCTGTTGTATCTTCTCCTACATTCGCCCTCCTCGCACACAGGACCAAAAATCCAGCGAAGTATTTTTTTTCGAAAGAGCCTAGTATCAGCTCTCCCTTCTTGCTTATGGACCAGGACTCGGAGCCATAAAGCAGAACTGGCAGGATAAGGGTTTTGTAGAGCATACATTTCATCTTTCGAGTTAGGATTTTCGGCACTAATTGTTTTGTCAGACTGAAGTAGCAGTGGCTTCCTGGGGTAATTCTATATAGGGTAGTGGATCTCCACTAGGGCTGTCATTCGTAGAGTTCGTGTTTACTCCGAGGTAGACGAGCTCATTAACTACCTCGAAATTGCTGCTATTAATAGTAACGTTTATACCTAGAAGGTGGACAGGTGCTTATTTGTTTGTTGATATCATGTACTTAGTCTTGTCCTCATTTACTTTAAGGCCAACAGATTTTGCCTGTTCTTCAATTGCCGTGAAAGCTTCTACCACAGCACACTGGGAACCACCGATGATGTTAATATCGTCCGCGTACCCAAGCAGCTAAACGGACCTGCTGAAGATAGTTACTTTCGTGTTGACACCTGCCCTGCGCACTATCTGCTCCAATATGAGAATGAAGAAATAGCATGACAGGGTGTTTCTTGGCCTAAATCCGGTGCATGTTTTAAATGGTTCGCAGGGGCTACATGCAATCTGGCCCCAATGAAAAATTGCCCCAACCTGAAAATGAAAAATCACCTCAAAATTGGGGCTATTTTTCATAATGAAATAATACCCCAATTTCAAATATGAAATAAGGCCCCACTGCGATGAAATAAGGCCAAAAAAAAAAAAAAAAAAAAATTAATAAGGCCCCAAATCTGACAGTAAACTCAAGCAGGGGGGTTACAGGGGGGTCAGCATGCCCCCCATACGTTTTCGTTTTTCGTTTGGGGTCTTATTTCATTTCTTCTTTTGGAGTCTTATTTCATAATTAAATGTTACCCCAAACTGAAAAATGAAAAAAATATGAATTGTCACCCCAATTCGCAGAATTTTACGCAATTTTCTGTTGTTGTTGCCTGTCATATAAATTTTTGGGGTGATTTTTCATTTTCAGTTTGGGGCCGTTTTTCATTGGGGCCAAATTTCATATAGCCGCTACATCCAGACTGCACGCTGCAGCGCGTATTTTCCAATTTCAAGCGACACACTTGAGTCAGACATATATAGGCGCTGTGTTAAACGGTCAATGGGTTGCACAGGACCCATTTCACAGCGTTTTTTAATTCGAATCTAATAGGTTAGGTACTTATATTCACCTTTCGTCAACTCTTATAACTCGAATAAATTTAAAAAGTGATGTCATCGGTTTATCCCAACCACTTTCCGTATATAGTCTCACAAAGTCACTTGAAAATTCTCCACCGCCACCAGCAGTTCTAGAATACCCCTTCAACTCAACCGGACCACCCATCGAAACATTTCCCATCATCCTAATAATAATTATTCTCCCATATCCATTCCAATAAAACCGCCGCCCGGACAATCAAACAATATTCCCCAAAACGAGAGACACTTAACTACAAGTATCTTGCTCATTATAGTTCAAATTTTCTATATTCTGATCCACCGAATTAAAGCAATCAACCCCCATGGTCCGCATGCATGGTTAGATGTAGCCCCCTTCACCCTCCATGGTGACTTGAAGCACATTCGCAATTTCAACAGAGCAAACAAAAAAATACTTCCAATTGACAAGCACCTCCCGCTGACTTGTATTTCCTCTTTCAATAGGCTAGGTTACATCACCTCAGAGAAACAATCAAATTTGACAGCCAAAAGTCAACACACAAAAAAAAACAACACATCACTGCTGTGCGGAATTGTTCTCACTTTAATTACCCGCAATTCACAAAAATAAACGAGCTGTACTTTTCGACTGTCGAAAAGTGTACAGAACCAAAAAAAAAGTCCAAACTTATCCAACCACAACAACAAACCTCCACGATCCACATGAGAACGCAATTAAGAATTTTTATTTTTCCCAAAAATAAACACAATATCGGGACTAAGGTGGTAGTGTCAGTAAAAGATAAAAAAAAAAAAAAAGAAATGTTGAGAACTTTTGATTTCTATACGTCTATAGGTTAACTAATGAGTAATTCGACAAGAAAGATACGAAGCAAATGAAGTCACCAGCACCCGAGTCTGTCTGTCTGTCGATCTGTTGTAATCGCATCGTCAGCCATAAAGTTGAAAGTCTTCTTATTGTGTGACCAAGTTCCGGCCCCCACCACCGCACACTTTTGGAGCTGCCGGTCATTCGAGGGCACAGTGGATTATGTGCTTTGTCCGTTTAAAGTCATTTTATTACGAGTATATGTTTGAAATTTTTTTCGGGTGAACGAGAACAGAAATGAAGAGTAGAAAAAAAAAATATTGCAAAACTTGCACACACACGATCGCATAAAAGATACGAAATTACTCTCCCGCTCTGGGTCATTGAATCTTTGAACGAGTTTGGGGCTGAATAACCTTGGGAACGGAATCTTGTTGTTGTGAGAAAGACGCTTCAACCATCCTGTTTAGTGACGATAACTAATGCTGGTTGGAGGGTCATTGAGGCAACTTCTATTTGCTCTGATGTCCATCTAATTAGAATCATATCTGCGAATATTTTAGAGAACCTACAATGACCACTTGTTGGTCTAGCATTTGGAGCTTTTACCAGAAGTCTGTATCTGTTGAAGTAGATTGTCTTGATCTTCTTGATGAAAGCGTTCTGCAAATACCAATAGTAACGTTCTTGTCAGAGTGACGCTGAATGTTTTAAGCTGCCAAGCGGGCGTTATAGAGCGTATGACAGGGGGATTAAGAAGGATTTACCTCAAATAAAAGTGTCATCATTGGCGATCACTTCATCAAGGACTAGAAACGACTAGAAACGACTAGAAAGGACTTTTTTTATTGTTTCCCTGATTAAACGTTTGACCTCTTGTCATTAGTCTAACACTTCAACCACTGACTCACTTTGCCCACCCTTAATGGGGTGGGGATTTTTAAATGAGTACGTTAGCCTCGAAATGAGGTCACGATCAAAGTCCGAACGAGTGCCAAAGAACTAACAAGGAAAAATTGTATAGTAAAGAATCGAAGTCAGTTCTGTACATTTTTATGAACCGCACTTAAACAGCGATGACTAAAAGCGACAGCGACTAATATTCAACTGTCGGGTAATATATGAGTCACTAAATGTTGACGAAGAACTTTATCGTGAATTTGAAGGTGAAATGCATCTTACGTAACCATCTTCCTTCTTGCCTTGCCTCAGGGTGGTGCAACTTTCTAAGCATTATTGGTCTATTTAAGAAGCTACGTATATACCGTATATGGTCTTGTTACTTATTTGAAAGGTCTAAGGGTCTATACGCTGAAGGGTCTTGGGGTGGTTTTCTATAGTTTTGGTTCAGCACCAGTCTTTGCTTCTTTCACTTACTTACTTAATTAGATGGTGCTACAGTCCGGGGTGGATCTGGGCCTGAACCAGCACGCCTCTCCAGTTACCACCTCCAGTTGCACACTCCAAGTTGGTTGATGTGCTCTTCCACTTTGCGCGCCACCCAATGCGAAGTCTTCCCCTACTGCGTTGTCCCTCCGGGTTGGAATCGAAGACTCTTCGGGCCTGTGTGTTGGAGTTCTTTCGCTCTACATTTCCTAGCCATCTTAGTCGAGTGATACGGAAGTACTTTTCTGACCAGGTCGATGTGGCTGTACAGCTCGTAGAGCTCGCCGTTAAATTTCGTCCTCCAAACCCTGTCAAAACAAAACGGGACCGAAAATCCCTCAAAGAATTTTGCGTTCTAAACAAAAAAGAAAAAAACGACTGCGTCCGGACATCTGCAAAAGGTGCGCGTCTTTCCATCTGTCTCTCAGGAGAATCGACTGCAGACTGCTTGTGGGCCATCAAGCTTTTGCCAAACACTTAAATGTGTTGGGCTTGAGCGACACCACCATCTGTCCTGCTTGTGGAGAGGACGACGATACAGCGGAACACTTCCTCTGTAGTTGTCCTGCCTTTGCTCGCATCAGGTGGCGGATCTTTGGGGCTGACGTGGTGAGTGCCGAATATATAAGCTCTTCATCAGTGAAGCTCCTTCTCATCTTTCTTCAAAAGACGAGAAAACTAAGTACAATAAAGTAAGGTCTCTGTTTGGCAGTACAATGGGCCAGTTGTTGTGTCTGAGTGCTCCATCGGATAGTAGCAACCTCCGACAAAGAAAGAAATGAAAAAGAAGATCACCATCCGCATTTGTTAACGTGAATGCTTCTGCACCATAGAGCAGGACTGGGATAATGAGGGTCTTATATAAGGTCTCATTAGTATTTCTTTACAGGGCCTTACTAGTCAGTTCCCTAATTAGGCCATAGAAACAGCAGTTGGCATATAGTGTAACTCTTCGTGACATGGCTCTGTATAGCTCGTATTCATAAATGCTGTCATATGCGGCTTTAAAATCGGTAAACAGTTGGTATTAACGACTTGCACTTCTTGGGTTTTCTCCAGGACCTGCGGTAGTGTGCATATTTGGTCGATAGGGACCAATCAGTTCGTCGACATTCTTATAAACAATTTTGAGGAGACTGATGACTGTATAGTTGGTGCACGTGCAGCTTAGACGGTCTCCGTTCTTGTGCGGATCGGGCAAACGATGCTGAGGTTCAATTAGGGATACTTTCCTCTGGCTCTGACCAAATCGTGGATACGAGTTGATGGTTGCTCTCAACCAAGTCGTCTTCAGCCGGCCCAGCAGTTTTGTTGGACTTGAGCTTGGATAATGCTCTCCTCACTTAATTTTGGTCAGGTGGTTGGAATTCTTGGCTTTCATTTTCCAGGTCAAATAGTTAATTTTGCCTGACAGAGGAGTTTGTGTCATCTTCGCGGTTTAACAGTCTGCAAAAATGGTTCTTTCTAAGCCTTTTCCCAAGAATAAATACGACTTTGGAAAACAAACTAACATGGCAAATAAGTTAAAATTGCACGGCCAAAAATCGGTTCCAAAATTGTGCCTGAAAATGCAATAACCACCCTACTAAAACGTATCTGAAAATAAGCCGTAAAAAAATCTTGCCCAACAGTCGCCCGCAGTTTGTTAAGATTTATTCATAGAACGAGACAGTTTCGAAACGAAACCTTGTACTGTTTCAAAACGGTCGTAACCGTTGTTTCAAAGCGTCTTCCATTGCTTAACAAACTTAAATTTTTTTTACAATTTTAAATTAAATCGCTAACTTATTCCGAACTGATGCAAGTTTCTTGGCATCCAGTGCACTGTTTCATTTCCTGAAAATACCTCCTTTGTCATATCAGATTTCATTTCCATTCACCCACAACTCACTGATGCCAACCCTACAGAATTGTCTGTATATCTACAGAATTTTTGCCTTGCCTACAGAAATACAGAAATCAAACGAAAATATACAGAAATTTCAGATTCCAATAGAAAAGTGTAGGTACATAAAACAATACTGAACAAGACAGCTTAACAGAACTATTATTTTCGCTCTAGAACCAATAATAATGCCGTTCAAATACAAATCCCAAGTTCGAAATTTTATTTTCACCATCTTCCTTGTGACATTTGGCGTGAGTGCGAGAGCACCAATCAGATAAATGTTTCCTTACAAACTATGCATGCAACCGTCCGTTTCATTGTACAATAATTTCAAAAGAATGATATGTATTACATTAAATGCTTTAAAATTTAAAAAAGAAAATTGGCGAGAAAAGTGTAAATAGAGTAGGTAATGCCTCGCTAATCCGAATCAATTATTGCAAGGGGATATTCGGATCATTAAGTAGATACAGGACGAGAAAGGGAAATAGTATGTTGATGACTTATGCGTCATTCATTCAAAAAATGATAGTAAAAGCCAATATGATTGTGAAAATCAATGCAATGTTGTATATTCTTTATTTATAATTCGGATTACAAAAATCGGAGAATGTTTATTGAATGTTAGGATAAGCGCTATATTCGGATTAATGGTGATTCGGATTATCGAAATATTACTGTAAATTATAACTAAAAATAAGATGAGTTTAGTGAAGATTGTACCGAACGAACCACTCACAAAAACAAGAAAAATTGGGAGACAGACAAAAATACTCCCTATCTTCCAATTTTGGGAAATTGAAGCCAAATATAAGGCACTACGTCTACGATCGTAGCAAAGCGATACTAAGCGATTTTCAACAAGTCAAATCTACCTACATATTCAATTAAGAAAAAGCTGATCCAACTAGCTTGTTACCATTACGTAGTCTCGAAATTTGGCCATATAGCAGTGCAAATGTAGAGCGCCTGTTTTAGTGTTAACTTTGTAGGCCACTACTTTTTAAATACTCACTCAAAGTTGATACCAAGAAACACATATTCTGTTAGTCAGTTGTAAATTGTCGCTTTTCTAATCAATGCTATTAAACAATACGTTCATTGTTAGTCAAACAAAATAGCGCCTGTTTCCGACAATTTAAACTTAACGACATTGTTTTTTTTTGCTCGAGTATTATCGATTTTAGCGATTAATAAACGATGATCATCGTGCATTGTAAATACAAGTTTAATACAATTAAAAGTCGATGTTTAATGTTACCCAAAATTCACATTCTAAACACTTTTAATATGTTAAAAAAAGTCTGGATTTCTACGGAATTTCGTCAAGCATAAATACAGAATTCTACAGAATTTCTATCTTTCATCTACAGACTTTTGAAAATTATGGTTGGCATCACTGCCACAACTTGAGCGTGATCCTATTCTTAGGGCTGACTGCACATTTTCCACGCTAGCCAGTTGCAATTACCAATTACAGTGATTTCCATAAGCCAATTAATCACCAGCTAACAAGATCTTTCGCTCTCCTACTCACTTAGACGTATAATTTATCCAAGGGGAGATTTATCACGGCTGTGAAACAAGGAAATTGTATTTTTATATGATTACCTAAATAATGGGAGTGTGAACTTGACAAATGGACGTAGCGAAACAATTTGTCACCAACTTGTGACCGCTGGCTGCTCAGACGCCAATTCAATCATAAGCTATAAGTGTGTTCTCTCAGGTGGATATAGAATGCTCAATGATGTCATTCTAACCAGGAATTATATAGGATGCAAATGTTTAACGGATAATTAAATGCAGATACACCATGCGAGTGTTCATCATTAAACAGTTATCCTTTCTCTTTACTCGCGCGCCTTAAAGTTACCCAATCAATGGATATGGCTGCGATAGAAAATATCTATCAGACTATTGCACAGTTTCAATTTGCATCCAGTGACCCCTTGATTAGATTGGATACATTAATCGCGAACAGGATTCAGCCAAAAGCTATATATGACACAATATCCGAGTGACTGGAGAAATGCATCTATGCAATGCACGACTACAGAGGATGCACTGCACCACCACAACTGGCCTTGTCAATATCAATTTCAATATTCATCGGTTACCGGGTGTAATTATTCGATCTTACGTTCTGTTTGGTACATGATCCCGACCCGGCACTCAAACTGGAACTATAAATACCGCACTATTCAAACATTGTTAGCGCAAGTGTGTGTCATAAAAAAAAATTGCAGACAGGCTTGTGGTTGGGTGAAAGACATCTAAGGCAATGCAATCGAACAAATGATCATAAATCTTCACCAAACGAGCTGTGAATGGATCGAGAAGAAGAGGATAGTGATCCGATGTTTGCACGAAAAACCATCTCGAGAACCTGAAAATGTTTACATTAGACAAACTTGTTAGTTGTATTTCTTCTCATTAAACTCTAAACGGAACTTTCAGTTTAGCATTCTAAATGAAGAACTTGAAAAAAAGGCAAGTGCATAATATGGTTTCTGACCTTTGATGCGTTCAGGACCGTGTTTCCAGTTCGAAAAGCCCAAATTCTTGGCCTGATCACTAGCAACAATTCTGGACTCAAGTCTACACTTGGATCGTAATTCAATAGTCAATAGTCAGTGATTCTCAGCAACTGGACAGAGTTGTAAGTGTCTTTCGTGGTGACATCAGCAAATCGAGAACTTTAGGTGGGTAGTAAACGCATTTGAGGTTTGGGAGATGGTCGGGGTACCAAGGCACTTTGTGACCAGTTTTTGAATATCCGATAGACCTTGTTTGAGATTTGAAAATTCTTTTGTTAAGATTTTGATGGTGCAGCCATAAGAAACAAAACAAACGAAGATTTCAAATTGGAGAGTTCTGTCGGAAGTATCTCCGTCGGATCATACCAGTAACCACATCGCTCTCCATATCAAATGCGAAAACATTACTTTATAGGACAAGTATGTCAAAAATCCTACTAAACTCAGAACGGGACTAAAGCTATTCAAAACCTGACTAATATTTTGAACCATCTATCTGAGATGCAACCACTCAACCAGTTTGAAAAATTCTGGTGAATAGAATGGTTGTAAAGGGTTTCCAATAGGGACGAACGAGTAGATGTAAAGTTGAAGAAAACAAGTTTTGTCTGAGTTTGACATTATCCCTCGAAATGCAACTTTTGGACGCCCCACAAGACAGGCTGCTAATGCGCATGACCATACAGTACACTTGACAACCGCGAGGACATCAACTTTCCAAAACTCCTTCTGGGGATTTATTTCCAGAAGTATACAATTTGCAGCAATTTAAGTGCAGATCTAAAATACATCTGCAAGCATCTCGGGGAGCTGTTCAAGCGTTATAGGTTCGCCTTTCCCGTGAGCAGTATTAAAAAAATAAAATAAAATATATATGTGGAATATGACGTGCATCCGAAAGGACTTCAGTGCATAAATCAGGCTTAATTTGGGCGATGGCACGGGCGATGTTGACTCTAAGGACAGCTGTCGTTTGCTGCTTATTGGCATAGACCTGCGATACCGTACAAGAAAAAGTCGATCGCACCATCGCGGAGGCCAGTTTACGTCGCCCCTGCTCTATTTGTTGAAGGTAATGGTAATCCCTCTGTCGTTTTCTAAGAATTACGGACCAATTATCCTGCCGCGACGTCCCACAATTCAAACTGTGTCTTTCTGCATTGCCACTTGGTGGACTTTGCGTAGATTAGCATCGTCCCTAGTCCGGCAATTTTGCTTGTTCATACAAAAATAGGCCTCATCACTGAATATGATTTTTTCTGAAATAGGGGTCCACTTCAAATGCTTCAGAACCCAATCAGCGAACAAACGTCTATGGCAGTTTTCCTCCTGATGTTGGTCCAAGTCCCCACGCAAAATCCACCAAGTTGATATCTGGGAACTGCTGAGTTCGTGTGCTCGAGTTCTCCTGCACACTCTCTAACCATTAGCAGTCCGAATTAATATCCATTTCTTATCGTCGGCTTAAATTATTCTTACTAATATAAGGATGACGTCTCTGTAGCGGTTTTTAACGTTTTTACCATAAATAACAAACAAAAGAAAATTCTTAAAAACAATAGGCCTCAGGCCATAATAAATCACCAAGTTCTGCCATCAACAACTTTATGCTAAATAAGTTATGCTTATGCCTTGTTTGTTGCCAAATTAAATGCAAATTATATACTGACTTCCGAAAGGGACATAGTTAAAAGATTCTGTTACACCGACACCCTTAGGAGCTAAACAATAAATCTCCTAATTATGTCTATTAGCATTAAGTCGAGCCTGTGACTTTTACCTAATGAACTCAAGTCAATACTATTTTCTTTTGTCAAGAGTTCAAAGTAATACATTTGGCCATGTGACATTTTATTTGTCAAAACAGTTATTTATTATTTTGTCTCCTAATTACAGCTTTAGGGCATAGTTAGGCGAAACGAAGTTTATTTACCTAATCTTTGATATGTTTTCAGCATAGAAATTAGTGAGAATCGGCTTTGACTGAGCATTCTGGAAAGAAAGCGCAAGAAAACCTTAACGCATGCCTAAGATATTGGGCATTGTTTCATCAGTGAATAGGCATCGCAAAATCAACATAATTCCATAAACATGAAGATCGTTCACGGATGCGTCGATTGGTCCACTAGTTTATAGCGTATACATTATAAAATAAATGTCATCACACAAGACGTGACAATTAGTATGGTTTCAGGCAATATTTGTGTTTGTCAATCAAATTGGGTTTCCAGGCTAACGAAATTGTTTCGGGTTGGTGATGAAATCTCGTTTTCCAAAATCCCTTTTCCAAACGAGTATGACGCGTACTCTACAGGCTTGAGTATTTGTAGCTCGTCGGAGCCGGGGTCTACGCAAAGATACACTAACTTAACAATAATGCAATCGGTTAACCCATATTAGGCGGAAAAGAAACAAATAGTCCCAAAGACGAACGTGGTTCCGGATGGGTCCACATTGGAACGTCAACGTGGACACCTGGGTCAGAGAGCAGAAACAGGCTCAATGATGAATGTGGTTCCGGGTGGATCCAAAACTCCGGGAGACAGGCCATAGAGAGTGCGACACTGCCTCACAGGAGGACGGCCAGCAGGGCAAAGCGTTCTTGTCAATACCAATATGGGATCTAACCACCAAGATTCTGCCACCTTGATATAAATCAACCACAGTAAAGGGAAGTCTTATCCTTCCCCGAACGCCACTAGCACTTGGTGAATTCCCCAAGTAAAGGAGTCTGCCTGGATGTCCATCTAATGAAAAGTAGATTTCAATGAAAAGTAGATTTCAACCCACCGCCAGCAGAAGGAGTTTTGGAAAATTGATGACCTCGCTGTTGTCAAGTGTACTGTATGGTCATGATCACGAGCATTAGCTGCCTGTCTTGTGGGGCGCCCAAAAGTTGCATTTGGAGGGATACTGTCTTTGAGTTCCTCGGAACATCTACCATGGAAGTACATACCCATAGGACAAGCAAAGTACAGCGACTTGTCTGCTGTGCACCAACAGTTGTAGATTCGATGCGAGTATAGGGTCTCCAATAAGTCGAACTGCTCGTCTCTGTATGCTGTCAAATAGGTTAAGTGAATGTTTTGGGGCCGAGCTCCATATATGGGAACAATATTCCAGTCCTGGTCTAACCTGTGCTTTGTAGAGAAGGAGATGTTGCTTGGGGCTAAAGTAACTCTTTGCTCTAAATAGGTAGCTCAAATTAGCGGACGCCGATCTTCCGATATAAGATATGTGGTCCTGCCATGTGATTCCTGAATCACTGTGAATTCTAGAAATTGCATTGAGTCCTTGAGATGGATTGGATGGTCATCCATTTGGATCTGAGGAACTGTTGATTCATTTTTCCTAGAAAATGTTATGAGCTGTGTCTTATTGTTTGAATTAAATACAACCCAGTTGTCTTTTTCCCACTTCAATATTTTGTTCAGATCATCATTTAGAGAACTAATTTGTTCACATCTCTGACTGTGTGATGTAGTCGCATTCACAGGCCCACTATTCGAGATGATGGATATAAGAGTGCTGTCATCTGCAAAGCTGTAGATATTATTATTTGTTGATCCAAGCAAATCGTTGATGTGGAAAAGAAATAGAGTTGGAGAAAGAATTGATCCTTGGGGCACTCCTGCATTTATAGCAAACGAATTAGATGATACACCATCTACAACAACTTGGACCGATCTTCCCAGAAGAAAATTTTGCAGAGTTGTTGTGGTAATCCATAAGACGCTAACTTGCCTAATAGGGCTCTATGCCAGACTCGGTCAAATGCCTTTGATATGTCCAAGGCTACGGCTCTCGATTCGCCGTGTTGTTCAATTGCTTGCGTCCATAAGTGCGTTACGTAGCTTAATAGGTCTCCAGTGGAACGACGGCTCTGAAATCCGTATTGCCTGTCGCTTATTAATCGGTGGACTTCTAGATATTTGATTATTTCGACATTTATTGCCTTTTCCATTACTTTTGAGAGCATTGAAAGTTACGCTATTGGACGATAGTTTTGTGGCAGACATTTCCTCCCTTTCTTTGGAATAGGTTGAATGCGAGCGGTATTCCAGCAAGAAGGAAACGTCTTCTGGATGGTACGACATGCTAAAAAGCTTACATATAGTACAGGTGCAAGTTCTGGTGCACAGCTCTTGAGTACTATAGCCGGGATTCCGTCGGGTCCCGTTGCCTTATTGCAATCTAGTTCTTTAAGGATGCGTTGAATTATTACAGGCCGAAATTTGACTTCTGCCATCGATGATTGCACCTTTGGGATATTTGGTGGCTCTAGTTGTGCAGAATCTAGGGTGGAATTCTCTGAAAACATGCTAGCAAAAATATCTGCCTTTTCTTTAGGTATTGTTGCTAGCTTGCATTCGTCTTTTATGCATTCTTGCATTCTACCCAAACCATTCAATTAGCTTATAGCTCGATTTCACTAAATTATTTGGCCAATTTGTATGCATCCCTTCCAAACCGGATGTGTGAATTTTGGAGCAGAAAGGTGGCTCAAAACACAATTCAACAATTTTTTTGTTAGTCTAAAATATTCCAATTATGTACCTTAAATTTAAATAATGTTTGAGTTAAAAGGAAGCAGAATTCTCTAAAAAAATTTGTTTCGTTTAAGTGTGGCGTCGTGTCAAGTAGCGCAAAAATCGACCTACGGGGTGTGCTATTCAAGTGGCGCGGAGTGTATTTTGGAGATTCTAATAGAATAAAATTGCTATAGCATTTGTAAAATAATCAAAGAGCTTACTTGGTATTCGTCGCTCCCTTTCGCTACGTCTTTAGAGTTATCGCTTTAAGGCCTATTTAATTGGCCGTCTTCAAATTCAACTTCCTTGTTCTCAGCTCAGCATAAGGGACATTTTTTTTATTCAAATTGCTTCATATTCTTTATAATCCCTGTTCCACGGTTACGGAGCTGGCTACAATTTCATCATGACCCGCGGCTTCGCTATATAAGTAAGTGATCCCCCTCTTACTATGAGTTTTGTCTTCATATTATCCGTTTATCAATAACATAATAATAACATAACATGACTCCTCAAACTTTATATCTCTTGTGGTGAATATTTTGTTTTTCCATTATAACAAGCCGATACGACAGCCACTCGGTGCATGGCCAAACATTCCTGTTTTCTTACTATGTACTTGGATCTAGATATTTTTTTTTTTCATGTGTAAGTTTTGTCAAGAAGGACTTCAAGCTTGTCCCGTAAGTGGTTATTTTTATACCACAATTCCACCGGGGTTACACTATTTTAAACACCGCCCAACACTGCTCCAACCCTCAGTTAAAGGGATCTAAACAAACTACAACTTAGTCCCGTATCCGAACGGATGAACTTAGAAGCATTCTCGGGACAATTATACCCTTGGATGCTTGTCAGATAGGCGGGGGAGTTCAATGAGCTTAAAAGTACCTTTTGTATCCTTCTGAACCACTGCGCCATCGTTTCATTGATTTTAGTACTTTCGAAATTTCCATTGCCGACTAACACCATGGAACGCTATTTCAAATATCAGTCATTCAATCAGAAGTGATCGCCTTTCTGTTCATAATATTCCACTACAGTAAAGCCCATTTTGTACTCATTGCTTCCCCCAGATGCAGTTCTCAATATAGGCTACACCATGCCATTCTCATACGAGTATATAAGCATCGGATTCACCTCTTGTCAACCTTTCGAATTAATGTGCGTTCGCATCGGTTATTTGAACTTTATATAGGCGTGGACTGGACAGTGCATGCTGAGAACTACTTCGACTCCAATATAGAATTTCCTATTGCATTGTTTAATCAAATAAGGATGCTCGACATCTAGAACCACCCACTTAACTGTTCTACACTTTAAACATGCTTTGTGGAACAATAATCTATCCAATGCACATTATGGCAAATGGGGAAGACCTCTGGCCCCTGTGTGAGTTATTATCTTCAAACCAAATAAGGATGCATGGCCGAATCTAAAAAGAGGTGTATCCGCTTAAACCCGATTAAAACTCAATTAATTTCCAAACAACCGATAGGTAACTCACAGTTCGTCCCCAATATGAGGATAAGTCTCGGTCGCAGCCAAATAAATCCATTTAATTTGCTGCACCGTTATTGCTTTCCAAACTCTCTCGACTTTAATGCGCATTGTACTCAATCGCGAAACAATTTTTGTTCAACAGATATAAATTTCCGAAAACTTGTTAAAAAAATAAAAAAAAATTCGAGCCAGTCGCAGAGTTGCTAGCGCATACATCCATTTTATGGCCAACAAATTCGCACTCGGGAATGCAACTGCAACTGATATCTTCTGTGCTCTAAATTTGGACCAACAATTTACTGGCATGTGCACTTCCTGCTTCCACAGTGTGCACAAGCGCTCGCGCCGCTCATAGAACAACACAACATCAGCAACAGAGCAACAAAACAACAAGAACATTGCGGCTAGATGCAATTTAAGATAATGCAATAAATCTTGGGAAAAAATTCAGTAATTCAACTCAGATGGCTGACAGGCGAACAGGCGAACAGGAACTGCATCCAGCCGGTGGAGTAGCCAACCAGCAGCCAATGACGCAGCATCAACAACAACAACAACAACAACAACAAATACCACAAATCGCAACAGCACTGAAATCAAAACCAATATTTCCACTTTTGTCCAAGTTCCTTGACCTGATGCTGAAGCTGGCTGGAGTGGAAGCAGCAGCTTTTGCCTCAGCTCCTGTCATCATTCTTGCGTCTTGTTCTGCTTCAGCCGAACAGAGATTAGTTGATTACTGCGCTGCGTCGCGCCGGCCGGCCGTCTGACTGCTATATGGTGGTAGTATGCAATTTGGATAGGAATTAAATCCAAACACTGTTCCATCTAGGATATCAGAGAAATTAAATCAGTTGCGATCGCATCATCGTTGTTGTCATCATCATTTTCAGCATTAAAACAAGATCAAGACTCATTTCTGTCAGGATGACTTCACTTAATGTGACGGCATGCGGTGCCATATAGGTAGGTGGGAATGGCGGTTAAATGAAGTGAACATGGGCTATAGTTGTAATTTTAGGTCGAGCCCATATTATGATAGCTCGCCTATCTAGGATATGACAGTAGTCCGATGTCAAACGAATTGATGAGTAGCTAGCAATCGCATAGACGTATACAATTTGTTGTTTACCACTTGGCGCGAGTGCTTTTGGGAAGGTACACCGTTCACTCTAGCCATCTTAGTCGACTGATACGTACTTTTCTGACGAAAACTCGATGTCGCTGTACATCTCGTAGAGTTCGCTCCTCCTCCAAAGCCCGTCAACGCAAACAGGACCAAAAATCACTCGAAGAATCGACCAAAAAAATCTCCATCCGTCTTTGTCAACGCGCATGCTTCTTAACAATAGAGTAGGACTGGGATATGATGAGGGTCTTATATAGAGTTTCCTTACCTTAGTGTTTCGTGACAAGGCCTGGCTTGCCTTCTTAGGCTACCAAAGAATGACGTTAAAATTGTCTTGGATGATTTTAACGCCAAATTAGGAAAGGAGGACATCTTTAGTAGTACAATTGGGAAGCACAACCTACACGACACCACGTCTGGAGACGGATCGACTATGCTGCGGAACGTAATGTTACTATAGCTAGCAGACGGTTTCCTCACCTGAATATTCATAAAGGAACATGGCGGTCACCAGACCATCAAACGATCGACGATTGCGATCGACGTAAGGCACTCTTCCAGTATTCTAGATGCACGAACTTTCCGAGCGGCCAACATAGACTCGGATCCTTGCTGTAGTCACGATACGTATGTGGATATCCTAGACACCACAACGAAGAAATACTGTGAACAGATTCAACGTTGAACGCCTACAAACGCAACAAAGGAAAAAGAAAGAGCATGAGAAGCGCACGGTCGAGGAAATAGTGAGGAACTACTCCAGGAGCAATGTCCCGAATTTTTACCAAAATGTAAAAAGAACGTGACGCGGGAACAAGACCCGAACAGAGGCTTATAGAGATGAACAAGGAAACCTTGTAGTGGAGTCACAGTCGGTGCTGAGGACATGGAACAAACATTTCTGCAGACTCTTAAACGACAAAGACGACACAAATTCCGCTGTCAGGCAGAATGAACCATTCAACCTTGGCGATGAAAGCCAAGACTTCCGTCTACCTGATATCCAAGCTGAAATCCCTCAAAGCTGCAGGACCGGACGGTTTATCGGCTGAGATTTTTAAGGCAGCGGGAGATGTCTTGGTACAGAGCATACACCAACTCTTTTCTCAAATTTGGTCAGAGGAAAGTATGCCTGATGATTGCAACCTCAACATTGTTTCCCCGATCTACAAAAAAGGAGACCCTCTAAACTGCGCCAACTATAGAGGCATCAGCCTCCTCAACAATCGCCTATAAGATCATATCTGCTGTACGGTGTGAGGGCTTGAAACCATTCGTCAACGATTTGATTGGTCCCTATCAGTGTGGTTTTAGGCCCGGTAAGTCCACAACCGACTAAATATTCACACTACGGTAGATCCTGGAGAAAACCAAAGAAGTGCAAACCGATACTCACCATCTTTTTATCGATTTTAGGGCCACATTTGACAGCATTAATAGAGACGAGCTATGAGCTATGGGGGAGGAGATTTTACTGCGAATTATACGCCCTGCACAGCGACATTGACCTGGTCAGAAAAGTACGTATCAGTTGACTAAGATGGCTGGGACATGTAGAGGGAATGAATACCAACGCTCCAGCCAATAAAGTCTTCGAATCCAACCCGGAGGGACAACGCACTAAAGGAAGAACTCGCCTTAGGTGGCCGGCACATGTTGAAGGGGACCTCAGCCACTTGGAATGCGAAACTAGAGGCAGTTAGCCAAAGATCGCTCTAGCTGGAGAGGCGTACTGGTTGGGGCTGAGCTCCACCCCGGACTGTATCGCGAGTCTTTGTAAAAGTGCTGAGCTGTATGTCTTCTGCGCCTTAAATATAACCAGGTTCAAGAAGAGAACTAATTTGCTAGCATTTGACTGTTTAAGAAGGAAGATAAAACATACCAGGCAGGTCACTGATGATATATGGAGAAGAAGTAAAGTTAGGACGGTATAGATGCTTGGGGCACATTTGCGTTTATACCAAAGGATTCTGATGATACACCATCTACCACAACTTGGATTGATCTTCCCAGAAGAAACCTGTGCAATTATTCGGTTTTTGTGGTTAAGACGATCATTTGTTTAGTAGGCTCTATGCCAGACCCGATCGGCACAAAATCAACCGAAAGTAAATCATTCAGAAGCAGTCCCATTAATTATGCCTGTGACGTCAGAAGTGTTCGCTTTTCTAATTTGGAATGCGAATAGTGTTAAATTTATTGCCAGTTATTTGGGTTTTTAAATTAAGCCTTATGCTATTTCCATAAATATTTTGGCTTAAGTCAGCTTTTTAGCAGCTCATGTGATGACGTGTTTTATTTTAGAATACTAATCGATTAACTGTTTCTTTATGACAACATTTAATGTGATTGTTGTTCTTTGAGTGGCCCATGCCTATGCCAACGATTTGCCTACCGAAAAATGTGGCCCTTATTTTTATAGCTCAAATTCGAAAGAGTTGAGTCTAAACTGGATTATCCGGACGTCAATGGCAACGTTGATTTCTTCAGCACAATTTGAATGTCTAGAAAGTGCAAATCATTAATTTTTTTTTTTATTTTTTTAAGATCCGGAAGACTCATGATCTGGATGGTTGATCTGAAAGGTTGAAAAGAAGAGCAATTGAAGTTACTGCCATAGGTTCCAACTGGTCCTTTTGTCACACGCAAGATCATCTCGGGCAAATAGGCACACTTTAAGTTTAATAGAAAGTCCTAATTCTATAAGAGTCTTAGGTATAGTTCGCTTCGCGGGCTTACATAATCTGAAGTCCTACAAATTAAGAAAGTTAATCCAATCGATGCGCATATTAAAATTGAGCTCCCCTGACCTATTAGGCGCACTAAATTTACCTGCGTTCGGTGCACACTCCTATCCCCTTTCAATACTTTTACAAAGTTCTGCAACAAATTGAAAATTGAAATGTAAATGTTTATTTATTAAGGAATTTGTTGTCCGCTTCCTCATATCTTTTCCATAACTCAAAATACTTGCTTACAAAAACGTATATGCGCTCATCTAATCTTCGCATAGTGAATCGGCCATAACCATAAAATAAACGAACCATCGCGCCTATATCTCCCGCAGATTAGAAATGCAATCATGGCCGTCGTATGACCGCAACTCAACCACTGTATCGTCTAAGTGAAAATAAACCCAGCCTCTGGTTACAGATATCTTCGCCCATAAACCTAGTCCTCTTCGCAATGCAGGGAAATGTTAAGTTGCCGGCCAGACAGGTCGTTTCGCATGGCAACACGACGAAGACGTCCATCAATTTAAGGTTCCATTACCACTACCAGCAGCCAAGAACCAACAACAGTCTCGAATGTTATATACGGGTTAAAGGCTCTAATAGCCTTTTAACTGAAATGCAGGCCATAAAAAAAAAGCACGCCACAAAAGTATCTCTGGATCTGTCTGGATAAGTGTATCTGTATCTTGAGTATGCGTTTTGCCATAGAATGAAAAAGCAAATGTGTGCGCCCTTACGCCACCGAATGGCTTGCAGTCCTCCAGAAACCAAACAATTTACGCGAATTCCTGTTGCCTGAAATTGTCTCATCCGTGTATGTGTTGTCGTGTCGTGGCAAAAGAACCTGGCAAACCAGTTGGGATTCTTCTCCATTCTCCATTCCTCTGCAACGACGACGACGATGATTAGAAAATGAAAACCTTTTGCGCGTCTCACTAAGGCACTGGGTTCAGTGTGGAAGCTCGGCTTATACTCCTCACACGTGTGGGTTAGCTTGGCCCTTCTCTGGTCTGCAGAAATGCAATGCGAATGAAGGTGAAACGAGATTCGAAACCATAAGACCAATTCCATTACCTGATGCCTGGTGGAAGGCGAAGCAGATACTTCGAATAATTGATGGACCGACATTTTAGCCGCTTAATGGAGTTCATTAATTTTAAACTTAAACAGACTCAGTCACTTGCGGGCATACACATTAGGCCAGTAAATGATGAACGCCCGCTCAGCTCCACATTCCAATATCAGAACGCAATGGAAAACGTGCATGGGAACTCTATGCCACGTGATGAGAGAAGGAAACCCCAAATTGGGTTATTTAGTGAATTACCGGTGCGCGCACTGATGATTACAAATGGGCTGGCATGTAAGTAAGGTGTTAGCTGTAGTTGTGCACAGGTACCTACTTCAAGGTCGGGCATTATTTTAATTCTCCACGGAGACTTTGGTGCACACGATTTTTTGGAATTTTTCAGCTGATTTACCGAAGGTTAGGGCCGACACTTTAATTGCTGGTGTGTGGTAGATCAAAGGGTCTAAGGTCGCATATAGGAAGTGCTTTGTGGCTGTGATAACCTTCCGGTGCATACTTTTTCTCAGGCTTACTTACAAATGTCTCTAATTACAGTATAGAGATGGTGTTATGGCTCATGCTGGCATGTAATTATGGTCAGCTTCGAGGTTGCTGTAATAATTGTAATAAATCCATGGACATCTCTCTGACGATGCTGGGAGTTAAAGTTCAGTTTAGATCGTATACCTTTCGATCTTCTGGTAAATGTGTGCTAGTCAAATAATTATTAACAAATTTGGAAATTGATGGCTTGGATAGGTGTAATTGGCTAGAGGACATCCGATCGATTGCATAGAAAAGAAATTGAAGATTTAAAATTTAAAAAGAAGTCTGAACTTCGTATAAATATCTGTCTTAATGAAGGCAATTTTTATCGTATTGTATTTCTTACATAATGTTTTTGTCTATCAGGACAATACACAACAACAATAACTTTAGATCCAACATCCAATGAGTGTCGAGAAATAGCGTTTTAATATTTATTTTTGTATCAATTGAATAATAAGTATGCTCCAGCGCCATCTACTGGTGAGTTACAACAAACTTTATAGCATGACCTTCTCTATAAAAAAAATACATATACATATGTGCTAACTTTCGTTGTGATCAGTCAAATGGTGTCAAAGTCTATTAATTTCAAACAGATAAACCAACATCAATTTTTATAGGTGCCTGCAAAAATAACTGCTTCCTTTAGCACCTTCTCCTTAACCTCGAATAGAAATTTTGCCGTTGAATATAGAAAAATTAATTGGCAAATGTCAGTTAAATTTTTTTATACAATCTTTGACTTTTCTAAAGGGACATATGATAAAATAACTATTACTAAGCCAATGGAACGCCATTTGGATTTGCGTCGATATAGCAGTACGCATATTATAAAACTGGCTTTTGAATTGAACAACTCATTCAATCTGGAGAATGAAAGCCAAGTTTTCCGTCAACACCACCAATCTAAAATAAGGGTAGCGATATTTAAATTCAAGCCGAACAAGACTGCTGGACCGGATAGCCTGCGGGCCAACTAGGAAGACGACTTGGTGGAGAGCCGAATTTCTTCCATTCTATTCTCCTTGGGTTTCTATATTGGTGGAGTTTCGACCCTGACACTTAGATTTAGAAGAACCCATTCATGAACCGACACAAACTTGAAGTTTGCAACTTTCCAGTTGACAACCCTAAAACTGTCGTCGTTTATTTTGATGTTTAGCAATTTTTACCAGTGGAACTTCCATAAGTCGAACTCTCAAAATGAAAGAAAATAAATTCGAGTTATAGAAACTTCCAGTTATGGAGGGCAAAAGTTGAAAAGTTTAAAACGCAGAGTTCTCAATAAAATTTCGAGTAATTGAGAAATTCGACTTAAAGAAGTTTGAGTTATGGAAGCTTGACGTATTGGGATTTTTCGTATGAAAAAATATTGCTAGGATTACAGAAAAATCAGCATTCAAAAGGAAATCAAATAAAGACTCACGTCGTTCTTTGATTTCCGAACTATCCCATCTTAAAGATGATCCACTCTACGAGCACAAGTTGACAGCCCAATTCGGAATGCAAACCGAAAACCAGAAAACCATAATATCGATTGGGAATCTTCAAAAAAATTCTTCGAAAGAAAATCATTGATTTGCACTTTTAAGACATTCAAATTGTATTGAAGAAATCCACCGCCATTAACGTGCCGATCAACCAGTTTGTACGTCAACTCTTTCGTATTTCAGCTATAAAAATATATTGGCCACATTTTTGGGTATAGACAAATCGTTCGCATACGCATGGACCCCTCAAAGAGCAACAATCACATTAAATGTTTTCATAAAGAAACAGTTAATCGATTAGTATTCCACTTACCAGTTCTTCTTCATTTTTGCAACAAAACACCTCACAGTCGGTCACCCAATCAGAATCATTTGGCCATCCAATGTTAAAAAGCTGACTTAATCCAAAATGATTATGGAAATAGCGTTACGCCTAATTTAAAACCCAATTAGCTTACATTAAAGTGTAACTCTATTCGCATTCGAAATTCGAAAAGCGAACACTTCTGACGTCACAGATATCTTTGATGGGACCAATTTACTTTCGGTTGATTATTTATATGAAATTTAAATATCAAACTTAAGTTGGGCGTGTCATACGACTTGTACCGCTACAAGTTTATTGATATAAGATCGATAGTCAGACATATTGGAGAAACCCATGATGCCGACATTGGGGTCCAGATCAGAGTGGTGCGGTGACTTACATCACCGGATTAATATTTGTATAAACAACCTGCCCTAATCGCATTCATCTATTATGCCGGAATACAAGAATGGCAAGCAGCATACAACAAACAGCAACCGACCCGACACGGCTCAACAAAGGAGTAGCACTATTATCTTGCAAATGGGAGTCCACATGCGATATATCACTCCACCAAATATACTCTATTATTCGAGTGCATAAATCAGAGAATTTTCGTGGTAAATAAGTATCCAGATTAAGACGGCTTCCCGAAATGGACAGTCCATCGATAGGGTGAGACAATAAGTGCTACAGTGGAATGGTGACCTTAATATAACTATAAGCTGCCAGTCGTCAATCTTGTTATTTTGCGGCTGTTTAATTAACTCGGGAATATGATATTTAAATTAATTTAGAGACGAATATTTATGAAGGAGGCGCATTGGTATGGCGCGTCGTGAGGTATCCAATTTCGTGGAGAAGTCAGACAAAAGAGTTGGTCACTTTTTTTTTTTTAATTATGAACAGATTAAGAATACTAAATAACGTGATAGATACTATTTTCGGAGTTAGTTTAAGAAGTAAAATAAATATCTGCATAGGAATGATAGTATTATAGAAAAAACGAGAAGGGTCGTCGAACTCCTTATTCTATTTAGAACAGCTAATGAAGCAATCATTCAACGTTAGTGCTTTGTTTTTCGTCCTTCTTTTTCGATTAAAATTTTAGAGATACTGGAGGCCAGGAAGTCATTAGATCAGCGAATAATGTGATGGATTTCACCCTACTGTCGCTAAGAAAATATTGGTTCGATAAATAGTATCGGCAAATTTAGGCAGAAAATCATCTCGGTTAAAAAGTGGTTCTGAATAGAAGGACGAGAGCGACTCGTGAGCTATATGTGCCAAAGAGGAAGTACCTAATATTAGAGACTTTTTCTAGAGAAGCCCGCGATTGAGGAAATTTAGAAAGACCTGATACTTCAGGAAGTCTTAAAAAAAGAAAAAATAAATAAATAGGTGGCCCAACAGGCGGGTAGACCTATAGACAACCTAGGCTAGCTTCTCGCAACCATTCGTTTTTTGTGTGAGTTTCTATTTTTTGGGCTGAACTGAGAAGCTTTTTCAGGACAGACATACTCTTGGATGTCAGACGTTCGCAGTAGCAAAACCTTAAGATGTTAAATGGGATCCCCTGCACAGTAGTCCAGCACACTAACCACTGCGCTACTGCGTTCAGGAAGTCTTACACACGCTAATAAAAAACCAAACGTTCCACGTGTCGAATAACGTTGATGCCAGGGATACGTTTTCCATAACCAAAGATGTAAAGAAAGGGCACCTGAAGTTATTCCTTATTGTCTTTGGCATGGACCAAAAGGCTCGCGAATCATTTGGAAATGCAATAAATTTGTTAGTGATTCTCTCGTTTTACATAGTCCTTGTTGCTTCTATAGCTTGTTTGTATACATAAGTATTTCGGAGATTTTCTTCCGAAGATCTTTCTTCTTTCAATGATTGTGACTGCCATTCCTATCCTTAGTGCCTTGTTCTTGGCTGCGGTGAACTTTGTTGAACCAAGGTTTGCTCAAGCATGAGGAATATAAAGTTCCATATCGAATAAAATTATTTCAGTTACCACCAAAATGTAGAAAAGTATTAGATATAGATTTAATACCTGGGGAAAGGCACTCGATTTGTATTCATACCATAATACATATAGTTGGCTGATTTCATCTCATCAGACATCTGCGCATTTCGTCCTTCTTGATTCTATATATATAAAAATAAGTTGTTTTGTGTTTGTAATTAATGTTCTCTGCAATGCGTGAACCGATTTGTATTCTGGAAATTTCCCATGAAAGGTGACGTTAATATCATGGTTTATAAGTGTATACGGTCTTTGTATGTGTATTGGTTCAGGAGTTATAGAGGCGTGGTACCTCCCATACAAAAAATGCATTCAAAATCTTATATCTCGAAAACCACCGAATCTATTGAGTTTAAATTTACTCACAGTCTTAGGTATTGGCCCAGGAGTATTCCTGTGAAGACTGGTAAAAATTGGACAAAGGGGCGTGGCACCTCCCATACAAAAAAAAAAAAAACATTAAAAATCGTATATTTCGAAAACCACCGAATCGATTGAGCTCAAATTTTCGAAAAATCTTAGGTATTGGTCCGGGATGGTTCCTGTGAAGATAATTAAAAAAAAAAAAAAAAAAACAATGCAAACTCTATTCTTTGACAGTCATGAGAGCCAAAGTTTTTTAAATGTTGTGTACTACAGAGCATTACAATAAAAACTGCTTATCACTGATTTAAATGAATTTGAAACTGATTTAACTTTTTTTTGCACTACGAATTGTGCAGAGGGTTCGCTAGTTATATTATAGGTATGCACAACAAGCCTCCATATTTTTTTTGTTTTGGCTAAAAAAAACTGTTCCAAAGGACGTGACTATGAAGGACATAGCCGAAAACCATCTCACAGTCTTGAAAAACGTTAAAAAAAAGTTTCATTGAAATCTGTGCAGTAGTTTTTACGCTTTGAGGTAACAGAAAAAATTCCTTGTGTATATTCTTTGTGTAGTAAAAGAAAAGATATATTATGTGGCTCAGTAGTCAGTTGTGAGAAATAGATCAAGAGTGTTCCTAAAATTTGTTCGATTGCTTGGAATCCGAGGGGGCGTATCTACAAGCTAAGTAATATTGCAGAAAATTCCGAAGTTTTCTGCTTTATTCCTGCCTTGTCTGTTAACTTGGAATATCGTAGCGAATTCATGTTTCGGGCATTGAAATCGCCGCGAATAATAAATTCACAAATTTATTAAATTTGGTTTGCCTCTACTCCAGAAATGCGTTTCGCCCCGATGTGGTGGGTGGGCTCATCAGTAGACGACCACCACATCTGATCTAGACGCACTGTTTGCTCGATTTTCACCGAGACTATGATGATTTTCCAATCAACAAGTGACCTGTAAAACAGGCCTAATATTCGATCATTAGTTGGGAATCCAAATATTAGGATTAGGAAAGGGATAAGACCGAACAATGAAGGCCTATACTACTCAGCTCATGTTGTTATGAATTACTTTTCTGCTGTCACTTATAAACGAACACATGAACTTTAGCTAAGCAACTTTGTGGATTCTAAAGATGGCAACCCTTAAGGCATAGTTCCTTCCACACCTAAACCTAAGCAATGAAACATCTTCCGATCAGCATCCACTGCAAGGCATTCACAAAAAGTGCTGTTCCATCTATATCCACCGCACCGCAAAACTGGGGAGCATATCATATTTCCAGTTGCCAATCCTTAGAAGCGCTACGTACGTGTGCATCGTGATTTTCATTTTCCTTTGGCACAGTACAACAATTGATTTGTTATTGCCAATGGCGGGTTGGCAGGGGCAATAGGGGAATGTTGCTGGAGACAAGAATCCTCCATCCTATACCAGAAATACCTGTATTAGCGTCGTCGTCGTAACCAAAAGACGTGAATGCACTCAGCGCACAGTTGAGTCAAAACAGGAGAATATTACCTTAGAACAAGAACCGATGGAAGGAAGGGAATCAATTTTTAGAATCTACCTTTGGTAGCTGTATCCCGAGTTCGAAGTTTGCTTTCCCCCTTTGGTTTTACCTGAACAGCCACAAAGTCGACTCGTATGTTGGCCATAACGATACTAACTGTAGTCAAATGAAAACAAAATGACGGTGTTGGGTGTTATAGTGTCGCGGAAAGGTTCGCGCATATGATGAGATCTTTCGAGGTGAAAGAAGGCGAATCTGAAAGGTGATTGAAATAAAGCTTACCTCTGTCCAAAGGTTATTGGTTGAATTCACATGACCTTTTTGAAATTGAATTTTTAGGTTGGTTGATCCTCTTACACAGGACAACTTTACATCAATTGAATTTATCTGACATTGTAGACAACTAGACACCTAACGTTTCCATTAAGCCACATAACTTTATCCGGTTTAATTGACTTGTTATCATATCCCGTAGCATATTTTCAAACTATTTTTCTATCAAGAATAAATGGGATAATTAACACTGTACCTAATAAGTTGCATTTGTCGTGTCGTCATTTGGCAAGCCTTTACGATCAACTTACCAGCTAACTGCATTTGAAATTTTATAGCATTGCCATAATGGGATCCGAAAGATTACTAAGCCAGTTGGACGACGACTGCTAAAAAAAACTACTTTTATAGATGCTAGGTCATAAAATCGCAAAATTCTAGTGGGCATGTTGACGAGGTGATTTTATTGAAACACATCATGAAAACAGGCTTCCTAACTAGTCATACCACCATGAAGGCGGGATGGTCTGCGTATCGTGTCGTCAGCGGTTATGTGAACAAGTTATGATATTTGACACAAGATCACTACAAAATTGGCATAAAAATATGTATAAATATGTAGGTAGATAAATTGAAGGTGAATTGAGACGTTAAGAAGATTTAAAATATCTACAGGTATCTATTCGAATCTGGAGGTAAAAGAAGATAGATGGTATTAAAATTACACCTAAATTAAGCTCACTTCTGGGAGTCCATATGTAGCTGTTCAAAGTGTAAAACTTATAAAATAATTTGTTGGCCTTCAAAATGGAGCAAGAAGGTAGAATAAATCGTGAAGTGAAAACCAACCGGGTTCGTATAGTTAGTATCTTACTTCAGATGGCATTACTTTTTTAAATTTCTTATTGCTAGAGGACAAGCCAAAACTTTAAGGACATAATTCCGTCGCATTTTAAGGACATAAAAGGACATTTCCAGAGTAGTACATCTAATACAAGGATTTAAGTGCAGAACTATGACACATATCTGTCAGCTTTCGGGGTGTTGTGGAAGCGTTATAATTTTGCCGTTTTTGAGAGTAGTTAAAAAAAAGAGGCCAACTCGTGCTGCTTATCCAAGGAGAACTATGTGCCACTTTTTCTGCGTTATAGTCGATATCTTATAAAGACCTATCTGTCTCTCGATTCTCTATCCGCATCGTATACCTGAAATAATCAGAAGACACTGCGCCATTGAAGTCATACTCCGTAGATGGAGGATAGAGTCGAATTATTTATGGAAAAACTGGAGAGATGAGGAAGAGGTAGAGTTAATCCAACATCTATTTTACCACAGCGGTACCCAATAAGGCGCCTAAGTACCCCACGATCCAGGTTCTGCGAAAGCACAACTGAGTTAATTTTTTTTTTTTTTTTAAATAGCGCAACAGGCGGTAGACACCCTAGGCCTAGCTTCTCGCATCCATTCGTTTTGTGTGAGTTTGTATTTTTGGGACGAATGGAAGGGACCTACAATTTCATGCCGAGTCCGAACGGCTGAATTGAGAAGCTTTTTAAGGACAGTCATACTCTCGGATGTTTGTCAGACGTTCGCGAGAGGTGGTGCATCAGTAGAAAAAACCTTAAGATGTAATTTGTGTTTTTCCGGGGATCGAACCTGGGATCACTCGCACAGTAGTCAAGCACACTAACCACTGCGCTACTGCGCCCACACAACTGAGTTAACTGGCCTTCGAGAATCGGACCTCTTACACTTCACTATGAGAGAACAGCCCAACTGGTTCCCAAGCCGGCCACTCACTTGATGGATTTTCGTTCTATCTTTTCAGTTTCAATTCTAACAGTGTACTCAGAATGGGACTTTTAGGTCCCCAACAGCGTTGCCACTAAAATTTAAAGCAAATGTAGTACGTTAGCCAACAAAATGTAGCATTTTTAAAGAAAATGTAGTACCATATGTTTTTTTATCTTTTTTTATTGATTGATTGTGAAGCTTTAATAGAGCTTAGTACCTATACTTATTGGCAAGAGTTTGCATGCAGCCGATGAACATAAATATAGGTTGTGGCTACTGCATCCTTTTGAAAATAGATTTGGGCAGATATTGGACTTGTTTCTCACTCACTCCGCTAAGGGGTCCCGCATTACTAAGGCATTATCAGAGCAAAAAACAATTGCATTTAAAATATTGATATTTATGTATTTGCATTCACGCAGGATTGATTGAAACATTTCTTCGGAATTGCTTTCCTTGAGCTGTTGAAATCCAATACATCTATCTTTTACAGCACACTCATCAAAGTATCTAGTTAGTATCACTAGGCAGATTTCGGCTGGCACATCAGTAATCTCATAAACTCATTTTACTAGTTGTTTGGCCTTATGTAATTTGGCAAACGGGAAATTGATTTTGTCCGACAACATTTCAGACTTCGACCGAACTCACTGTCATTGCACACATTCTTTATTAATGCCGGATTGAATTAATTTGCCTTAATATGGCAGTGTTGATACAGTACTACATTACGCAAACAATTTTAGAACGCAGAACAGTATAATTCTGTTTTTATTTGTTATGTTTCAAAAAATTCGGAATCCGAATCCGTTCAAAAACCGATCCATATTTGCAATTGCTTGCAGGTGCAGCCCAAGGACAACAATCAACAATAACAAACGTATTTTAATTGACGATCAGCTGTCTGAATTCTGCTGATAGACAGAGAAAAACACTTCATGTCGTACGTAAATCGAAGCATTCAGCTGAAGAATTACATTTACTTTAGAATGATGCAAAATTTCTAAGTATATCTATTTATTTAGTTATAAAAGCAAAAGTGGGAAAAATTACAAGAGAAAAGTTTTTCGTAAAAAAGTAAAATGGTTAGGCGGAGCTTAAGAAATGTAGTACTTTATGGTAACGATGTAGTATGTAGTACAGTGTTGAAAAATCAAGCAAATATGTAGCACAGTACTACATATGTAGTACAAGTGGTAACGCTGGTCCCCAACCGCCACGTGATGAGTTCTCTTTTCTTATACACCCATAATGCACGCCGAACTCACCGTGTCCAGTAATGACTCCCGTGAGTATGCGAATATCTTTAAGGCTCAGTCCGAGTCCGATCATGAATTTAGATATATTTTTGCTTACTTCTGGCCATAATTATTTTGTATGCCTGAAGGTATTGAAATTGGGTACGTTTGTTCTACTCCAGGATTCGTTGCCTATTTTTCTTGCAAGTGTGCTTAGAGCTCTTACAGATTTCAGGGCCAAGTATTTTCGACCCGTTTCTTAATATCCAACTGCCCTGGTGCCGAGCATAAGGTCACCACGTGGGCTTTGGACACTTCATCCAAGTACTTCTTGCAATGTCCTACTGGCCCTCAACAGGCTTTTATGGCTGCTTGGCTGTCAGAGTATATAAGGATTTTTTTATTGGAAATGTGCAGTCTCTTTAGGTCCTTTGCCACTAGTGTCATAGCAGCTATTTCCGCTTGAAAGACACTGCAGTCATTGCTGATTCGGAATGATTCTCGCAGGTCAAGTGTTTCACTGAAGATACCGGACGGTGCCTGTACCGACATCTAAATTTTTGTATGATTATTTATTTATTTAAAAAGTAAATATATTGATTTATTTGCAGTAATTAATATTATTAATTAAATAAATTTAGAAATAGAAATATTAATTAATATTGACTTAATTTGTGCCAGCAGTTGCGGTTATACAAATAATGTAAATGAATTTTATTAATTTAAGTTAAATATTTTATAAAAAAGAAATATAAATTAATTTATTAGGTGAAATTTTTAATTTAATTATTAATTTTTAATATATAAATAATTGAGACTAAAAAATTTTAATTAAAAACTAGGATTAGATACCCTATTATTTAAAATAAAAAAATATTTATTTGAGTAGTATTAGATATGTTCTTGAAACTTAAAAAATTTGGCGGTATTTTAGTCTATGCAGCCCTCTGGACTTTGGTGAGGCTTGAAAGTGGAATTTCTTCTCAATGGCCTTCTACCACACGATTGTATAATATATGACAAGATGGCCCGCACTTCCGTTGTGTATACAGCCAGTGTATAACGTGCGGTCTGAAACCCCATGTGTTATGCCAAATGCTCTCCCGCAGGCTTATAGTGCCAGGTAAGCTTTTTTGATGCGATCCTTTATGTTTTCCTTCCAGTTTAGTTTGAACTCTTAAGATTATGCCCAGAGAGTTGGTAAATATAGGTTTTTAAGTTCAGTCAATGATTCATTCATTGATTTTCAAAGCCCCCACTCATCCATTGGACCCTTTTAACTCTCGATTTTCCGCCATCGACCATCATCAAAAGCAATCCCCATACGGGTAGAGGAGAGATTATGGACTTGATCTAACCACTTCATCCTGGGTCTACCTAGAAGACGCCTAGATGGTACGGATTCCATAGCATCTCTTGAGGTTTGAAGATTTTAAGTTTAAAAGAAAAAGGTGAAGTTCGGAAAAATCGCGCCTCCATGCCTAAGAACTTTTTGATATAATAAAAAATAGCCAAACTAGTTCGCGAGCTTTGAACTCTAGGTCTTGATCAGGAATAGAATATTTTATTAAAAAAGCGTTGCGAAAAAATAACAACTAACTCGGCCTGCTTTTAGGTGAGCTTCCACCTATTGAAGTGCTGCAATGACGTCGGTCGCCAAAACCTGAGGTCCATCTTAAAAATTGCTCAAGGCTCCAATACGGATTATTAGGTACCAACATTTGTCAAAACCAAAGTGTGTTCTATGAGATTAGAACCACTAACTGTGTGAGCAGATTGTCTGTACATTTTTAAACCTCAAAAGGCAATAGCATGACCAAGAATATTTCTTAGATCAAGTCTCTAAAAAATCTGCAATCTGCATAGTGAAAGATTATAATAAAAAAAAAAACAAGTTGTTCTGTTGTCTGTTTAACTCAAACAGGATTCACCGCACGAAGATTGATCACAACCACCATCAGTTAAAACACCAAATTATCTTTCAAATGTTAGTACATGATACTATACCAACGACACTCACGTGAGTGTATACCTTGTGTGGAGAACACTCTCCATGTCGCCAGCCTCCATCTCCATCTCCACAATGGCCAGAGCCAGAGCCCAGAACCAATTCCTGGAAATCAACTGTATTTGAAAAGCGAAAACCGGTTGGGTGAGTTCCTTCACCGCATTTATACCATGATCGCAGACATGGTATAAGAAAACCAAAAAAAAGAAATCCTTTGATGATGCAAACCAATTGCTTTTGCACTCCCCCCCACCTTAGTTCGCATATTGATACACGAAAGATGGGAAAAGGCAAAATGGAAGATTAAATGGGATGCAGGCAAATCCTGCTGCCGCGAAGCACAATCAAAGTCAAGAATAATGGGGCCAAAATATCGAGACCCCTTTCATTTTTGCCCTTCTTTCATTTCCTTCTCCATCTTCGCCATCACTTTGTGTATAGTTTGTGGGCTGCAGAGATACATCTATGCCCCAACTAAATGAATGGGATGAGATGAGATTTTCGTGTTACGCTGCAAACATATTCGCGCAGACAATTGATGGGGTCCTTCAAATTGGACACGAATTTGGGATTCTTTTTTTTTTTTTTTTGTCATTTTTTGTTCGTCTCTGTATTCTGTTCTTTGTATTTGCAACTTTGGTTAATTTAAGAGTGTGGTGGATCAGAACGAACCTCTTTTCAGTTGATGCTGCTGCTGATGATGATGGTGATTGAGAGCTGTAGGGCAATCGGGCGAGTTCTTGTGCAGGACACTCTTGTACAGAACACATTCCTTGATGAAAGTGGAAGTGGATGGAAGTGTTTTTGTTTCTTTATTGGGTACCAGCCAACAGACTTGTGTCATGTTTTGGCCAGATATTTTGTTGTTCTATACATATTTGATTGTGGACTGGTGGGCCTCTTGGGATATGGTGTATTATTTGGGTAATTGGACAACATGCCCACATTTATTTTAACAATAATGTTGGATGATTTTAAACTGCAGGTGCTGGTGTAGTCAAACAATTAGAGAGGAATGAACATGTGTGTAATGAACATTTTTCGCCCTAAACTGTCCTCAAGGTGTACGATAAGTGGCGATTTTTCTGATCGACATTTGAAGGAGATATCAGAAAATTTTGAACAATTTGTCGACACTCTTGGTGGTTCAAATTATGCGCATGCCCATGCCAGATGTGAATGGTTTTTTTTTGCCAAAGGGAGTTAGAAAACAGCCCCTGGCAGAGTCCAGAGTTTATTTGTTTTATTTCAAAGTATCTACTTGAGTTTTGTTCTTAATTATAAATATGTTATACAGCAAGGTGCAACTTTTAGAAACATTGAAGTGTCCATTTTGAGCGATAGATAGATGATACAAAGAAATAGGGACACACAACATCGACGAATCAGAGAGAATATCACGCACGATAGTCAGCTACAACTTTGAGGTGTTTAGGGACTTTGTCTACCTCGGCTCCGTTATTAACTCTGAAAATGGCATTACCTACATCAAAAATCAAGCGAAGAATTACACTTGCCAACCGCTGTTTCTCTGGCCTTTAAGAAGGCAACTCAAAAGTAAGGCATTGTCAAGAAACACTAAGGAGCGATAGCGACATCGACCTAGTCAGAAAAGTACGTATTATGTAGTCGACTAAGATGGCTAGGACGAAGAGTCTTCATTTAAAACCCGGAGAAACAACTCAGTAGAGGAAGACCTCACCTTCGGTGGCGCGCAAAAGTGGTGGGGACCTCAACCAGCTTGGCGTACGCAACTGGAGGCGGTTAGCTAAAAATCAGACTAACTGGAGAGGTGTGTTGGTTGAGGGAAGCCCAGGTCTACCCCGGAATGTAGCGCCATTTAAGTCAGTAACCGTCTGAATGTAATTATTCCAATGTACGACACACTATATGGTATGCGGGGCAACTAAATTTGTTTAACTGATTAGGGCCGGTTTTATTTGCGCCACTTTGTACGATATTATAAACCTGTAGATAGATATGCCAATAAAATACTTTGTTTCATCTTTCATCCTGTCCTAGTAAAATAACAGAAACTTTGTGTTATATTTTTGCTGTACCTACAAAGAAACTGGCTGATGTATATTCCCGAAATAGTGCAACATTTTTAACAGAACAAAATCTTATTTTCAGCTCATTTTTTATTAGCTTAAAATCGTTACTTTAATACTGTTTCGCAATATTTTTGCGAATGTAGTTCTTAAACTAAGCCAAAAACTATTTTATTTTAAGAATACAAAGGCTACGTTTTGGACCATTGTTAGGCCGTACGACCTAAGTCCCAACTGGAACTAACTCCCACTGGCCAAAACTAAATAAATCCCAGAAAATTTGGAATTTAGTTCATATGAGCTAGCTCCCATGATTTTTAGGAACTAAGACCCAACTAAGAACAGAGTCCCAATATAAGAATTAAAACTGAGTTCGTAGGGCCCCGTGGGCGCAGTAGCGCAGTGGTTAGTGTGCTGGACTACTGTGCGAGGGATCCCAGGTTCGATCCCCGGCAAAACACAAATTACATCTTAAGGTTTTTTCTACTGCGCCACCTCTCGCGAACGTCTGACAAACATCCGAGAGTATGACTGTCCTGAAAAAGCTTCTCAATTCAGCCGTTCGAACTCGGCATAAAATTGTAGGTCCCTTTCATTCGTTCTAAAAATAGAACTCACACAAAACGAATGGTTGCGATAAGCTAGGCCTTGGGTGTCTACCGCCTGTTGCGCCGCCTATTTTTTTTCGTAGGTCCCCATTTTTAACTTAATTTGAGCTCGGAAACGCTGGGACTGATAGTGAAGTCACCTCAAAATGAGAAGAAAATTCCTTTAACAGGACCAATAATTTTGAACAGAAATTTCGGCTAAAAAAACGTACCATAACTGTAGCTGGGGTACGTAAGTTCGAATTCTCGAATTTCGCAACAAATTTTGCTCAAAATTTCATCTTATCATATGAGGTGCATTTCCATGTCAGTCACTACGTAAACAAGCTAAATTGCCGTAATCGAGGCTCGGGAAATCGACACAGTCATAGAGAAACGAATGCATCCTGATCGTGTGACTATATTCCGAGGAAAAACTATCATAAATATATACCAAAGATGTCCTTTAAATGACTCTTTTGTATAGGAGGTGGCACGCCCCTAATCTGACACCCTTTGTACAGTTCTGGTCTTAATAAATATATACCATAAAACCTTCTCATTACCCAAACTGAACTTCGTGACAACAATTTTTCATTCCATATAATCCAACACTAAACAATATGGTTTTATTGACACCCTCTCTTGGCAATACCCAAGTGTATGTACACTCGTATGTATCCATCAATCCCCTAGTTTAACAGTTTAATTTGTAAACGCCACATACCTACCTCGTTCAATGCGCATTTCACTATCCCAATCAGATATTCCGCCAGAGAACACTCCTCAATCAATCGTATGTCTGAAACAAGGAATTCCACTGCCACCTCACGAAAGCCTCTCACCATTGCCATGGCTTCAGAAGCCTGTCATGGCCTAATTCTGTATTCCGCACTCAGAATCCCCGAATGAGAATTTATTAAGTTCAGAAATATGTGCGTTCCCCATATATGCGCAAAGACCCATCACGACGACGACACGACCACGAAGCTATACACTACACAGAGCCAGAATTAGCATTTCTGGCTTCTTGCTATACAGCGATATGGTCCGATCTCAACTAAACTTCAGCCATAGGCAAACGAATACGAATACGAAATTCTTTTTGTGTTTTTCGGTGCCTTACGTGATCCGCACTCCGATTAATTTGCCATGCGGGAGTAAGGGTTAACATGCGCTTCTTGCCGCTTTTGCTGGGTATATCGCCAGGCAGGGCTCAGCTAGCCGTCTCTTGTCTGCGTTATTACGAAATTAAACCGGACTCGCGCTGGCTCATGAACTTTTGCACAAAATTCCGTATGACTTCGGACATGAGCTGGCTACAATAACAACAACCAACACACGTGAGATAAATAATTGCTGCTTCTGGTGAGGATCTAAAGGCAAGGCATGGTCCGAGGTGACTCCAGCAGCAACAACACTGAGACGACGTGTACATGCGAGTGGCGATGCGATGTGATGTTGAGATATCCGAACAACTTTTGCAATGGATACCACAGTCGAGTGAGTGGACCTCGGGGCACGCGTTGGTTGTAAGTCCAGTGGTTGAGGGCACAGACGACTGGACTATATATATGTAACATCCAGACGAACGGCATTGTGAGTAAGCCGGCACTGGGAGGATGAGAAATTGAGTGATTACGTTAATTGATATTGGACAGGAGCACTGCAGCTCGTTAAGGATGGCAACAAATGGACTGCTCGGTATTTGTTGACAGTGGAAATGTGGGCCACCATACTGCAAAGTGACTATGACCGAATCCGTATAACTAATCGTGGGAAGCAATAAGCGCCAACTAGTTCATTAATCCCAACCGCACCTACCACACATTAATTAATCGGATTTCCGATTCTGATCGAGCGACAGGTTTACAAAAGAACTCTTCATTTACGTTCTAAATTTAGTTCAAGGACACCCAATATCGTAAATCAACCGCGTCTTGTCAAATTAGCTTTTGTCGTTAAAACTTAAAAAAAAAATCCAAACATAAAATCTTCGGCGCGGACAATCTCAACCCGGGGGCCAATGAACGGATTTAAATTGATTGTCCGCAGAGCTCCAAATTGGCTGTTTGGCTGGTTATTGCTGCTTCTTCTCTTTTAAAATGTCGCTCCCCTTTTAAATGCGCAATCAACTAATTTATTTATAATCCAACGCAGACGTATCATCAGTTCAGTTTGCGGATCTGGGGGTCGGCCCGCTCCAGTGATCATCACATAGAGACGGATGGATTACTGCAATTTGTTTCATAAGACATTTTCTGCTGTCTATACCTCATCTCAGAAAAGTTCTCGAGGGCATTTTGTGAAACACTTTCACATTTTCGATTCTAATGAACAGTCATTATAGATCGGAAATAAAGATGGTGATAATTTAGCCCTTCGGTGGAATGGAAAGAATCGAAGAGGTTTTGGGATTCACCGGGGTGTATAATTATATTCATGATAGGTTAGGATAGTCCCATTGTCTTGTCGTCAATGACCTGACCACATCTTGCACCTAGAAAGTGATTTTATAATAATCCAAATATCGTCAATTTAGGCTAACAATTTATTTTGCTTACCTATCGTCATGATCATGAGGTTTGGGTATAATGACCGAAAGAATAAGATCGCGGATACAAGCTGCCGAAATGAGGTACTACTTGTATTGCTGGGTGTGGCCCGTAGAGATCGCATTAGAAACACCAGAATACGTGAGGAACTCAATGTCGAGCAGCTACTTCTCCAAACGGAGCAGTCCATGCTTCGGTTGTTTGGTCATGTTAAACGCATGTCTCCAACTAGGATGCCACGACGTGCTATGGAATCCGTACCATCAAGCAGGCGTCCTCTAGGTAGACCCAGGATGTGATGGTTAGATCAAGTTCATAACCAACCAACCAGTCAGACCTAGAATCGTTCTTACTTCAGTTATAATCATAGCAATCAGTGACTACCTTCGCACGCAACGTCTGTTGTTTTCTGCTGGGCTTGCCTTCCCTGATGCTGATAGCTACATTGCTAGAATCTTCTTAACTGATCATGCCTAAAGTTAAGAAGTTAAGCATGGTGTCAATTGACATTTGGATAAGTTTTCACTGCAGTAAGCAATCCAATTGTTGACTCTTTTCCAGGACCATTGAATTGTATCAAGAAACATTACCACGTGCACGGGCCTCATATGTCCGTAAAAGTTTTTAGCTTCACTTCCAATATTTGTCAACGAACTCAAGTTTAGTTTATTTTGGTCAGCATGGAAGGAACAGCTCAAGTGTTTATATTGATTTCATCCTGGTGAATAAAAAATACCCTTTTTGTCGGATTGACAGTCTTTTAGTGTCTAAAAATCTCGGTCTCAGGGGACTAGTCTACGGAGAGCTTGTTTGACGATGTAAATAAGACTACTTTTCGTCCACGTAGGTTATGATTTTACATCAAGAGGGCTCTTCATGGAGACTGGACGTTCTAGAAGAAAAAAAAAACTTGTTCTTGAGTTTTTTTTTAAACTGCTTCCAAAGGTGGTCTAAAAATGTGGCTGGCGATTTAGCATACGATTCGCCAATGCCTGTGCGGAGCTTGGGTATCCAATACTGTCTCATTGTTATTGAATACCATTTTTCTGAATTCATTGATTGAAATGAACCTTTCGATGAAGATCAGTTTCACTGGACTTGACCTTTTAGTATAGTCTCGCTGCGAGTTTGATGTCAATGACTGATCAATACTGCCATTGATATCGAGGCGCTGATATTGAGAGTTAAATGATAGACTGAATGGACTATAGTATGTTTTACCTCTTTCCATCTTTTTGGATGATAAAAACGTTCAGGACTGTCCAAGTTCCACTGCTGCAGAATGTATCTGAGAATGTTTTTGACAATATCGTGCCAATGCGTTGTCAATTTGCGTCAAGAAGATGTCATCGGGATCGGGTCTTGGCGACTTGGCTCTTTAGTTTCTTTTCGGATATTGTTAGTTGGATGGGAAGGTTCGAATTACCGGTAATATTTTAAGAGTCAGGATAGGGGCAGTGGCGAGTGTGCTGGGCTACTAAGCATTGGGCTGCAGATACAGCCCTCGAAAATATACAAATTAAACTGAAATGTCATTTTCCCGCTCTACATTTCTGACAAAGATCCGATAGCACAATTGACCTGACAATTGACACAATTGACAATTCTCCGGGCGGTTGTGGCCTAAAATTGTAAGTCTCTCCCAACCGGTCCGATAAATAAACGGACGCTTGTGAGAAGTTAGGCCTAGGGTCCTTTATACATATGGACTTATTTCCTAATTAGGTTATGTTGAAAGTTGTGGGAAGCTAGGCCTTATGAGGAGCTAGGCCTACACGCCTCTTGCGCCAAGAATTTTTTTTTGTTGAAAATTGGAGCAACAGGTTCATATAGGCCCAGTTCTCACAGGCACTGGTTTGTGTCAGTTATATTTTTGGGACGAGTGGATAGGATAGGATCTTATATGCGACATTAAGCAGGGACACGGGTCGATAGTTCTGCAAGATATTGCATCACCTGCTTTGAAGACGAAGATCAGCTTCATATGCCTGTGCATATGAAGCTGGGCGTGCTTTTTTCTATATTTATTCATATATGGTTGCTGATATGGTACATGTGCCCTATGAAGACATCATCACGGTAATTGAAGAGCGTTGCTGGTTAACCATCGACTTTATTGTTAAAATAACCTAACCTCTTCTTATAAAATTGTCCGTTCATTGACAAAACGTGGGTTCCCTTCTCCCTCTTTTAGCCCAACATATTGGATCTAACAGTAGATTTTTTTAGCCTTTCGGCAAATTTGCCTCTACTGCACGAACGTTTTTCGGCGACATCAATTATTGCCATCAATATTATGTGATTTGACTCCTTTGGATACATCTCTGTAGGCCAATGCTAAAGATCAGTATCTATTCAGACAGACAATCCCCAAACCTTGGAGCATTTAAAAATTAACATCCGTGAATCTAATTTATTGAAACTCGTTCTTAAGTTTATTCAGTAAGTTCATTCCAATTGTCAAAGATAACCGTTTTATATGGCGACAACTTTGATTGAGATTGATTCATAAGCAGTAACTTTTATGCCGTACATTTCCAAAAAAACAAAGCTCTTGCTAAATAAGCCAATTAGATACATTTTCAAATTGCAACCGATTTACATTGAATTTTTAGTCTCTTGAACTTTGACGTCTATCCGTTCATGCCCTAGGGAAACCACATGTCAACCGTCAAGAGACATCCGTCAATAAAAATAAAAATAAAAACTGATCGTCATTTGTATAATATTGTATATCCAATTCATCAATTCATAGAATAACAGTTTTGTTTCTGTTCGTAGAATCAGACAATAGGCACTGCTGGAACATTTGTCATTCAGCACGCGATTGTGACACTTTCTATGAACGGCAACAAAACCAACTGAGCACGGCGCCATTTATCTAAACACAAAGCATAACTTTTTCATCCAAACAATTAACACCTCACACCGCCGATGGTCTTTATCATGCTAAATCCAACACTAAAATTTTTGTTGATTCTTTAGATACAAAAATGCAAATGGGAGGAGGTTTCGTTGATTCCAATTTGCTTGCACAATTTTTCGTATAACAGTTTCCCTGCTGGCTGTCCATCTGTTACCGCAATCAAGTTTAATTAATAATCAATCAATTAACATGGACTGTCGGTACAAGGATACGCTAAAGAATCAGGAAATAAATGCGCCTCATTTATTTCCCAATCCCGGCCGCCATAAAGAAAATATATCAAACGCACTTAATTCGATTAGAATATATCGAGGCGACAATAAAAAGAAAAAAGGTGGACATACACCAAAAGACAAAAGAACCACAAAACAAGCCACAACAAGACACACACTCTGCCCATAAAGTTTAATAACATTTAAATTTTACACGCCACACAAGACACAATGGGGAATGGCCCCATCCAGGGAGAATCGAAAAACCCAATAAATTCTCACACAGCTAGAATGCAACATTGGCAGGCGACAAACACAAAATGAATGCGTTAAGCTAAGGATGCCTTTTCTTTTTGTGGGGGGAGGGGGGAGAAAGCGAAACTTGTCAACTCCCCCCAAGACCCCCAAATGGGTGTCAGCTGCATTAGAATCAAAAGAACAACGTCACGTTAATTGGATGCAGCAGATTTTTCCAGTGTTGCAACGCGGCGGGAACCACATGCGAGCATACACTACTGACCCATAAGATGATAATGACAGATAATGACGTGAATGACGACAGCGCTGCGTGTGACGTTCTCATGAGTATCGACTATCGAGTGCATCTGATGATATATTCCCTGAAAACAAAAGGTCACAAATTGCCCCCGAAAATAATGTGATTGCTTCATTTACATATTGACGTGTTTCATGATTGTGGTCTGAGAAATGCAACAGTCAACAGAGATTCGAACAAGTGAAATATTTGTGGATGCTGTCACGTGTGATTTTTTACTATAAATACAGTTTTGATAAAATTTAAATTATGTAGGCTCCGCTATCGCGTCTGTGTTTGTGTGTTGATGGAAGGTGCATGTATAGCTGGGTCATTGTGGTTGGTAATTTGCTTCCAGATGGTGGGTGTAAATGCTGACCACAATGGGTCATTACATGGGTAAATGTGTTAACACTTGGGAAGTCTCGTTGAGTGATTATGATTACAGTTTTAAATGAGATGTGAGGGCAGTGGGAAGTATTTTTCTTTTAGACCGATCTTATTAGATATCACAGGACTGCTCATATCTTGATCTGCGACCAGACATTTTACCAGTGGGCACAAATTATGCTGGGTGGCGGCCTCTCTGCCAAGACTGTTGATCTTCATGTAGTTTTTAGTCTTTCAATACGCCGTGTGCCTTGAATATTCTATTCGAAAGACTGCTTCGCTTGGTCTCGTCAGTGTGTGGTGAATTCTGCCATACTTTCGTTATTTAATCTTTGCAACAGTTCTTGGTTCAACAAGTGGAAGACATTAATAAACTAGAATGACAGAATATCGTTTTGTAAGTTGTTGGGTAAGCAAACATTATGAAGTCAGTCTTTAATGAGCTTGGAAAGTAGGCTGAAAAATATAAAAAAAAAACAGAACTGATGTTTCAATCAGGAGATACAATCACTCAACCTGGACGATGAAGAGCATAGTCAAGTTCAACGAAGCTACTGGAGCAGATAACCTAGCCGCCGAGCTGTACAAAGCGGCTGGCGATGACTTGGTTAGGAACATGCACCATCTGTAAAATATGGTCGGAAGAAAATATGCCCGATGAATGGAACCTCAGCATTGTTTGTCCGAACCTCAAGAAAGGAGACCCTCTGAACGGTGTCAACTAAAGAGGTATCAGTCTTCTTAACATCGCCTACAAGATCTTATCTGCCGTGTTATGTGAACGCCTGAAGCCTTTCGTTAACAACCTGATTGGTCCCTATGAGGGTTGCAGGAAAGGTCTGGAGAGCCCACTATCGACCAAAACACTGCGGCAGATTTTGGAGAAAACCCAGGAACTTCAAATAAAATTGATACCCGTCCCACCACTTTTTCATCGATTTTAACGGCGATTGGGACAGCATTTATAAAGACGAGCTATACAGAGCAATTTCCAGTTTTGGCATTCCTTCCAACGTCCGTTTATGCAGGATGACGATGAGAATGCACGCTACTCCATCAAGGTCGGTAAAGACCTCACCGAGACATTCAACGTCAAAGAAAGGATTTAGACAAGGCGATGCGCTGTCATGTGATTTCTTCAACATCGTCCTTGAAAATATAGTGCAAATCTCAAACGCTAATACCAAAGGCACTGTCTTTCAAAAGTCCGTCCACCTACTCGCCTACGCCGACGACATCAACATAATCGGCAGAACGCAGCGGGAGATCACTGGCGATTTCGTTTAGTATTGAGACGGAGGCGGCGAAGATGGGCTTGGCGGTCAATGAGGGTAAGACAAAGTATATGCTGTCAACAAGAAATGACACCCAATACCGTGTTCTCGAACAGAATGTCGCTGTATAGTGAGTTATAACTTTGAGGTGGTTAGGGACTTTGTCTACCTAAGCTCCGCTATGAACTCAGACAATGACTCTTGCCGATTGCTGTCTCTTTAGGCTTAGAAGGCAATTGAGTAGCAGAAACCCTCTCTCGAACAACTGAAGTGACCCTTTATATTTTAAAAGACCCTAATCGTCCCAGTCCTTCTCTATGAAGCATGGACTCTATCAAAAGCGGATGAGGTTAACCTTGATTGTTTCGAGAGGAAAATTCTTGGAGACATTTTTGGTCCCGTCTGCATAGACGGTGAATGGAGGAGGAGATCCAACGATGAACTGTTCGGGCTGTACACCGACACCTACCTAGCCAGCAGAGTGAAGGTTCAACGACTGAGGTGGCAGGGAGCGAATGGACGCAAATGCTCCGGGCCGGAAGATCTTCGCATCCACACCCGGGTGCAACACGGTAGAGGAAGACCGCGACTCTGGTGACGCACGCAAGTGGATGGGGACCTTTAACAACTTACCGTGTGAAATTGGAGACAGCTGGGCAAAGATCGTGCTGGCTGGAGACGCTTGTTGGTTGAGGCCCAGGTCCAACACGGACTGTAGCACCACCTTAAGTAAGTAATACACAAAGAAACCGTCTTGAAACTTAGCCTTAGCTTGGTGGATTGGAGCTTCGTCTTTCTTCCTATGGTACTAGATACAAATCTCAACTGAAAACTCTACGTTCAATAATAATATTTGCGTGCTCTTTCGCCGAGAATATCGGTCTCCAAACAGTACCTACCAAAAGATTTCGTTGAGGGTTGCAGCGGATGGTTAGTTTTATTTTGCTTCCAAGTTGAATAAAAAAAAAAATAAATAAATAGTTGGTGCAACAGGCGGGTAGACACCCTAGGCGTAGCTTCTCGCAACCATTCCTTTGTGTGAGTTTCTATTTTTGGGACGAATGGAAGGGACCTACAAATTTATGCCGAGTCCGAACGGCTAAATTGAGAAGCTTTTTCATGACAGTCATACTCTCGGATGTTTGCGAAAGGTGGCACAGTAGAAAAATTCTTAAGAAGTAATTTGTGTTTTTCCGGCGATCGAGCTTAGGATCCCTCGCACAATAGTCCAGCACACTAACCACTCCGTTACTGAGCCCAAGTTGAATAAGCTGTGCTTTAAATTAAAAAATCGAACAACACAAACGCTCTTATCTATAGCAGCACAATCCCCAATGTGTCGCATTCGATATCTTTTCTAATTTTCTTTTGCACTGTGTCATTAAAAATCTACCTTGGACGTGATTGTCGAACAATCTCATATATCCCCCACTAAAATTTTTTTTTTTATTAGTATGTCTGCCTTCGGCTTGCAGGAAATGACCTCCGCTTCACCATAGCCATGTAATTTGATTTACACTGCAGCGGTCTGGTGCGGATTATTGTAGGAAACAATTCCGCGGATGTTTTACTGAATAATAAATTTTTCACTTCAAACTTAACGTACTCCATAGATACGTAAATATTTTTGTTCAAAACAAAGCCCTACAGCATTGATTTTTCCACCACTTCCCTACCCCTTTGGGAGTATCTACTTTAAGAATTCGTAATTCATGAAACAGAAAAGTAAACTGTCAACATCGGGGTACGTGTCTCATACCGTAGACAGTACGTGATACCATCCAAAGAGAATAAAACTCCAAAAAGTATCCAAAAAAAACAGAGACACACAGAGAACAGACGTTGTTATGACATCACGTACAGCACCTTAACCTAGTGAATTACATAAGGCAAAGGCATACGCACTCTCGTATTCGTGCGGATACATGATGAACGCAAGAATCATACAATTCAATTGCACCAACCGACTGACAGACGCTGAGAAAGACATTCACAACTTTGAACCAAACCCAGAGTGTCAAGAGATCTTAACGGTTCCATGCGACTAAACGATTTCATAATTTTGTCACAAATTACCTCATAGTGAGTGAACTTATGAACTCATTTCTTATACAAGTTGTCATTGTTCCCTGAGAAGCAATTAGCTGTACACAGGTGGATAAGTCCAAGCTTAATGAACCTATAAAATGTGAGACACTTGTCGCGATGGCTATTAGGGCTTAAAGGCATTACTCTGTTGTTAGGTGCTCACCGAGGGGGAACAGTGTTGATGGAGAGGTTTTTCAACTGGTCAGTTTTTGGAGTTAAGTACAATGGGTGAAGGTCATCATTATATTTCTGCAGTCAAAGCAGAGGTCCGAAAGAAAAGATACGAATTTTGGTTAACATGGTGTAGTGGTCAGTGCGTCTGGTAAAAGAAACAAAAAATGTTGGTATTTGTGACTTTTGGTTGAAAAAATATAATTCACAGCTGATTGGGATTGGTTAGTGGCCACTGTAAGACGTATCTACCCAACAACTGCTAACTTCAGCTTGAGAAAAGGTCCCTCAAAGCTCCAAGTAGCACTTTAGCTACTCTCTCCAGAAGACATTTGTTGATGTACCTTAAATAAAGAAAAAAAAAAATACTATTGATATATGTATCACTATCTACATTCCCAACCAAAACGGACGACACGGACAGACTCAAAGCCAGAGCTAATTTAAATTCCACACTTCTCATTTGTCGGCGAGAGCGACAACAACTTCCAATCAGTAATTGCCATTATCTCAGACCAGAATTAATGTAGCTATCAACTTGGAATTGCTTGCCGAAAATCCAAGAACCACCGAAAACCTATAAGAACGGTACCGCTCCGTACTACGTACGAAGAACTTTGTTTTGAATGCCCGCACAACATGTGCGTACTAATGCCAGGCATCGCATCGATGGGAGAAAAGAGACAAGCCTCAAGACCAAGCCAAGCCACCATAATAGACTCGTCAATCCATGAGATATTTATGTGTTTTTACTTTTCTGTTTTTTTTTCTTTGCCCCATCCCGCTTAAGTTGCCCTGACAAAATAATGCGACAAATTGACCACAGGGGGGTTATTGACTTATGGTCACTACTTTCGGACGATATAAGCATGAGGAACTGTGGCAGTGTGCGTTATGGTCACATGCTCCAGATACTTTCAAATGTCACACGAGAATTTATATGCAAATATTTTTGTGGTTTGCTTTGTATATAGATACACGCTCATAGTCAAGTGCAGGGTGCGGTAATATCTCATTTGTTAGATTGTTTATTGGGCTTCCCGGGTGGGGGATTTCATTTAGGTTCTATTGAAAGACGATGGGAGAGCATTTTGGGCGAACAAGGATTTATGTGGAATCATCTTTGACCTAGTTTCTGTAGCTGTAGCTACTAATTAACATGTATCTATTGTGTATCTATAAAATATGTCTTTATCTAAGAGTAATCCATTCAGTCATATAGGGAGGGCGATTTAAATTACTTAATTGTGTGAATGTGGCTGTGAGAAGGTGTTGAGGATCATGTTGCATTTTGGAAGCGCTCGCAGGTGGTTGTCGTCTGAGATTGGTATTTTCAGCTGGTTAAGAGTGTGGTTTATGAGGTCGGCTTTGTGTTTTTTTTTATTTTATAATGAATTGTTATTTTATGTATCGCGTTAGAGGGAATTAGGTCGACACTATATAGATCAAGATTGAATGGTTGTTGTATTATTTTTGTATAGTCTGTTGCTGTTGTATCTATAGATTTGATTCAGCATGATAATGGCTGTAATCTACTACCGATAGGTAGCCTGAAGTCTCATTCAGCAAGTTTCACACTTTGTTAATAGCTTTATGTAAATTTGGTAATGTATCACGTTTTGTTTACCTGAAACATTTTACATATTATCCTATTTTTAGGGTAAATTTCAGGTTACATCAGCTCTTCAGGCTGACATTCTCCGATCAACGATGTATTCAGTTCTCATTAGTCAAAAGCGATTTATAAAAATTATTAGGAAAAGGGACTGTCTTAAAACTGGGACAACTCCATGGACTACTGTCATTGGCATTTTGGTAGCCGTGTAAGTGAGTGCATGTGTCCATTTGTTATGATATCCTTTGGTAGGAAGAAGGTACTACAGGTACTTCCTATTAGGGCCGAGTTACCGCATCCCTGATTATGAGTACTCCTGTAGTTAACTTATTCGCTCTTTTTATGTGCACAGAGGATTCATCAGGCTAGAATTAGGTTTGGTGGACATGTTCTTAGCTTCCAGTGATGCGGAAACAAGCTCAAAGACAGTACTTCCAGCAGGTAGTTTCAGAACTCCGGACTCTGAAATTGCGCTTGTTTTTGTTTATTTATTTTTTGTTGAATTTTGGACCTTCGAATAGCGGAGAGAAGATGTCCGTCTATGCAGAGATCCGGATTACACAGATAATGCTGACCGATCCGGAGGTTGCCATGTATCCCATAATAATCCGTTCGCGACTTGGCCCTCAGCCAGGTTGACTTTCTGCACTATAGTTGTATGACGCCTTAGTCGAGGGCGAAGGAGGATTTTATGGATGGTTGGTAAGGAATAATTTGAGAATAAGAATGGGATTAGAGAGTAGAGAGAGAGAGCGGTCTATGGTTTCTGCACTCTTCTAGATAAATTTTCGGTAATGTTTTTCCTTACTCAGTCCCTCACCAATCGACAAGTTCAGCGCTACTTTTGGGGACAAAAAGGACATTGCTCGACACGTATCAATGGATAGGCCATTATATGCAATGACACCGGAATTTCGGCTGCTGTACGAATTTTGAGTCGACTTAGCTTGTGGTTAGGACTGGCTTTAGCCAGTGTTTGAGCCTCGATTGGGATGAAGTCGAATCGTCAAGGGTCCGATGCTGACTTCACAATTCGTTTGGCAAGCATGCCTCCATTTTTCATGCGTAAATTTGGGCTACTCCAATGGCTGCCGAATATACTGTTGGTATTAGCTGGCTGTAGTGATAGTGTGAACGCCTTTCTCAATCCTATTTAATCTGCTCCAAAGAAGTTCGGCAATGCAAGAACTCTTTAAATTATTTTGTCGCAAGGCTGAACTCTTTGCCTTTGTCTGGGTCCTTGAACACAATGGGATTGCGGGAAAATTAGCTATCTGATGGGATTGCTAAGAAAGGCTCAGAGAATGATTTCTCGGGACTTGTACCTTCGCTTTGTCTTCCTGTGTCCTCTGCCCGGGCCTCTATTGACAACTGGGTTTCTTACGAGTACAATTGTGTTTGGCACTTCTCTCTAGAATGCGGGGAACGGCAGACTAAACGTAGCTTACCGTTCGTCTGTATAAGAATTCAGTGACAATTTAGCTGTCTCTCAACCGAAAATACTGTCTAGAACTTTTTGGCGTTCTTACGCGACACTTTCCTTTGACTAAGCATATTAGTGCGGTGGGCTTAAGTGACACCACTGTCTGCGACGCTTGTGAAAAGGACGAGGATACATTGGCTCATTTCCATTATTGTCCTACGTTTGCTCAGTTCAGCTGGGTGGCACTTCGGTGCTGAAGAATGCTGATACTGCAACCCGAAGTAAGTCGAAAGAACTTCTAGTAAAATCAGTAATACTGAAATTCCTTCCTGGAACCATAATGGATCAGATGCACCTGAGTGCTCCAGTGGAGCGTTTAGTAATCCGACAAAGAAAAAAAAAGCCAAGAGCGAGATCACTCGCGCACCGAAGATTCCGTACTTGGCCAGTGTAGGTGTCTTAAAAACGTTAGTATGTCGATTGTTCTTTGATTGATAGACCTAGGTACAAAAGTAAAGAGTTTTTTGTATCAAGAAAAATATTGTTTTCGCTAAATTATTAATTACTTCAAGACCAGTCAATTTATCGCTGGCATTGGTATGTGTCGTCTAACCAGAGGTTATAGATACCTGATGTTGTGTGTACATTTTAGCCTTCTACGTTAGTTGATTCTTGAGTTAGATCTAGGAACAAAATTGACTTAGTGGGTTCGGACAGACGGACATGCATCGTAGCGGAAACACTAAGGTTACGATTTGTCTCTATTGGAACGGAACCTTAAAATGATGGAATAGTATGTAATAAGATGAGGAGCGGTACAAAAATCGAGAAGATCCGTCCCAAATATCATTAGCTTCTCCTCTTTATGATTCATAGTACTATACTAAACTATATGACCCGCCTTTCCTTCCTTACCCTTCCAAAATGTAACTAAAATACGTTGGTTAATGCTCTTTCAGTTGCCACCTCATTTGTCAAAATTGATTCTGTTTGAGAGCTGTAAATATGATCTATACTAAAAAAATATAATTACTACATAAAATATTAAATAAATTAAGCCTGCATGTAAATATGGAAATTTCTTCTGTTTAAATAACGTCATCGAATTTATAATGGCTTTGCCCTTCAACTCCAATTTTGTTTTGCAAATGACAAAATTGACGCGTTGATGCCCCAAAACGATAAAGGCCCATGGGGTGAAAGGGTAATTAGCAACAAAATATAAACAGCGCCAATTCTGACCAGCATCTTGATTGCCAAAGGAAGTGTATCTCAAACTTGAAGTAACAAAAACGATAAAGATATTATGATACGCTGACAGCTTTGGCAAATTGACTCGTGAATCAACTTCGCTTGGTTCATGGAGTTTGATTTTTTTTTTAAATGTATAACTATTCCACGAGATTATGATTATTTTCATTTATAATTTCGTTTCTCTTATTAAAATATTTGCATAAATTCTCAATTGGAGAAGTATGCCAATGTGAGAGGTAGGTGTATCTGTATCTCTATCTATATTATCCGACTAAATCCCCTCGAATAGGTGCAGGTGTATTGCAAACATAGTAAAATATAAATTGCCTGAAATTAAATGTAATTGCCAGCTTAGAAGAGTTCTCGTTAAGCGGTAATCAAAAAGTATCTACTCGGCATCTAAATGGTAATAGTAAACATATCAGCTAACTGCTTTAATCTTAAAGTTTCCACTCAATTTAATCGCAATCCTATGTTGCCGGTGACATGCAAATTAACTGTTAATGCGAGGACTTGCTGAAATAATGATGATTGTTAGAATGGTCAGTCTATATATACGTGTGAATGTCATCGATGATTGTTGGTGGACTGGTTTGAAGAGACATTCCGCGGTACTAATAATCATTTTTAGTGTCCAGGCTAACTTTTACGAAGTCACAATGGCAAAAATTTCCATATAAAATTGTCCACTGTGACCGTCAAAATATTTAAGTTGAAGGTTAAAAATGATTATTGGTAAGGCCCTATAACTATTTCATTGCTGTTATATTTTCATTTAAGAATCTACCACATTTGCTTGGACACAGAGCGAATTCATTTAGGCCATGGCATAATAGTTGGCAAAAATATCTAAGAATGTTGTTGCTGAATCTATAACAACGGCTACACGTCACCATCCATACCTCGCCTTTAATTAACCACTATCAGGCACTATAGACGGGTCAAAGATGAATATATGAACGGTCGCCGGCATGTTCTCCGTGAAACTAAACATACACAGAACACAGTTTAATTAGACCCCCATGATTACAGCATGATTACCAAGCGTTGCTAGGCAGGGGCCCGTTAAATCAGTTTTGGATAAAGAAATCGAGTCCAAGGAAGTCTGACGATGTCGCGAAGAACTTAAACTTCAAGGGCATTACCCGGGAATGAGATAGCTTGCAAAAAATTGGTCTGCAATGCACAAAATTCAATCAGTTCTAGTAGATCTAGCCTCCACTACCTAACTTCAGGGAACAAATTGAACGCCAGATCCTAATAATAGGTAACAATAGTTGGAATACGATCCAACGAAACCCAGGACCAGACAAATTTCAACAAAATGATAAGAAATAGCTGTCATTGTTAGTAGGTGCGCTTTTTCAAATCTCTTCCGCATCTCCCCAGATTCTGCATAAATCGTTGGACTCTATCCTCCATTTACTGAACGTGCCTTTAATGGCAGATACAGGATCCCGTGATTATGCGCACCAGCTATGATGTTAAATAGCAAAGAGCACTTACTTGCCTGTAAGTGCGATCGCGACGCATAGTTTCCTTCTGCCAGGATTATTTCCATTGCTGGTAGTAGCACTGGCTCCATTTAGAGACCGCGCGCGGACAGACTCACAGACTTGAGGGGGGTTTAGTCTCTTTGCGAGCTTGGGTCGCTTCTTCTTGCTTGTCGGATCGGCAGAAGAGGAGGCAGTGCCCGATCCAAGGGGTTGGTTAGCTTCTCCACCGACCTGATCCTTTTCAAAGGCATAGCCGAAGAGCTGAACGAAGTGCTGCGCTTTCGGCAAATAAAGCATCTTTGCGTGGCAGATCCAACAGCTTCTCCTTTTCCTCGTCCAATGTCCCTTAGACAGGTGCAGCTCCGGGCTTGGGACCGGCATGCTACTTCCGTCACAAGGCGGTAATTAAACCTTACCTATCCCCATTTGATTGGGATCGGGATGTACTCTGATCAGAGACTGCTGAGAGACTGCGCTTGAGCTCAGTTGAAGTACAACCGTGGTTAAAGACTGTTATTGGCACAATTTACTCAGGTCCTGCTGACTTCATAGTTTTGACGAATTGAAACTGCGGGTCTGCAAGGGGTGAAAGGGTCAATTTCTATACAGCTGAGGACGTGTGGTTTTATTAGTAGTTCTAAAGATTTCTTGTAGTACCTAGGTCGGAGATACAATTATCTTTGGATAGTATTTCGCGAATCCTTGCCACCTCGGTTTCGTCTTTAATGGACTCGAAGAGTTTTTGCCAGTTACTGGATCTAAGCTGAAACTGTAAAGCTTCCACTCTTCTATGTTTTACTCGATTTAGCTCTATTGAAAGTTGGCTATTTTTTGTTCTCAGTTGTCAAACCTCTGTGATCCACCAGACCTCGTTGGTTTGCCTTCTAAATATTAAACGATTCATTCGGAGTATTTAACAAATTGTCTACCGCCTTCTCAATGTTAGACGTATTTGAAGTGACTATGGCTGACATCGGGTGTTTGACCGTATATCCTCCTTGTTGGTTCAGCGCTATCAGAATTCACACAAAAATATCACCACCATAATCGGATTTTACAGTAAACTTTATTTAAAATATAAAATGTTGCCAAAAAAAAAAGGAAGAACAAAATGGCCGAGATTCCGGAAGCCAGACGGCTTGAAAATCGTACAAGATGAACTTACTTAGACGACTCTAAAGTTCGCGGTGAACCGAGGCCCCAACTAACAAGCCTCTCCAGTTAGCCCGGTCCTTAGCTAACTGCCTCAGTTGCGCACTCCTAGTCGGTTGAGGTCGTCTTCTACTTGCGCTCCACGTAAGGTGAGGTCTTCCTCTACTGCGTTGTCGCTCCAGGTTAGCCCCGAAGACTCTATGGGCTGGAGCATTTGTTTCAATTAGCTTTTCATGTCCTAGTTATCTTAAACGAGTGATTATCAGTTTTTTTTTATCAGGTCGATGTCGCTGTACAGCTCGTTAAGTTCGTCGTTGAATTTCCTTTGCCAAAGCCCATTAACGCAATGGGGACCGAACATTTTACGAAGAATCTTTCTCTCGAGACGACCAATGATATCTTCATCTGCTTTAGATAGAGTCCGAGCTTCAGTGCTCTAACGCAGGACTGGAATGATGAAGGTCTTGTACAGAATCTTCTTAGTTGTTTGAGACAGGGCTCTACTACTCAGTTGCCTTGTAGAAACAGTGGTTGGAAAGAGTTATTCTTCGTTTAATTTCCTCTAAGATATTGTTGTCAGAATGTACTAGATTTTTTTAAATAGAGCTTTTCTAACACGTTCATAGATGTCATCAACAGCGGCACTAGCTTCGTTGCAATTAGTTTTGAAAAACGTTTTCCCAATTGACTTTTTGGTCAGCGGACAACCCTTCTGAAGACATTTTCCACAAAGGACATGAAATGGTAATCAGTTATTCAGTTTTCATATGTTCCTAATCCATAAGCCACAGCATCTTATGCTATTGAAAGTTCCTTCTATTCGTTCAGAAATAAAACCGAAAATACGCTTATATGGGAAGATCCTGTAGCCGTAAGTTATTGTAGGTATGCTCCTGTTACTCCAAATAATTTTGTGGTTATAAGAGGTAGGCCCCAGGAGCCAATGAAAATTGAATAAAACAACAATTGGCATGAGCAGAAAAAAGAAACAAAAGAGTTGACTAGCGAACGGCGAATTATTTCCCTCTCAGCCAAACTGAGTTGACTGGTCTTGATCTCCTCTAAACAAAAAAAAAAAAAAAAAAATGGCTGCTATTTCCATTCACATCATTCTTTGGATTACTTAACAATACCATCTACCGCTGCATGTGCTCGCAACGACATCCGAATTGAAAATGAAAGACCACAACAGAAATCCAGTCTCGATGCTGGTCACGAAATAAAAAGTTATTTACTTGCGATTTCGCTCAAGCGTAAGAATCTCACTAAGAGAACCGTTTCCTCTGAAGCGGTAAGCGGTAACAGCCAACAGCACTTTCGTGTAAGTTTAGCTCGAGCTCCCAGCCAGCATACAGTTGAAGAAAAGCTCATCTTAGCTGGTGTATTGTGGTTGTGGCTCTCTTAACCATAGCCATATACGCAGACACACATACAGATACACGATTCACCTGTTAAACTTTTCGTTTTTTATTCATCTATCGTTTCGCTTAATTTGAAAGAGAATTCGCTCGCTCTTGGCCCGATCAGTGTGTTAGTGTGTTACTCAACAGTACAACACAAGCTTGGCGGCGCATTCTGACGACAATGGCAATGACCTTTCACCACGCACACCAGCGCAAGATTGCGCGATTCCTTTTCGCTGGCTTGTTCGTTGCCGTTGTTGGATATTCTTTGGAACCTGAAATTATGGTCTTTGCCAAAGACGAAGAAGGTGGCGGTCTAAGGCATAAGAAGGGTTGCCTCTGTGGAATAGCAAAACAAATCAGCTAACTAATCAACCAACCAGATCTGCTGTGGTAGGTTGGCTCGATCATGGCTCGATCGTTTGGGTTGGGTATCTTCATATGTGGATAATGAAGATGCGACGGCGATTGAAATAATTCCCCCCCTCTAGGTTTCAAGTCGGGTTTATTAATTTAAATAAATTATTAAAGTTATTAGCGGTTGGAGGTATATATGCCCATTTCATGGGCTTGTTGCGGTCTTCTTGTAGCAGTATGCTGGATGATGGCTTGTGGTTGTGGTACTTTCTTTACCTTTCTCCATGCGCAGAGACAGGCGGGTGATTGCATTAATTGTGTGTTGTTCTGCGAAATGATTAACACATCCTTGGGTGATGAGATGGAAGGTACAGGTATGGATTTGTTGAATTTGCTCAACGGGCAGTGGAGTCAGAGAGTGGCATATTATTGCGACTGAGTTATGGGCGTCTTTCAGACAAATTTCGTTTTTCTCCAATACAAAGTACAAATGTAAGACCAATCTGAACGCGACACAGATTTAACAAAACCTTTCCTCTAAGATCTGATCTAGAAGGTTACACGTTACTCTAGGTCTAGGGTTCCCGCCAAAATAACATACATAAACATTAAGACAACTAAGATCGGGCCTAGCGACATCAAGTTCATTTACAAAGTGTTGTCCATATCGACTCATAAGAATGTTTCGCATTTGATCAATTAAGGTATTATTTTGTATTTATTGTAGATACCTCAGTCTCTGGATGGAGCAGAAATGTGGATGATAGTTCAAAATATTCAGAAAAGTATTGCCTAAAAACAGTTTTAAGCTTTTTTTTTGTATTGATTTAGGTTTTTGTATATAATGGCAAGTTCAATGATATAAAGTCAAAATAAAAAAAAAATCATTGGAAAGCTATACCTAGCCGCTATCTCATAAACATAGCGCAGTGTTTCAATCGCTCGATCTTAGCTTTTGATTATTGAAAGAATTTTTGTAATAACTCCATGGGTTACATCTTAGAAACAAACTCTACCCCATATGAACGTTGGTTTGCCAATATCTAAAATGTACAAAAAATGTCATCGAAGTCGGTTCAAGCGGTTAGGGTCCTGTAGTTCGATCGCGGCGCCATTATTGTGATTTAGTTATGAATATAAACTATCCACGGACCCATTCAAACACACGAATAGAACTTCATCAAAATCGGTCCAGCCGTTTAGGAGGTGTCATGTTACCAGATCGCAGGGACCCCTACCGGGTCCTTGTTAATCCCATATAATCCCGAAACGTTATTGTTTCGACGTACGTCCAGCAGTTTAAAGTTTAAATGTATTCAAAATTTGACGTTTGTGTGTGACAGTTCCAGTTACCGAATATTTTAAAACGTTATCGTTATCGCCTTTTCCAAAATCCCTTATTGGACATAATGTCTCATTTTTTTATCTCTTTTTCCAAAATCTTCCGGGACGAAATCCCAAAATCTCCCATCTACATTCATACTTATTGAATCCCGCGTTAAAATCCCCTGTTCCACAATTTAGAATTTATCCGTTTTCTAAACGCGTAGTTTTGGCTGTAAAGTTAAGCAATCAACACAATATAAACTTTGCATATACCCAACCTTGCACCTTTTTCAAATCCTACAGTGACCAGAATCAGGGGGGTTGCAGGGGGCAGCATGCTCCCTTATACGTATCTCACTCTGTCGCGCGACAGAATTAATGACACCAAACCAAAAAACTGAGTTTTGTCCCGTGGAGATTTTCTCTGAGAGTCAGAGTAAGGGTTCCAGCACAGGGGATTATGGAACAAACGATTTTGGAATAGGGATTTTGGAAAAGGAGATTTCATCACCAACCCCTTCCAAAATTGTGCCGAACTACCAAAAAACTTGGTGAACGGGTGGTCTAGGTTTGGCAGAATCGAAATTCTCTATTTAGTATCTTCGATTGTAGCGACAGTCAGGCTTCGCTTAACCCTAGAAGGGTAATCTTCGTCGATTCGACGGACATCTATTTAATTTTTTCGATTTTCTCTTCGATCTTAATTCTGATCGCATCTTCTCTCCGTGACACACCAGCCATCTCTAAGGTCTTTTGGTTTGTGGAATTTCGTCGAAAAAATTGTTTGGGTAAGTCTTGTTTTTATCGAAAAATGGCGCCAATGTTCGTCGGAACGACGAAGATTATACCTTCTACGTAAATTTTAGTGTTCGATTCGACCTAATATTTAAAAAAAATTCCAACAAAATTAACGAACAAATAAGAGAGGACAACGTAGATGCAATAAATGTAAAGAAGTGAACATTTTTACATAATTCTTTAAAAAAATGGCACTTGACCAAGTAATCATACGATACGTACAAGGATAGCGCTGGGAGCATAAAGTTGAGCTTTGTAACAAATGCTCAAAATGAATTATTTTTTTGGGATATATTTTATTTTTGTTATCAGTTAATTTTTAAGTTTTTGTGGTTTTATGTTATATTTTCTTATTTTTCTATATACATATATAAAAGAAAGTGTCCGAATGATTTGATGATTTATACTTTGTTGGAAAGGTATTTTCTCAGTACGGGTTTTAAAAAAAAGAAAAATTGGACAAAGGGGCGTGGCACCTCCCATACAAAAAAAAATCTTATATATTGAAAACCACTGAATCGATTGAGTTCAAATTTACATACGATCTTAGGTATCAGCCCAGGAGTATTCCTGTGAAAATTGGTCAAAATTGGACAAAGGGTCGTGGCACCTCCCATAGAAAAAAAAACATTCAAAATCTTATATCTCGAAAACCGCGCAATCAATTGAGTTGAAACTTACAGACAATCCTAGGTATTGGCCAAGGAGTGTTGCTGTGAAGATTGGTCATAATTGGACAAAGGGGCGTGGAACCTCCCATACAAAAAAAAACATTCAAAATCGTATATCTCGAAAACTGCCAAATCGATTGTTTCAGAAGTGCACCTGTGAAGATTGGACAAAGGGGAGTAGCACAGCCCATACAAAAAAAACAGTCAAAATCTTATATCTACAAAACCGCCGAACCGATTGAGCTCAAATTTACAGACAATCTTAGGTATTGGCCCAGGAGTGCTTCTCTGAAGATTGGTCAACATTAGACAAAGGGGCGTGGCACCTCCCATACAAAAAAGATCTTCTATGGGGTGAAAATCGATGACGTTGTAACTCGATAACCGCTGGGGCGATACTCATGATTCTTTTTTTGTTTTGTTCGTATTGCTGTATTTCAGGTTTACGCAGAAATAAAATTCCAGAAAATTGATTTATTCTCATTTTTCTCATTTTACGATAGAACATTATTATCTAAGACCTAAGCAATACTACTTATGTGCACGGGCAAAGCCGGGCGGGTACAGTTATATTACATTACCTATATAAAAACGTTGGTGCGTATGTAAGTCCGATAATGGCCGCTGAACCACTGAAGCTATCTGCCTTCATTCCAATTAAAAGAAATAATTGAACAAAAATATCAAGCTAGTTTTATTTAAAAAAAGTAGTATAAAAAAATGTTTTTTTTTTTTTTTAATTTTTGCTTAAAAAAAGAAATGATCTCTTAATATTAACTATTAAAATAAAAAAGCATTTTGTGCATTGCCTTTAATCTACTAAAAAATATGGTTAGCTTTCTAGGGTTAAGGTCTTGCTTAACTCTGTTACCCGTTCCAAAATAGTTCGGGGATGCAAGAACTCTTTGAACTCGGTCGTAAGGCTGAACTCTTTGACTCTTGTCTGGATTGCTGGAAATGATATATCCGATGAGACTGCTAAGCAAGGCTAAGAGGATAATTTCTCGGGACCAGATTTGTACTGGGTCTTCCTGCGTCCTCGGTCAAGGCTTCCATTGACGATTGGATCTCAAACGAACACAATTATTGTTTATGACATGGCTCTACAGGAAGCGAGCAGACTAAACGCATGGTCCCTAAAGCCAGTAAGAAGTCTGCGGCATTCCTGCTGTCTCTCAGTAGAAATGTCTGCAAAAAACTTATTGGCGTTCTTACAGGGTAAGTCATGAATATACTACTTCCCAGGTAATGCATGCGATAGAGGTCATATCACTTATTCGGTAATGCAGGACATTTAAGTAATGAATTTATACTACTTCCCACTTCGCTTTTGCTAAGCATCTTAGTGTGCTAGGCTTAAGTGATACCACTGTCTACGACTCTTGCGGAGAGGGCGACGATACTTTGGATCATTTCCTGTCCTGCCTTTGCTCAGATCAGGTGGCAGATTTTTTCCGCTGATGTGGTGAGTGCTGATACTGTAATCTCCTCATCGCTGAAGTGCATTCTCTGAAAGTCGAAGAAATTCCAGTAAAATGGGTTATATTGGATTTGCTTCCTTAAAAATGTTTTGCATTTGGTTAATCTTCTAATAAACTGAGAATAAACAAAAACAAAACAAATGACATGTGTAGTGTAGTGTATCGAAACGGTAAAAAAAACAGCACTACCCTTCGGTCAAACAATTAGTGGCTGATAAATTGTTCTACCAGTTAGTTTATTAGCAACCTTTATCTGTAAAAAAAAACTATCCGAAACTTTATCCGGAACCTTTGAAACTGGCCTTTAAAGTAGTAAGTCAGTCGACTTTATTAAAATCAGTTGCAGAAGACCAATACAATAAGCTGTTGAGTGGTTCACGGGATCTCCACCACGTCATCAGCGTCTGTATCTTAGAATCGTTAATTCAACTTTCAAGTGTAAATTCAGTCTCATACTCACTAACTATGCCCTTCGTCACAAAGATATTTCAAATAATCGTCTTAATTGAGAAGATACTTTAATCAAAAAATATCTATACAATTCTTGGCGCCCCACAAGACATAATAAACTCGTCCTACCGCTCCTGAACAGCAATAAAAAAAACTAAAAATATTTTTACATCGAATTTCATGTTCCGAAGTCTACAAGCATGCAAACATACATATCATCACACTAAAACTCAATTTGCAAAGATTAAGATTGAAATTAATTAATTTCCGTCAATGTCCGTCCACATGTGCGGCTATTTGTCTTCCATGTCTGTCTGTCAGCCTTTCACGTTGTGTTCCAGTTGATCATTCTCATTAATTACCATCGTTTATAATGAAGACTGCTTCGGTCATGGTATATTCAAAGTCAACCATTTTGATACGAATTTTTGTACACAGAAATTATTAATTTGCAAGCTCATACACCACCAAAACGAGTGTTGTTAACCGTTTTGCATGTATTATCCTCGATATAACCGAATTTAAATATTTATTGTTATTTTAATTAGTCGTAAAGGTGTATTAATCGGCAATTTTATGCAGGGCACTACCTCTGAATAATGTTTGTCCAGCTTTATTATATAGAAAACCTGTTAGAAAGGGGGATAGTAAAATGTTCTAGATTATACAAAAACGGTTTCTGCAATAAATTTCGTAAACAAAATAATTATGAATGAAATTTACGATGATGTGCTGTATGATATTTTCAGCACCTTTCTATTGTTTTTATTAAGATGAGACAGCGTTTTGGGAATATGAAAGTAGTTGAGCGCCCACACAAAAAAAGCTGGTCGCTAGTAGTCTCATTGGACTTTTCTAGGATCCTTTTATTTTAACTTCGACCGACCATTCTGTGAGCAACTGACAAAGGCTGAAGGTGGTTCCAAACGTTTTTTTAAGGAGCTATGAGGCCATGAGGGGCATTTTTTTTAATTTAATGTTTCTTCAAAAACCCCCTTTTATTAGGCTTAATAGAAGCTATAAAAACGACTTAAATAAGTTCTGGAACTTCTAACTAAAACTTGCAGCTAAGGATTAACGATGCTTAAGGAGATCGATTTTTAGGGAGCTAGTGCTGCGGTTGAAGTCGAAAACAGAGAGGTTTAAGTTGACCTTTCTAGGATATACGAGATTTTGGTTCGTTTGAGCCATAGGAGGATGGGGGCAACTACAAAAGTTAGTGTTAAAACAGATAGAGTTGTAAAGAGACGTGCTTTCACCGGAGCCTGAGAGGAGTCTGTGAATGAAAAAAATGTCTGCAGCGTCGCGGCGTTCCTCAAGAATATTTAGCCTAATTTAGTTTCAGACGGTCGCGATAAGGAGGTAAGATTACTCGATCATTCCAAGAAAGACAACGAAGAGCAAATCGAAGAAAACGACGTTGGATGCTCTCGATTCTGGAAGCATGAACTTGTTGAAAGGGACACCACACTTGGCCATATCGTACTCGAGGAGGGGACGAACAAAAGTGATGTATAAAGATCTGAAATAGAGCTCGCAGAATTCTTTGGACCAACTTTTAACGAAGCCAAGTGATGAGTTTGCTTTGGTAATTATCTCATAAATATGCGAACGGAAATTGAGCTCCCTGTCGCATAAAATGCCAAGGACACGAATGGATTGCACGAGAGATAAAGGTTGACCGTGGGGAAGGTAAATTCGGGGAGGAGACTTGTTGCTCTTACGTGAAAAGGTGATAGATTGACATTTGGAGACATTAAGGTCTAAACAGTTTTTTAGATCTTTTTAAGGAGACTGGAATCGTGTTGTGAGGAAATGGGTTTGAAAAATTTGGTATCGTCACCATAGACGAGAAAGAGAGTGCTGAGTATTGAATGACCCTTTTAATCGTTACTCGTTAGGATGAAGAGAAGGGGACTTAGAAGACTACCCGAGCTGGAAAAGGTACCGGGCGTGAGAACGGACCTGAAGCTAACGCTATAAAAACGGCTTTCCTGATGGTATGAAGATATCCATTTTAGCAAAATGGGTTCGAAACCGAGGCCAGATAGTTTAAAATGTATTAATTTATGGAAAATCTTATCAAATGCCTTACTAAAATCAGTTGTAATAAGGCGACTTCTTTTCCACTTTCTAAGGCAGCTAGATTGATATTGTAGTCAAGGTAAAGTACGTACCATATAAAGGGTGGGCCATCTAGTGGTATCTTTTTAATTCATAGGTTATTTTGACACTGACAGCTGTTTTCCCCTCGAAATCTTGACTGAAAGTCAATATCATACCTCCTAGTACGGGAGCCGACTGCAGGATTACCTACCTCATCGAGTTAAAGGATAATTCGCATTTCAATTGAAAGTTAAGAAAGGGACAATGATGAAACCACTGGTCGGACAGTCATTATCCTGCCGGGTTTCGAAATAACGGGCCACTTCCGGTACAGTTTTTTTTGTGTTTACTTATGTCATAAGGTTAAAGCACAAAATTAATTTTATTAGATAGAGGTTAATTAGTGTTGCACATAAAGCTTGGTCGGACAAAATATATCCTGCCGCAACCCTTTGTCCGACCACTTGAAAGTCCTGTTTTTTTTATGTTTACCTACCTCATCGAGTTAAAAGATGAAACTGGTGTCAAATTATAGACAACATCATCCTCTTTAAGAATTCACTGGTCGGCCAAACCTTTACCTGCCGAAACAATGCGTCCGACCACTTTTTAGGCTATGAGCATATCGTTTCACTCCCCTTCGCGTGCCTGGCAAATTCAATTATTTTCAATAAGTACCTTAGAGAGTACCAAAAAAAAAACTAGTGTCATATAAAAGCTTACAACACCTTTTTTAAAAATGTAGTTGTCTGCCAGACCACATCCTACTATATCCGCTCATATCACACGTTTCTAAGGCATCAACTAGTTATTTTGGGGTAAGGACCATACTTTCTAAAGTAGCTAAACAAATATAATTTCTTGTAGAACCTACAAACTAGTCTCAAATTATAGCCTAGAACGTCCTCTGTCCGAAGCCAGCAATTATTTAGACTTTAACCTACTGAAACAAAGCGCCCGACCACTTTCTAGACTATGAGTATGCAATCTACTATGGGCAGAACTTGCTCTATATGTACAGTGGGTTGCCAAATTAATAGGGACATTAATCCACATTTACCGGTTTTTTTGCGAGTAATCGGAATATTTTAGTCCAAATTTAATTTTAAACTGGTAATAGCAGCTACTTGTCTTTGGGAATGACTCGAATGAGTTAATAAAGTTCTTATTTCCGTTCTTTTTCTTGGAGTGATATCCATTCCTCGACTCATTCTGTTCCGAAAAAATGCCTAAAATCATTAAAAAAAAAGATTTTTTTTTTTTAGAAAAGCTTTGCTTTAAACAAAATAAAGTGCATTACTTACGTTTCAATTAAAAGAAGTTAAAAAAATGTCCCCAATAAATTTTCAAAAAAAAAAACTTTTTTATTTTTGTTCTGCCTTTGATTGCACTTCAAGAATAAAACCGGTTTTTCCCCCGAATAAAACCATTTTGAATATCCGCCGACAGTGAAAAATAACCGTTAAGCACATAGACTGAGAAATAAAAATCACGAGGTACGCTTAGAACCAAAACAAAAGCTCAAAAGAACACTGAAACAATGTCCCTATTAATTTGGCAACCCACTGTATGTAGTAAACTTTATTGTTTATAAAACGAACCCTATCGAGTACAAACATAAATCTGGTATCAAATGGAAGGTAATAACGTCCTCTTTTAAAATCGATCAGTCGGCCAGACCTAAACCTGCCGAAACCGTACGTCCGACCACTTTTTAGGTAATGAATAAAATTGTCTAACTGCAGGACATACAATAACATACATAAGTTTTAACGATATAGGCGTTGCCATACAATTAGTTCACAAAACTAGTTGTGGAGATACAATTTTTAAAGAATTCACACCATTTCCATCTATATTAGAACCACATTTAGTGGCCACCAGCAAGTGCCCATTCCCAATCGGCTATATCCAGTTTATTGAACATCTTAGCATCTCGTTACCATTTCTCAAACACGCGCATTAGTTAGCAAATTATAACCAATTAATCCTGTCGTGTATATACTTTGTATATCTTCATCGGGAGGTGTGCCAATCTGTATCCACAGTCCAGCCTGTGCTCTCGCAACATGAATAATTTATTTACTTCCCATTGCGTGTCACTTTGGCATTTTTCAAGTTCGACAATTGGTAGCGTGTCTTCAGACATTTTATTGACAGAATGCGATGTATCTACATCTGGATCAATTACATCTATCTGCAGTTGCACCAGTTGTCCGCCTATCCTCACACTTATACCCACCCATGAAGGTGTTGCCATTTCATAAATCGAGACAAACCGCACAATAACAATTAATTATACAAAGTCACCCCCAATCGGCCGGCGCGCCGATGACGGCGATGACCTGTTGCATAAATGGATTGTGTCACTGACAGTGTGCCAGCGGTAGCATTGACAAATTAGTCGAAACCACATTAAAACAAAAAAAAAAAAAAAAAAAAAACAAGCAACAACGCAAGGCAAGCGAAACCAAAGCGGCCGACATTAATGGTCTCCTTTTAGAGGGTCGGGGCTTTAACGAACCACCGACTGTGTCCGTCGACGACGTGACGTGTAATGCGGTTCTTTGGTCTTGGACTTGGCATTGGCGAACGAACGATCATTGCCCGGCACTAGTAGCTATGGGTATACGATATATTAGTGGTGGCGAATCACTCCCTCAAATTAGGACAAGTCGCGCATATTTAATTATGACATGCGTGACACAATTTGACAGTTATGGTGCGTCAAAATGTTCTTGGAAAGGGACGATCGGATCGGATCGTATCTAAATGCCTCAGTCGTTTTTAATTAAAAAGAAGAATGAGCATTGTTTTGCCAAAAGTCAAATGCTGATGAGGGAAGATAGCAACAAACCGTTTATGGGGTGAGTTCTTCCTGTCTTTTGAAGTGCGTGGAGTGTTCCGGTCTTCTAATAAATATTTATGTACGCGAATAGGCTTTGCTACTGATTATAGATTCTAATGGCATTGTTACGATGATGACGAAAGTTATGAGCGTATATACCTGAAACGTGGGCAGGAAAACCACTTTTCCTTAAACTACTGCAGCAATCGCAACACGTAAATTGGAATTCAGTGTACAGAAGGAAAGGCATTTTTTGAATGTAGTGTGCAGGTATCGTCGTTCTAGAATTACATAATCAATCATTGGAGATGACTTAATTTTACAACTTTTGGGATATTTTTCAAAATAAAAGTAAAGGTTCCAGCGAGGTATAGACTGACAGATTACCTCTTAAAAATGTTGAGAGATGGCAGCACTATGCAGCGATAATAAGCTTAAAGGCTAGAGTCACCAAAATAAAGCTCACATTGACACATGCCTCGACGGAGGATAAAGGTGACATGACATGACAAAAAGCATGTCAATATGACGTCAAATTTTGTATACACAAACCATGAGGACAAAATCTGCATCAGCATGTCAAAAATTGCCGCATTAAAAACTTTAGAAAAGGTGCCTTAAATGCGACACTACGCCGGACTATAGGCTATTTGAATTCACGGACCAACAATGTAATGTGGATTTCCCCTACTGAGACCACGAAGAACTAGTTTTCGACTCGGACAACTTAAAGTGCTAGTACACGGTATGTAGCACGCCACATATATATGTGGCTCTGACGTAATTTTGGCGTCAGCGTGTGGAGCCAATAGCTCCATGCCGTGTACAATCTCCCTTTGTGCTGTCTATCGTGACGTCAGATCTACATATATATGTGGCGTGCTACATACTGTGTACTAGCACCTTTAGTTAGCAGTTATACATAAAAAGTTGACGAAATAGGGTCGTAGGTTCCTAGACGTAAACCTTTTTGCAACCACGCGTTATCTCAAATCAATCAAAAAGACTTCTGCTCCAGATTAAAGTACAGAAGACATTATTATGTTCTAAGTTCCACCAGACGGCATGCAGTATAGGCCAAAGGCATCCCTAGTAATGTTAGTAAGCCCGGCATCGGTAGATGTGAAGAGATGGACACACATATATCCCAAGATAAAAGAGAAAATATATTTGAAAGTCGTAAACAAATATTTGTTGGTTACGGAAACTACCTTTTACCAAAGGTTTTCCTACATACATAAAAAGCTATGCATGTCTTCGTTACACGTCATTCAATGCTAAATTTAAAGTTTAGCTTGGGGTTGGGAACTAGAATCACTCCCAGATAGCTGTACGATAAGGAGAGTGGTTGGCCGTTGGTAAAATCGAGTATTCCGGTTTGGGTGGTTCGCCTTTGCACATGTTTGACACCAAGACCAAACACATTTTGCCCCAATGGCAAATCTTAATGTTAAGAGCATTTTCTGTCAATTTCGGACCTATGAGTATGGAGCTTGAGACAACTAGCTACGGACCGAGCTTTTATTTTATGGATGCATTCAAGGCTAGATGTTAGGTTAGACGCTGGGTTGTGTGGGGAACACAAGACACTAGGCATCTTAGTGGGCCCATCCCGATCCCTGGGGGAACCATCATTTAATAGATGGAAAAACCTGGACGAATCCAAAGGGTTTATAATATTCAAAGTAGTCTCAGTAGGGCGTACCAGCTGACATACACCATTCGTGGGATTCGTGCTAAACCTCACCTCTATTCTTTCTTCGCGGGACTGCCGTTAGGTATGACTTTGTAGAGCTCCTTGTTATAAAGTAATTCCTGCTAGGTTCTTCGGTTCTTCTTAATATTTAAAGCCATTTCAGCGCATATCTCTACTCAGTCGTCTTCTGATTTCAAAAAATGGATTTCTAGAAGCTGATGGCTTGGTAAATTCGCTCTTCCCCCTGCAAAGCGCCTTTCTGGGCATTTGTGCGGAAAGGCGGGCTATATCGTAACCAAATGGGTGAAGCTACATATTTTCAATAGCCGTCGTGCCCCGACAGTAACTATGTAAACTGATAGTTGCCATCCCCGTATGTTCTGTTTGTCCTGACGTCAATATCGGGAATCAGTTATTCCACCTGCCTTGCCACAGTTCTATAGATGTTGCCCTTTCCTCATCTTTTACCTTTCTGGTAACAATGACCTTTTGACGGTTGGATATTTGGCTAAATTAGGTCACTTGCATCTCGCTGTCGAGAATGTCGATGGGAATCATTTTTAAGCAAACTGCATCGTCTGAACATTGTGGGAATAAACTTATTATTCTTATTCGGTATAGTCTATAGGCTGACGAGAGTTCCCTTATTACTTTCTTTGTTGTAAGAGCCCCGCCCAGATCGGGGCAGTGTATACAAATATTGAGCTGACAACTCTGAAACTCTGAGCGATATTTGGGAAAGAGCTGCTTACGTACTGGACGTGCGTCTTAAAGCTTATCCTGTTGTCGTCCACTACTCTTATGTCTCCTTAAGCCCATTGATTTGGTTCCAAACCCATAAATTTCCATATTCCGCAGTCTTTCGGCTGGTTTATCAACACATCTTCGGTCTTGTGGGAAGTTAGTTCTTGATCGGAAGACTTTAGCCATTTTTTTGATTCTGACGACTTCTTTATCCGTGGCGGACTCTATCTCTTAAATGTATATTTCGCCACAATAATCACGGTCAGCAAAACTGATCATCTTAACTCCATTGTGGCAGCGTTAGCATTATTCTACAGGAAGGGTCCAAGATCGAAGACTTGTGGTACCTCAACTTCCCGTCGGTAAAGTAGCTTATGACTATTTTCACCAGGTAGTGCGGCGTTTCCATTCTTCCAAGGGACCTTCTTAAAAAGGGTGTTTTTTTTTAGAGGTATAGAACTTTGAAATATAATAAAACAAAGATGATTTTTTTTAATTGCCATGAAATTTACTTTATTCAAAAGATAATCTTCTGGCATTATAATTTAAATATGATTTCTGGCATATGACCGCCACGGCTGGCTCGGCCGTAGTCTAATCTGTAGGTCCAATTTTCGATGACATTTTGCAACATTTGTGGCCGTATATCGGCAATAACGCGGCGAATGTTATCTTCCAAGTGGTCAATAGTTTCGGGCTTATCGGCGTAGACTAGCGACTTCACATATACCCACAGAAAATAGTCAAGCGGCGTTAAATCGCACGATCTTGGAGGCGAATTCACGGGTCCGCAACGTATTTCGAACAGAACCATGATTTTCAAAATAAATTTGCACAATTTGGAAGCGTTGTTCAGTTGAAAGTCTATTCATGTTAAAATGCCAAACCAAACTAAAAATAAATCACTTAACAGCTGACAAAATGGCCGCCAGCCAAAATAGTGTTGCCAACTTAAAGTTCTATACCTCTAAAAAACACGCTCTTTAGATGACCTGTTCGCCAAAGTAAAGGCGAATATTTCTGTGTCCCTCTTCTCCAAATCTCCAGTATTGCTTCAGTGCTGTACGTATCTACTACTGTCGTAGATACCGCATCTGAATCCATATTCGTCGGCTGACAAAGCCCCTTTGTCCTCTGCCGTATATTTTACTTTCTAGAACTTTTACATCTAGCAGACAATATTGGAAGATACAAAAGATCTGTTTTTTTCCACATCTATCTCAGTGAAGTAAAGTAAAGTAAGATTTTTAACACGCAATCCCAACAACTACGAACGGTTTGACACTTTCGAGACTCTATTTAGTTGTTGTAATTGCGTGTTAAAAATCTTACTTTACTTTACTTCACTGAGATAGATGTGAAAAAAAAACAGACCTAAAGATGATTCATTTGGTGGCCTATTTCCTTTTGGTAGTAAAATCAGATGTTGGAGTTTCCATGGTTTAGGAGAGAATCACATTTGCATCATTGGAATTAAAGGTCTAGTCGTTTTCGAAGGGCCGCTTTGAGTGCCATATTCGGGCGTTTTGTTGTGGCCTTTCCTGCATGCTTCGTACAGTTCCTTCGGCGCGATTGCAATTATGCGGTTCGAGCTTATCTCCCTTGTGGTGATGAACAAAGTAGACCGAGCTGTCTCTAGAGATATATTGGTGGATGTCTAGGCTAATACAAGACTGTAAATAGATTATGTTTAAGAGCAAATACCTTGGATGTCCAGAAATTACTCCTCTACAAAAAGGCTTGGCCCTCACGATAATTCCACCTGCAACTGAAATTTGAACACCTGTTACCTGTATGATCGCCAACAGTTATTTGTAAGGAATTCCAGATTAAGGTCACACCTTTGACTTTCCCCAAACCATTTGTCGATCTTTATCTTCTAAACTTTTACAACAACAACTTTAGTGAGTTCCGATAATAGCTCACACCGGCACCACACCATAATACTGCCCGTGATGCAGTTATAAGGTCTTAAATTTTATCACACAAATCCGTGTCCAAGTCTTAAGTGATATTGTGCACTTTAAGTGTTAAAAAATGTTTAAAATCTAATCCAATCGCACTGTTTACAAGAAATCTCCATTGCCTTGCGCGCATTACCTTAAATGAATGTTTGGCCAGAGCTCGCCGTCTACCGTTCTAATCAGCTTACATTATTTTGTAAAATGTAAATTTTGTCCCCCTCCCTATATAAACACAAAAATAATCTTTCACCCGAACTGGACCGTTCCGGATGACAATAAAAGACCTGCGCGCGGCGCTACAGATGATACACAATAAACAGCTCACTATGCCAAAGCCACCTGCCCTAAGCCTGTTCCAATATTCCACGCCCACATGCACGAGTACAAATTACACCGATTTCTAATTCCGCCGCTCGCTTGTGGAATATTAAATTAACTCTTAAGTGAATGCTAATCTCCTGTCATCACAATAATTATTTAAGTTCCACTTTCGACGAGAAATAAAATTCTCAACATAAAACATAATTTTTTTTTTGAAAACAAATTCGAAACCGTTTTGGAAAATTTAACCTCGGCCTCGGAGGGGAGTGGGGTTTGAGAACCGATTTCGGTCTTAGCAGAGCGACAAGATTGATTTTGGTGATATTGGGAGAGCTTTTGGATGCACCCATAAAACAGTGGAAGCCACTTAGAGCGTCCTCTAGCGCAATGGCATGCAACTTTGATGGACCATTTGTCGTCCTCTCGCGGCATATCGATCTTGCTTGTCGGGGACCATTAAAGCGATACGCAGATTAAAGTTGTATAGTTGTCCTACTATCGGGTGCTGTAACTGGTCATAAATAGCCGCAACGACCGTTCGATAAGTTAATTGCACTGCCTCGAGCAGATATGCACAGGCGCGCACAGAATTGTGTTGAACCTTCTGGGGACCTTTGGAGATTGATTTATTCTGCCGTTTAGTTGGCCCCCATTATGGAAACATTTATTCAGATTGCTCCGATTCTAAATCGTCGTCGCCGGCCAGCATCATGGTTGCTCTGGTCCCGCTCTCACTGTGTGCACAGGTGACATTCTACTACTCGGATCGGACGTCTTTCGTGTACCTATAGATTTCTGTGTCGGAGATGCAGAGCTCGGATTTGCATTTTTAGCTGTCGCACACACTTTAATGAGAGTTTAGGGTTCAGACGCTGCCTCTATTAATGGTGCGATTAACTAATGAAGGGTACTTGGATTGCAGTAGACGCATCCATGCAGAAGCCGAGGGTGTCGGGTTTCAGTGGAACACAGAGGCCAATCATAAATCACGTCAACCTATGTAGGATGCGATCGAGTGGGAAGATATGTGAGGAAGTGTGTGGTTTGAGTGATTTATTTCCAATACTGAGGCATGTGGGATGATCGTTATGTTAAGCACCTTGTAAGCTGTGCCCAAGAAAACTGTCAATTAGGTGTAATCTGTTTCAGGTGGCTGTTCTGATTTGCGACCGAAAATTGGGAGGACACTGAAAGTCTCCTTAGTTATTTACAGCTAAAGCATATGCAATCAGCTATTACCGAGTGGCAGGTATCACTACTTTAGTGGAGGAGCAAGATCCTACAACTTTGTGGTGTCGATAACTTGAAACGCTAAAGAAGGAGCTGTACCCGAAACATGGGATGAAAAAGAAGAAGCTGAACTTTACACTGCAGCGACGTGAAAGGCGGTCATGGAGGGACTTTTGATCCGAATATGTGGAGTACAACTGAAGTCCGTGGACTACAAAATATTGTCTCCAATCGATCGGACTCATTTTTTCTAGAAGAGGGGATATAGTGGAAATACAAGATCACACAAAACGACGTCTCGATGAAGGTGCATCTGAAAGCTATATGTCAGATAAGCCCCAGGATGCAAGGAAACAAGGTGCGAACTGGTAGGCGCTAGAAGCGGCCAAGAGTCAAGAAATACTTAGTCCTATTCTATGATGCTAACGCCCATGATTCTATTTGAGTTATGCTTCGTCTGTTATCGGGGAATTGATCCCACTTTGATTGCAGCAAGCCGAAAGAAAATCCAAGACGTAACCTTTGTTTCTCTGAATAACTCCAAGTCCAAGTTTATGGTTGGAGAGTTTTCAACATGGCATCGTTATTGGATACTCTACGACTTGCAACTTCATACGCAGGTTTGGAATGAATTCAGTAATCTCAGAAAAGATATGGGGCGAAGTTATCAAAGCGGTACATGGTTCCAACAACCTCTGCCTGGCCAAAGATCTCACAAGATCGGAAAAGAAGTCGCGAAGTATTCGAAAGGAACGCCCCCTTGTAGTTGTAGGTTCCCAAGATCGCAGAATACATACGAAGCTCAAGGTCTGGATGGAACTTCGCCTAAATCAAAAACTTTTGATTTTACTCGCTCCGTGTCTGACACCAAAATCGGTGTGCGCACCAGTCCACACACAGCACACATTTCCGTACTCCGACACCGGTGCAGACACAAGTGTAGTATCTATGGGCCGCTTAAGAGGGAATTATCGAGTGGAACTATTGGAGCCATTTTTTTTCAAATCAAGGAACCGGTGTCGGATCGATATATCTGCAATGAAAAATGTACGGGGAGCTGGCCTGAATCACATGAACAGACACTGGAAATACTGACTGTGACCTACTTCCCAGGATACAATAATGTGCATCAGTATCACTAAAGACAGGAGGCAGGGAATGGATTTAGATACAAACGGCGAAATAATCGAGAGAAGAAAATAGCAACCAACAAATTGGCCCGCTTTAAACCACTAGGAATATTTAATTTTCGACACATAGTGCTTCAAAATTCAGAGAAAACTCTCATTATTATGGCTAAGCTGCATGATGCAAGTATACTGTCTAAGGCTATAATTAGGTTCTTAAAACATATCATGAGGTGTCATTCTAACACACAGTTAAGGACCACAGACTCATCCTAACATACATCACCTTTTATGGTGGAAAACTATTAAGAATACTTATAACGAAGAGTTAAGGCGATTGAAACCAGTACAGATCTCACGAATTAGGTTGGGGCATACAATGTTTAACAAATCGCACCTTTTCAACAGAGTAGAACCACTATCATGTAGCTTGTGCAGAGAGTTACTTACAGTTAACCATCTGTTACAATGCTGTAAAATAACGAAAGAACACTTTGAGGGTAAGGTCCCTAGCCTCCAGATATTACTAGATCCATCAATCGCTCCCAAAAAATCAAAATTATTTCCTCTAGCAAAACATAAAGTTAACATTTGAAATAGCATATAACACATACTTTTAAATTTAAATGAAATATAGCACTTAAGAATATTTTTTATTTTTTATATTAAATACACCAACGGTTTAAAATATCTATACATATATTTGTACATATACATTATTATAAAATAACATTAAGAACCATATTTAAGATACCTAGTATAAGTACACAACCAATAATAAACTGAATATTTGTAACAGCCATATGGGCATAGTTCCCCGGCTTAAAATCCGGACAGTATAAATTCATTTAAATACTGTATCCTTTGAAAATAAAAACAAGTAAAAGTGTTATCATCGGCCTGGCCGATGCTTTGATACCCTCCCCTGCATAAAAGTCATGCAAAATGTTCGCCATGCCATATTGGTTTGGTATAGGAGGTACCAGAACTACTTGACCGACATAGACAATTTTCAAACCAACCTGACGACGGTAAAAAGAAGTCCTCTTACAAAATTTCATTCGCCTATATCGATTCGTTTGGACGCTATCGTGATTTCAACAGACAGAGAGACACATGGGTCTAATAGTGGTTTTGTATGGGAGGTACCAGAACTACTTGACCGACATAGCCCATTTTCAATACCAACCTGACGACGGTAAAAAGAAGTCCTCTAACAAAATTTCATTTGCCTAGGTCGGTTCGTTTGGACGCTATCGTGTTTTCAACAGACGGACAGACGGACAGACAGACGGACAGACAGACGGACATGGCTAAATCGATTCAGAATGTGATCCTGATTCAGAATATATATACTTTATGGGGTCTCCGGTGACTCCTTCTTGGCGTTACAATTGTAATGGCAAAGTGAATATACCTTCCTGTGGAGGGTATAATAAAAATAATAATAACTATTAAGAAGGACTATCATCATTCAAATCTTGCCTAAATCCAATGGGTGGCATGCTTTGAAATAACCGCTTCTTACTTAGGTGGCGCTACGTTCCAGGGTAGACCTATGCCTCAACCAAAACGCCTCTCCGTCTTCAGTTAGCCCGATCTTTGGCTAACCGCCTCCAGTTGCGCACTCGAAGTTGGTTGATGGCCCTTTCCACTTTTTGCATGCCACCTAATAGGCGAGGTCTTCCTCTACTGCGTTGTCTCTCCGAGTTGGGATCGAAGACTCTTTGGGCCGGAGCGTTGGTGTCCATTCGTTCTACATGTCCTAGCCATCTTAGTCGGCAGATACGTACTTTTCTGACCAGATCTATCGATGTCGTTGTACAGCTGGTAGAGTTCGCTGTTAAATCTCCTTCAAAACAAGACCAAAAATCATTCGAAGAATGTTTCGTTCGAAACGACCAATAACATCTTCATCTGCCTTTGTTAACGTCCATGCTTCTGCGCCATAGAGGAGGACTAGGATGGTGTAGTTCTTATATGGAGTCTCCTTAGTGTTTCTTGTCAAGGCCTTACTAGTCCGTTGTCTTCTAAGGCCAAAGAAACACCGGTTGGCAAGTGCAATTCTATTTTTGATTTCTGCTGTAGTGTCAGAGTTTATAGCGGAGCCGAGACAGGCAACCAATAAGCAACCCGCTTGGTTCAATTTATGCTATAGTTCTGAGCTCTAGTTATCGGTTCATCTATAGCTAGAGCCAAATAGAAGCTTATTTTAGTAGTCTTCTCTCATTTATGGTAGGTAGTCCATTATTATCAGTACGTTTCCAACTGTGGTTGGAGACTTTTAGACCCTAGCTATGAAGAACGAATTTATTTTTTGGGATAATGGTTTCACATCGATATCAGTAAGATGGAGACCGCTACCTTGTTTGACTATTTCGTAGTCCTTCATATCGGCTCCGCGAAATAAGACCCCAAAAGTAAAAATGAAAAAAGGCCCCAATTTCAAATATGAAATAAGGCCCCACATCGATGAAATAAGGCCCCACTTCGAGGAAATAAGGACCCAAAAAAAATTAAATAAGGGGAATCGGTCCAAATTCCAATAGGGGTCAGAGCAAACATTTCCGCAGAATCCATATCGAAACCCAATCTCAGATGGAAGAGGCTAACAAATTGCGTCATATCCAGGAGGATGTGTCAAAAATTATAGCAGGGAAAAAACAACCCACCTCCTGAGTAAAACACGTACCTAAAGATATAGCTAGTATAACAGCGATTACCACTGGCCACTAGCCTATAGGGGACCATGCAGTCAGATTAGGCATTCCACATAATACACACTGTTGCAGTTGTAACGACGCCGAACCGAAGAAGAAACCCTTATTCACAACGTATGGGCTTGTCCGGTTCTAGTTAGGACTAGACACGAAGAATGGCTTCAAAGAACTTATAACCTTTTTGAATGCCATAGGCTGGATCTAAACCACCCTTCGACATAAGGCGTATTTTTTTGGGAAGTGAGTATAACAAAACCAAAAGTGAGTACCTATATACCAGTTTTGCATGTAAAACCAAAAGTGAGTATAACAAAACCAAGAGTGAGTATAACAGTTTTGCATGTAAAAGTAAAAGTGAGCTAGCTACAGATTCCCAAAAAAATACGCCTATACTTACAACAACCAGGTCAAACCAGGCACTTAGTGCTATTTGGGTTTATCTCAACCGGCACTACTACCTACTTGACTATTTTGACCGTCTACTGTTAACAAATTGCATAACAAATGTTCAGTGCTAATGAGTTTTTTCATGCTCGAAGCATTTATGACGGCTAGATGGCGTGGTTTCGCATTCGCATCTATTTTGAAAAACGATAGAAACCTTTTCTTTTCGATTTCTTTTGAATCGATTAATACCTATTTAATTGGATAACAAATATAGGGCATTGTTCTGGCATTCCAGGGCCTGTGCTCCACGAGTCCTTAGGGCAAAGACGGAGCTTATTTATCCCCTCTTTGCAAGCAGACGCATACCTACCGTATGTGAAAACATGACCTTAATCTGCATTTAAAAAGTGGCCAGTTTTCAAAGTGTTACAATAAAGAACACAATGGTACGTGGCATAGGTACCTACATTAGCACCCATCTACATTCCAATCATTCCGTTTATTTCGCCCTCCCCTCTTTCTAATTTGCTAAGTCTCTTCAATTTGCAATAACAATCAACAAACAAATCCAAGAAAAAGTAAAATTTACAACTATTACGACAGCACACTCATTGTGCTGAATCAATAAAACGATATAAACAACCCAAACCTCAAGCAACTACGCAATAACTCCATTCGCGTTGAATACCGTTAAATTCACATAACGAACAAACGGATAAATGAAACCGAAATAGAAATATCGAGAACAAAATAAGTCAACAACAGCTCCAATCAAAGGCAGTACCGTCAGTGAAGGTTTTCTATCTCAGTATCTGTAACCGTATAAGCGAAAGGAAAACAAGACGCGCAATAGAATGATGGGTAAAAAGTGAAAGAACAACACAAGAATAAGGTGCAAAAGGAAGCTCTTCTTCAGAACGACCTTATTAACTGCGAGAATGACACTACACGCACCTGTGAAGTGATTCACAAAATCTGGGAAAGAGATGTAAATAACTCGGAAAACGATGAGTCGACTTGTAAATTGGATCGCGTTCTGTCAATAATTGGCGGGCTTTACCATCAAGAACACCAACGACAAAATATGAATAACGCCGCCTGGTGCTATGTCCGGAAAGCGAAACTCCAACCCGTCCGTATAGACAGAGAAACCCTTCCGAATTGTTCGCTATTAAAATAAAAAACGCGATTTTCGTGGCAGAATTTTTGGCCTTTGCCCGAATGTAAACACGATTGGGTAAAATGGGTAGCTTCCTTCTCCCTTCCATTTACCAGAGGTGGTCTGGGTCTGCGGCTGGGTCTGGTCGGCATTTTAAATTCCTTGTAAAAGGTAAGCAACCATTCATTACCATACCACACACAGTCGCAATTTGGTGTTAAATTCTTTTCGACGGAAAAGAGATTCCAATCGCAAATACGGCCAGCGCTGTTCGACAGGGTAATATTGCGGTCGGAAGGCTGATTGGTGAGGGCACGCGTGCTGTTAATGGCAATGGCAACCCGACTTCAGGTGGATGTTCTTATTTTATTGCGTGTGATTGACCGAGTTATGCAAATTGACTGTGTAAACAAAATGAGAAAAAAAAAACAAGCAACAAAAAAAGAAAAAAAACTTTGCCGGTGGTTAAGGAGGTGTACGTGTAGGTAAGCAGGGTTGGTTGAGTTTTCTACATAACATAATCTACCATATGAACAACTGGCAGTAAACAGTTTCAGTTGTTACATTATTTGCTATATCTGTAGAAAGGGTAGGATTCCCTGTGAATTGTAGGAGGAAGAAGACGTTTGTTTGAATTTTATGGCATTTCAATGACAGCACTTTGACAGTTGACCAGAGATGGTCGAAATGACAATTATTTTTCGCGGAAACATTTTATTACTTCTGCAGTTAGGTACGTGGGATAATTTTGTGCACGTTGCAAAGGTAACAAATGTACCGTTAACTGTTAAAGTGGGGTCTGAGGTGTCATTGATATGTCAGAAAATTCAAACTTTTGTATTTTTTTTTTTTATAAATTGTTGTTTATTTTGCTTCGGCAAAATATGATCACCGTATATCAAATTTATATTTATATCTATATAATTCTTCTGTACGCGTGTTGTAACCGAACTCCTCCTAAACGGCTGGACCGATTTCATTGAAATTGTGTGTGTGTGTTTGAATGGGTCTAAGGATGGTTTAGATTCACATTTGGTGAAAATTGGACAAAAGTGCGTAGCACCTCCCATTCGAAAAAAAAAACAAAAATATCGTATACCTATCTAGAAAACTACCAAACTGATTGAGCTCAAATTTAAAAAAAAATTTTGTTATTGGCCCAGAGGCGTTTCTGTGAAAGTTTGATCAAAATTGGACAAAGGGGTGTGGTTTCTCCCGTATGAAAAAATATACATTTTAAATGTTATTTCTCGACACCCATGAGAGCTAAAGTTGTAAAATTGTAGACATTGGTTTGCATTGTCCAAATAAACAATCGAATTGTGGGTAGGATTGAAAAACGGGCCATGGCACAACCCTTACAACAAATTTATTTAAATCACTATGTCTGAACATTGCGTGATTGATGCATTTTACAAAAAAAAGGCATTTGTGTTTGTAATTGATGTTCTCTTTAATGCGTGAACCGATGTTGATTCTGCAAATTTCCCATGAAAGGGGATGTCAATAGCATGGTTTATATGTGTATCTATACGATCTTGGTGTGTATTGGTTTATGACTTATAGGGGCGTGATATTTCGCATACAAAAAAAATATTCATAATCTTATTTCTCAAAAACCACCGAACAGATTGAGCTAAAATTTTTGGACAATCTTATGTATTGGCCCGAAAGTGTTCCTGTGAAGACCTATGGCATGTGGCTTTATTCTTCGACTGTCATAGAGGCCGTTTGTAGAAATTTTAACATTGATATGCATTATCCTGATAGATAAGAATATTATCTAAGCAATAGATTCCTGGAAAAACCGAAAATGTTTTGTACCACAGACCATTACAATAAAAACTGTTTATCACTGATTTAAATGAATTTGAAATTAATTTTTTTATTTTTCTATTTTTTAAGTGTTCGCTAGTATTTGATATACAGCCAGATAGGTCGTAGGTGTCCCTCAAGTCGCATCAACTTTGCGTATATCTGTAGAGCAGCCAGAACGAAAAACTCATGAAGTCGTAACCTACTGGAATGTCATCGATCTATACTTCCAATTTCACTTCTAGTAAAGTACAAAAAAATAGATATTGGAGGTGGACACCATCATGTCATAGGCTTTAGCTTTATCCGAATTTGGTTCGTTGTGGGCTGATTTCCCTGTATTATGGGCTATTTTGAATGATGCGTATTATTCGTCAGCCTATAAGCTTGTTCTAAACAGCAGCGATTGGGTTCTAGGATCTGCGGAACCGCAATAGCAGTAGAAGAGATCAGATTGCTGCCTAATCTACTACCGAAGATGTGCAGCAGCTGCAGCCACGATATGCATGGTAAACCCAGGGACCCCATTTTCCTGGATTGTTCTCACAAATTATGTGCAATCAGGTCTGGTTTTAAAACAAAGACAATGCAGGAGCCATACCACCTTAGAGTCATGGCCTTGAAAATTCGTAACTATGAAGGAATATGTACCTAATTATTTGGCACTACATGTTGATACATATATAGGATCCCGGGTCTTACTTCTCACAATCATTTTGCTTTTGTAAGTTGTTGTCTTTGGCTGAATTTAGAAGGTTTGTCAGAACAGTAATAGATGCTAGATAATATTTCAGACATGCAAAAAACCTTAAGTTGTAAATTGAACTCGAGAACCCTCACTTAGTTAGTCCAACAGACTAACCACTAATCCACCCTAAATGGCTGTCATGAAGGAAATGTCATCTAGTCAGAGCCTCCAAGGAGTATCAATGAGCAACATAAAAGTCGTCAGCTTAAGTCACTTACAGAATCTGGCACTTTATGGCTACTGTCACTGTCTATTGAGTTAGTTGATGGTTTGTACCTACTACCAGTACTACGCACTTTATGTGTAGATACATACTGTTTGAATTGTTTGTTTGGTTTTAAAAGGCCGACTGCAATGAAATCTTTCCAAACCCCATCGATCTGTTATATTTGATCGGTATATACAAATATGGAGGCGCATACTATCTATCAGCTAAAGTATCAGGCCATTTGCCACAAAAGGATCATCAGTTGAACCGGAAAAGATAATATTGCGCTGAACAGTCGAGGAGGAATCACATCAATTGGGAAAGAGTTGGAGAGTGCTGGGGCACAGGATCATATTTACTAAAACTAGATAGCTATCGATCAGCATTTTAATAAGTTTATAAGTTTATAGGCCATTTCATTAGTAGCATTATACGCTGCCTCAACTATAGAGTGCCACATCGCGCCAGGACTTTAATGGACAACACAAAAATATAAAACTACCTCCGAGCGAAATTATAGGTGGGTCGGAAAGTATACATACTTAGACTGTTATAAATCGAATAAACAAATGCCCAAAACGCATTAGCCAAAATTCTGCACGCTTCGCTGCAAGCAGTACTGCAGATGAAACAGATGTGCAGAACTCAATTTACATCGGTTGCTCTATATGCTGGAAAAAGTGCAAGATTTGGACAGTAATAATTCCCGTCTCTCTTTTGCTTGTATGCATCAGTAGCTAAATTCCAAAATTCAATGCTGCCAAGTCTATTTAATTTAATTCACTGCATTGATATGTAGAGGATTTACAAAAAGAGACATGTTGCAGTGATGTGCAGAATTTACATATTATGTATCCGCCACATAGTATTTTCTAAATTTCTAATCTTGTTACGCAGTGAATTCTGCAGCTGTTTTTAGGGCAGACTTGATACATTTAACACAAATTAAATTTCAAAAGCCAGTAAAATGAGCACTTTGGGTTAAAAATCTTCTCCAACAACTCCGATCGTTAATATATTTTTCAATTTCTTTTTTGGCATTAAGTGTCACTGCACTCGATATCGGATCTCATTTCCAAAAAAAAAAAAAAAACAAATATTGGTGGGCTATAAAAATCCTTCAGGAAATTGATTTTATTAACCCACACACCATGTAGATACTTGCAATGGTCACTTAACTCTTTTAGGACCAATTTTTCATTCCTCGACTTTTATAGTTCATTCAACATGTAAAAAAAAAAAAAACATCAACTCCTTCTTATAGTGTCATTCCTACAGATAGAAGATACAGAATCTAAAATTGTTGGCGTTGGTGATTTTTATGATTTTCCAATGCGGCAATATCTCATCGATTGATGCCCAAATTTAGAAAGGAATGCTTTCTTTTTGATCTCAAATAAAACAATAAAAACACAAAGCGACACTGATAATGCTGATAAAGCAGTAAAAGGCGACGACGAGTTAATCGCATTTTAGTTGTATCTCGATTACAATAATTGTTTTATTGCTAAGAAAAGCCATTAAATTTAAATTAACGCCCCAATATTAGGAGACTTACCAAATTCGAAACAATAAAACGAACTTTTGGTTTTTATTGAATTTCTAAGTGAATCAATAATAGAGAAAGAGACGAGATTGTATTTTAGTAGTAAGACGCGGGAGAAAGGCTATTCACTCGTGCGATGCGGTGACATTCGATATCCGTACTTATCCCTGTTTTATGAGACTATACTTGATACCGCTATATAAATAGGTAGGTATATCACTTAGAAGACGGTGAAAAGATCGCACACTTAAGTGGTATTTTAATGATCCCTAATACGAATATAAAAATGCAGATACATTCAATAATAAAAAGAACACAATTTCAGACTTTGTCATTCAGGTTGACATGTGTAAGCCTGATTAGAAGTTGTATGTATATGGATAAACAACAAGTTTTAATTTTTATGATCATACCTTGGAGCGAGGACTATATAATCTGACTGTCGCATGTTATTGGTGCTTACTCATAAGATTAGCCACAAAGTATCTATTATGTTGAAAATGCGCATTCGAGTGGATACGTGGTCCGAGTTATGCGCGTGGTCAATGACCACCCTATGGTAGTGGTTCATGTCAAGATATAGCGGCGCAATTGGTGTTTAATGACAAATATTCCGGTCATTCTTTATCAATGAACCACATTAATGGAACCTTCAATACCTTCCAAATAAAAGGTAAACCTGACACCTACGCATGGCTCATTTCGTCCTAGTTAGTGCCTACGAGAGTTAGCCCCTCTCTTTTTGATTCCAAAATTGTTGCCTTTTCGTTCCTCTACCAAGCTGCTTCAGCACGAGCGCTGACCTCTACCATTTCCTGTCGCTTTTTCGATTAATCGTAGTTCGTAATGAGGTGTACTGCCCAACGAGCTGTATGAAGTTGCAAACCTGTGAAGACCTATGGCATGTGGCTTTATTCTTCGACTGTCATAGAGGCCGTTTGTAGAAATTTTAACATTGATATGCATTATCCTGATAGATAAGAATATTATCTAAGCAATAGATTCCTGGAAAAACCGAAAATGTTTTGTACCACAGACCATTACAATAAAAACTGTTTATCACTGATTTAAATGAATTTGAAATTAATTTTTTTATTTTTCTATTTTTTAAGTGTTCGCTAGTATTTGATATACAGCCAGATAGGTCGTAGGTGTCCCTCAAGTCGCATCAACTTTGCGTATATCTGTAGAGCAGCCAGAACGAAAAACTCATGAAGTCGTAACCTACTGGAATGTCATCGATCTATACTTCCAATTTCACTTCTAGTAAAGTACAAAAAAATAGATATTGGAGGTGGACACCATCATGTCATAGGCTTTAGCTTTATCCGAATTTGGTTCGTTGTGGGCTGATTTCCCTGTATTATGGGCTATTTTGAATGATGCGTATTATTCGTCAGCCTATAAGCTTGTTCTAAACAGCAGCGATTGGGTTCTAGGATCTGCGGAACCGCAATAGCAGTAGAAGAGATCAGATTGCTGCCTAATCTACTACCGAAGATGTGCAGCAGCTGCAGCCACGATATGCATGGTAAACCCAGGGACCCCATTTTCCTGGATTGTTCTCACAAATTATGTGCAATCAGGTCTGGTTTTAAAACAAAGACAATGCAGGAGCCATACCACCTTAGAGTCATGGCCTTGAAAATTCGTAACTATGAAGGAATATGTACCTAATTATTTGGCACTACATGTTGATACATATATAGGATCCCGGGTCTTACTTCTCACAATCATTTTGCTTTTGTAAGTTGTTGTCTTTGGCTGAATTTAGAAGGTTTGTCAGAACAGTAATAGATGCTAGATAATATTTCAGACATGCAAAAAACCTTAAGTTGTAAATTGAACTCGAGAACCCTCACTTAGTTAGTCCAACAGACTAACCACTAATCCACCCTAAATGGCTGTCATGAAGGAAATGTCATCTAGTCAGAGCCTCCAAGGAGTATCAATGAGCAACATAAAAGTCGTCAGCTTAAGTCACTTACAGAATCTGGCACTTTATGGCTACTGTCACTGTCTATTGAGTTAGTTGATGGTTTGTACCTACTACCAGTACTACGCACTTTATGTGTAGATACATACTGTTTGAATTGTTTGTTTGGTTTTAAAAGGCCGACTGCAATGAAATCTTTCCAAACCCCATCGATCTGTTATATTTGATCGGTATATACAAATATGGAGGCGCATACTATCTATCAGCTAAAGTATCAGGCCATTTGCCACAAAGGATCATCAGTTGAACCGGAAAAGATAATATTGCGCTGAACAGTCGAGGAGGAATCACATCAATTGGGAAAGAGTTGGAGAGTGCTGGGGCACAGGATCATATTTGCTAAAACTAGATAGCTATCGATCAGCATTTTAATAAGTTTATAAGTTTATAGGCCATTTCATTAGTAGCATTATACGCTGCCTCAACTATAGAGTGCCACATCACGCCAGGACTTTAATGGACAACACAAAAATATAAAACTACCTCCGAGCGAAATTATAGGTAGGTATACATACTTAGACTGTTATAAATCGAATAAACGAATGCCCAAAACGCATTAGCCAAAATTCTGCACGCTTCGCTGCAAGCAGTACTGCAGATGAAACAGATGTGCAGAACTCAATTTACATCGGTTGCTCTATATGCTGGAAAAAGTGCAAGATTTGGACAGTAATAATTCCCGTCTCTCTTTTGCTTGTATGCATCAGTAGGTAAATTCCAAAATTCAATGCTGCCAAGTCTATTTAATTTAATTCACTGCATTGATATGCAGAGGATTTACAAAAAGAGGCATGTTGCAGTGATGTGCAGAATTCACATATTATGTATCCGCCACATAGTGTTTTCTAAATTTCTAATCTTGTTACGCAGTGAATTCTGCAGCTGTGTTTAGGGCAGACTTGATACATTTACCAAAAATTAAATTTCAAAAGCCAGTAAAATGAGCACTTTGGGTTAAAAATCTTCTCCAACAACTCCGATCGTTAATATATTTTTCAATTTCTTTTTTGGCATTAAGTGTCACTGCACTCGATATCGGATCTCATTTCCAAAAAAAAAAACAAATATTGGTGGGCTATAAAAATCCTTCAGGAAATTGATTTTATCAACCCACACACCATGTAGATACTTGCAATGGTCACTTAACTCTTTTAGGACCAATTTTTCATTCCTCGACTTTTATAGTTCATTCAACATGTAAAAAAAAAAAAAACATCAACTCCTTCTTATAGTGTCATTCCTACAGATAGAAGATACAGAATCTAAAATTGTTGGCGTTGGTGATTTTTATGATTTTCCAATGCGGCAATATCTCATCGATTGATGCCCAAATTTAGAAAGGAATGCTTTCTTTTTGATCTCAAATAAAACAATAAAAACACAAAGCGACACTGATAATGCTGATAAAGCAGTAAAAGGCGACGACGAGTTAATCGCATTTTAGTTGTATCTCGATTACAATAATTGTTTTATTGCTAAGAAAAGCCATTAAATTTAAATTAACGCCCCAATATTAGGAGACTTACCAAATTCGAAACAATAAAACGAACTTTTGGTTTTTATTGAATTTCTAAGTGAATCAATAATAGAGAAAGAGACGAGATTGTATTTTAGTAGTAAGACGCGGGAGAAAGGCTATTCACTCGTGCGATGCGGTGACATTCGATATCCGTACTTATCCCTGTTTTATGAGACTATACTTGATACCGCTATATAAATAGGTAGGTATATCACTTAGAAGACGGTGAAAAGATCGCACACTTAAGTGGTATTTTAATGATCCCTAATACGAATATAAAAATGCAGATACATTCAATAATAAAAAGAACACAATTTCAGACTTTGTCATTCAGGTTGACATGTGTAAGCCTGATTAGAAGTTGTATGTATATGGATAAACAACAAGTTTTAATTTTTATGATCATACCTTGGAGCGAGGACTATATAATCTGACTGTCGCATGTTATTGGTGCTTACTCATAAGATTAGCCACAAAGTATCTATTATGTTGAAAATGCGCATTCGAGTGGATACGTGGTCCGAGTTATGCGCGTGGTCAATGACCACCCTATGGTAGTGGTTCATGTCAAGATATAGCGGCGCAATTGGTGTTTAATGACAAATATTCCGGTCATTCTTTATCAATGAACCACATTAATGGAACCTTCAATACCTTCCAAATAAAAGGTAAACCTGACACCTACGCATGGCTCATTTCGTCCTAGTTAGTGCCTACGAGAGTTAGCCCCTCTCTTTTTGATTCCAAAATTGTTGCCTTTTCGTTCCTCTACCAAGCTGCTTCAGCACGAGCGCTGACCTCTACCATTTCCTGTCGCTTTTTCGATTAATCGTAGTTCGTAATGAGGTGTACTGCCCAACGAGCTGTATGAAGTTGCAAACCTGTCATTTCACCGGAGTGCGGAATTACTGACCAACCACTTGTCGCTTTTTCCGTCTGCCCCAAGCCTATAAAAAGTTCATTACATATCTGAATTTGATAATTGATTGAAGATTGATGATTGATTACATGTCGAATAAGATTGGTTTAGGAATTTTCAAAACCTCTTACTTATCTTCAAGTCGAACTCTGCAGAAAAGACATATCTTCTTCTCTACATAATATAAAACTACTAGCTGAACCCCCGCCGGCTTCGCCAGGCCTTTTGTTGCTTTTTAAAATTTTTATTTTTTAATTTTTTTGGCCTATCAATTGATACCGACATTTAAAAAAAATCAACTCAATTGGTTCAAAATTACGGGCGACAGATGGAAACATATAGTTTTTTCCACTTTGTTTTATATACATAGAGATAGCTGTACCCGCCCGACTTTACCCGTGCACAGATGTTCTTTCGTAAAATGCGAGAAATGAGAATAAACTGGAACTTTCTTTCTGCCTAAACCTGAAATACAGCAATACGAACAAAACAAAAAAAGACTCATGAAAATCGGCCCAGCGGTTATAGAGATATAACGCCATCGAGTTTCACCTAAGATTATCTGTAAGTTTGAGCTCAATCGATTCGGTGGTTTTCGAGATATACGATTTTGAATGTTTTTTTGGTAAAGGATGTGCCACGCCCCTTTGTCCAACTTTGACCAATCTTCACGGAAGCACTCTAGAACCAATTCCTAAGATTATTTGTAAGTTTGAGCTCAACCGATTCGGTGGTTTTCGAGATATACGATTTTGAATGTTTTTTAGATATGGGAGATGCCACGCCCCTTTGTCCAATTTTGACCAATCTTATCAGGAGCACTTCAGGGCCAATACCTAAGATTATCTGTAAGTTTGAGCTCAATCCATTTGGTGGTTTTCGAGATATACGATTTTGAATGTTTTTTTTGTATGGGAGATGCCACGCCCCTTTGTCCGATTTTTAATTTGTTAGGCCTATTACCCAACCACTGTAATTACCGATATTTTACAAAAAAATCAACTTAATTGGTTGAAAATTACGGGCGGCAGAGGGAAACATACAGTTTTTTCCACTTTGTTTTATATATATAGAGATAGGAATTTTTTTGTTACCTCAAAGCATGAAAACTACTGAACAGATTTCAATGAAACTTTTTTTGAAATGTTTCTTAAGACTGCGAGATGGTCTTAGGCTATGTCGTTTGGAAATAACAAAGTTACACATCCCAGTTTCAGAAGAAAGCTGCAATGCAAATTGTTGGTCAATTAATGGCGACTTGGAAATCTCAATTATGACTTAAAAACTTCATTAAATTTGAAAAATGTTTTGCAATGATTTGCATCTCACTAATTTTGTCTAGCTTCTTAAATTGTTATGTAATCTAACCAGAGCCAAACATAACATTTTCATAGGTCTTCCTTGATTTTTAAGTAGATACTGCAAAGGTGCCTACTCTTTCACTACAACATTAAAAATATATTTGCAATAGACTTGCAAAATTTGTAGGCCTCTTTAAGCGGTTTTGTGAAAGTACTTAATTGTGCAGGTTCTTCACTGAAAATATAGACGGATATACGGGCAAACTTTAGCAGTACATCCCCTACAAGAAAAACACTGGTCCAATCTTCAATAATTTTCTAGTCACCTCGAGAACTAATTGAATCTATTTATACAAGACCTGAGTATTTATTCAACACTTTGCTTATAATACTTTGTTGTCAAAGTATCCCATTCAGGCTCGTATCCGTTTATTTGAAAAACATCACCTTTTAACTGAGGTACACCAATGTCCGTGTGCATTCCTGCCTCTCCCACTCTCCGCATCAACAACTGAGCTCTGGCTATTAAGGCTGACCTAATTCCATCAGTGCTAAATGCAAAACATCATCACCCGAAGAATATACATCGACCTCCACCTCTATCAATTGTCGCGGGGGATGTCTCCTCCTCTCCGCATATCAGCTCAACTCTGGGCCATGTTGAGGCGCATACACACTACACGATCGATTTGCAATTGAAATACCGTGTTACCAGGAATGTTCTGAGCACCACTCTGTCACCTGCGGTCCGACATACGTCGCTTGTGGCATTCGCCTGACAAAACATGTGGATTTGAGTTAGAAAGACATTTTAGATGTGACCAATCTTCACAGGAGCACTCTGCGGCCAATACCAAAGATTATCTGTAGGTTTGAGCTCAATCGATTCGGTGGTTTTCGAGATATACGATTTTGAATGTTTTTTTGGTAAAGGATGTGCCACGCCCCTTTGTCCAACTTTGACCAATCTTCACGGAAGCACTCTAGAACCAATTCCTAAGATTATCTGTAAGTTTGAGCTCAACCGATTCGGTGGTTTTCGAGATATACGATTTTGAATGTTTTTTTTGTATGGGAGATGCCACGCCCCTTTGTCCGATTTTTAATTTGTTAGGCCTATTACCCAACCACTGTAATTACCGACATTTTACAAAAAAATCAACTTAATTGGTTGAAAATTACGGGCGGCAGAGGGAAACATACAGTTTTTTCCACTTTGTTTTATATATAATAGAGATAGAAATTTTCTTTGTTACCTCAAAACATGAAAACTACTGAACAGATTTCAATGAAACTTTTTTTGAAATGTTTCTTAAGACTACGAGATGGTCTTAGGCTATGTCGTTTGGAAATAACAAAGTTACACATCCCAGTTTCAGAAGAAAGCTGCAATGCAAATTGTTGGTCAATTAATGGCGACTTGGAAATCTCAATTATGACTTAAAAACTTCATTAAATTTGAAAAATGTTAGCCCGATTTGCATCTCACTAATTTTGTCTAGCTTCTTAAATTGTTATGTAATCTAACCAGAGCCAAACATAACATTTTCATAGGTCTTCCTTGATTTTTAAGTAGATACTGCAAAGGTGCCTACTCTTTCACTACAACATTAAAAATATATTTGCAATAGACTTGCAAAATTTGTAGGCCTCTTTAAGCGGTTTTGTGAAAGTACTTAATTATGCAGGTTCTTCACTGAAAATATAGACGGATATACGGGCAAACTTTAGCAGTACATCCCCTACAAGAAAAACACTGGTCCAATCTTCAATAATTTTCTAGTCACCTCGAGAACTAATTGAATCTATTTATACAAGACCTGAGTATTTATTCAACACTTTGCTTATAATACTTTGTTGTCAAAGTATCCCATTCAGGCTCGTATCCGTTTATTTGAAAAACATCACCTTTTAACTGAGGTACACCAATGTCCGTGTGCATTCCTGCCTCTCCCACTCTCCGCATCAACAACTGAGCTCTGGCTATTAAGGCTGACCTAATTCCATCAGTGCTAAATGCAAAACATTATCACCCGAAGAATATACATCGACCTCCACCTCTATCAATTGTCTCCTCCTCTCCGCATATCAGCTCAACTCTGGGCCATGTTGAGGCGCATACACACGACACGATCGATTTGCAATTGAAATACCGTGTTACCAGGAATGTTCTTAGCACCACTCTGTCACCTGCGGTCCGACATACGTCGCTTGTGGCATTCGCCTGACAAAACATGTGGATTTGAGTTAGAAAGACATTTTAGATGTGGGTAATCCAACTCTCCCCTTCGTCCGGCACAACATCGACAACGACAATATTGATGAGTGCATTTTATGCATGCGAATGCAAAACGTTTCTATTCGACTTAAGGCTGAATGCGCAGACGCTCGGTGTGGACGCGATACATCTATGTGGGTGAGTGATACTATAAAGTATCTGCAACGTGAGTTGGGGTGTAAAATGAAAACAAATAGAATTACGTATGCGTGATTGCGAAATTGTGTATCCGAGAACGGATAAATTTTTGTTTGGATTCAGATTTTGGATGATATTTGTTTCTAGATCACATTTGTTGTTGGGTGTATAGTGGAACTTTCCATCGGTGGTATTTAGAATATTCAAATTGTGACCATCAGGTACATATTTTTTGTCAGCTCTGAAAAAGTGTGGTTTTGGAAAATTTGTCTGTCTATTTGAACGTCTGAGACAAAAGGGTAAACCACACATATGGGAGAACCGATTTCGATCGCCCTTTGTACACATTTAGTCAGCTTAAAATGTTTAGGCTTGTTATGGTGCTTTTTTCAAAGGCTGAGGTAATCTCATTGGGTCGGTGGTTGCCCCCAAAGAAACGCCAACTTTTTAGGGCTCATTTTCAGGCGATGTATGCGTTGATTGACATCAACTTGACAGTGTGGTTGGCAGTCAATATGGTAGATAGCATACGTGAACTACTTCAATACAATATTTTGGAGCTAAAGTCAGTGGGGAGTTTGCAGTACTAGTGCTGAAAGAGAGATGATGGCAAATGAACCCTTTATGAGCCAACCGGCAGCTCTCACATTCCCAAAGTGGGTTTCTTGAACCCGAAGTAACAATTACGAAGCAACCAAGAAGATCGGAAAAGGACAACCGCCACCACATTCGAATCTCCACATTGAATATTCGGACTTTGAAGAGAGGTCTGCTACAGAGTAGACGTAGCTTCTACCATCTAGGAAATGAGATAGGATGGCTTGGATAAAATGTGACATTTTAGGTATGGTGACTGCTACAGAGAGCATAGGCACTTAGGCAGTTCTTCTTTGGATGGAGATTTGAATTATATGGAGACTTGGGCAAAAAGTCTTGAGCTATCGACCCGTTAATGAATGTCTTATGGAAATTCGCATCATGAATAAATTGGCGAACTTCAGCCTAATAAGCGCTTACACCTCCCAGAGAGGAAAATCCGGATGCTATACCAAAAGCTGTTTCTACGAACTTCTCTTACTTTACTTTTGATGGCGCTACACAGCGTTGCCCCCCTACTACAATTGTAGCGTTTTCACTACATTTTTCGCCCTCAAAAAGTCACTACGAAAATTCGTAAAATATTCACAAAACACTACAATTTCAAAATTTCAGAAAATAAAAATCTAAAAAAAAAAAAATAAAACTAGCTATAATATCGAATATTGTGTTTGACCCTTAACCACTTGCGAAGCACTTTTGATTTTCATGCAAACGCAGAACATTATATTTCCACAGGAATATTATAATGAAGATATTGTGCAATTTTGGGTAAATTTGAAAAGCGCCAAGAATTTCAAAGGAAAGCCAGCATTTACAAACTTATGTAATTACATGCTAACGTTATGTAGTTTGCCTCATAGTAGTGAAACTGCAGAACGATGCTTTTCAAACTTAAATAATTAAAGACGTCTTACGAAATAATTTAGATATTTCTACTGTGGATACAATAATGCAATCGAAGGAATTATTAAGGCATGTAAAAGGAGTTTTTGACCCACCCTCATCATTAATAACCTACGCTAATACTTTTTTCTACATTGGCCGGCATAAGTATTTTGATAAAACTAAAGTTAATTCTGCTCATAATTTGAACTTACTTCACGTAAATTTTGGCATCAATGGAAAGGTCATTTAAATTCCGTTGGAATGATACACAACTTTCCTTAACCCATTAAGTACCCATTGAAAATTTAGAACTTTTGTAAAAGTCTACTTTTTTTACTTTTTTCCTCGGTCAAACAAAAAAAATGTTTTGATGCAAAAAGTTTCTCCAAACAATATTGTAATAGTGACTGCAAAAATTTTTTTTCAAAAATCTCTTCGCTAATATTTTTTATGATTTTTTGAATGGGATGATTTCAGAAAAATTTTGTATGAAAAGGAGGAAAAAGTGGCTAAAATAGTAATTTTTAACAATTTTCAAAAAATCATAAAAAATATTAGCCAAGAGATTTTTGAAAATTTTTTTGCAGTCACTATTAGAATTGTTTGGAGAAACCATTTGCATTAAAACATTTTTTTTGATACCGAAGAAAAAAGTCAAATAAGTAGACATTCACAAAAATTCTAGATTCTAAAATTTTTAAATGGGTACTTAATGGGTTAAGGAATTATATTAACCGTGTTTTATTGGGCATCTATATCTCAGCAAAGTAAAGTAAAGTAGAATCTTCAATACGCAACTACAACAACTACACTCTACTTGACACTTCCGTAGTTGTTGTAATTGCGTGTTGAAGATTCTACTTTACTTTACTTTGCTAAGATAGATTTCCAGTAATACACGCCTATTGTTTTACTACACTTTAAATCCGCCACGCTACATTTTCAACCAGTTGGGGGGGCAACACTGGCGCTACAGACCAGGGCGGACCTGGGTCTCAACCAACATCCCTTTTCAAATAGCTCGATCCAACGCTAGCTGCATCCAATTTGGCACGTCATGTTGGCTGAGGTCCTACTGCTCGCATCTTAGATAAGGTGGTCCTTTACCTCGTTGTCCCTCTGGGAGTACAGTTGAAGACCTACGACCACTCTACCAAGCATATAAGCAATGTCCTAAGTACGAAGAGTAAAATCTGGGTGATGTCAAAGCCAGAATAAATAGGCAAAGAGGACCTTTCATTCAGGAGATACATTCCGGAAGAATAGCTTTCATGACATCAGACAAATTGACTTTGCTGTGGAGCTGTAACGATGCTATAGCTAGCAAACGGTTCCCTTACTCCAATATTTATAAAGAAACATGGCTGTCACTAGATAAAGAAAATCGTCATCTAAATTGATCATATTTCGATAGACGTATAAGTATTCAGTATTTTAGATATTCGAATATTCCCAAGATATAGATTTGACCGACCACTATACCTTGTTGAAGCCAAGGTACGAATATAGAATGGATATCTCAGACGCTAATATAACGAAGAAATACTGGGAGCAGATTTAACGTTTAACGGCTGCAGTCGGAACAAATTTCCAACAATTTTGGCGATTGCGTATCGCCGATCCTATCGAGAATCCCAATGCCGCCTTTAACGAGTGCCGGACGGAAACCAATGGTATCGACGCACGTCTAGAGAAAATCGGAGAAGCAGCAATTAAATTAATAGGTTTCTACCCACCAGCCCCACGAAACCCTTGGTTTGATGAAAAGTGCCGTCAAGCTCATGCATCAAGCAACTCGTCTACAAAGCGCGGCCGCAGAGAAGGGCAAGAGCGGCTCGAAAGCTCTATGAGTAAAAGCGGAGGGAAGTACATTTTCCCAGGTTCGATCCCTAGAAAAACACAAATTACATTTTAAGGTTTTTTCCACTGCGCTACTTCTCACGAACGTCTGACAAACATCCGAGAGTATATAACTTTTCTAAAAAAGCTTCTCAATTCAGCCGTTCGGACATACAATTGTAGGTCCCTTCCATTCGTCCCAAAAATAAAACTCACACAAACGAATGGTTGCGAAGAAGCTAGGTCTAGGGCTATAGGGTGTTTACCCGCCTGTTGCCCCACCTATTTTTTTTTTAAGTACATCTGCTTCTCAGAAAGAAAAGAAGTACCGAAGTGGTCACGGAAATAGAAAGGTGTTCGCGAAGTTTTGAAGTCTTACCAAAAGGTAAAAAGAACGTGTCAAGACAACAAGATCCGATCAAAGACCTGTAAATATAGAGTATAGAGGCACAGTCGGTGTCAAAAATCTGGAAAAAAAACTACTTCTGCAGACGCTCTAAACTAAGCCAATTATAAAGTCATCAGTCTCCTTAATATCGTATACAAAATACTGTCTGCCGTACTCCGGGAATGCCTGAAACCATTCATCAACGAACTGATTGGTCCCTACGAGCGCGGTTTTAAGCCGTGTAAGTCCACAACCGACCAAATATTCACTCTACAACAGATCCTGGAGGAAACCCAAGAAGTCCGAATCGATACTCACTATCTATTTATCGATTTTAAGGCCGCATATGCAAGCATCTATAGAGACGAGTTATATAAAGCCATGTCTAGATTTGGCATCCAAACTTGTCAGATTGTGCAGAATGACACATGAGTTGAGTGGTTGCTCCATTAAGGTCGGAAATAATCTCACAAAAACCTTTCATGTGATGTTCTGCGGTGTCATGCAACTTACTTAACATCATTTGAGGAAATTGTATTAAACTCACAAGCCAACTAATATGACTCAATTCTCAAAAAGACTGTACAATTGCTTGGATACCCGGGTGCTATTGACATCATTGACTCACCTCAGCGAGCTGTCACACTTGCGCGTTGGACAGGGCCGTAGCCAGGATTTTGTTTCGGGGGGGGCTTGCTTCCAAATCTTACGAGGAATTCTTTAAACAAAAAACTATATACATTGTGTCCCAGTTAAGCAGAATAATCTTTTAAGGGAAGATATTCGTGAAGTTCCGTAGAACAAAAAATTGTATGCCAGGGGGGTCTATTTTCACCATATTTCCCGTTATGGCCCTTCAAAGCAAGTGACCTCTAATTTGTAGGTGTTACCACTTAAAACGCCATAACTTCTAAACTATTAGAGATACAACAATTTTTTTGTACATTTTGAAAAGACAATTTAGAAGCGCATACAAGTCATAAGGTACATATGTGCAGCTGCAAAAGACTTATGGCTCCTTAAACTCAACATTTTGAAAATTTGTTGTTACATTTTTTTACTTAAAATACTTTTTTCTCAAAATGTTTACAATAAATTTTTTTTTTATGAAAAGTTTATCCTTGAGAAATTTTCTAAAAAGTATATTAAGCAACTTTTTTACGTACGATCAACAGAAGTTGTTGTAAAAGCCGTTTTTTGTCAAAAAAATGGTCAAACAAAATTAAGTCAGAATAATAAACTAACGTAATTATGAGCAATGGTTAACAGTTAATTGTCGAATATGAAAAAAAAGCTTAACATTGATAAGTTGATCTCCACAAAATGTATTCAAAACGTGATTACGCAGACATAGTGTTTGTAAACGGGTTCTGCCATGGAAACGCTTCGTTGGCAAGATAGGAGTCCAACGCTGAAACCCAAATCGTAATACACCATGTAGCCGGGTACTGATGCGTATTAGCGCCTTGTTGATACCGGGTGAGCTCCTCGAAATAAAAACAACGACGTTCAGACTCAGCGGCGGCAGAAATTAAGGGTGGAATTTTGCGTGCTGTGGAAGTTAAGCCTTTAGTCAGGTCCGAGGACTAGCTGTGCAACTGAAGCTTCCCAGAACCAGGATTCACAGTACTCTCCAGAGTAATAGGTTACACCCTTTCCATATAGCACCAGTACGGACACTTTCTCAAGAACATTCTGTGGACTGACGAAGCGCAATTCACAAACAAATTTATAAAGCTACAAACCTCCATGATTTTCACCATTTGGTCAGACCCCAATCCCCATTTAATACACACAACATCCTTTCAAAGGTAAGAATTTAATTATTTTGAACAACTTCTTCAAAATGTGTTCGTATTTCAAAGGAGGTTTAGCGAAAATGTTTGAAAACACTTTAGTGGCCCGCACGTTCTTCCACAAACAGTTAATTCTCTTGAATTTCTTAGAGAACGAATGCCGAAGCTCCTTGAAGATGTTCTTCTTTTTCAGAGAAGAGCGATGTTCTTTCAACAAGATGGAGCACCTTGTGACAGTAGCAGCGGGGTAAATCCATTCCTTAACCATACTTTTAATGAACGGTGAACTGGTCGATTTCGCCCAATCCTTGGCCACCCAGATCTCCTTACACCTTACCTAACACCCATGGATTGTTTCTTCTGGGGTGCTGTGAAAGAAAAAGTTGATTTTAGAGAAATATCGAGTCTCTTTTTGACCATTTTTGTCTGACAAAAAAACGGCTTTTACTACAAATTCAAGTTAATCCTTAAAGGATTATACTGCTTAACTGGGATACCCTGTATATTCCAATTCACTGATTATTATTAGTTTTTAATTCGTATGTACCTAAACGAACATACTAAAATTATTTTTTTCAAAGCAGAAGACGTCTTGATTGTTTTTTTTTGACATGACATGATGGTAGAACGTCTTCGTTGACCATGAATCTGTCCGTAAGATTTTGTTTTAACCATGTTTCCTCTGCAAGGAATCAGTATAGACACTCTAAAATAGGCTTCAGTAGAAGAGGTTTCTGGATTGGAACGCGTTGTTTGTTTCAATGAAGTTCTCGGGGCTCTCAATTCAACTTCAAATAAGTCCTCGGCAAATTGGGATTCGGATTGAAAAGCCTATCTGAAAAAATCTTCGGCATTTTCTCTGATGTTCTTAAGAGAATTCAGAACGTCTTTTGTGCGGTCGATAGCAGAAACGAAATCTAAGGAATTGGTCTGTAGGAAAACTGATAAGGGTAGCGTTAAATTGAAAAGTTTTTCGCATACAATGAGGCTTACTAGGAAATAACTTTTTTGGATCGCTGCCAAAAGTGTTGATGCTTTCGAAGACATCGCCCACGTTCTGCTGGTTATTTCTTCAAGACTTATTGAGATGCATTTGAAGAGCTCTACAAAGGAAATAATACTGTCAAACCTTTCAATGAATCTTGCGTTTCACAAAGGCTTAGAATAAGTCGAGTTTTTCGGCTCTCTGGTGCGTGTTTTTTAATGGCATTTTTTAAAGTTATATTTGCATTTGAATGGTTGCGGAAGATTTGAATTTATATTAGAAAGTTTCAGTTTTTTATTTTTTGCTTAACGTTTCGGGGGGGGCTTCAGCCCCTCAAGCCCCCCCCCTGGCTACGTGCCTGGCGTTGGAACTGAAGCGGGAAGAACTTTAGACCTGCTGAATGAGAGCAAAACTAAATATAAGCTGGCAAGAAGAAGGCGCACCCAATATAGACAGATGTCAGAATTGGCATCTAATAGCTTCGAGTTATGTATTTAGGAACTTTACCTAGCTCCGCACCACTATAAACTTTGAAAATGACATCACATCAGAAATTGAAAGCGATTTGAATAGTAATGCCCTCGCAACTCGCAAGGCACACAAAAGTGACCCAGTTCGGCTTTAAGTAGGCGAAGGACGAAATACCTCGATTGCAAAGTTCTGTAAGCTTCGTTTGCATTCGCAGCCTTTTGTGAAGGATATTTTTTACGAGACAAAGTCTACGGGTTGCACAGCAACATTGAACTTGTTAAAAAAAAATTGCGAATAAGTCGTCTGAGATGGAAATGGCATCTTTGGCGAATGGACACTGTTCTGCTCTAACTGTGTTCTGTGTAGTTTTCCATTTCGGCGACGTAGTAGACGAATACCTTGATATAGGTGAAGCGCACACGTTGAAGAGGATCTTAACCAAAGAGTGCGAATCTAGTCCCAGTCCAGTTGGTCAAAGATTGCACTAAGTTCAGCCCGTACCGGTTAATGGATCTATATGGTTACCACTCAAAATACTTTCAGATTTGACTTGCATTTCGATTGTGTAAAAGTCGCTTAAATTTATTTTTACAACTCCAAATCTCTATTCAACAGGTAGGTAGGCACTCCTGACACTTGATGGTCTCGACAGAGATGTTGGCAAACATAACTGTAATATATGTCTGAAGCAGCCTCCAAAATACTTAACATACATCGCTCGCATTTAAAAACTCACAAATGACTTTAGTGTCCTAGAAAAGATACTATTCCCCCGGGAGCACTATACCTACTTGATGCTAATCGCAAATTACATATACACCGAAACCCTTATCGCATTTACATCTCAACTTCTCCTCAACAGTTCTTGAAATTAGCCAAAGTAGTCCCGCGCCACTAATTGCTTGTTAACAAGACGCACAAACAAATTCGTGCAAATGTAATGCCTGAGGAAATTCCTTGCCTAATCCGGCACTTCCCTCCACTTGGGTGCACTCCAAAGCGTAGTCGCATCGCATCCTCTTAATTAGCCAGAAATGCTTTACCATTGCATTGCCATATCCTCTGACTATGTAGTAATTTCGCTCTGATGGCATCGTTTACTCTCTGTTGGCTGATTATACATTTACACACACTCGACCATATGAAAGCCGCTTAGTTTACCTCACACAAAACACAGGAGAATCGAAAACTTTAAATTGGACGTGTGCGTAACCAGGAAGCCATGCGGCAAACAACTTCCATTTCGGTGAAGCGCGGTGGTCCCAGGAAATCCACCATCAGCACCACGCCATGTATGGACTGCCAAAAAAATTATGAAGTGAATACGAATTAGATGCGTGTAGATTGGGCCACTTTCTTAGAAGGATGCAAATTTTAGCCCGACCGACTGATGAGACCTTCCGTCAGTAGTCTTGGTCAGTTTTGATTTCTGGACTACCTACCGAGAGCGCGCGCACCTGCGTCTTACCACTACTGCGTTGCGTAGTCTCACTCTCACGTGATAATAATTAACTTCGTTTCATTGTGTCTGTGTTGGACTCCATCAATTCGAGTTGGTCGTGTTAATTTGGTGGCTCAGTGGTTTTGTTTATTTTGTCCTATTGTTTTTTGGCCACACCGGAAAGTTATGACATCTAACGGGTGTTAGGGTGTGAATTTGTCATAATTTCCAGAGGTCAAGCTGCGACTGCGATGTTATATTCTCACCCAATCGAGGCTAATGAACTCTCCCCGACGACGGACGCACTATGTGATTGGACTGTCATGACGATGACGATGACTCCGTCTATCTAATAAACTCTATTGATTATTGCAAATTGATTTTTTACTCAGTCTGAATAAATTTTTGCCAAATGGATGTAGATAAATTATTTACAAATTTGTATGGCAAAATTATTCTGACACTAGACAGAGAGAAATTTTGCAATTCCAATTAAATATGCATCCGCCAAAATGATAAATGTATCTATGCAAAGCGATGATGAGGAGCGCATGAGTTTGACTGCGGTTGGTTGGTAAGCCGTGATAGAGATATTTATTGAGAGCGCATTTTAAATTCGAGTTCCCAGCTAATAAACAAGACAACATAGTGTGCGACATAATTTTTGTCGAATTTTTCAGTGAAAAAAATTTTAAGATTAATTGTGGAATTTTCTATGGGAAATTAATTTTAGCGATATGGTCACCTTGGAGTTGTACCGTTACCAGCAGAGATCTATGCTCGACCTTTGGTGTGAAATTATTTTCTTAATTTGTAAACCATTGGACGCATTCATATTCATAAGAGAGCAGCGATAGAGATGGATGTCACGAAATGATGGCCTGTGGGGAAATTCTTGGGGTACCTGTATACAAGTATAGAGGTTCATTAGGGTTTGTTTATATGTTTGGTGTTAATTTTGGTCTGAGGTTTCCTGATGACAAGCAAAGTTCATTTGGTCAGTTGGGAAAACAATGGAAAGGTCTAATGTGTGTTAATGGTTTGAATATCTCATCTGGCGGGCAGCGCGCGGGGCGTATCTATCGCTTTGTCATGATGCAGGAAAATAAGTGGGATTAGGTGATCTAAAATTTGTTTTGTTGCCTAAAAGGTGCAAGGGAACGTTATATGGAAATGATTTTGGGTACCATTTATCTGAACGTTGTAGCGCGTGCATGGTGATTAGAAGCACGTATAGTGTCCACCAAAACATTGACGATAAGACTGACGCACAAAATGCACTTATGTTTTTTGACTGTAGAAATTTAAAAATTAATTTATAGGCACCTATGTGAATAGCTTGCCATAAGAAGAAACGATTGGAGCGATCAACACACAGAGTCTTCGGCAAATGAATGAAAATCAGTAAAATTCAATCAGTCTTCTTTCATAACTTTACAGTTGCGCACTCCTCCAAGTTAGGTAGGGTAGGTAGGTAGTTGGGTGCTCTAGTGGCGGCTGCCACAGCTTCACGTAGACCATCAGTTGGGTCCATTGTGTCCAGTCACGGGAACCTTCCATTACATACCTGTTGGAGACAAAGAATATACCGCTTTTATTGAGTCACCTAGATTTGGTATCAATCACAGGTATTCACAAGCTCTTGTATCCAGATTTCCAGCTTGTCCTAGGAGCACCGAAGTTATGTGGAGTTTGTCGAACTACTGGAACCACCCCGATTTGAGTATGAATCTCAGGAGTTCCTTTAGATCGACATCCACCAGGTCCTCTAGTTCATCGAAGAACAAGCTGTTGAGAATCCTCTGTCTACTGTTTTTAAGGGCTGGGCATTCGCAAAGCAGATGACGAACAGATTCTATTTCTTCAACGTCTCTGCAGCTTCTGCAAAAGTCATTATGCAGTATGCCCAGCCTTTCCGCGTGTACCCCTATCGCACAGTGTCCAGTAATGACCCCCGTGAGTATGCGGATATCTTTGCGGCTAAGTCCGATCATGAATTTGGATCTCTTTTTGCTCACTTCTGGCCATAATTCTTTTGCATGCCTGCAGGTATTGAGATTGGTCCAGCGTAGATTTGTTCTACTCAAGGATTCAATGTCAATCTTCCTAGCAAGCGTGCTTAGCGGAGTTTTTACAGATTTTAGGGCCATTGATGCATGCATCCTCGACCCGTTCCTTGCAGTTTCGTCCGCCTCTTCATTTCCCGGAATGTCCATATGCCCCGGTACCCAGCATAGGGTCACCGTGTTGGCTTGCGACAGTTCGTCCAGGTATTTCTTGCAATGACTTACTGCCCTCGACTTCACCACGACTGACTCCATGGCTTTTATGGCCGCTTGGCTGTCAGAGTATATAGTGACTTGTTTGTCGGCGATGTGTCTTCTCATTAGGTCCTTTGCCGCTAAGGTTATAGCAGCAATTTCCGCTTGAAACACACTACAGTCATCGCTGATTCGGAATGATTCTCGCAGGTTTAGTGGTTCGCTGAAGATGCCCGCGCCCGTACCAACATCCATCTTAGAACCATCGGTATAGAGGGCTATCTCCCCTTCTTCTGTAACTGCATTGTGCTCCCATTCACTTCTGTCCGGAATTCTGGTTGTGAATCTCCTTTCAAAAGCGAGTGTGGGTGGTAGATAGTCTGTAGTTATCTTCTCCTTCGCCGCGCTCCATTGTGCTTCGATGGACGCGTGCCCATAGGATTTGGATACCCATATTCCAGACTCTCTTAGTCTGATTGCGGTTTTGACCGCTCTACTGCTACAGTAAATATCCAGAGGGGTGAGGTTTAGCATCACCTCCATTGCTGCGGTGGGTGTTGTTCGTAGTGAACCCGTTATCCCAATGCATGCCGCCCTTTGGACTTTAGTGAGGCTTGCGAGATGGTATTTTTTCTCTGTGGCCTTCCACCACACGATTGTACCATATGTTAGGATGGGCCGCACTATTGCGGTATACAGCCAGTGTACCACGTGCGGCCTGAAACCCCATGTGTTGCCGAATGCTCTTCTACAGGCATATAGTGCCACGTATGCTTTTTTGATGCGATCCTCTATGTTTTCCTTCCAGCTTAGCTTGGAATCCAGGATTATGCCCAGGTATCTTGCTGTTTTCGATATAGTTAGGTTCACCCCACCCATCCTTGGTGGATTAAATGGGGGAATTACTCTCCTCCTTGTAAACAACAGGATCTCTGTCTTTGATGGGTTCACCCCTAGTCCGCGTCCCGCTACCCAGTTGCTAACTAATAAGAGTGCGTAACTGAGGCGCTCACTGAGAACTGGAGTGAACTTACCTGGGACTAGAATTACTACATCGTCTGCGTATGCGCTCACAATGAAGCCTTCCTTTTCCAGTATTTTCAGCAGTTCGTCTACTACGAGGAGCCAGATGAGCGGTGAGAGAACCCCACCTTGTGGTGTTCCCCTACTCACCTTACGTTCAATGCTCACGTCTCCTAGCTGTGACTTTATCCGTCGTGTACCTAGCATGAGTCCAATCCAGTTACATAGGCTGCTATTTAGGTGGGCTTTCCTCAAGCTACGCAGGATTGCGTTAGCTTCTATGTTATTGAATGCCCCCTCGATGTCTAGGAACGCGCTCAGCGTATAATCCTTGTGTTGTAAGGATTCTTCCACTACTGATACTACCTTGTGTATCGCCGTGTCTACAGATCTGCTCTTCATGTACGCATGTTGTGATTTTGATAGATAGCTATCGCCGATCACTTGCCTTACATATAGATCGATTAGTCGTTCCAGTGTTTTCAACATGAAGGATGACAGACTTATTGGTCTATAGTCCTTGGATGTGGTGTGACTAGCCTTCCCTGCTTTTGGGATGAATATCACTCTCACCTCTCGCCATGCCTTTGGAACATAACATAGCCTCAGACAGCACGTGTAGATGCGACTTAGCCATGGAATTATAGCTTCCTCTGACTTCTGCAGCATTATGGGTCGAATATTATCTATTCCGGGTGCTTTCAGCGGGGCAAATGTGTTTATTGCCCAGGCTATTTTTTTGTCATTTATTATCTCTTGGATTGTTACTAACTCCATTCCCTCCCTTGTGCCTGGCGTTGTTACGCCGTAGCCGTCCGACACCTCGGTGCATCCCGGGAAGTGGGTTTCCGTTAGTATTTCCAGCGTCTCTTTGTGTGATTCAGTCCAGCTGCCGTCTGCTCTTCTTAGCGAAGACATCGGTGTCGGGGCCTTTGAGAGGACTTTTCTTAACCTAGACGCTTCTGTTGTAGATTCAATTGACTCGCAAAAGGTTCTCCATGAGTTTTTCTTTGCGAATCTGATCTCTTTTTTCAGGATTTTAACGCTCTCCCTGTAGGTTGACCATTCAATATGTCCCTCTTTGGCGAGGTTCCACCTAGACCTTGAGCTACGCAGAAGCTCCGCGATCTTGGGGCTCCACCAGGGGGGGCGCTTCTTCCCTCGTGTTCTACTTTTTGGACATGATTTGTCAAAAGATCTAGAGAGCACCCCTGTTAAAGCTTCGACTGCATCGTCGATCTCTTCCACTGAGGTGAGATCTCTTTCCGGACAGAGGTTGCTGTGTTTCTGCACTTCCTCGCTAAATTTTTCCCAGTTCGCTCTTTTGGGATTCTTGAACTGTTTCCTACCTTGACAAGCCATTTGTAATTCATAGAGAATCCAGCAGTGGTCTGATAGCGACGCTCTGCTGGATACTCTCCAATTAGCAATTTGGACAGAATTATTTTGGGATACAAATGTTACATCCAAGACTTCCTTTCTGCTCGCCGTAACGAAGGTGGGATCATTTCCCCGATTACAGATGAGCAGATTGGTGCTTAGAAGAAAATCAAACAAAGCCTCACCTCTAGCGTTAATATCAGAGCTACCCCAAATAGTATGATGGGCATTAGCATCACAGCCTAAGACTAAGTTTTTCTTACCTTGTTCTGACGCCGTTACAAGCGCCTTTACCGGTTCGGGGGGTACTGGTGTGTCGCCATCGTCTGGCATGTACGCCGACGCCACTCTGCAGCTCTCGCCCTTGCCCTCTAACTCCACCACCGTCAGATCGCCTGTGCTGAAATGAATTAGTATTAGTGCGTGAAGTTCTTTCTTTGCCATGATACACGATCTTACCTTTCCTTTATTTCCTACATATAATGTATCATAGTGTTTCGACCCTAATCCCATCACCTGATTGTTATTAATCCATGGTTCTTGGATTAGGGCCAGGTCCAGCTGCTCCTTCTCGAGGAGAAGCTTCAAGTTGCCTGAGGCGGCCTTACTGTGGTGTAGGTTTATTTGCACTACTCGCATTACTGGTCGTAGCCGTCACCTCCATCGTCTCAGTCGCCTTTGGGTTATCTGCAGTCCGCTTTAGGAGCTTGAGGGTCACCTCGCTCGCTGCAAATGATAGCGGCATCTGCATCTCCTTTTTCAATGTTGCAGGTGGTTCATCGAAAAGTATGATGTACCCTCTTGCACCATTCTTTGGTTCCTCCTCGGTCACGATTTCCCAATCCCTCATCGGGATCTGGGGATTCTGTGCCTGCAGAATGCTCAGGATCTCCTCTTTCTTGACCCCTATTTCGGGGATGGAAATTCTGCCCTTGGACTTTTTGGGCACTTCCTCTGTGGGTACAGCTTTAAGCAGTGCTCCCTCCCACAGTTGTGCACCGTTTAGTACCGTCCTAGCAAAATCGTTCGACACCTGGTCCTTGCAATCGATGTAAGTGATGCCTTTGGACCATCTCATTTTTCCATATGCGGGAATCTTTGCACCTGTCTTTTCTCGAATGTGGGAGATAATCGCCACACCTAGCGTGTTCTCAATTATCTTGCCACATTCTACAGAGTACTGACCGCTTGGTTTCTTAGAGTCCACCACAGCTAGCTGCAGCGGATTCTTAGTCACCTCGCTGTACTTCCCGCTTGGGCCGGTTCCCCGCGCGGGTGTCCTCCAAGTTGATTGAGTTCCTTTTCCACTTGACAATCTCAGTTAGATGTCCAATGAATTTTTGTGGGTTTTAGTTATTAGATCTCCTTCTCCTACTCCTTCTCCAAAACGGCACCAAACCTATTTCAAAAAAATCTTTCTCTCGAACCTAACCCATTTTTGACGCCTCCATTTACATAGTAGGTACGGCAGAAAGAATGTGGTATGCAGTTTAAAGAGTCTCCTAGTCAAAAAAAAAATCCTCACTGAACAGAGTTTCAATTATGTCAGAGTAAGGCCCAATGCATCAGGGAATACACGCCTTACTTCAAGGCAAACGAAGGTAAAATCAGGGCTTGCATTCTTATAAAGAACACTATAAGGGCTTTTCTTTTGAATAATTTCAGTGATGGAGACCTCACAGCTGTTTCCTGTGAAAGAGAAGGGAAGAAACCGATTTGCATGGTATCGGCCTATCTCCCTTATGAGTCAACGGAATTCCCGTCCGACAAGATGAGGCAGCTGATGGCCAGGGACGATTGGCTCTTTGTCGTGGGCTGCGATGCAAATGCGCATCATTCTCAGTGGGGAAGTACTGACACGAACACTAGAGGTGAGTTACTTTTTGATTTTATTTTATCAACGAGGATTACCATATGTAATAAGGGCAACACACCAACTTTTGTGGTGCGAAACAGACAGGAAGGGCTGGACATCACTCTAGCATCCTGTACTGATTCTCTCTCAATTTGTAAATGGAGGGTCTTAGATGAGGCATCCCTATCGGATCATAAATGGATTCGCTTTCAAATTAGCTTTCTAAATAAGGAGAACAGTACCTACAGAAACCCAAAAAGGGCTGACTGGGATAGGTACAAGGTAATAGTAGGGCAACAACTGGAGGAGAGGCCAACTCGAATGACCAATCCCCCAGACATAGATAAAGCGGTGGACAACCTATGTTCAACTTTGATTAAAGCCTATGAAAAAGTTTGTCCACTCAGAAAAACGGCTAAGAGGTCTCAACCTCAATGGTGGAACAAGGAGTTAAGCTCCAAAAGAAAACAGGTTAGAAACTTTTACAACAGAGCTAAAGTGGTAGGGGATGATATTACTTGGGATGAATACGTAGAGAGCAAGAGAGAGTTTAAGTACTTGATCAGGCGATCTAAAAGGAAATCCTGGAAGCTTTTCTGCGAATCGATTGCAGACACCAGTGAAGCCTCCAGACTTCGCAAAATTATTGCTAAAGATGCGGTAGTCCCCAGCTTCATTAGGAAATCTAATGGTGCGTGGGCTGAAAGCAGTGAGGAAGTTTTAGAAGCTCTAGTTGAAGCTCACTTTCCAGGAAGTAGCACTCCAACGGCTTCTAACCCGAATATGTATTATGAGTACGCTGACGTGCAAATCGAAGCGGAATTAGAACACCTTTTCACTTGGAAAAAAGTGCGTTGGGCTATAATGTCCTTCTCTCAATACAAAGCACCGGGCCCCAATTGCATTCTGCCAGCTATGCTGCAAAAGGCCCCGGCTATGGTACAGGTAGAATCAGGGAAATATTTGTACATTGCCTTAAATTTGGCTACATACCCTCGGCATGGAGAAAGGTACGAGTGGTTTTCATACCCAAAGCAGGTAAACCAAGTCATAACTCGGCGAAAGGCTATAGACCCATCAGTCTCTCGTCATTTCTCCTTAAGACACTCGAAAGGCTTCTCGACATCCATATAAGAAGCAAGTGTTGCAATGGAAATCTATGCAATGCTCAGCACGCATATCTAAAAGGTAAATCGGTAGAAACAGCTCTACATAGGTAGGTAGGTAGGTAAAATAGAACACGGTCTACACCACAAGGAATTTGCGTTAGCTGCCTTCTTGGACATAGAGGGCGCTTTCAACAACGTTAGGGCAGAGGCAATCAAACGCGCTCTGGAAAGGATAAATGTAGGTCATAGCATCACCAATTGGCTTTGCACGATGCTTGTCACTAGAAATATCAATTCCACTCTCGGACACAGTTCAATAAGAAAATCGGTTACTAGAGGCACTCCCGAGGGAGGAGTTATATCTCCCCTTCTCTGGGTTCTTGTCATAGACGATATACTTAAAGAACTCAACAACGCAGGGTTTAGCGTGACCGCTTATGCGGATGATGTGGTGATTCTAGTTCGGGGTAAATTCTTGAACACTCTGAGTGAAACCATGGAATCAGCCCTCAACAAGCTCAGAAAGTGGGCGGAAGGGTGTGGACTTCGTGTCAACCCGGATAAGACAGAACTAGTACTTTTTAGTACAACATACAAGATACCACCCTTCAAACTACCCAGGATTGGTGGAGTGGAGCTTTCCCTCTCGGATAGCGCAAGATATCTTGGTACGGTCCTAGATAAAAAATTGAATTGGAAACTTAACGTTCAGGAAAGAGTCGGAAAGGCTCATAATGCTCTCTTCGTCTGTAAGAGAACAGCAGGAAAAAAGTGGGGATTGAGTCCAACAATGATGCATTGGTTATACATCATGGTGGTTAGACCCATCCTTACCTATGGGGCTCTTGTTTGGTGGAAAGCCACAAATAAGCTATATATACGGGATATGCTGACCAGGGTACAAAGAACAGCCTGCACTGCCATCACTGGCGCTTTGCGCACCACACCCACAGCTGTATGTATCTTTTACCCCTGGACCTCCAAATAAAAATGCAAGCAGGTAACAGTGCGCTTCGGCTAACTAACGCAGGGTTCTTCAAAACCAGACAGGTAGGACATAGCTCCATACTAATGGAATCCTTCTCCAACATCCCCGATAAAACGGATGATAGTTTGGGGGAAATTGACTTCGACACACCGTACGAAGTACAATACCCAGATAGGGAGGACTGGCAAAAGAATAAGGTTTCGAATGATAATGAAATTTCGATCTATACGGATGGCTCCAAAACTAAGGAGGGTACAGGGTCAGGTATACTCTAGGAATATAGACCTACACGTGTCCTTAAGAATTCCGGATACATGCAGTGTGTTCCAGGCAGAGGTTCTGGCCGTGCTAAAAGCTGCGGATCTACTTGATATGGGATCAATATCCAACAAGAATATCGCTATCTACATTGATAGTCAGGCTGCGCTGAAGGCGCTAGAGTCCTTCATCATCAAATCTGAACTAGTCAGGAGCTGCCGCACAATGCTCAGAGCACTATGCGCGCAGAACCATGTCAGATTATGTTGGGTACCCGGACACTGCGATATTGAGGGAAACGAACGGGCTGATGTTCTGGCCAAAACCGGAGCAGAGCTTCCACCTAATGAAACAATTGAGGGCATAAGACCACCAATGGCCGTGGCCAAGAGAATTATTCTTGAGAATATTAAAAATAGGGCAGATCAGAGATGGTTGAATATAGTAGGGCACAGGGTCTCCAAGGCTCTGTGGCCTAAGCTAGATCGGAATAAATCTGTAGAATTACTAAAGCTCAGCAGATCAAGGCTACGAATGGCAATAGGGATACTCTCTGGGCACTGTCTTCTAAGGAAGCACGCCATGAGATTAGGTCTAACAGACACAGACGTATGCAGGTATTGCGAAGACATACAGGCCACAGAGGATATAACTCATCTCCTCTGTGAATGTCAAGCTATCGCTCGGTACAGGAGGAAATACCTTGGTAGGTACTTCTTCGACAATTTGGAGGAGGTTGGCCTCGCAAACAAAATTGAAGCAATTTTCAGGTTCTGTAGGGAAATTAAATGTCTGGGCGAAGTGGTTTAGGTTATTTGACCGTTAAGGTTCCCCAGGCATGGCGATGGGTCCAATATGGTGCCTAGTCCTATGTGATGAACTCACACCCTATTCATTTATTCAACCTAACCTAACCTAACCTAAGGCCCAATGCACACGGAGCGATGCAAATTGGCAACTAATTTGCTTTGAGTCATACTCTGTGAAATCAACTGGGACGACGCACACGACGCTACTGATTGAAAACTCGTTGGCAATTCAGAAAAACAAGTTTGTAACCAGCTGCCTGATGATTTGCATGTCTGGTTGCATATTGACTTCAGTTTCTAGTTTCTCGAAGATGAGGGAACAACAGACCAACCAGTTGCTGGGTGGGGGAGGTTGGAAAACATGACGACACTGAAAGAACTACAGATTTTGATTGGTGATTATGATGAGTTTCCTCGTGTGTGCATCAAGTCACCGATCGCTGAGTCCGTAACTGGTCTGTAACCCAAGTTGCCAACCGGTTTAGTTTTTTTCCAGTTACCTTAAGCGGCCCATAGACACTACACTGAAAAAGTCGAACATGTATTTTTCAATTGGATTCAAGACCAAAGCGGAAATACTGGGCTAAACTAAAAGCGTGATACCAACCCCCGAAAATATTAGTTTAGGTTAGATGGGCAGTTTGGAGTATATGCAATGTTCAAAACTATCAAACCATTCAGATCCTGTTGATAAATCTTCTTAAATCTCGTAGAGGTATCATTGCTTTATCTTCAAGCTTATCAAAGCTGTCAAAAAACAGTGCTCCCATACAGAGTATCGGAGCTCTTGGAAGGCTGGACACTGACACAGAAGATGTTCTATTTCCTCTTTATCCACACAACTTCTGCAGAAGTCATTTGTAAAGATATTCAGCCTTTTGTCCATGTTTCTAATGATGTAGTGTCCATAGTTGGTCAAATTAAAAGCCAAAAACCTTGTGATGTTCCTAGTTTTTGAAAATTCAAAACTTATTATGTTCAAACTAAGAACACTGAAACGTGAGAGAAAAGAGTCCAAACGGAATAACACTTTTTCAAACATAATGAAGGCGATACCTTAGGTAGAAAGGGTAAAACGCGAAAAGGGTTTAGTGGCCAGGTTTCGTCTTTCGAAGATTATTACATTGTGAAAACTAATTTGAAAAGTACGGGTATCAAACCGAAAAGTTTGTTTGCTGTACTTACAACTTAGCTAGCTTAACCATATCTTGGATATAGTGAACAAATCTATTGCAGATAACAAAGATTCACAAAGTACTTGAAATTTCTTCTGTTAGCCAAAAGAATGTGGGTATCCAAATCGTCCAACGTTTCAGGTTAATCGGCATAGACTATAGTGACTTCATATACCTCCAAAGGAATAATCTAAAGTTGTGAGATCACAGGATTTTGGTGGCCAGTTCACACGTCCATTACGCGAAATTATGCTCTTCGTAAATGTTTCCCACAATAAGTTGATAGTTTTCGGCCCACTCACCGAACCTACGACGCGTATAATAGTCACGCGGTTTCAACTCTTGCTCAAGCTGGATCTTATAAGCTTTTAAGTCAAGATCTTTCCATAAAATCTTCCACAAAGTGGATGGCGATGGCTCCAATTGCTGTACACGATGGTGAATCGGCTCATTCGGATTCTCCTCAACACTGAACTTCTCCTATAAACGGACCGATTTTGATGCAATTTTTTATGTGTGTTTGAGTGGGTCCCTGGATGGTTTAGATTCACAATTGGACGTGGTTATAGGTTCCAGGATTCGCTGTGTTTCGATATTGACAAGTCAACATTCGGGGAGAAAAACATCTGCGTATCTGCTATAGTTAATGAAAATAATTTGAGTCTGGTACGAATACCGAAGAGGAAGTGCTGGTACCTGGTACAATCTGCAGTAAGATTGCTCTAGTTTTACTGCTTGTTAGCTGCGTTACCAACTGCCACTTTTAATATAGGCTATGAGAGCTTCCCATTTGGGTTCACTACCTCTTTAAAGAAGCTCTTACAGTTCACTAGCTCTGTACATGGGTATACTATACAAATATGTATTGTGAAAGGCTATATGACAGCTTTCCGATGTGGGCTGATAGCTCTATGTACGGGTATTGCAGATCTTTTAGGAGGTTCTAATAGTTCTATTCTATTGATATAGTAGCTAACTAAACTAAACTCAAATATTATCTGATGGTCCTGGTTTCCGTAGTTCTGCTTAAGGTGCTGTAGCCACAGGTATTACTGACATTATCACAGCTGCTTTTGCTTAAAATTATTATTAATTATTAAATTAGCAGTTAATATGTGCGCATATTAAATAAGAACTGTCGCATTTGCTAGGGCTATCGCAACTCTACAGTATTCTGAGTTCACATTCAAGCGAAAAAAAACATTGTTGTCAAAAAAATGTTCAAGCCTCTTCATGATCATTAAGACTTATCAGAAAAGGCTATCATTGTAAACTATACGTAGTGTCCACTGATTTTTTAACATTGCTGACAAAGAATTAAAGCAGTCTCTACCGATCGACGATCATGAAAGCTTTTTAGATTGGATATTATTTTAGATCATGTCTATACTCACTCCAATATTTTAAGTAAAAATGAGGATAGACTGATAGCCCTATTTGGTGTCTTACGCCAATTTTAGCTATACCTACGTTCGTAATTTTATTATGTCCCCAAAAAATGGTTGCTGGGTTAAAACAGTTGAAGTCACAAGAAGGCATATTTTTTGGCGTCAATTTTCTACTTGCCATTTCCATCTATAGGTCTGTTTTTTTCCTCACCTATCTCAGTGAAGTAAAGTAAAGTAAGAAAATGTGCAAAAAAACAGTCCCCAACTGGTCCCCAACCACTTTTCTGAACAGTCGGTTTTACCCCTGAAAAGTAAACAGCTGGCATTGCTGTCAAAATGGCCATCAATGAAAAATTCAATTTCAAAATCAAATTCCTTCTAGAAAACTGAATAATTAACCTTTTAGCACAAAAAAAAAATAATGATTATCAATTTCTACAGAATATTTACTTTTTCTGCTTACTTTTTTTCTCTTGTTTGGTCAAAATAAAATCGCGAATTATTGCCAAAGAAAAAAAAAGCAAAAACACACGCGGGTATGTTTGTTACGTGAGTCCAAAAGAGTATTCACGCAATTTCTAAGATTCGATCGAATCGAGTATTCCTCGAATTTAAAACTTTCACTCTAAAGAAGTTCTCACAATCTAAATTTTAGGGGAAAGAAGTTCATTACCAAAAATGATTTCATTGTATGATTTTATTTCGAAATCAGCTGTAATATTTCAACTGTCAGATTGCCCGTTGGTTTTGACTTTAATTTTAAGAAAAGATGGCGTTAGAAACAATCAAATTGAACAGAAAAACGCAATAAAAATTAAATAAATTATAAATGTAGGATTGTGCAGAAAATAAGACACATCAATTATTAACGAAATACAATAAGGTTTTATTTGAAGGTCAAGATATAGTAAATGATTTAAAATGAAAGTGAGATTAGTATGCAATCAGGTTGGCGGACACTCAGCAACTGACGTTTGAGAGTCTATAGTAAATTAAATCGTGGTGGAAGTTGGTAGTGGTAAAGTTCTTCTTTGTAGGTGCTTGACTAAGGCGATCACAGGGTGATCCTACATAAATTAACATTTTAAATTGTCCTTGGTTTGTTCATTTTGATTGCGACAAGCAATTATTTACATTTGAAAATTTTTTCCATAAGACGAACAAATGTTGCTTCCAATTTTATATTTTTTATGTAAATTTGATTGTAAACATTTTTTAAATAAAGATTTAGACCACAAATTTTCAGTCGAAAAAACATATGAGAATGTGCGGAGGAATTAACAAATAAATCGAATCTCCATCGAAATCAAAAGTTGGAATGTCAGTTGGCTGAAATCGAATGATTTTCATTTAAAAAAAGAGTATGTAAATAATGCCTTCATTACATATCTACTTCATCAGGGAATACATCAACAGGGAATACAAAATGGGAGGATGTACTATTACAAAAAATGTATCCCATAATGACATAACATCAAAGATAACATACTTATTTTCAATTATTATAAGTCTAGGTGTATATAATATATACCTATATATTTTGTTACCAAAGTGCAACTTAAATAAAAACAAAAAATATTTAGTATTTTATTACTTTCCGTAATATTCAGTTGCTATTTTGAAATTTGTTTAAAATATATGCACTTTATGCATTTTACACCCACCACAGCCGACACATATTATGTATCATAAATGGAGGCACTCTGTGAACACATCCAAATGACAACATCAAATGTGTTCCCCTGGTGTTCAGAATTGAAGAATGCTCCAAAGTTGGTCTTGCTGGAAATGAGTGTGAATCTCAGTGGTGTCAAATTGGGTGCAGTTGTTGTAATTGCGTGTTGAAAATCCTACTTTACTTTACTTCACTGAGATCAATGAGGAAAAAAACAGACCTTATATTGAAATAGGCTTCTCTGTCCAGCCGAAACGTATTTCCTGGGATCCCTACGTTATCAGCTTTTCCAAAATCCCTTATTGGACATAATCTCTCATTTATTTGCATACCTACGTTGACAAATCCACATTTCCGAAAAGGTATTGTGCGAAAGGTATTTTGACCAAGGTTTAAACTTGACGAAAAGTTACCAGACCTTTGTAGCATGGACCGCTCTACTTGCTGCTATACGAGTAATCAAAAAAAATTGTTGCTTTTGTTAAAACAGTTCAAGTCACAAGACGGCATCTTTTTTAGCGTCAATTTTCTACTTGTCTAGCCGAAATGTATTTCGTTACATTTACTGACCTTCAAAAATCCCCACACCAAGAGATACAACGCCTCAGATACAATTTGCCCAACAACAACTCACATAAATCGAAACTGAAACTGTGTGTAAATATTGCGCCTATTTAAATCGTAAAAAATGTACATATTACCTTGAAGGTAACGGTATTCCCATTACTAAAGTCACAATAAATGATAAAAAACAAGTAGAACCCTCTGATGTAACCGCCCCGGTGGTGGACAAATAAGTTGATCATGTTTATTTACTCAATAAATTAGGTCACATATCCACCACATCTCTCAATGGTATAGGCAACTGATAAACAATTTCGCTAATAGCCATATACGCAGATACCTTTATCTGACTAATTTGTCTGCCCCAATAGTAAGTTCCAAAGCTGTTCTCCAACATCCAAAATCCCTGAATTCAAATGGACAAATATTTAGAAGCACGACACACTGATAAAAGTGCACGATCCTAAAGCAAGGTAAACAAAAGAAGAAAAAAACCGCGAAGAAGATACAGATACAATGAACGAACGAGCACACTCGCAATCATGAGTTTAGCAAGCTGTGGTCAATTATTATTATATGAAGAAGCAACGATCTCTCGAGATGTTAATGGATACAATCAATTAGCGTGATGCCAACGAATATTATTGGTACGCGATGGATGGTGTAACCAATTTTACGCTTGATGAGTATGGATAGAGTAAATACACTGAAGCCTGACTTCTGGGCAAATATTTCAACAAAAATAAATAGATACAGTAAGCAAGGGGATTGAAAAGGTCATTGGGTAAGGAATTTTCCTGTTTATTCTGTCGAAGAGATACAATTTTTTTGTAATTTATGTCTATAGATGGACACTTTGTTGCAAAAGATACGAGTCGTCAAACTAGTGTAATGGAGCTCCTACCATCAGATAACAAACTCATCAATGAATCTCTGAACTTGTGAATTGTATGTACCTCCCTCTATATTTACGAGTGAACCTAAATTTACCCGGCCACATCCACAACCACTTTTAATGGCTTAACAACAAAAAAAAGCGCCATTACGTGGAATAAACAAATAAATTCTATATCGCTTCTAAGAATCTCAGCGTTTCCATTGACTGGCTACCGCGCTAGTTGCGGGGCGGCTGCCTTGGAGTTACTTTAAGTTACTTGAAGTTACTCTCGTTTTGAACGCACAATTTGCCTCCAAAAGTCCAACTCCTTCTGATGGTGGCATGCGGCAGCGGCTGCCTCTGTCATAAATGATCTTCTTACTTGTATAATTGTTTTAAAATTCTTATCTCACTCAAGTGCACACAATGAAAGTAATTAAACAACAAAAAGTTGTTTTGTTCATTTGCGTCTTGTTGTTTTCGTTCTTTTCCTGTTCTTTTGTTACATAGACTGCACAAAGCGTGGATAGTCGGCTTTGCTGGCCCGGCAAGAATCTCATTAACAATCCGTGTTGGCTTTGATGTTTAGATACTCTTGGTATCCAAATGATTTGAAGGCAGCAGCATGATGGCATATAATGGTTATTATTACTGATGCCATTACGTCAATCTGATGATTTATGATTTCAGCAAACTGAGATAAGTATCGCAACTACTACTACTACTACTATAGCAAAGACACTATCTCATGTCATTGCTCTTTCATTGTTTCATATACGGTTTGGAGCTATGCGTTTTCTGGTTCTTAATTTTGTTGCATCATTACGGGGATGTATAGACGTTTGGGTTACGTCAAGCATGTAATTGCTCGAATAGTACTTTCTGCATAAGAATAAGCGCAAGTGTGTAATTGGCGAAAATCGAATTATAACTTGCATTGTTGGTGAAACATTGAGTGGCTTTGGCTTGGATTTTGTCAGAATTTTCATTTCTAAGAACTTGAAAGGAAATCTAATGAAGCTGAGTGGAAAGTATCCCTAGTTTTCGCAAATGCGCTTAATGAAATCACTATTGCCACTCTTCTGTAGTTGGAAGTACACTTCAGCTTCGTCCTAGTTGACAAGTATCTACTGGGAGTTGGGTGTTCCTACGGTTACAAGAGCAGTTGGCCTGTCAACAAAAACATATGCTTAGCGTGATTTTTAGGTAGGTACCTACTGCTTATTTGTCCACTGTGAAAATCTTACTCTCTAAACCTATAATTCCCGCCAGGTCAGACCCTTACCTGATTCAGTTTTGCCTTCAATTTGAGCTTGGTTTGTATGCGCAATACTAATGTACATAACAAACAATCCAATCTTGGATTCGCTTCCAAGAACCTTAGCCAATTTAGTACAGTAGGTATGTTGCGGGCCTTCCTTGCGGCATGGACATTTTATAGGTACTAGTAACTAAATCAGACATCTGTGCATCTCCTTAAACAAACATTGCTGCAATTGATTGCATTGACAAAATATGTAAATCACATGTTTCTTGTTCCTGTTGTTCTTGTTTTTCTAAGAGACAGTATAACAAATGGAGAAAACTATTATAGTTTCAATACATGGGGAAACGCATTAAATTTTTATTCACACCACCACATTCCCAGTTGTCCCATTTCATCTCCCAAGCACATTTCATCACTGTTCATTGTACACTAGATATTAATGCACATGCACAATGCAAGTTTCTATGTGCACCCACCATTATAAGGGAGAACCACGATCAAGAACTACCCTTAAGTATGTTTTTTATTCTATTGAGTGAGTATATTTAAGAATAGGTAGGAACAAAATACATTTAGGTTAAAAATTGTTGCAAAGCACGTAGCTATAAACGACATAGCCTAAAACCATCTCACAGTTTTAACAACCATTAACACAAAGTTTCATTGAAATCTGTCCAGTAGTTTTTGCGCTTTGAGGTAACAACAAAAAATCTTACAGTTTTATATATATAAAGATAAAGATGTGCATCTGCTATTATCTGAGGTATCCCGTCGCTATTGCCATTGCCACTTTACCATCAAATTGGCACTCTGATGCCACTCTGCGTTGAATCGTTGGGCTCAGCAGTCTTGAATTCGTTTCGCTTCGTCAACATTTTATCAATAGGGATCATGTCTTCGATAACGTACGCTACCTCCTTTGAAATTATCCTAGAAGCACACATACCATACAGTTTTAAGTGCAGTCAATCCATAGATACTATATTCATCAGCGATCGATTCATCTTTACACTTTGCGCATGCGGTGGTGCACAGAGCATCTTGAGCTAGCCAATAGAGCCAACAGTAGCAAACTTTTGCTATAATTCTAACATTCTCGAATGCACCGAAAATACTTTGGAAACTTTCTAATAGATATATTACATTTTGGACTGTACAGTGTAGAGAACTGGTCCAAGAACGGAGCCCTGTAGAACGCCAGCGGTAATACTATACTCTTAGGTCGTCTCGAACTAGAATCCTGTACCGATTGCTTGGTGCAAAAAGGTCAAAAGAACGTGTCAAGACAACAAAACTCGATCAGAGACATATAGATATGGTCAAGGAAAAATTGTAATAGAATCACGTAGTCAGTGGAAACACTACTTTTGCAGACTGTTAACCGAAGATGACCGGCATTTCGCAGTCAGGTAAATGAATCATTCAATCTGGACGATGAAAGCCAAGATTTCCGTCAACCAGACCAAATTAAAGTGAGGAAAGCTAAATCTAAACTCAAATCCAATAAGGCTTCTGGACTAGATGGCGGTAGACGTCTTGGAGACACTTAACAATCACTAAATTTCAATTCTGCAATGTTTTCAATTTGTATGTCATTTTTCTTTTTCTAATTTGACACTGACGTTTTTGCGAGCTACTCTATTGCAATGAAATAAAGTTTGGCAACCGTTTTTGACGTCTCACTCTATCAGCGCAAATATCAAATGAAGATTTCTAACAAAAGCGCAACGGTGCTGAAAAGAATCTTCATCCATGCGAGAATTATATCTGAAAGTGGATTTTCGTTGCATTTTCTGTGGCATTATCTTTCTTTCTACTCCCTTAAAATCCACCTGTCTCGCTGGGCGCTGGGTACGACGTTCATGGGAAGGCCCTAAGTGCAGAGTGCAAAGTTAATTACTGTACTTGTAAAACTGTATTTCATTAGAATTAGAATGGCGCCTTATTTTTATGTGTAGGTGTAGCCAAATCATTCGTGGGAATGAAAGTCATGCACACGATCGTGTGTCCATTCACAAAGGAATTCATGTCTACCAACTTGGCGATATAAAAGTTCGGCTGACTTCAGCTTGCTGGAAATTGTTCAAATGAACTGATGGCTGGCGATGGGAAGTTTTCAGAAAAACACTCCTATTGACATAATTGCCAGAACGTAGCGAGCTGTCACTGGTATGAGTTTGCAAGTATTATATTAGCACAGAAGCAGCAAAATTGGGTTTAGTGGTGAATGATGGCAAAACAAATTATCTACATGCTGTCAACAAGAAGGCACACATATAAATAGATAGCTATATAGGACTATAGATAGCTACAACTTTGAGGTGGATATGAACTTTGTCTATCTCGGCTCCGCTATAAACTCTGACTATGACACCACAGCAGAAATCAAACGAAGAGTTACACTTGGCAACTGACTAGTGAGGCCGTGTCAAGAAACACTGAGGAAACTCTATATAAAAACCTCATCATCCCAGTCCTGCTCTATGGCACAGAAATATGGACGTTAACAAGGGCTGATGAATAATCTTTTTGGTCATTTCGAACGCAAAATTTTTTTCGATCTAGTTTGAAATGACGGGAGAACTAGATTAAACCGTGAAGTCTACGAGCTGTATAGCAACATCGAGTGGTTTAAAAAAGTGCGAAATTATCGTCTAAGTCTTCAATTCCAATACGGACGGACAACGCAGTAGAGGAATACCATATCTTAGATTGTCAGATTTTTATAAATCAATTTACAAAACTATAATTGTGCTACTCTGCGTTGCAAATACCGTATTTCACCGAAATTACTGAAGGTATCTGTTTAGACAAAAATAAGTAAAATAAGCATTTTAAGAGCTTCTCTCTGTCGTAAGAACTTGTACAAAAAAAAAACACTATAAGCCATTAAAAGATGTGATGTCCAAGACTGACACGTCGCCATAAAACTCAACCACAACGGGGCACAACAATATAGGTAAATCAAATAATTTAATTATCCCCGCAATTTGATGGCCATTTAGTGTGCATAACTTGAACATCGTTAATTCGCCAACACACTTAATGGTCGATTAATATATATTTTTATTGATATATCCCATTAGAATAATATTCACATGCGAATTAGCCATAATTCCATCCAATAATCATCAACATTTGATGGCCAACAAACCCGACAAATACAGCAACTACCAGTAATAGCATCCGTCCCTCTAATGGACTCGCGCCGTAAACCCTGAAACAAATGGCCGCCAATGCATTAGAACGGTCTACCATCGGTTATACTGCCACTGTGCAGATACTCGCCATCAGTCATGCGGCTAATACCTCCTTGATCTGCATCGTCTGCCACAGCCAACAGGACCATACCCAAAAGGGAGAATTTATTAGACAATATTAATAACAATTACATCGGTCCAACCGGTCCAGTCCTATATAGTGAGATATACTTACTCGTAGTTCGGCGGATAGTTTATTAATTTTTACAATTTGCCAAGTTTATGGTGGCATCTAATCACTTGACCGTGACGATCAAAATGGCAAACGCGGTGAGCGATCGGTGTGAGGCGAGTGTTGTATGTTACGACTTCCAAGAGTCCCAGCAGCAGCAAGTCTGACCAGGTGCGCGGATGGAGCTGAGGTGGAGGCTGATGCTGAAGCAGCTCAGTCATGTGCAAATTGAGGATGTATCTGATCGAATAAATTCAAAAACTGGGCGGTACAATGTCCTTACGACGACGATGATGATGATGATGGTTGGCCACCGATGTTCGGTCATCACTCGACCAGTAGAGGTACGATTTATGGATCTTTGAGGTTGCGCTAGCTTTTGAAGTTCACAAGTCACGACAACGTAGAACTGAGTTATTCCTCAATCCGGTAATCGTTTGTGGACAGCCACAATACACACACCTGCAATTAGATATCGATTAGAATAGCTACTGCAGATTCTTTCAACAACAACAGTTGATGGTTCTCTATCCCATCCGCCGCGTGTGCACATTTGGTTTACTGTATGCATATCTTCGATGGGATGGGAACAGCCAACAATTCTAGTGACCACATGCACCCATAATGCGGCTTGTTTGCGCAAATATGGCTGACGACAGCACTGCCCGAAGTTGGCATGCTACTGTGAGCGGTGGACAAATTTGAAATTGCCTTAACAGGTGTTCGCCGCAGGCGAAATGCTCTGGCACATAAATCTTAGTGATTGCGATAATAAAGTGGAATGAATTTATCTGCATGCGATTTGGATGTATCTATTGATGAGGAATTGCGATGAAATTCTATGGAAGCGGTTTTGTGGGCCGTAGTACCACATAAAGTGCTGGATGTCCGATAGCAAGCGAGTTTCGGTACGGTTTCGGGACGATGTTACGGAGAAATATGTTATAAATCGAATAGTTTTGATGGGGAATTACTTGGCAGATTGGTGGAGATGCTATCATAAATTCACTTCGAATGAGGAAGCTCCATCGATGGTGGCAGTCGTGTGGTCGAATTTTAATCACAATTTCTGCGTCCAATTTAGAGCGGATTGATAAATTGCCAACTTTATGATTATTATAATTTTCTTAAATATAACAGTCGTCTGCTTATGGCTCTGAATATTTTCTTGTAGGTCCTTCATCGCACCTGGAACCTCATAAAATGTAAATATCCTCACCATACCCATATCGAATCTACGCAGCTATAAATCGGTCCGATTCAGATGTAAAAAGGTTTTTATGACTTTCTGGCTGTGTGTGCTAATCAGAATACCTAATTAAAATAAAATATTTACCTACCACGAGTTGAAATTATAAATTCATTTATTGTTAATTTTCTTTAAATTTTAGTTTTAATAAATTGCAAATATTTTTTTGAATATTAATCGTCATTCGATATGGTTGCCCCACTATTCTATGAAAACCCAATTTGGAGAAATTTGATGTCCAATAATAATGAATAAATGAGCTGAAGTTACAAAGAAGAAAGCATATTTTTATAAGGCCCCCTGCCAAGAGGATTTGGTGATCGAAAGTGTTTTAAATGAACAACGGCATAAAGTTAATATTTTTAATCACAGAACTAATGTCCAAACAATGATATCTGATAGATGTCTAAGGCTTATCAATATATTAAAAAAAGGTTAGTGGTTTGACACCGTTTTAATATTTCTGATTAGATGCAAATGATTTGCGTCGTGTGAGGTAATTTCTCGGGGTTTTTCTATGTTCATGGAATTCATTCTTGACGAAAACGGGACACAAAAGGCACAGTATGGCCGTGAAATTCTCACTGAGTTGTATAATAGAGGAGTTGTATCGATCACCACTTAGGAGCACTTCCTTAAAGAAGGTGACACAAAGTCAGCACCCTATATCGGAAAACGCTATAATTTTTGCAAATGGCGGCAAATGTCAATTTCTACTTTGACGTTTCTGAAGTAAACAGATACAAAATACACGTCAACAATGCATAAATTGCTCTGAATACTCCTACAGAACACGGAATAATTAATTGTTTTTTTTGCGGAATAATTCGTCGGTGGTGTTGGAGCAGCTAGAATTTTGGCGCAGGTTTCCTGGTCGTCCGACACCAACTGGGCAAATACCTCAATGTTTAGAGTAAGTATAGAACAATACGAGATGCTGGCAAATCTGGCCGGCCTGGAGCAGCAGTTCTGCTGAGAATATCGTAGCTGGAGATGTCGCAGAGCACAAACCACAGAGAACTAGACCGTCGACTTCCCGTGCACCTACCCGATTCTCCCCGGAAAAATATTACCCTGTCTGTGAATACGTGTAAATGTCAAAATTAATGGCGGCAATGTAAATAAAACATGTAAGCGGCCATTTGTTGAGATGCGTTAAGAAACGGTGGGAATTATGGGGAACTAAAATTAAGTACTGTTTACATTTCAGATAAAATCATATTGGAAATAGACGGTTGGTTGGAATGATTTAAATTCAATTTGAGCGAAAATATAATTTATATCGTTAATAATATTTTGTTCGCATATTCAAAAACTACTTTCTTTATCGCAACAACAAATCACCTAGTGAACGTAAAATGTAAAAAAAAATGCTGGCATTTTACTTAACGTTCCAGCAAATTTGTCACAATTGCTACCAACAACTAATGGATAACTGTTGGAATTGTTGTTTAGTTTAACATGAGAACAATACCTTACGGCATCACCATACACTATTGTACTGCTTTTTCTGTTTTACAAATCATTTCGAATAATCTCACGCGTCCTTTTTCTTTTCAGGGAGTTGGTTGTGTTTTATCTTTGTCTCCGAAAAACTTTAACTTTTTCAGCATTTGTTCATCAATAACAAAATAAAAATAACTAATATGTAAAGGATAATCACGTGATTAAGCCAAAATTATTAATAAATCACGAAAGGCGTTTCCACCGAATTTACATTTTTTATTTTGACATTGCCATCAATTGAAGCTCTTCATTCCAAAGTACCAGGAGCAAGTCTTTTTCGGACCAATTGTTTCTCTTGCTTCTGATGGGATGACAAAATAAAACACTTACGATCCAAATAAGATATTTTATTAAAAGGCGCAGAACAAGCGCAAAAAGAAAGAAAAAAATAGCAGATGTAGGAATTTAATATAATAAAAAGAGATGGAAATACATCTGCAAGCAAGAAAATTGTTTGTGGTGCAAAATCAATTTGAGTTCACTGTCCTAACAGCTTTTGTTTTGTAAACATTACCTGACAATATGAATAGAACTCCTTTTTTATTTATATGAATATAATATAAATATCATAAGCTCATCGAAACAGTTTTGTTGCTAAATAAACGGCTGAATAAAGAGCTGCAGTTGAAAAGGTATGTTTTATTTTATTTTGCGACAAGAGCGACGCAATTAAAAATAAAACGCGTATGTATAACGTAATTAGCAATAATGAAAATGTATAATAATTAACGAAATTAATGACATGATTTAGCTATGTAAATCAAGAGGATTTAAAATTGTGCTAAATCAAGAGGATTTAGCTAAATCACAGCTAAATCAAGTGAATTTAGCTGAATCACGTTGGTGGGAACCTGGTAAAAGTTAAAGGAATATTCACAGGTTTTGGCAGTCCATTCACATGACCACTTTTCTTGGTCGTAACAGTTCACGAAGTTCAGACATCAATTTCTACTACCTAACAATCTCTGATTTGAGTTTAAGTTCGAACGAATTTTTTATTTGATAGTGGAACGGATTTGAATGTTGTGAATTTTGAATAAACTTGTGATAATTCGCGCTAAGGGTGTTTTTCTTCGAGGCAAAAAGTTTGGAGTTCGAAATTTTGTCGTTTATGCTCTTTTGAAAATAGTCTTTCCCATATTTTGATGGATTATTTTATTATTCTACTTAGGTACTCTTGCAATAGTAAAATGAGCAATATGTTTATATAAATGCATCAAAAGTGGTTTGTTCGCATAATATCAATTCGTTCGTTCATTCTCATGTGAATATTCCTTTACATCGCCGATTTTAATTGATATCAACAGTTTAAACAATTTAACATTCCCTAAAACTAAACTGTGATGTGAACGAAGTATAACCGAAAAAACCTGCAGAACACATCCCCACAGCCATAAACCACAGCCAGGTGCAACTACCATAGGATTTTGCTACGTATGCGTGTGCCGTAATTTCTTCCCTTTAATTTATACAGGCCCAACACATAAATAAATCCTATGGTACCAACAGCTTGTAGGCAAAGTCCGTTATGTGGGAGGAGTCGACGGTCTATTTCTTACTGGTTTGTGTCGCAGAGGAACACGTAGTATCGACCAGACGACATGCCACGTAATTGAGCATCAATCGGCGGTCTTTACAGAGAACTTTCGTGAAAGACTGCAAGATGTTCCCTTACAAAGTCCAGACAGTGCACAGTAAACAGTTGTTAGCTGTTGAGCCGCAACCAAAATTCAGAGGGCTACATTTCCGGGTCGCCTAATTTCTCGTTTTGACGATTTGCACTTGGCGACAAGATCGCCTGATTTAATCATTGCAGACTTATTTTATTTCTTTGAAGACGCGTCACTTCATGTCAACAAACCGTCTATGATGAAATTCTTGAGGCCCTTTTTTTTTAAATACTTCTCTCGGGAAAGGCGAACCTATAACGCTTCAACAGCGCCCCGAGATGCTTGCAGATGTATGTTAGTTCTGCACTTAAATTGCTGCAAATTGTATACTTCTGGAAATATATCCCCAGGAAGTGAGTTCCAAAGTTTGCTTGTCCTGTAACAAAATGAGTTTTGGAAAGTTGATGTCCTCGCGGTTGTCAAGTGTACTGTATGGTCATGATCATGAGCATTAGCAGCCTGTCTTGTGGGGCGCCCATAAGTTGCATTTCGAGGGATAATGTCTTTGAGTTCCTCGGAACATCTACCATGGAAGTACCTATAGAACAAGCATAGGTCAGCGACTTGCCTTCTGTGCACCAATGGTTGAAGATTTGATGTGTAGGGTCTCTAATAAGTCGAACTGCTCGTCTCTGTATGCTGTCAAGTAGGTTAAGTGAATGTTTCGGGGCCGAGCTCCATATATGGGAACAATATTCCAGGCCTGGTCTAACCTGAGCTTTGTAGAAAAGGAGAAGTTGCTTGGGGCTAAAGTACCTCTTTGCTCTAAATAGGTAGCTGAACTTAGCGGACGCCGATCTTGCGATATTGGAAATGTGGTCCTGCCATGTGATTCCTGAATTGACTGTGACTCCTAGAAGGTGCATTGCGTCCTTGGGATGATGGGACACTCCTGCATTTAGCAGGTGGCCTTCTAGATATTTGATTATTTCGACATTTATTGCCTTTTCCAAAAATATTCGTCAAGAATGCGAGACTATCGTCAGAAGTTCTGACAAGGGTGATGGAGAATGTCATAAATCGGGCCCGAATGGTGAATCATTTTGGCGGTGGACACTTAACCGATATCATTTGCTCGGCATACTGGAAACAAATTTAGGACATCAAGTTTTTCATTCATAAAATGACAGCCAAAGAAACTTGGAGTGGCAACTTTTTCTCACCTTATATTGTTCCAGGTGTGAGCGGATATTTTCAGTCATGCCAACTGAGTAGTGTTATCCATATACCTACATGAGCTACCATTGTCAAGGATTTCGATTAACCTGCAGTGGATTACTGACTTGAGAGTTCAGAATTTATTGCTTCTTTTCTTCCAATGGGTTCAAGGCCCTGCAAATTCTTACAACATAGCAACTAAAGGGGAATACTAACTCCTGAAGCCTTCAGACTCGAACTGAGGTCCATTGTACTAAGAAACAGAAACCACTTTTTTGGTTTAGGAGAGCAAAAACTCTGATAATATTCTTATCACATTTGGGTTCTTTTTTAAAGCTATAAAGGAACCAGTCTACGACCTTCAAAAATATGTCTCACAATCACCGAAAGTAGTCCATCAAGATTCCCATCTTGGTCAAGCGAAAGGGATTCAGGCTAATCAACTTTGCCGTTAAAGGTCATCATCTGTAATTTTTCACAATGAACGGATCCTCAAAGCTCCAAGTTGCCGTCAATTAGAAGTGTTCAAAAGTATTATTTCCAAGTCCTCATAACCGAATGAAAAGGCGGATGCTTTGGCAAGAATTAGGTCAGAAATGAATATCATGATGCGGACACATCCGAATACTGCCATCGATTAGAAATTGTATAGCATAATCGACAATATACAAAGGAGCTTATCCGTCTTGGTTAATAATAATAATCTTGGTTATCTAGAGAAGACAGTGCCGCCTCTAGCATATTAGGGTTGAAATTAGATAGAAAGAACCTTCTGGCACCAAATTGATCCTCTATCCATATTATGCCGGCACTATTCCATTTAACGGCATGTATGTAGAAGCTGCAGAGATGAGGTAGAGAAGAAGCTAATCTGATTTGACAAGGATGATGCTGACGTACCCTAGGATCCAAAGGTTTTTCGTAAGCATTTCAGTTTTATCAGACATTTAGATATCTGTAACTTGATATGCTATTTTTAGGTGACTCGTGGGGCAGTCCTAATTTCGAAGTGCTATGAAACGAAAAAGCGACAAGTAACGGGGGCATATAGTGAGCGTGGCGAGGCAGCTCAGGATGAGAATTGTATGAGAAAAATTAAAGGTAACAGACGGGGCGAGTGGTGGGGCACTAATTCTGGTGGGGCTTATCGTGGCCGGGTGAGTGCCTGTTATCGATGCGCCACATCTCATGTCCGTACTAAAGACCCCGAGTATTGACACATGGAGTTATGGGCGACTTCGTACGAGTATAGCTAGTTCTCATACAGATTTTCTTAGGAAATTAAAGAGATTAGAACGCCCCTCTTTCAAGACGCACTAATCTAAGCCTCTGAAGCCTTTCTAATAGCTAACTATGTGGTACATAATACAAATATTTGAGTCTTCAATGTGCTCTAAATCTATAAGAATCTTCACACTGCTCTATTATATTGGTATAGCAAATATTTTGACAGGCAAATTTCTTTAAACATAGGTTTTATCAGCTCTGTATACGCGTAAGTAAGTAAGTTCTAGACTGGTGTACAAAAGAAAGTTGTTCTATAAACCCCAGAAAGGCTGCCATCGTCCCTTTTACGAAGAGAAGAATTTTAAGTCTAAAACGGGTATCCCGTTTTTTCATAAAAAAAAAACTTCAGATTGCTGAATTTCTTCCTCTGACATCTTTAAGGATAATTATCCGTTTGTTATATAGAGCCCGTTCCATTACGTCCAGTGTTTCCTTTAGAATACTTGAAAAGGTCGTTTGGCCAATAGCGGACTGGTAATCTTTTCCTACCCCATGCTGGCAATTTCCTTCGGCGAAGAATCGTAGACACACTGCTAGATTGTGCTCCGGTGTAATGGCATCAGAGCGATGATCATCCTTAAATAAAAACTTTATTTGCCGAAGGACGTAATCAAATTCCGATTTATTGAGGCGAAAGTTATTTTTAAATCTGTAAGTGAATTGTTCAATTATGTGTTTAAAAAGTATGTAGATTTAACTTACGATGCATCAGTCAAATTATTCAATTTACTCTCTTTTCTTATTTCCTTATTTCTCTGGACTCGGTTTCTAAAAATAAGGCTACACTGTCCATATTTAGGTTTTTAATTTAGAAATATATACATCCACAACAATTTAGAAAATAAATTGTTTTTATCTTTTGACAACTCGGTAATAACATATGTTTGATTATGGAGATGGTAGTTTCGAAAATATATCGATATTTATGCCCAAAACACACGTGCAGAATTCACTGCGCAGCAGGATTAGAATACACATGTTCTTATGTGGTGAAACAAATGTAAATTCTGCAGCCACCGCAGCACTGCAACATGTCTCTATTTCTAAATCCACTGCATAGCAACGCAGTGAATTAAGTTAAGTAGATTTGGCAGCATCGAATTTTTAAATTCAGCTACTGATGCATACGAGGAAAAGAGAGACGGCAATTATTTGTCGTCTTTGTTTCACTCACATATTTTTCCCCTCATTGACAGCAACCGCTGCAAATTGAATTCTGCACATGTGTTTCATCTGCAGTACTGCATGCAGTGAAGCATTCAGAATTTCTGCACATGTGTTTTGGGCATTACTGAATCGATATACTTTGAATAGAAATATTGGTAAATCGAATTGTTTTTTAGTTAACGCCAGCGTACAATTTATTCACAAAGTGACATCCTTTCTTGTAAAAAACTATAAAATTAAACTCCCTATATTTTTATATGATAATTTAAAGCTCGTTTGAGGCTTTTTTTCAAAGAGCTGAAGCAATGAAATACCTATTTTAGGTACTAACGACGTTAGACTGCCGATTTTGAGGGTCTAGCTAATACCGAGTACTAACTAATACTCGGTACCAAATTCAGCTTAGTAGTATTTCGTGAAGAAATACTTACTAAATACGACTTAATACTTATTTGAGTATCAATTTTTGGTCTAATACCGGTACTAGCGCTAGTACTCTGTCAAGAAATCGGGCGTTAGTCTTCGTAAATACAAGTATCGGAAGAAATATCGACTAATCGGTATTTCAATACACTTTGCACATCTCTTTTGGAACCTTAAATCGGTCGCATGTCAAATCAATGCGGCGTGGTGCGCCGATGTGCACCGTCACAATTGCTTATTATTTCTTTTCCGAAGTCGGACACCTCGAATGCAATTTGAGCCTCCGTTTCTACCGAATATATCTCTTAGGTCGACGTGCATCTTATTGTTTAAAGTCAGACGTTTAAAAAAAAAAGTTCTTTGGATAATTGACTACTATAGACGAAACTGCCCTTAGATGTCCTCACGAGCTCTAATAATTTCTTTGAGGAATTTTAATTTTTGTTTATATAGTCAACATTTCATATAACATCGAGGCCAATCGTATATTTACATAATACACACGAGTACTCATATATGATTGACACTTTTATAGCTGTTTTTACAGCCCGTATAAACTATACCCATGGTTAGTACACTAACCCATTTGTCGAAAGAAGCTTATTAAATACAAATAAATACCTGAGAATGAATTTAAAATGAATTAAATGTAATAAAATGATGCCAACAACTGGCCGCTCATAATGTCAGAACAATTCTCATGTCCATAAACACATCTAATCGTAGATTTATTCAGATACCGCTCATATAACTATCGGCAACGGAACTACATTTTCTCCCTCAATTCTCGGGCCGACAATCGGACATGTGTGTGGCGGCCTATTAATTTATTGGCCCAATATTAATCAAATCCCCACCGGGAAATTGTTTGTAGCCAAATTTCAGTTTTATAATCAGCTCCCCAGCGTGGGTAATCCAAGGTACAAACATAACGTTAGACGGATGAGCCTAATTGTGGGATTTATGTGCGTGGACATCATTCCGTCCAAGCACGATCAACAGACCTACCTATAATTTATTCCAGAATTCTAATTAAAAGTACATGATCGACTTCCCCCCTTCGTCGGTATGTGGTAAAATTCGGGCTTCAGGAAATGGATGGCGTCAGAGGAACTAGGTATCCCTTTGTCGTTCACATGCTATTTGCATAATTCAATTAATATGACTTTTTTTTGTAAAGTATCTAGCTGGCTCTTTTCTTTGTAACAATTATAGATAGGGTAATGAGCAAAAACAGGTGAATAACAAACAGAAAGAGAAAAACTGAATGCAAACGACAAATTTATGATCATTCACACATAATAGCAATGGAAGTCGTTTTACTTCCGTGAGAATTGCTCAAGCCGCCAGAAGTTGGTTCTCATAAACGTGCGCGATTTTTTTTGTTGTTCTTCGTATATTGTTGGCTGTTCTTTTGAGTTAATTTTTCTCTGATTTTGATTACTTCGTGTTTGCTTATTCTTGTGAAAACATTGAGGGGCAAGTGATGTGAGAAAATAGATGACTGATTCATGAACCCATAGGGTATCATAATAATGACTATAGGTCGACGCTTTTAATTGGGTTAATGTGGTGACATTTGTTGGTAAAAAAAAAGATGTATCGCTGACGAGTTATAGCACTGAAGGGATGAGTCAGAGCCCGAGAGAAGTATTACGGACCGAAGGCGTCATCATTGAAGATGAAGAATGACATCTGGAAGTGGACATTTGCAAAATAAGGAACCAACAGATGTCTGGCCGTTACAAGCCCTTGAGCATACGTATTATAGCTACGTAACGGGCTCTAGAATTTTGAAGCTATTAGGGAGCGTGGAATATAGCACGAATCGATATTACTACGTCTTAGATAAGGACACGCATTTTGGCAATTCCACCTGGAGTAGCCCTAAAAGTGCCAAATTTTTTAAGCTCGAGCAATATAGGAAAGCTATATGTTGGGCATACTTTTTGACCATAAGATCTGTCACAAACTCCATTTCGTGTTAACTGCTACTATCTAATATACCTAGATGCCCGCTAGTGTGCTTTGTTTTTCTGAAGATACCTGGAAACGGATCAACGAAGGACAATGGCTGAAAGCTCACATTGCAGATACTTTAGCATTGCAGCTCAAGATATTTTATAGAATGGGTGAGAAATGGAAGAAGCATAGCAATAGCGTAAGACGCGACATGACAAACTATGAGTTTCTGCGTTTATCGCGGCAAATTGGTGTGACATATACTCGGTTTACACATTGTTCTAAAGATCTTATAGAGGGTCGAAGCTCTAGGCGGTACCCGCTGATAGGTTTGTACGGCTCTTTTTGAAGTGAAACTTCTTTAGCGAGGTGTAGGTAAGTCCGAATCGATCGGTTTCCAGGAATTTTTATTTTTTCCTCTAACCGGCTGGACCGATTTTGATGAAATTCTGTCTGCGTATTTTAGTGGTGTAGATTCACAATTGGACCCGGAACCGGATCCGGATCGTTACTATAAACAGTGATTTATAAGTTAAGTGATTTGAAGGAAGTGTCCCTTCAGTATTGCGCTTAAGCTTATGTAGGTGAGGCACATACTAATCTTTTTAACTTTCTCGTATACGAAGTAAGAGAAAGAGAAGTAAGAGAAAGACTTTGATCAATTCTGATATTACGATGATATAGAGGAACTTAAAAATGTGGGTCTCCCAATTCTGTCCGTCCGTATATCTGTCTGTCTCATAGCTGGGAAATCTAAACGCTTGAACGGATTTGTTTCAAACTTCGTATTTAGAATTTGTGGGCTTCCCGCTAGGAGGAGTTTTTTTTAATGCTAGCCCTAAATATTAACGGTACTTCCCATATAAAAATTTTACGAAATATTAAGCAATTTAGATTTTTTCAAAAACGGCACTAGTGATTTGAACCAAAATTGATAGTTGAGTTAATATAGGCATGCATAACATGACCGCATACTCAGTTTTTCGCTAAAAAGTTCAGCAATGGCAGTTTCGAAAATTGACTTTTTCTCGAAAACGGTAAGGTACTATTGTCATTTTTAACTTTCAAGCACACTCAGTTTTTCTCGATTTCCACCCCAATCGCTAAAAATGGTACTTTAAAAACTGATTTTTACAAAAAAAAACCCTCTAACGATTTTGATCAAAATACATATTTAAGACTACATAAGCATTCTAAACATGATCACGTACTTAGTTTTTCTCGGAAATCTCGAATATAGTTTTATGAATATTTCTCAAAAATGACTACCTAAATCCCGATCACAACCGGTATATTTTTGCAAAGCCCAAAACTTCAGTGGCAATATAATTCGAAATTCATCGCCTACTTGCCTCTTTCAAGTGTCAAATTTGAAATTTGAAAGGCCTCTTTCAAGTGTCAAATTTGAAATTTGAAAGTAAGTAATAAAGTGTTGTAGTTAATACGTAATGTTTGCACATTTTTTTTGCATGATGCCGAGCTCAAAAAATGTAAGGATAGTGTGCCTCTCCTAATTGAAAGGTTAATTTCTTCTAAACTTTTTGGCTTGATGTAAATCCTGTATGTAGTTGCAGGTTGTTGGCTCTATTTTGGAGCTCCCAAGAGGCTATAGCTCTCCCTTGATGCTGTTAGTCTGCAGGACGCAGAAAGCTTCTTGGCAAATTGTTGAGCTTTGGCAAGCTCATCATAACTGCATATTCGAATTTCTCGTCACATTGACATTCTGAGATTTACATTTTTGAGCCGCCCGTGAACCATGTTGTGTGTGAAATTCATCTAGCCTGGGGACCAACCCGCGATGAAGTTAAATTTTGATGGCATGAAGTCAGTTTTTGAATTTGCAGCTGTTTGAATATTTGTTCGAAGTGAAGTTTTATAGTGTCTTTTCTGGACATAGTACATTAAGATGTTCCTTTAAGGCTACACTTGAAGGAATCTGGGGCTTTGAGGCTAATCTAGGTACAGGAGTTTTGTACTCTTTAGCTTTTTGGGTTGGGGCTTAATTTGCCTTTTTCCATAAGGTCATTCCATGACCTGATGATAGTCGCATGTAGGTCGAACAAAGACGAATTTTTCAATGAATAGCCCTATTTTGCATGAGACTTGTTAGAGTTGTTCTATGACTACCTCTGATAATGTTTACTAGGTCATCGACAAACTTTTGAGTGTAGAGCCTTTGCAACTGGAGCAAAGATCGTAAGCTTAAAATGTTTGGCAGGGGTTGAATTCTGTAAAAAAAAGAAACGAAAACCGCTTTCGTTTTCACTAAACCTGTCTCACACGTATAGTTAATACTGCAAGTAGAATTTCGGGCACCAAAAATAGAGAGAATAGTGTATGCAAGTCTCTAGATTGCAAGGTCAGAAATGACTATACCTATATACTGCATACAGCATACAGCATAGTGTGATGTGCTTTTTACTGAGGCCGAGGTTTTGCTCTCCAAATCCAGGAGTTAGTCAAAGAAACACCAAACTCTGGTTAAGAGGTACTCTTTATTTAATACCCACTTATAAACTAATGTCTTGTTATTAACTTAACAATGGTTAGATTCCTAAGTTGAGGCTAACGTTAAGTATACAGAATACGGCCCAACGATAGCGTGGCTCTGTAATACGGAATGCGGCGCAACGACAAGTGTGGGCGTGGCTCCGTAATACAGAATGCGACCCAACGACAAGTGTAGCACATGGCTCCGTATTACAGAATGCAATCCAACCACAAGTGCGGCTCCGATATACTACCCAACGACAAGCGTGGCTCCGAGGTAAAGCAGGATAGCCAAAAGTGCTGTCTGACGCTGATAATTTCAGGTCAGCTTTCAGGAAACTTAGCCACCAAAAATAGAACACTGAGCGAGGTCAATTCTTATACGGGAGCCTTATCTGGTATACTAGATTGGTACGATCAACACGTAGACAAGTCTCCCCGAATGGCACTTTCTGATACTCATCAAATTTTGTCCACTTAGTCAGTGCGACTTAAAAGTGACTGACAATTTCTTATGTCACATAAAAGTGTGACGAACAGGGACGTTTCGTTACAACAGGACTAACTTAGTCTGCACTACTCTCCAAATACACTTTTACTGGTTTGGTGTAGAAGGAGCATCAAAGTGGTTAGTCGTGCCAATCAGAATTGTCAATGTTATTTTCTTGGAGTCCATAGACACACATGCCAAAGTCCTTGAAGATGAAATTCACACACCATTCTCAAGAATAATGATAGAAAATCTAAGCATCAGCGCTATCAAAGTATCTAAAAGAAATGATTCACAGATAGAATTCTCTTAGCTAACCGCCAAGAATAAAAGACTTGGGTTGGGTTAATTAATTGTAACTCGTGTTACAACTGAGTTGCATATAACTTCCATACCCAAACCAACCACCCCGCACTGGTAGGTAATCGGATGAATGAATATGGATAAACATGTCCATCACGATCGCTTTAATGACGCTCTATTAGTCGATCAGTGTGTGAACGTTCACACAGCGCGATCGCAGAACTCACTAGCGAATTCCAAAGCCATAGCGAATTGTATTTGTATGCCGATCTCTCTAAGCTAAACAGGGTAGCTAGCTGTGGTGCGGTGTGTCACTCCCAGACACGTTGGATACACCATCTGGACTTTGAAAATGATTAATGTACTCGGATTGACTTCCATTCAGTTTCAGTGTGATCTCTTTGTGTAGCACGGTACCCGCCCTCATCACCGACAATCTTTTTTTTTTTTTTTTAATTGCGCACACAAACTGAATCAGAAGGAGATCTCGTACTCGTACTCGTAGATACATATCCGTATATGTGATTCGATGATTGTGACTCGTTTCAAGTTCCTCATCGTGACACTCGAGGGTGGAAAATTGCTTCGATCGTGAACTATCTACACAAGCGATTATGCAAAATTATTTTAATTAATTTAATTTGCAGTTTAATGTGGTGGTATTTACCTGCTGTCGGTTCTGTTTGTGTTCAACCGATACCGCAATCACAACTTAACCGGGGATTAGTGCCACACTGAATTCAATCGCAAAATGAATCAGTGAATGAAACGTGTACTATGTGTATATGTACACTAGAGGATCAGTGAATTATGTATGACATATGATGGTCGCAGTTGTAATTGATACTTCCGTTTCAAATCGAAAGTGAATTGAGTGATCGCTGGATGAGTTTGAAGTGCGGAGACGGCTTGACGAATGATACCTTGGGAGGGAGTACATTATAAGCAATTTAAATGACAATCATTGCAACATTTTATCTGTTAATTGGCACAATTGCTGGTTTGAAAAACTGTTCTTTGTCCTGAGAATAGGTTGTTGTATCCGTTCGGTCTTCGTCGATCTACCTTCGATTTTGTGGCTAACTAAGAAATTCTCTTTCCGGTCAAACTTTGTATGACTGGTGCAAAGCAACCTTCACAGACGCAGCAGATTTCTTAGAGTCCCTGCTATTTAATGGCTTATGCAACACGTCGGTAGTACATCAACATGAAAATGATTGTCATCGACGTAGACCTAACTTCGATGTTACTGCATAAATGCTACCAACCTTCCGGCGATTTCTTTCAGTTAAGTGTCAACTCAAATAAGTGCCAACTTGAACTGACATATACAATTTTGATTGCTTCAGTCTGCTTCATTTATGACTGTTGCTGTTGAAGTTGTTACAGCAGAAACTAATATATTTCTAGCATGTCTTTTCTGTCATTTGAAGTTTGTATTCGAATTTCGTTTCCTAACAGGAAAGTCTGAATTGACGAAATCTGTTAAAGATTTATGTCAGCAATATAACGTCTTTTAAATGAATTTCATTTTGTGGACAACAAAAGAGAGTCGTTTTGAAAGTAGCTCATCATTTAAATATTTAATATGAATCATTGATCAATGGTCGGTCATGGTATAGCGGCCAGAAAGTTCGTGTGTGATCTGAGGGTTCTTACGTTAAGGGTAAGTTAAAACCTCTTAGTCTGCCAGTATCTCCTCTCCATACAGAAATGTTGAGAAACCATCGCCACGGATAAGCTACTGAACGTCTTTATCGTGTCAGCCAATGCGCACCTCACAATGTCGCTTTGATTCAAGATTATCTCTTTTACAACAATACAACAACGTTATCTACATACAACCATACCGCCTTCTATTAATATGCATAAGCCTCACTAACTTCTGCATCTGGAATACCACTAACTTATTTCTCTGCCATCCCTGAACTGACTTAAAACGATTTAGCACACTATATGGATACCTACCGACTGAAAAAAGGCTTGCTCGTCGGTATACCAACGCATCTTGGATAAGCAATTTTTCCACTATATATCAGTGTAAGTAAGTTTAAGATTCCAGTCAAGCCCAAAAATAAAAACTTTTAAATCGACCTGCATTATTGTAAACCTTTCTAACCACTCTAACGGTGTTTTCATTTGAAAGATGGCTAATAATGTTAATAAAACTTATATATATGAACATAAGCCTATCTTGCTAAGTAATAAACCCAAAACTAAACCTGATGGAAACTATAGTCTTGTAAAGTCCACCGACTTCTATGACTATAGGTCTAGACTCTAGAGTCCCAAACTCTTTCCATCTTACCTCTAATGAATTTTACTAACTCAGCACCTCTTCCAGATACCCCTGTTTACAGATATCGGTGTTCCCTTAAATTATTCTATAGCTTCTGCTTCACCGCCTATTATACCCGAACATCGTTCGCTCCCATGTTTCCAATCCTGCAACTATCCTATCCCTGCTGAAGCCTTAACGATTTTTAATTCTCTTTACATACTTCGTCCAGCTGGGGGAAATGGAAACCACCAAAATTGAGATGCATTCGTCTTAATCTCTCACCTTCAGCCAAATACCTGCGGCTATCGTTTTCAATTTCAAACTAAACTCGAAACGTTATACGGAGGAAAGAATAAAGAACGGGCTAAATGCTTCTTATGCCTGCACAAGGGCTTTCGGGAAGAAGTGGATCTTACAACCGAACATAATGCACTTGATGTACACCACGATTGTAAGACAAAATATTGTCTATGGCTTGGTTGTTTGGTGGGAGCTGTTAACACTAAATCCTAACTTGATAATTTGAATAAGGCACAAAGAATGATGGCTTGCATAGGTATAGCGGGCTTACTAAAATGCCCCACAACTATGCCTAGAAATGTTCCTGAGCCTAAAACCCATCGAGATATACATACACTAAGAACGTGGGAGCCAAAGGTGCTCTCAGACTATACGGGAGAATAAAATTTGGAAGCCCGAATCGTTCGGTTAGTCGCGTATACTTCTTTGATTAGAGCGGACTTATGCCACTCACGGACTACAAGAAAAAGAAACCCAAGGTATAACTTTGACAATAAATTTAAAGTCTGTATACCGAACAGGCAGGATTGGCTTTCCTAGAGTGCTGTCATAAAAGGTATACCCATCTTCACAGATGGCTCAAAGACGGAGAACAAAGTATCAGCCATTCATACCGACTGGCAAATCACTGCTTCCTTTTCCAGGCAGAGATCTACTCGATTAAGAAGCACCTCAAACTGTCTTAGCGAGGGAACTACCATGGGGAACGAGGCAGCAGATAAACTGGCCAGATACGGCTCTAAAATTGACATACATAGCTACCAGACAAGTACTACCAGCTTTCAACGTAGCTAAGAGCGTCATTGATAATGTCACATTAAAGCAGGCTGAGAACGATGGAACAGCACTTCCATCCATGTACCATAACCCGCAGCTTGTCGCCCGCAATTGACATTAAAAGGCGAACGATCCTAACCTCTTTTGATAGAAACCGAGTACTCGTCGGGATAATAACCGGATAGTGCATCATTGGAAACATGGCCAAAAGACTGGATATATTTACAAATGACTTCTGCAGAAGGTGCAGAGATAAAGAGGAAATAGAATCTGTGGAACATCTTCTGTGTCCCAACCCAGCACTGCCAAACTCTCCAAGAACGCCGATACTCTTATATTGGACCACGGGTCTTTGACGGTTTGAAAGATCTAGCAACGATACCTCTATCAGATGTAAGAAGATCCACTAAGAGATCCCAATGGTTTTGTTAGTTGCCAGTCCTATTATGTACTATAAAAATGGTAGTCCCAATAGGCCTCAATGGCTTCTGGGTGAAAATTGCATATTCCAAACTGCCCCTCTAACTTAACTTAACCTCTAGCTGTCAAGTTTATTGCTAGGATTTTTGACTTCATGGACTGGCACAACTGAGACCCCATAGGCTTATCGACAACATTCGTTAAATTACGACAACAATATCTTAGTAGAAACGTCTGCCAGAATCTGACAATGTGTTGTCTAAGCTCTAAGGGTAGGTGCGCATTATGCGATTTTCGTCGTAGCACTAAAGCGATGCGACTGTTAGGTGTCGCATCGTGTACGATGGTTCGCACTAAAAATGTTGTGTTTGCGATTGAATTGTCTACTCCTACTGTCCAAACCTAATTCAGTGGACACGATATCACGGTTCGTTTATGGAATTTAGTGATCTGAGCCTGTCCAGTGTCCAAATCTTACTCAGTACTTATGGTCTCAAAAAGTGATTATTCAATTTATGTTCCCAAGGGTGTTAACAAGGTATATACATTATACATATTTAAAACCTGCCTCCAGGCTAAACTGCTAAAGAATACATTTACATCACTCAGATAATCAATTTTCAGTCACCGATCACCGATCTTGTGAAACTAATGACCAACTGCGCCAGAAATGACTTCACCTCAATGGAATCTCAAAATGCTGCTCCAGATACCGCAGGTCAAGGATACATAACGGATCTATCAACACATATTTCGCAATGCGCAAACCATCAGCATTTTTGCGAAAATTATCTCCAAAATATGATAAATGTACAATTCACCGTTTGCCAAATAAAAATTTAAAATAAAAATCATTCCCATGAAGCATTTAAATCATTTTTTAATACGCTTAGATGGAGAAAACATGATAATTTAAATAGTGATTGGAACCTCTTGTCTTTTCCAGAACCATAAGCACACCATTAATTATATAGTGAATATAACTATGCAAATGATCTACGAAATTATTCTAAACGTATTTACCAAACAATGGCGGGTCAGTGATCTCCACCACAAGTATCTATAGTTCTGTAGCAGCGTAAAAGATACATTTTTTATGGTATCGAAATTCCTGCAAAATAGCAAAGCAACAACAGAGGCATTCCTCTCTCTGAGTCCAGAAGATCGACTAATAAACCACTCAATGGATTAGCATTAGTTTATCGCGTTGATTTACATTTTCCATAATGTATCTATACCCAGATTGTGACCTTGGTGATTGTTCTTGATGGAAGGTAGATTTAATTGGATAACGGATTTTCGTGATGATAAAGTGATTGCATAGAAATTGGACAAAGTCTGCATCTTCATCTTTAAATATGGATAGTGAAGGTGGCTAAGCTGGATCAAGGAATTTACATAAGCCATTTGGAGATGTCTCTATTCGTCATAACTCTGGGTTTGGCATGGCACGCGCGTGAAGCCTTATATTTGTGACGAACTAATAAATAAGAATGACGCAGGGATGGGGGCCCTAAATTGTGGTTTTAGGGCGCATGCAGGTAACGAAGCAAGGCCTTAAATGAACGTCTTGTTGGGGAACGCCATTCATTAAGAATGAGAGGCGACTTAACTTCATAAATAATAGAAAACAATTAGGAGTCATAACAAAAGGCGAATTGGGCTAACTAAAGATGAAAGGTATGTTCATATTACGAAGCTTATATAGGGCTGTCTGACTCACTGACATTTAAGCTGGTGTGTCATTCCGAAGTATTTATTTGCTGCAGCAGATAATTGTGGGGAAAGAAAGAGAGAAGTTATCGACTGTGCTTTTAAAGGAATTGATGAGAATGGTTTTTTACCATACAGCACTTGTAAAGTCCCTATACTGACAGTGGTAAGAACTTGAATTGTTTGTACCTTCATCGACAACCATTATTTCTATGGCGTGTATCATTCTTAGAACACTGGTTTGCATTTGAGTCCAACATTTTCAACCTGTTTCTCCACTGCCTATATCGGAGACAATTTTTTAGTGATTCCGTGGGACTGAGTGAAAGTAGGACCAGAAACAACGGATACATCTCTAAACTGAAATGCATCCTAATACCTGCGATTAATCTTTGTTCGTTCTCAATCTGAAAATTCAAAAAAATGTCATTCATTAAAACAGTCCCCAAATGCACCCAAAACTTGTTTTCTTTTTTTTTTAAGAAATTAAGATAAAAAGTCATTTAGGTCTATCGAAATGCGACCTTTTTTGTTTCCATACGATTTAGATACTACAGCCATTCGTCATTCGCAAAATTAGAATAAAGATTAAAAATATTGACGAGCACGTGGGATTGCGATTTCGAATATATTAATTGGCGCACTTAATATAAAGAATGTCTGTTTGACAGAACAATAAAAGACACACTTTGATGGTCGACAACACACATTCAAATAATGGTGGCGCGTCTTATCTCAAAATCTAAATAATATAAATTATTTAAAATAGCTAAGCCATTGGCATAGAAAGCAAAACACGAAAAGCTTTTCATTGATAGCTCTATAGGTCTAGCCACTGAATAATCTTTTCGTTCGCGCTTAATTTTCGGGATTATCTCTTCTCTTAAGTTATTTTCATGAAATTTGAAGGGCTGTCACATTATGTATGAATGGATTTTGTTGACGATTTAATTATTGTGACGCAAATTTTGGCTAAAAAAAAAACGTGTTTTCAAATTATATGCAAAGGTTTTTTATACCTTCTGCTCCGAAACGAAGAGGTAGCGTATAGTAGGTAAATATGAAGATAAATCTATTGGGTGTTGGGGTCACACAAATATCTATCAAAATATATTAACTTAAAAGGGCTTAATATTTAATGTCAGAAATGGACGAAAATCGACTTTAACAAGTCTTTAACAAGCTCAGTCTAACACTGGAAATTGGCCTCTATAATCGTATTGTGATCACAGAACATAGTTTTAGTACAATTGCGCATTGACTTAAGCTGGGTTACTCCTATGTAATCGTACTATAGTTTTCCGTTAAGTCTCAGAGGTAAAAAAAAAAAAAAAAAAAAAATTGCGCAACAGGTTGATATAGGAAGGACCGTAGGTCTAGCTTCCTCCACCAAATCGTTTATAAGTTACAATTTTTGGGGATGAATGGAAGGGACCTATAATTTTAAGCCGCATCCGAACAGCTGAATAAAGAAGCTTTCTCTGGACAATTATTCTCTTGGATGGTTGTCAGACGTGGCAGAATACAATAATTCTTATGGTGTAAACTATATTTTTATGGAGGTCGAACCTGAAACCCCTCACTCGCTTAACTTGAGAACTGCTAAACTGATTTGGCTCATTTTTTTAATGTTCGTAACGTAATACCCCTAATAAGGTCTATACGAACACAATTGGAGGTTGCCCGGATAAGGAGAAAAGAGGCGAGAAAAGAGGCGGGAAAAGAGACGCATACAAAAAATACATTCAAATTTGTATATCTCGAAAACCAACGAGGCGATTGAGCCCAAATTTACAGGAAATCTAGGCACCTTCCATACAAAAAGAAACCTTAAAAATCTTATATGTCGTGTCGATACATTTTTAAAAAATCTTCGGCATTAAGACAAAGTTGTGAGCCAGGGTCGCCATCGCTCGGCTCAGCTCGACGGATGGGGGGTCTTCTTGCTGCACCTGCTAAAAAAAAACTTTTTTCCATGCCTATCAAAGCGGAAGAAAATCAAAAAAAAAAAAAAAAAAAAAACCAGTAAGACAATTATCTTCGACTATGCCGAAGCTCAAATACCCGGTACTATATTATTGTAAAATAAAAAAAATATTTTAGTATTAAAAAATTATATATTTGTATGGGAGGTATGGGTACTTTTTATTCGACCAAGCTCATTTTTTGTCAAAAATTTTTAAATATTATTAAAACAATATAAGCAAAGTTTAAACTTGCTATCTTTACTGTAGCTATTTAAATTTAATTTTTAACATAAAAAGCTATATAAATCTGATATTTTTGTATGGGAGGTAGTAGTAGTTTTCATCCGATCTTGCTCATCTTCGAACTTAGCCTCAGTTTGGTGGATAAAAGCTTACGTACCAAATTTCAAGTCGATAGCTCTTAAATTACGGCCGTAATCGTGCGGACAGACGGACAGACAGACGGACATCGCTAGATCGACTAAGAAAGTGATGCTGATCAATAATATATATAGTTTGTCATACCTACAACGCCTCCTTATGGGCGTTACAAATGGAATGACAAAGTGAATATACCCTCACCACAGTGTGGTACCGGGTATAAAAACAAGAAGAAAGTTACTCAAAGGTCTAAGCTAAGGTTCAAGAACATCTGTCAGTAGGTACCCTACAGAAAGAACGGGAAGGACACGCGAAGCTAAACCTATCTCACCTAAACTCGACCTAATCTGATCTAAGAGTAAAACTGCATTCTATAAGCTAATTTTACTATAACTTATAACTAAACTCCAATCTTGCCCTAAACGCTGTTTCTCTTCCCAATGTCTCAAGATACCTATACGTCGCTGCCGGTAGTGAAAAATCAGTTAATGGTCATATCCTATCGTCAAAGTTCGTTAAGTCGCGTTACGTCGTTAATCTATAGAAGGACGGCCTTCCCATCAATCCACATACCAAATTAGAAGGACTTAGTCGCGCCTGGGCATCATGACTACACTCACTACAGTTCAATATAGTGTAAAATTTATTATATCTTAGGATTCAAAATTTACGTTAAAACTAAAAAAATAAATAAATAGGTGGCGCAACAGGCGGTAGACACCCTAGGCCTAGCTTCTCGCAACCATTCGTTTTGTGTGAGTTTCTATTTTTGGAACGAATGGAAGGGACCATGATGTAATAAGTATAAGGTGGTCTCGTCGGCAAAAAGTAGTCCCTTAACGACACCTTTTTCTCTTTATTCAGCGTAGTAAGTGTACGTTAACGAAGCGTTAAGGGACCAAAAACCGAACGAGTCGGCAGCCGACGAGACCACCTTATACTTATTCCATCATGGAAGGGACCTACAATTTTATGCCGATTCCGAACGGCTGAATTGAGAAGCTTTTTCAGGACAGTTATACTCTCGGATGTTTGTCAGACGTTCGCGAGAGGTGGCGCAGTAGAAAAAAACACTAAGATGTAATTTGTGTTTTTCCGGGGATCGAACCTGGGATCCCTCGCACAGCAGTCCAGCACACTAACCACTGCGCTACTGCGCCCACGAATGCAATGGCAAATACCTTCCTGCGGAGGTATAAAAAAAAACCTTACAAATCTTATATCTAGAAAACTACCAAAAATAAATCTAGGCAATACAATTCCTGTCCACGAGCAAAGCCGGGCCATCTCTGTATCTCTGTCTGTCTGTCCCTCTCTCTCTCTCTCTCTCTATCTCTCTCTCTCTCTCTCTCTCTCTCTCTCTCTCTCTCTCTCTCTCCGTCTAACACTCTAGTAAATAAAATGTATATTTAAAATGAAGAATACAGTCAGTCTCAAACGGAATCTGGACTCGTTAGTCGTTCACGCAAATACATACATATTTTAATTGGGAGTCGCATAATATCTGCCCTCGAGCGCTGTCACCGACATTCTATAAAACATACACCACCAACACTCCGACTCCGAGTAGCAATGTGCCAATATTCATCATTATTTGTCCGCATCAAACTTCTGACAGCTGCTAGGTGTAAAGTTCTCTCAACTGCCATCAATCAAAATGGCGCCCCAAACACCTGTCAACGAATTAAATTGATTACACCAGTATTAATCAAACAAACTATCACTTTCCCACCGACGACCGACGCACGATGACAGCCTGTGGCGAAAATTCACATTCACCTAGCATCTAAATCAATCATATCCGCGTCTTATGAAGTGACGCAACACAGCAACAGCATAAATGTTTTTAAATCTCTATATAGCTATAAAAGAGTTACAGGACGAGGACATTGAACCACGTCAATCTATACCAAAGTACCAGTAAATTAACGGAAATCAGTGTTCTGATATTTGCCATTTCTTTGGGCATTTCCTTTACGAGGTCTCTCCCTGCCAACCTACGGTAAACAGAGTGCACTTCCAGCCCACATTCGGATGGAATAAGTCGAACAGCGGCCTAATCAGGGGAGAACTATTCGAAGAACATGCGTTTCCCAAGCAACCAACAACCTCCTGGTTGGCCCTCATCGGTCTGACAACTCACTATTGACAGTGATTACGTTTTAATTCCACACAAAGTCTGTGCCTTGCATACAGAGATACCTGCAAGCGAATGTATCTGGCATGGATGGCGCGCGTCTTAATTTGGTCTGGTTATGCGAGGACGAGGACTTGTCCGCAGTGGCAACAATTGTTAACCAGCATCCAGCACAATGTTACCATTTAGCCAATAAAATAATCATTGAAAGGTATTTTGCTACAATTACGTTTACGAAACACAAAGCGGGAAACAGAGAGAGATAGAGTTGGGAAGACCAGTCCTCAGCCCACTGACTTTAGCCGCACGCTGCTGGTTCTATAGGGGGGTATACTCGTATACTTGCATCTTGTTTGTTTGCATTTGTTGTATTTGTCTTATCCCCCTGGATGACATAAGAAACACCATTTTATAGTCCCGATGCCATTGTTGGCTTTAATAGCGCAAAGGAAGCAGAAACTTGTTGAGAGATAATGGGGGACCGGGATCGGGAATTGAACAAATGAAGTAGGGGACACGATGAGAGCATTAATATATCGTATACACTACCATTCGATTAAATTGGCGATAGTGACCGCGCGTTGAGCGGCCTTTAGAATTTCCAGTTTTAGATATAAATTAAAGATACAAATCAATTTGTGCGCATGTAGGCAGGTATACATAGTATAAAATCGTTGCCAATTTCTGCAGCAACAATTCCATTCCATCCAGAGAGGAAGAAGTTCAAAGCATGCTCTGTCTGTTTTGACTAATGGAACACAATTCCCTGCCACTAACTGATGGTCTGTGGGTAGATGAGAAAACGCAGATGAACCCACGCTAAGTAGTTGCGCTAATTTCCAGCCGAATGCTTAACATTACCATGGGACGGGGGTTCAGGATGAAATCTGTAAATTAATAGCAGGAGCCTTCCCTTTCTGTTATTCAGACGAATGAGTTTGTAAATTCGAACAACGCTTGATATGGTGGAGGATATTAGCACTAATAGGGTAACGGAGCAGCTAGTAGAGTTAACATTTGGGGTCGTTTCACTTTACACTCGGATAGACAGTTACTGAAATTCCCCACTCAATATACTCAAACTCATATTGTTGCTCCACTAAATTTCTGATCACTATGATTTTTGATTTATAAATCGGGTCCAGACGATTTTTCGGGATCAACATTAGACATACAAAAATAAATAGGTGGCACAACAGGCGGTAGACACCCTAGGCCTAGCTTCTCGCAACCATTCGTTTGTGTGAGTTTCTATTTTTGGGAAGAATTGACCTACAATTTTATGCCGAGTCCGAGCGGCTGAATTGAGAATCTTTTTCAGGACAGTCATACTCTCGGATGTTTGTCAGACGTTCGCGAGATTATGTTTTTCCGGGGATCGAACCTAGGATCCCTCGCACTAATGTATGGTCTAAATTGTTGCCACATCGCTGTGCTGAGTGTTGGTGGAAAGACAGAGGTTGGTGTGAAAGAGAACTAGGGGGGTTTACCACGATATCTCGAAAAAAAAATTTCGAAGGTAAAAATCTCGAATTTAAAAAATCTCGAAAAAAAAAATCTCGAATTAATATTAAAAATTCCCTGCTGGGGTTTACTGTTTGGCTGTGGGATGGGTGCAAAAAAAAATCTCGAATTTACTTTTTCGAGAGTTTTTCGAGATTATAGTCTTTCGAGATTTTTGCTTTCGAGATTAAAAAAAAACTTTTCGAGATTTTTGTCATTCGAGATGACGTACATGATCCCGAGGTCATCATTTATTTTATACCCTCCACAGGAAGGTATATTCACTTTGCAATTACATTTCTAACGCCAAAAAGGAGTGACTGGAGACCCCAAAATGTATATATATGTATATTCTGAATCAGGATCAGCATTCTGAATCAATTTAGTCGTGTCCGTCTGTGATAGCGTCCAAACGAATCGGCCTAGAATGAAATTTTGGGAGGGGACTTCTTTTTACCGGCGCGTCGTCAGGTTAGTATTAAAAATGAGCTATGTCGGTCAAGTAGTTCTGGTATCTCCCATACAAGGCCAATATTAGACCAATGCGTGTACAGACATACTAACTCTACTGGCTACTCATGTAAACCATTTGCCGCCGGTTATAAAGCTAAGAATGTTAGCGGCGCTGGTATTACCTAGATCACTGAGATCAATGAGTTTCCTAAGAGAGCCTTTCTTAAATTGGCTAAGGCAGGACAATTGCAAAGAAAGTGAGTTCTGGACTCATCATCCTCTTCATATCTACTGCGTCTGCAGAAGTCATTGTATGGCAGACCGAGCCTTTGCGCATGTCTACTTAATATGCACTGCCCGGAGATGACATTAACGACTTTCGAGATGCTGGATCTTTTAAGACGAATAAGCTCCTTGGATCTCTTTGTATCCAGAGCTGGCCAAGTGAGCATAGCAGTATCACAATAGGTATCTTAAATGTTTCCATCTGATACTTGCTATGCTGCGTCCGCGTGAATTATTTGTTTAGCGTAGGAAAGTTGTGCAGACTTAATACTATCCGTATCCACGCCAGAGCTGTCACAGTGACCAGAATCCCAGCAGAGGGTGAAGTTGTACTGTGCAGCTAGCGCGTTAATAGATACGTTGCAATCTTCCACCGCACCTTAGATCTTATTTCGCTGGATATTAGGGATTTGATTGCAGCTTGGCTGTCAATAGGTATATGACCATATCTCTTTGTGATTCCGAATTAACCCACAGCCACGCTATAGCTTGACGAATAGCTGTAATTTCGGCTTGGAAGGCACTGCAGTGTTTCGGAAGACAGAAGGAGGGGCCCAGATTCAGTTCTTCTGAAACGACCCTGGAGCCAACTCCCTCCAGTGTCTTGGAACCGTCTGTGAATATTGGCAGTTTTTTTTTCGTGTAGGACATTCTGTGAATCCCATTGGTTCCTGTCCGGTATTTCATGGCTGAAGCCTTTTTCGAAATTGATTTTTGTAGGCAGGTAATCGGTAGTAATGGGCAAGGGGATTGCCTGTAGAAGGGCGCTGTCGTGCCCAATCGGTTGCCCTCTACAGTGTTTGACGATGTTTAGTGGAAGTAAGTTAAGCATGGTTTGTATAGAGCGGCGTTTGGAGATGTCCGCCATGCGCCCGTGTTGCACCTAACTTACACGCCTGAACACCACAATTTCTTGGAGAATCGGGACTTATAGCAGTAGTTGGCTTTATTGGTAGGTTCGAATTTAATATGTTTAACATAATTTGCTGTTCCAGCGAAAGAACAGGAATGTGAATCAGAGAACGATTGAGAATAACTGAGGGTGATATCATCAGCGAAAGAGTGACAGACAAAAGATCATTAATAAATATGAGAAAGAGTATCGGAGACGAAATTGAGCCTTGGGGAACACCAGCATTTATATGGTGATTTTGATAATAATTAACCGCAGTAAAAATAGCAACCGCTTTGAATAACAAAATTTTATTCAACGGCTTGAATGAAGAAAGAATTTATAAATAATACCCCTAAAGCGACGACGCTTAAGAGCGGAGGCGTTATCTTAGCCAAAAATATCTTTAGAATATTCATCAAAAGTAGAGGTGCCAACTGCGTTGGCGGGTCATCATGATTGATCGATGATTTAATTTGACTGTCAAGTGGGAAATAAATCATTTCGGAAATGTATCTACCTATATCTGTATTTCTTATTTCAAGACAAGCATCCTCTCCTATCTATACAACCATCATCCAACCCCATTGCCAAAAATTTGCATCACTATAATTTGTACTTCTCCCAATTTCAATATCCAGAATACAGTTAGATACTTTTACAATAATTGAAAACCATAGTACAAAATGAACAATAATTTAATTTTATTTCTCTATTCTCTATTTCAATCAAAATATGTTTATTAGTCTAAAGCCATAACGCACTATAACAATTAATTTATTGGTCAGTGGTTTTCCAAAACTCCATTAATAGAATCGAAATAATTTATCATTATACAAAAAACCCACAGACTATGGTAACAACAAATCAAAGAATCCACCTCTCAATTGGTTTGCATCGTTTATTAGTGAAATCCATTTGTTTCGAATTAATTTATTAATATTTACACGCTCATCGGCCCAGCGATTAGCTGGCAAATAGATAAATTACAAAAAAAAAAAAAAATGGGCGGACATGATCTGCTGGTAACTCTGCACCAATACCACCTGCTGTCCATCGAAGAGATTTAGTGTAGGTATACTGACAAACCTTTTAGAGGCGTGCCAATAAAATATCTAAAATCTTTTCTTCGCAGATACACTAATGAAATTTGTTCTTAATGAACAAATATCTTCAATTTACAGTCGGACATTGATGAGGCCTTTATGATTTTGCATAAAAACAGTATCGGATACAGGGAGTAATTTTTATTTCCCACAGTTTATTGTTTTGGGCTTAAAAGTTGGTGCGCCCATTTTTTCAGTTATAATTGCGAGAAAATGTATCGATTTCATTATTTTAATGAGCTAGAGTACATGAGAAGTAATTTTAGCAGAGATAGATACGAGTAGGTAAATCATATGGAAATCATTCCGAAACGGTTTGTGGGAATTTAAACATATTTTTGTTTTTTTTTTTTTTGATTTTATATACGTTTTCGACAAAAATTTGTAGATTTTCCCACCCGTATTATTCGGTCATAAATTAAAATTAAAATAGAATTTATTATTGTCGATACTGAAAGCAGAATAGCTTTTTTATGCGTTTTCTTGAGAAACTTTTTAGTTGAGCGAATATCAATTTTGGTCTATTAACTTTAAGTTAACTATACTATAATATTTAACTATAATGAGTCTAAAAGACATTTTTTGGATATTGCAATTAACCAAGGAATGGTTAGAACAATATTTCGCTGAAGCTTGGTAGGTTTTTATCCCATCCGGTCTACGAGATCCTTTAATGGCTTAAAGCCTCTTATGAGACTAGCTGTTGACCCGTCTCCAAGTATGATTGATATGTCCCTAAGGACAGGCAACAAATTAATGGAAGTACTTATATATAACCATAGCTGTTCTTTTTGATAAAACATCGATGGAAAAGATAAATGAATATACTAAATATCAATACAAATAAATTTTTCAAGTTTTGTCTCACTTCCTCCAACTCTACCCCACAGCCACTTAAAAAAATTAGAGTTTCAACAAACAACGATATTGAATGGAATTTCCACAGTCTCTTTCCTTCTTCTATTGTTTGTTATGGAGAAGATTTGGCGTATGATCTTCTTATGGTTTCAACTTTTCGAACTCAGGTAAGAAGTACATATATGTACCTATATAGCTTGAAGAATCATGAAAGTCGGATAAATGAACAAAAAAACAGACAGACGTTGCATTTAATAATGAACTATGCTCGCGCCTCCGCTCGGGTCTAATAATACCCTAAAGTAACCTAATACTTGTCCGCTAAGTGTCACCATTGCAATGATGAAAGCGTTCTGAACACTCACTTCGTTTTTTGGCCAGAATTGAAAGCTTCGCACAGAATTTCCTTCAGAATTCAGAAAAGAAGTGATTTATTCCTCAGGGTTCACCAAGTTTAAAATTAATATGAGTTAATGTATCAGCATCGGTTTTGACTAGCTTGTGACATGCGAGCATCGATAGGTCAACTTTAAATGCAGATGACAAGTATTGACAAGAATGTGTTCGCAAGTTGTAGGGGGTTTAAATGAAGACAGATGAAGCCATTTGAACTTATTTATAACGTCTAGGTTTGTGCCATTATTTGAACTATTTAACCCTTACCCCTCTAAAACCACTCTAAAACCTGAATGGGCAAAAAATGTATTAATCAAAAAAAAAAATCATGATAATCGGGTAAATGGTTTCCGAGTTGTGGAAGGACAAACAGACAGAAGTTGCTTTATAAACGGTGATTTTTTAAGTATTTGGTTTTTAAAATTGAAAAAAAAAAAAACAAAGAACATTTGCAAAATTGAGTGAAATTTTTATTAGGGTCGATGAATCAATTCTTGCCATTTACTTTTTGAATATTATTTTGTAAATGTTGACCGCGACTACGCCTCAAGTGGTTCATCCGGATTATACAATGTTGTCATATCCAACATATCGACTGGTATCTCACCAATAACACGAGTTCTGTTGTCTTCGAAGGTGGCAATAGTTGCTGGCTTATCTGTATAGACGAGAGACCTCACATATCCCCACAAAAAATAGTCCAGAGGCGTCAAATCGCACTAATAACCAATAACACGAGTTCTGTTGTCTTCCGAGGTGGCAATAGTTGCTGGCTTATCTGTATAGACGAGAGACCTCACATATCCCCACAAAAAATAGTCCAGAGGCGTCAAATCGCACTATCTATGTGGCCAATTCACAGGTCCGAAATGTAAGATGAATTGCTCACCAAATTCGCTTCGCAATATGCTCATGGATTCGCGTACATTTGGTGGCATTTGGCGCCGGCCGTCCTGTAGCAACCACATGTCGAACAAACCCAGCACTTTCATTTTAGGCAAAAAAAAAAAATCAGAAAACTGGCAGTTCTTGCATTGCTTCTGGTTACTCAGCAGACCATATATGGCAATTCTGATTTTGAATATCCTGCTCAGTAGGACAATTACGACGACCTAAAATGGACGAAGTGCTCTAAACACATTTTTTACTGAGCACGATTTTTGGTAGGTAATAAAATTCAATAATTTGCTAACGTTGTTTGGGCGTAAGTCTATCCATTGTGAAATGGCAATGCAAACTGAGCGTGTCACGAATCACTCGTAAACTGTCAAAAAAATCAGGCTGAAAAACCAAACAGCAAAAAAATCAGCCTTTAGATATGTATAGAGATGTGATATGAGCTGAATAATACCGACCTTGCCGGGGTCTTAGTTGGACTCGTAACGACATTGCAGTTGGGAAATGTATTTCTAGTAAAAGATACATCAGGGATTGTGCTCGATAGCCTGGTATCTTAGCAGTGGCGCCTCGTCCAGGACCTTTCTGAGCCTGATAGTCTTTCCTAATCTCGTTGGCCTTTCCTAGTTTTATAAGACTTCCGGAGGGCCGTAGCCAGGATTTTGTTTCGGGGGGGGGGGGCTTGCTTCCAAATCTTACGAGGAATTCTTTGAACAAAAAACTATATACAGGGTGTCCTAGTTAAGCAGAATAATCCTTTAAGGGAAGATTCGTAAAGTTCCGTAGAACAAAAAATTGTATGCCAGGGGGGGTCTATTTTCACCATTTCCCGTTATGGCCCTTCAAAGCATGTGACCTCTAATTTGTAGGTGTTACCACTTAAAACGCTATAACTTCTAAACTATTAGAGATACAAAAATTGTTTTGCGCATACAAGTCATAAGGTACATAATGTGCAGCTGCAAAAGAGTTATGGCTCCTTAAACTCAACATTTTGAAAATTTGTTGTTACATTTTTTTTACTTAAAATTCTTTTTTCTCAAAATGTTTACTTAATAAATTTTTATTTCTTTTTATGAAATGTTTATCATTGAGAAATGTTCTAAAAATTATGTTAAGCAACTTTTTTACGTACGATCAACAGAAGTTGTTGTAAAAGCCGTTTTTTGTCAAAAAAAATGGTCAAACAAAATTAAGTCAGAATAATAAACTAACGTAATTATGAGCAATGGTTAATAGTTAATTGTCGAATATGAAAAAAAGCTTAACATTGATAAGTTGATCTCCACAAAACGTATTCAAAACGTGATTACGCGGACATAGTGTTTGTAAATGGGTTCTGCCATGGAAACGCTTCGTTGGCAAGATAGGAGTCCAACGCCGGCCGATACCCAAATCTTAGCCGGGTACTGATGCGTATCAGCGCCTTGTTTATACCGGGTGAGCTCGACGAAATAAAAAAAAAAACGACGTTCAGACCCAGCGGCGGCGACAGAAATTGAGGGTGGGATTTTGCGTGCTGTGGAAGTCAAGCCCTTAGTCAGGTCCGAAGACAAGCTGTGCAATTGGAACTTCCCAGAACTCTCCTGAGTAATAGGTTACACCCTTCCCATTTAGCACCGGTACGGACACTTCCTCAAGAACATTCTGTGGACTGACGGAGCGCAATTCACAAACAAAGTTATAAAGCTACAAACCTCCACAATTTGCACCATTGGCCAGACCCCAATCCCCATTAAATACACATAGTGAGGCGGCATAGTATAAAATTGTATAACAATTGTGCACTTTGTGATGAAAGCATGAAATTTTTACCATGGAGGACGCCCTAAAGGGGTAAAAGGGGGGGGGGGGGGTCGATGTTTGTATGGTACCAGTATGGATTTTGGAAATTCAACACTTAAAGGGGTAAAAGGTGGGTCGATATTTGTTCATGTTTATTCCTAAAATTTGTAAGGGGTGTAAGCTTGCTTTACTGCCCCGGGTGCCATTGCTTCTTAGTCCGCCCCTGTCTCAACATATTTTATACCACAATACATTAAAATGTATACCTATGTATATTTGACTTTAAACTTTGACCCCCTTTTTACCCCTTTAAGAGTTGAATTTCCAAAATCGAAGAAAATAGTTTTCTTTATTTTTCATAGAGTACACAAACCGAGTTTGAAGTCAATCGGATGAAAAATAAAAATTTGACCCCCCTCCCCCCTTTTACCCTTTTAGGGCGCAATCTGAAGTGCCCCAATATTTTCATATAATGTGTCCTCCATGGTAAAAATTCCATGCTTTCATCACAAAGTGCACAATTTTTTTACTATGCCGCCTCACTAACACAACATCCTTTCAAAGGTAAGAATTTAATTATTTTGAACAACTTCTTCAAAATGTGTCCTTATTTTTATTAGGTTTAGCGTAAATGTTTGAAAACACTTTAGTATGCCCGCACGTTCTTCCACAAACAGTTAATTCTCTTGAATTTCTTAGAGAACAAATGCCGAAGCTCCTTTTCTTATTAGTTTTTAAATCGTATGTACCTAAACGAACATACTAAAATTATTTTTTTCAAAGCAGAAGACGTCTTGATTTTTTTTGTGACATGACATGATGGTAGAACGTCTTCGTTGACCATGAATCTGTCCGTAAGATGCAAGGAATCAGTATAGACACTCTAAAATAGGCTCCAGTAGAAGAGGTTTCTGGATTGGAACACGTTGTTTGTTTCAATGAAGTTCTTGGGGCTCTTAATTCAACTTCAAATAAGTCCTCGGCAAGTTGGGATTCGGATTGAAAAGCCTCTCTGAAAAAATCTTCGGCATTTTCTCTGATGTTCTTAAGAGAATTCAGAACTTCTTTTGTGGGGTCGAAATGTAAGGATTTGGTCTGTAGGAAAACTGATAATGGTAGCGTTAAATTGAATAGTTTTTCGCATACAACGAGGCTTACTAGGAAATCACTTTTTTGGATCGATGCCAAAAGTGTTGATGCTTTCGAAGACATTGCCCACGTTCTGCTGGTTATTTCTTCAAGACTTATTGAGATGCATTTGAAGAGCTCTACAAAGGAAATAATACTGTCATACCTTTCAATGAATCTTGCGTTTCACAAAGGCTTAGAAGTCGAGTTTTTCGGCTCTCTGGTGCGTATTTTTTAATGACATTTTTTAAAGTTATATTTACATTTGAATGGTTGCGGAAGATTTGAATTTATATTACAAAGTTTTAGTTTTTAATTTTTTGCTTAGCGTTTCGGGGGGGGCTTCAGCCCCTCAAGCCCCCCCCCCCCTGGCTACGTGCCTGCTTCCGGCCTCCGGGCCTCTTTATTCGAGATCGATTGGGCTGATTGAAGAGAGAAAAATACATTGCATGATTGTGGACATTGGTTAGTTAATCAACAAACGAGTCCGTTTCGTGAGTAGATATTATAGTAGGAGGAATGGCACCACTGCTGTTGATTACTGAAGACTCCACACTGTTCCTATATTTGAACAATACCATCTTCCTATAGTTCCTAAAGGCTGGTTGGACTTGAGGTTGAGGGAGGTAGTTTAAAGTAATTTGAATGTATTTATATGATCAGAGAAGAATACTTTCCAGTCTTTAACAGCATGATGTGTACTCTTAGGGATGGGCCAAACATGCCTTCCCATGAAAGTCGAGTCGGGCGAGAAAGGTAGATTTTTAGATTAGTTGAGAAATAAAGGGTAGTCTACACCGAAAATCCCTTATTTTTTCTACTCACTTAAAATTGCCCTGTCTCGCCCGACACGATTTTCATGGGGAGCCATGTGTGGTCCAGCACTTAGAGACCAGGATGATGTTAAGGACATCCTGTCTACTATTACTCGTAGTAAAAGTCAGTTCACAACAAATATAACATAAAACTTGTTTTGTACTTATTAATTAATAAAAAAAAAGCTCATCACTTTCGCTGCTGGTGCTGTAAGATGGCGCTGCATCCCAAAATAAGTGCGTCTCTATGTATCATCCATCGTCTCTACATATACGGGAAATAAGCCAGACCCAAATAATGACCCATTATTCCTGAAACAAGACAATATCTTCAGCGTTTTTAGATACACTCAGAAAAAGGAGTGAGCGAGGCCGTTAAGCACTGATGGGGGTTAATCTGAAGATGATATCTGATAATTTATAAAAAAAAAAGTGTAAAAAATTGGAGATGCCGGGGATCGAACCCGGGGCCTTTCACATGCAAAGCGAACGCTCTACCACTGAGCTACATCCCCGTGTTGCAGTTCTACCTCCATTTTATCTATCCTACCCACTTTTTCTTTTTACTATTCAATCAAAGCATAATTCAGTAAAACAAAGTAAACCTGTCAACATCTGCATAAGTCAGTAAATGTGTGAGTAGTGTGATGTGACGGAATACGAGCAACAATATTCTTAGACACCATGTCTGCTGTAACTCCAGTAGAATGCAAAATGTAGTCACAAAAGCAGTTATATTTGAACCCTCCTTACGCTTGACCCCATCACACATAAGTTCAATAATTACACACACCTCGAGCTCAATTAAAATTCCCTAGCGCTTCCCCTGCGGGCACACATGCTAATTCAAAATGCCAATCACCTTATAAGGTATATCCTCACTTCCATAGTTGGCAAAGTAATTTCCCCACCCACAGTCCGAATCGAAATCCACCCCATTAGCCGAGACACATAGCCCCACAATCTCAAGAACACTGCGCGTCTAATTCCCTATTCACGTAGCCAATCAGCCAAATAAATTGCAGCTTAATTAAAGCCAACTATGCGCGCATTGAAACGGGCCCAATCCCACTGCCATGCCATTTGGCATCAGTTCGCGCCTGCCGTCCAAGTGGAAGTAATGTGGCCTCCGGCTGTGCACAGCTCAGTCAGCACTGCGGTTTCGTCTAAATTTGACGAATGACATAGGGTGCCCCACCACCGAGGTGATGACGACTCTACGAAATGCCGGCGCACTTGGCCTTGACCGTTTGCCATTACCGGGGCTGCCGCAGCGTAACTCAAGTCGATCAGTTCATTACCATGTTAGTCAGGCCACACGGCATTTTGCACGTCAAGTTTGGCGGGGTATGGTCATAAAGCTTTTCAGCTGCCTACTGCCACTTTGAATGTTGAAAACTTTAATTGTATGTCGTACAGCAAATTCTAAGCAATTCGTTACAAACACACACACACACAGATAAAGGCATTCATCCGCCCGGAGCGTTTGATCCGTCGTCGATAGATTTTTGCGCACTGTAATCTGTCAATCATGGCCAGAGTATGGTGGCATGAAACTGAAGGGAAATTATGGTCCAGAGTACACTAAACATCTTGGCACAGTGAGAGCAACAGGCGCGTGTTGCACATTCGACTTGGCTATAGTATGGTGTGATGTATCTGCAGCGCTGCATGCATTGTGGCGGAGCGATTTGTTTGCACAGTGAATCTTGTGGCAATTGTGGTCTGTTTGGCAGATTAATGACTGACAGTGTGGAACGTATGGGGCATTAAATAATTGAACGTCGAGAATTGATGGTGCTGGGCGATGCCTGGGATGAATAGTGATCCTGTTTATTATTGGATTGTTGTTGATGGAAATTGATGGGTGGTGAGGATGCTGGCGTGTGTCAGCCAGCACGTGCTATTGAGAGCAAAATTGCTGCTTCAACTACCGTTTTGACGGTTTACATTTTCGCGCGTCAGGATGTGATTTGTGGTTTATTGCTGGTTAGTCTGGTTTAATAGGGCTGGAGCCTGGAGGATTTTGTACATTATATTTTTATGTAGAATTGATTTTTTACAAATTTAATGGGTGGAAATGTGCTGCAGTATTTTGAAAGTGATTGATAGGATCAGCCAACCAAAAAACTTGAGTTTGAATACGAATAAAAGAGTTGGAGCTTGCACGATTTTTCGTTAAAATTAAGGATCAGCTTCAAAAATGTTCAACGAAGAAGCTATCTTCAACAGCGATTTCTTTAATATCGGCCTTAACCCGATGTCCCTTAACTCTTTTTTCTGTTCTGTTTCTGAGATAGCCTGAATGGGCTCCTTCAAAAACAGCCGCTTAACCCTGACTGCATGGCGTAATCCTCTAGAACAGGGCTTTTGGCCATCACAATCCTCTTTAATGCTTGATAACCGGAGGAATTTACATGGGGATATCAACAGCCAATAGGTTTTAAGGTTATGTTCTCGGCACAGGGTCATGAAGTCATATACTTTGTGACTCTGTGACTCTATGACTCTATGACTCTGTGACTCTATGATTCTGTGACTCTGAGACTCTGTGATTGATTTTAAAATATCCGTTTTCCTATATCCTTCTTGGCTAAATATAGACTGTAGAGAGAAAGTGCTCTCTGGCATTGTTAGTTGATACAGAAAAAATTGCGAATGCTCTCAATGTTGCGTTTGGGTCAAGACTACAATGTACCTACAAATCCAATCAATTACTCATTTTCTCGCGATCTGCTTTTTTGATTTATGGAACTAGCAGGCCTGTCATGTAGATTGTAATTTGTCGATTTCATTACCAATATCAATTTAAATCATTTAATAAATCGTAGTCAGAGAGAACACCCGCTTTTGGTGACACCATATAATAACCAATAAAACTTACTGTTACCTGGACCTATTAAGCATGTCGTCTATATGAAGTCCTGTTAACTGTCATACTAAATCGTCGTGTGTAAAGGAAAATTTAATTTGCTCAATCCAATCGAAATGTCATTGCTAAAACTGGTGTTGCCCGATGTTACTGACAGGTCATTAATGGTGAAGTTAGATTGTAGCCATATTTTAGGATCCGACTACCTGTTTCACAGGTTTGCATCCGGATCACCTCCGTGAACACCCAAATCGTTGTAGTGATGCTACCAACCTCATCATGTCCGCTTATCTGAATCGATTAGCTATAAATTTTGCCAAGTGTGCAACATAAATCTCGTCCCAAAGTATAAGTACGATAGCCAGCCCAACTTCGAGGACAAGTTTGAACAGTGTTGATGGCGCTGGGGATCAACTCTTCCGAGATACCGGATGGCTCGATGATTCCATCACTCTCCTGTGGAATCCCCTACACACTGGTATACTATCGCTAGATAAGTCCACCGATAATCTAGCATGCGTTCGGGATATGTAAAATTAGCCAAGATATCGTCGAACACCGTTTTGGGCGGCTTGAAGCAGCACTAACTGATGCAATCGCTTCTCACCAGGTTGCCGTGTGTGCAATGTGCATCTTTCAACTATTCACCGCCACCGTTGGTTGGACGCGTGCTACTTGATTAGCCAAAGAGAATCACCTACCCGTCCAATTATAAATTGGTTATCTTTCATGGCCGACACTCTGCAGCTTCGCAGAGTCCACTCCAGTTGGCTATATACGCGTCCACGCATTACCAGAGCACTATGGCGCACAATGTATCTGCGGCTGTGTGATCTATCACAAAAAAATCCACTCGAATGCATTTAATTAAATCAATTAATCTTCGAGGCATTGCTTTTAGTTGGCTATAACTATAAGACAAAAAGATGCTCCAACTAACGGATCCGGTCGCTGTTCGTCTTCTGGACAAGAGGGTCGGGACATAAACAGCGTCATCATCATCATCATCTTCGCCACCATTCGCTTCAGCTGGAGCATGATCAACATCATCATTGGCGTCATGCAAGCGTGTAATGCATAAAATTAATTAATTAAATAAAATTAACTCAGAATCTTGGGCATGACTTGGATTAGATTCTCTTGTTGCATGGTTACTGGTTACTGGTTGCTGGTTGCTGTTTGCCGGCTGTTGGTTATGTGAGGGGCTTCAGGTATCAAGTTGTTTATGCATTATACTGTGTCGAGAATTAATGTATCGCTGAAGTCAAGTATGACTCCTCGACTTTGTATGGTGAAAGGGCTACGAAGGGGATGGGCTTCAACTTTGATATTTCTGCGCTCTTTCGTGAATGCAAATTCATTTGAATAGATAATCATGTGAACTTGTTGAGGGGTGGGCGGGGGGCTGCCGTGTTTGCAAGAACGTGCATGACATCATCATTAGTGCTGGCTCACAAGAGTATGCTATAGTCAACGAGGTAGGTAATAAGCTTTGAACTTAAAATATCTGACTGATCCGTGCAGGTTATTCTGCAGAATGAAAATCCGTCTTCCACTGGTAAGTGCATAGTTTAGCTACGGAACATGACTCTGAATGAGGAAGCTATGTGCATGGATTCGAACAATGTTGTAAGGCAACCCATGTTGTAGAATCAGAAAACTTGTCAGAACGATATAGATAAACAACAGGTTCATATGGGAACTGTTCTAATCTTCTATGGTCAGATTGCAAATCGCAAAAGGTTCCCTAAGGCGAAGCTTAAACCTATACCTGGCGAAATTAAAAGCGGTTCTTAAGGCTAGAGCTCTCAGCACGACGATTCTTCCGTAATCTTCAGTGACAGCTACTAACCAGGCCTAACTACTCCTCCGACTGATATGACTGTAATTTTCTGTTTAACAGATTGTAAGCTATAGTAGCTGCTCTCGATATTCATGGCTGGAGCATCCTCTCTAATTTTGTATCCTCTCTTGGTAAGCATGCCTCTATTTTTCAAGCGGAGATCTATATGATAATACCCTATAATGGCTGCCGAATATATTATTAGAGAAATAGGTAGCGGGGTTGGAGTATCTACGTTTGTTACCACAGTCAACCTGCACTCAAGGATTTACTCAACCCTGTTACCTCTGCCAAAATAGTTCGGGAATGCAAGAACTCTTTAAGTTCGGTCGCAAGGCTGAACTCTTTGACTCTTGTCTGGGTCCCGCATCACACTGGGTTTGCGGAAAATCAGGAGCCTACTCAGGCTATCAGAAACAGAACAGAAAAAAAACTTATTTGTGTTATTTATGGAACACGAGGACTCCAAACCGCAGCAGAAGTTGTCGGACCCATGGAGCTAGATGTCCAAACTAATAGAAGGGCTCTACGTGCAATAATCCGGCACAGAGTCACAGAGTCACAGAGTTAGAGTCAGAAACAGTCAGTAGCTTTTTTTATTTCGCCCTATTACACGTCATAGGAAAAACTTTAAAATAAAAGTTATTCTTGGGGGCGCGTCCCCAAGTGGCGAATAGGGGGCCTTGTGCGCGGGCAGCAGTTTCGCAGGGTTGGTTGAGATAGGCACAGAGAACAGCATTGACAAACAGGAGAATATAAGAATGCTGTAACTGCAACTTGGAGTTAAAATTAACGGTCTAATACTCTGCTACGGGACAAGCACAAAATACATCAAGAAGATGGGTATGGGTAAAATAAAAATTAATAGTTGGCGTTGGCGCAACAGGCGTGTATAGACATGCGTGTATATAGATTCATTTGTGTGAGTTTCTATTTTTGGGACGAATGGAAGGGACCTACAATTTTATGTCGAACGGCTGAATTGAGAAGCTTTTTCAGGACAGTCAAACTCTCGGATGTTTGTCAGACGTTCGCGGGAGGTGTCGCAGTGGAAAAAACCTCAAGATTTAATTTGTGTTTTTCCGGGGATCGAATCTCGGATCTCGGGTACCTACAGTAGTCCCATGGGCCCAGGTAAAGTCCGTTTGTCGGCTAGCAAAATCAGATGTCGCCGATTTATGGATGGAAATATTTGAGCTAAGTGAACAGATAAAGATCATCTTCCGTAATTTAAAAAAAAAAATCAAGCAACAACATCCTCGAAAACGGATATAATCCCGATTAAAAAAAAAACACGGTGGTCGAGAAGCGATTTAAAGAAATCCCGGCGATCGACAATAACATAATCAGCCCTGTCTTTTAAAAGTATCAGGGATATGGATATAAATGGTAATCGATCCGAGAAGCAACCATCTAAAGCTCCTGCGTTAACAAGATTTTATGTCCGCCTAAACGACATTCAGAGCAGCAAAAACAAACAAAAATATTACGCCTATGTCGACACCAAATCCAGAGGCAAAATTGTCGCAAGAATGGGTGAAATTGCTACGTTCCGATGCGATAGTCATTAAAAGGAACGGCGATCTATCGTACGCTGACCTACTCCAAAAAATTAAGGCGCATCCTAAAGTAGGGACGAATGCAAGTCGAATCCGAAAAACTGCAAGTGGAGACCTGGAGTTGTTCCGTCTGTATTTGGCCTTACTGCCACTAAATAAAGTAGCAAATTATACAACCGCGGTCTGCAATGGAACGAGTCCTTAAAGAGAAGAGTGACAATGTCTCATGTCAGTGATCGATGCATGGATTAAATGGCGAAACAAATTTCCATCGGACCCAATTCTTGACGGATCTGTTGGCTGTTACAGATAATACTTCTTTAAACGCGCACATGAAACCATCCTACACTGTTCACCTTGTGAAACCGTTTCTGAAAACGCGGATCACATGTTCTTCCACTGTCCACGGTACGAAACTGAGTGAATTGCCTTACGGTACGGACCCAATGGGGAATGGCCCACTCCTGATAACAACGTAAATTACACGTGGCGGTACGTATACTCAGCGATCTTAGGCGTTTGGAGCGTCAACGTAAAGTGATTAGTTGAAATAATAGTTAGAATCCAACACTACCAATGACCGTCGGATCATTGGTGCGGGTGCCTCATGCAAGGTTCCATATCTCACCCTCTTGCTATCAAAAGCCCCACCGTTAACCATTTCCAAATACACACCATTCCTTGGTGTGTACTCGATCTCCAGAACCGTGTCAAGTGATAGGATATTCTGCGCCAAACACTCATCGGAACGCAATTTACATTCACTCAGCCGAGCAGTACATACCTACTATCTCCACAAATGTGCAGCAGATACTTCTACGAAAATAATTGCAATCTTCACGCTGTTCAGAACGAACACTGCATCCATAACAATCATCGGCAATTCACATCCGCTAGATGAAAGTACACAAAGCTTGAGCCATCTTCATCGCCATCGTGTTCCTTCTGACGGATCTCTCTGACGACATTGATGACGATGATTACAAAATTGCCAGGCATTAGCGAGCAAGACGATCATTATTGTCGCCACAATGATGATGGGAAGACATTCACGGAATGTGTTCGCTATCTGCTGACGAATTTGATTTTTAACTGTGCGGTGCGCCGCGCGATCATGAGGACCGTGACACAGGATCACTCACGTGAGAAAGATTTGTTATTTTGTGAAAGAAAATAAACAGTAGCAGCTATGCAGTCGAGAAGTATATAAATACTCCATACACGCCCCGACAATGTTGTCATTGACATTAGCATCAATGTCGTGCTGTTTTGGTCTTGAATTGGAAATTAGCCTCCTTCGGCTGAATAAAGATGATGACACTGCACTACGACCGTCGTGGTTCAGAAGCACAACGATCAACGATGAATGTTCTTTTGATGATGGAATCGATTGTGCGCAACGCGGTGGCAATTTCACGACATCCACATGAGTGCCCGATCAGTCAGATAGTTCCCATGATTTAGGAGGAAAAAAAAATTCAATTTCCTCAACTTTCTTTGCATGTGAATCATGACTCAAAGAATTTACATTCCATACATTCCTATCTACGGCTTGAATGATTTGTGCGTACTTTAGTCTTCAGTTTGAGTGTCAACTGGAATCTAGCCCAAATTGCTGGGAAATTATGAGAAACTCTTTGCTCAGGAATAGATCGTAATTGTTTGACGTTTAAGTGAAATACTCGGCGAAGAACAATTCGCAAGACCATGGGAAAGTTCAATATTATCCCATGGTCAGTTGGTTTCAAAAATTCTATGGTTAGTGGTATCGGGACAGTATTTGCTGGCATGATGCCCCTTTTCGGACAATTCCAACAAATTGGGTTGCTTGAATAGGCAGATAGCAGGGGGGCGCAGTCAGTGTAGGCACGGTGCCGTGAAATAACGCCGAGCGAAATAAGGCCGCATTTCTAAATTCTAAATTTTTTTTTTTGCTTAAACTGGGGTACATTTGACCATTAATTTTGAAAGGTCTGAATTTCCGAAACTAATGATGGATTTCAATGTGTTTTTTTTTTTTGCATTTGACGCATTGATTATTTGAGATAAGACTTACTAATACATATTCCTTTTATAAAAACTTAAACATTTTTTTAATTTTTTATTTTTTTTTCTAAAAAAGTCATTTTAAAAATTCCCCCGGGGCCGGGGCACCTTTGACTTTACAAGGGGAACATTTGACAATAGCAGTTTTAACCTATAATCTTGTGCAAAAAGTATTAGCGGGTCTGTTGCTTGAATGGAAAGAAAATGCAAATGATTTATTAAATAATATATGTATAAAGAAATCCTAAATAAATAAATCGTTAGTAAAAAAAAACATAAATTAATTCATTTCAAAAGAACTTGTTTTGGCTGCTCGTACATGGTTTTTGTTATGAGAGGTGTCACGCCTTTTTGTCCAATCCCGCCAGATTCTGTAAAATGCTTCAATCATGCATTAGGTTCTTGAGTTTCGCATATAGAAGGAACTTTGCGTTTTACAATCGATTAGAGTAGGCTAGTGAATTTCAACAAACAGAAAACTGCAAAACGTATGCCAATCAAAACCTCCATTTAGGGAGTTTTCACTGACAAGAAATTCAAAACGTTTTGATTTAGGGAGTTTTCATTTTATATAATTCGGAAATAGAGAAACTAAGGACTTAGGGAGTTTTCACAGAACACAGAGTTTGTTATTTGATTATACAAGGTGGCGCAAAAATAACCTTCCGATGTTTTTTGGCTGTAATTTAAAAAAAAAAATGAAAAACTTTGATTCTTCTTGTGGATTATTTTTATTTGGTCTTTTAATTTTTTTTACATCAAGTCGAGAATATGATGTCATGTAAATGGCCGCCGCCACAGTTGATTGTCATTTGAGCCCTTTTTATGGCCAAAACGTCCGGCGATAGGTCCTCACATTCTTGACGGATATTGTCTTTAAGAGCTGCAAGAGTCTGAGGCTTGTTGACATAAACCCGCGACTTCAAAAAGCCCCACAAAAAGAAGTCTGGAGCGGTCAAATCAGGCGATCTTGCTGGCCAGTGCAAATCGCCAAAACGGGAGATTAGGCGCCCGGGAAATGCATCCTTCAGCATATAGGTTGTGGCACGTGCAGTGTGTGCCGTTGCACCGTCCTGTTGGAACCTCATGTTTTCCAATCCCAATTCCTACCAAAATTCGCTGTAAAGACCGTCGACTGATACCCATTTGCGTGGCACGTCGTCTGGTCGATGTCGACAGCGCTTCCATGACATCTTCGGTAACATTGTTTATTAACGTGTATTTCGCATGTGTTTACTACACAAATGTCAAAACAGAACTGACATTAGGGGCCAATCGCAAAATTTATAGCATTTTCTGAAAGGAGGATTACTTTTGCGCCACCTTGTACATGGTGTATTTATCTCAGTTTTGAGAAAAATGGACTTAGGGAGTTTTCATTGAACGACGACGATGTGATCCAGCTTTTCATCGAGATCACGAATCATGATCTGATAATTAATTCAACTATTTCTCGTTGTTGTTTCGTGGCGTTGTTTATTTCATTCACTAAATGTTGGTGTCCCTGTAAATTATAGCCACACAGTAATGTTGCCAGACCAAAATATGAAACACAATAAAATACACAAAAAATCAATTAGCATTTCCTCAAATTCGAATAAGCTACTAATCCGACTTTCGAGATGTTTTGTTTCGCTATATAGCAGTACAATACGGTTAATTATGATGCATATTTGAACATAACATTTGAACATAGTTTCCCCAAAAAAAATATTGAATGCTAAATGTATGCAGATTTGTATCCATATGGTAACACCCCGACACAAAAAGCGAAATGTCAAACTCAAATATGAGCAAGTGCAATGGAGAAATCATCGCATTGTGACGTCACATTGTACCGTGTGACTGCAAGATATTTGTCATAATTGGTATTGGATTTTATATGTGAAAAACAACTATTGCCACAACTTAATCAATGATCCAGTTTGTTTTATTTTCATAATCTGATCCGGATCAGATCACGCTGATAATAAAAAACGGCTAATGTCTACAATTTTACAACTTTAGCTCCCATGGTTGTCGAGAAATAGCATTTAAAATGTATATTTTTTATACGCGAGGTACCACGCCCCTTTGTCCAATTTTGATCAAACTTTCACAGAACAGAATCTTTGGGCCAATAACAAATATTTTCTTAAAATTTGAGTTAAATCAGTTCGGTTAAATCAGTAGATATACGGTTTTTTTTGTATTTTTCGTATGGGAGGTGCAAAGCCTTTTTGTCCAATTTTCACCAAATGTGAATTTAAACCATCCTTGGATCCATTGAAGCACACACACAATTTTATTAAAATCGGTCCAGCCGTTTAGGAGGAGTTCGATTACAACACACGAACAGAAGAGCGGACCCGGCAAACGTTGTTTTACCTGATCGTAGGTACATTTTCATTGTCCGTCAATTATTGTTCTGCGTCCGTTTTATTTAACCGATGTGTCCCGACTGATTCTGTACTCCGTGTGCTTCGACCTTTATTTCCTTAGACGTGTGCCCAGGAATCCCGCCCACACATCGCGCGGTTGTTTGTTTGGACAATGCACATCAATGTATACAATTTTACAACTTTAGCTCCCACGGGTGTCGAGAAATTGATGAGCTTCTTGCTTTTTCATTTTTTTTGTTGAGTGTTTATTATTTGAAATAATTATATTCATGATTTTTTTTTTGTTGAGTGTTTATTATTTGAAATTTTATTCATGAACTTTTTGCTTTTTAATTTTTTTATTTATTGTTGAGTGGTTACCATTTGAACTTTTATGGAATCGCATCGCAGCGCCACCTACCGGGTCCAATTGTGAATATAAACCATCCCAAGACCCATTCAAACACACATACATAGTTTCATTAAAATCGGTCCAGCCGTTTAGGAGGACTACGGTAACAAACACGGACAGAAGAATTATATATATAAAGATAAAGATAGGAAGTACCTACCGTTAATATTAGGGCGAACATAAAAAAAGGTAATTTAAACTGTAAACTCACAAACTTTGAAACCAATCCGTCCACCCGTTAACGGTGCAGGCCTATGGGACAGACAGACAAATGGCGACTCCCAATTGATTAAAATCGCGAGTTAAAATGTTTGAACGAAAACAATATCTTACTCTTTGGTAGGTACTACTTAAACGAAAAAGTTTAAAAAATTAAACCCTTTGAATCGGTCAGAACCAAGTTCGTCGTTGGGCCGCTTTTTTGACACACTGATCCAGGAATCACGCTTTGTCGCCCTACCGAAACCACATTCGACGTTTTGACGCTTTCTAAAGAACATAGAATAAGTACAGCAAAATAGCAATTGTTAAGGTAGTCTTATGACGTAGAGCTGTAATAATGTAACTGGTTTAGATGGAATAAATATTGTAATATTATCCAAAGTTTGTGTTTATCTTCTTAACTGTAGGAATTTTCTCTGTTACCTCAAAGCGCGAAAACTACTGTACAGATTTAAATGCAATTTTTTCTAAATGTTTCATAAGACTGTGAGATGGCTTTAGGCTATTTCGTTTATTGCCTGTCCTTTGGAACCGTTTTTGACCAACATCTATGTGATGACAATCGTACACTCCAACGTTATTTAATTCATAAATATGTTTATGATTGAAAGTAGTTTGAAAAAAAAAAAAAAAAATGTTTGAGTTCCGTACGGGGCAAGTTTCGGGCGATGCCATCGTCGCTCAACATGTTGTAAAACTTTTATGAACAAATTCAAAGTACTGATTCAGTACTTCAGTGGCTAATCCAAGTGTAGTTCCAGTCCCGATATGTTAACGAAACGCAAGACCAACCAAAAATGTTGCTGATGCAGTGGCATACGAACTAAAGAGTTTTAATATCACGTCGTTCTCAAGAATAATACTCTAGAACTCATGGGCCATGATAACCGAGTTTGTTTTGACGAAAATTGGTCAATTTACTACTGGCGAAATGTTGCTTCAATAGGGTGGTGTGGAGTACCACTCAGCGAAGGTTAGGTTAGGTTAGGTTACGTTGAAAAGGGGTATGAGAGAGATGTCTCATACGGCACTAGGCACCATAAGGGCCTATCGCGATCCCTAGAGGGGGACCAACAGCAGTGACCTACAATGGAAAAACACCTAAAAACTTGCCCTTGAGAAAACCCCTATTTCCCTGCAGAAACCAAGTAGCCTTTTATAGTTGGTATTGTCTAACTCCTCTAAATGTTGGAAGAAGTACCTGCCCAGAAATTTCCTTCTACTGCGACATATTGCCTCACATTCGCACAGAATATATGGTATGTCCTCTTCGGCTGGCAGGTTATTGCAGAATCTACCAGCCTGAGCCCTTTCGCATGTTTTCCAAGAATACAGTGCCCCGATAATATAACGATCAGTATCCTGAGCTGGTCCCTGCTTAATTTGAGGATTTCTCAAGATCTTTTACGGTTCGTATTGCGGCCAAAGTGCCTTGGATACTGCGTGACCGGTGAGGCCCGCCCACCTCCGGTCGGCTTCCTTAGTTATTTTATTCCTAATATCGTTTTTTTTGTATGCAAGACGGTGGTTTAATATCCACATGTCCTCCATCTAACAATTCCCCGCCTTTTCTCGCAAGCTCATCGGCTTGTTCATTTCCAGTTATACCGCAGTGTACTGGTACCCAACACAGTCTCACTCGGTTCTGACTGCATAATATCTTAAGCATTGTTCGACAGGTCCTGACTAATTCAGAATTGATGTTTGTAACACATCGAAGGAAATACTGGAGATATTGAAGGCGAAATTTCTGACTCAAGCCATCTTATATATCCAGGTCCAGACTCCAGAGACAATCACTTAGAAAGTGGACATCTAACAAGAATGTGTTCGCAAAATTATCATAAATATACACAACAATATTGCTTTATAACAGTTCATTTGTTTCTACAATCAACACGTTTGGCCACCCATTAAGTTATTTGATTAGATGCCATGGCCACCTCGTTAAGACATTCCTCCAGAAAGTCCAATTACACAAGACGAGTGGTTGACATATTCCCGACCACCTCTATTTTGTAAACAGAGATGTGCCAATAGGAAAAGTCATCATCCCTAATGCCCGTGATTATATGCAGTAAATCGTTCCAGCCATCAATCTTGCATCTCGCAATCGGACATTTATGCTGTCCATCAGGAAAAGAAAGGAAAGCAAACCTCTGCATAAGTTAATGAAAAAAAAATCCGCCTAAGGACATCGGATTTAATAGCAGCACATCCTCCCCACCGCATCTTCAATTGCCCAAGGTTGTCTTGTTAATTAAACATTAATTGGCGACAGACGCTGTTGATGCCTGTCTTAGTCCAGGAAGAGAGTCTTCGCGAGAATCCCCCTTGAACGGGACTCTCTGTGAGTGCAATGAATGGCAGGCTTCATAGTAACTATATGCAAGCACGACGTAGGAGTTACGCACACAAAACGAACACACAAGCCTTGATGAAGTGAAGCTTTAATAAGTCTTAAACTAGATTCGTTCCTCATTCCTGTGACATCCAGTTGAGTCACCAATCCCGCTTGTCTATGCACACACACACACAGTCGTTCTTAGAAAAAAACAGCCCGACATCGACGAGTGAAGGAACGAAGAAGCTCCAAGAGAGTTTAACGCCTCAGATGCCACTATGCCAGTGATGGCGGTGTGGTAAAATTGTTGGCACGCGATGATTAATAATTTTTCTATATTATGGTCTCAATAATTGCATAATTTTGTTAACTGTTCTGTTGTGATGCGAGCCGAGTGTGCCGCTGTTCGTTGATGGTGTTTATGTGCTGCTCCAGAGCAGCACTAATTGGTTAAGCTTCCTCGTCTTCATTGGGAGAGATGTGGTGTTGTTGTTCGCTATGGCGAAGGCATGTGGCTTGGTATGTTGATTGGCTCAGAAGATATGTTATTGATTATGTGTGCGCTGTGTTGACTTATACAGCAGAAAGACTTGACAGGCAACATTTGTCATTGTAGATGGTATTTAATTTTTTTTTTTATTTTTTAGCGATGACGGCTTAAAATGTTACCACGACTGGGGAATGATTGATTGAGGTGTCCTATCTCAAGGCAAAAGCGTCACCAGCAACACTATTATTGGCTTTCGAAAATCATTGAAATGTTTGCCGCAATCTGGAGTGTGATTGGAACTGCATGGGTCAAATTGCTTGACAGAGGCATTTCGATAGTCAGATTACTGACAGGAGGCAGGTAGAACCGTGCTAAACTGTGGCACCCATCGAAGTGTAACAAGACCTGTTAAAAGTGACTAATATATGTATTAATCCGTCTTCATGAAAGTTTGAGCCAGTTGCAGCAACTGGAGATCGTAAAGTTGATATCAATCAGAGTCCCAGCCAAACCACCAACTTAACAGCACTTAGCGTTACCAATGCCTGGGAAAAGGTTTTAAGAGGAAGTTTATCTTTAGAATTTCTTTGCAATAAGATGGAAGAACATATTCTCAGGGTTTCTTTTCTGGAAAGAAGTTTCAAGAATTGCTTCCTAAGAAGTTTCAATTCAATCCTGCCGCTTTTTTATTTCAATTAAGTGCGGAATTTCTTTCCATTGAGCCATAAGAAGTTTCACTTCAATCCTGTCGCTTTTCGTTTAATTTAAGTTCGCAATTACTTCCCAACGAGCTATAAGAAGTTTCAATTCAATTCTGTTGCTTTTTCGTTTCATCGGAGTTTGGAATTGTTTCACTTCAATCTTGTCGCTTTTTTGTTTCACTTAACTTCTGAATTGCTTCCCAATGAGCCATAAGAATCACTTCAATTCTGTCACTTTTTTTCGTTTCTTTTAAGTTCGGAATTATTTCCCGATGAGCTACAAGAAGTACCACTACAATCCCGTCGCTTTTTCGTTTCTTTAAAGTTCGGAATTGCATCCAAATGAGCCATAAGAAGTTTCACTTCAATCCTGTCGCTTTTCGTTTAATTTAAGTTCGCAATTGCTTCCCAACGAGCTATAAGAAGTTTCAATTCAATTCTGTCGCTTTTTCGTTTCATCGGAGTTTGGAATTGTTTCACTTCAATCTTGTCGCTTTTTTGTTTCACTTAACTTCTGAATTGCTTCCCAATGAGCGATAAGAATCACTTCAATTCTGTCGCTTTTTTCGTTTCTTTTAAGTTCGGAATTATTTCCCGATGAGCTACAAGAAGTACCACTACAATCCCGTCGCTTTTTCGTTTCTTTAAAGTTCGGAATTGCATCCAAATGAGCCATAAGAAGTTTCACTTCAATCCTGTCGCTTTTCGTTTAATTTAAGTTCGCAATTGCTTCCCAACGAGCTATAAGAAGTTTCAATTCAATTCTGTCGCTTTTTCGTTTCATCGGAGTTTGGAATTGTTTCACTTCAATCTTGTCGCTTTTTTGTTTCACTTAACTTCTGAATTGCTTCCCAATGAGCGATAAGAATCACTTCAATTCTGTCGCTTTTTTCGTTTCTTTTAAGTTCGGAATTATTTCCCGATGAGCTACAAGAAGTACCACTACAATCCCGTCGCTTTTTTGTTTCTTTAAAGTTCGGAATTGCATCCAAATGGGCCATAAGAAGTTTCAATTAAATTCTGTCGCTTTTTCGTTTCATCGGAGTTTGGAATTGTTTCACTTCAATCTTGTCGCTTTTTTGTTTCACTTAACTTCTGAATTGCTTCCCAATGAGCGATAAGAATCACTTCAATTCTGTCGCTTTTTTCGTTTCTTTTAAGTTCGGAATTATTTCCCGATGAGCTACAAGAAGTACCACTACAATCCCGTCGCTTTTTTGTTTCTTTAAAGTTCGGAATTGCATCCAAATGGGCCATAAGAAGTTTCAATTCAATTCTGTCGCTTTTTCGTTTCATCGGAGTTTGGAATTGTTTCACTTCAATCTTGTCGCTTTTTTGTTTCACTTAACTTCTGAATTGCTTCCCAATGAGCGATAAGAATCACTTCAATTCTGTCGCTTTTTTCGTTTCTTTTAAGTTCGGAATTATTTCCCGATGAGCTACAAGAAGTACCACTACAATCCCGTCGCTTTTTTGTTTCTTTAAAGTTCGGAATTGCATCCAAATGGGCCATAAGAAGTTTCAATTAAATTCTGTCACATTTTTTTGTTTCATCGGGGTTCGGCATTGCTTCTCAACAAGCCATAAGAAGTTTCACTTTAATTCTGTCGCTTTTTCATTTCAATCTTGCTTCATTTAAGTTCGGAATAGCTTCCCAACGAGTCATAAGAATTTTGTCGCTTTTTTGTTTCATTTATACCTATTCGTAATTTCTTACCAATGAGAGCCATAAGAAGTTTCAATTAAATTCTGTCACTTTTTCGTTTTACCGGAGTTCGGAATTGCTTTTCAACGAGCCATAAGAAATTTCCCTTCAATCATGTCGCTTTTTTGTTTCATTTAAATTCGGAATTTCTTCTCAATGAGCCATAAGAAGCTTCACTTCAATCCTGTCGCTTTTTTTGTTTCATAGGAGTTGCCAAAATTGTACAAACAATCCCAACCATCATGAGAAAGTTTTCAAATTGATTGCTTCATTTAAGTTCGGAAATATTTCCCGACGAACCATAAGAAATTTCACTTCAATCCCGTCGCTTTTTCGTTTCCTTAAAGATCGGAATTGCATCCAAATGGGCCATAAGAAGTTTCAATTAAATTCTGACACATTTTTTTGTTTCATCGGAGTTCGGAATTGTTTCTCAACAAGCCATAAGAAATTTCACTTCAATTCTGTCACTTTTTCACTTCAATCTTGCTTCATTTAAGTTCGAATAGCTTCCCAACGAGTCATAAGAATTTTGTCGCTTTTTTGTTTCATTTAAGTTCGGAAATATTTCCCGACGAACCATAAGAAATTTCACTTCAATCCTGTCGCTTTTTTGTTTCATTTAAGTTCGGAATTTCTTCTCAATGAGCCTTAAGAAGTTTCACTTCAATCCTGCCGCTTTTTTGTTTCAATTAAGTGCGGAATTTCTTTCCATTGAGCCATAAGAAGTTTCACTTCAATCCTGTCGCTTTTCGTTTAATTTAAGTTTGCAATTGCTTCCCAACGAGCTATAAGAAGTTTCAATTCAATTCTGTTGCTTTTTCGTTTCATCGGAGTTTGGAATTGTTTCACTTCAATCTTGACGCTTTTTTGTTTCACTTAACTTTTGAATTGCTTCCCAATGAGCCATAAGATTCACTTCAATTCTGTCGCTTTTTTCGTTTCTTTTAAGTTCGGAATTATTTTCCGACGAGCTACAAGAAGTACCACTACAATCCCGTCGCTTTTTCGTTTCCTTAAAGTTCGGAGTTGCATCCAAATGGGCCATAAGAAGTTTCAATTAAATTCTGTCACTTTTTCGTTTTACCGGAGTTCGGAATTGCTTTTCAACGAGCCATAAGAAATTTCCCTTCAATCATGTCGCTTTTTTGTTTCATTTAAATTCGGAATTTCTTCTCAATGAGCCATAAGAAGCTTCACTTCAATCCTGTCGCTTTTTTTGTTTCATAGGAGTTGCCAAAATTGTACAAACAATCCCAACCATCATGAGAAAGTTTTCAAATTGATTGCTTCATTTAAGTTCGGAATTGTTTCCCAACGAGTCATAAGAATTTTGTCGCTCTTTTGTTTCATTTAAGTTCGGAAATATTTCCCGACGAACCATAAGAAATTTCACTTCAATCCTGTCGCTTTTTTGTTCCATTTAAGTTCGGAATTTCTTCTCAATGAGCCATAAGAAGTTTCACTTCAATCCTGTCGCTTTTTTTGTTTCATCGAAGTTGCGAAATTTGTACAAACAATTCCAACCATCATGAGAAAGTTTTCAAATTGATTTCTCCAATAATCAGTACTCGTACCTATGAGATCACCTATCCAAAGGTACGAATGCAAAATGTGGGTCCAAATTAGAATGACAATTGAAAATCGTTACACGCTTCCACGGAATTAAGCACAAGCCGGTGAACCTTGCCCGTACAATTATTCAACTGAAATATTATTGAAATGTTTTCTAATCTGCGAAAGTTTTTCATAAATCAATGTTGCGTAGCCCTTTCGTAGAAACCTTTGAACTTTGCTTCACCTCTGTCAAAGAGAATAGCCCGCCAAATTGACATTTCTAATGCTATATCAATAGATGACCGTTAATGCCGCTCACAATCCATCAAAACATCACAATAAATCGCCCAAACAAATACCATTATCTCTGTCCATTGGCCTCATGCCATAAGCCACCTTAAGTCACACTGCTCGTAGGTATAGTGTGTATACCATCATCAACAGTCGAAGAGTCCCCTTTTGAATGAAAAATGTTTGGTACACAACACCGCCATTTGCTACCTCCTTTCTGTCGCAGCCTTTCAGTCCATGACACAAATGTAATTCCGTGTTAAAGTCATTTGTCTGCATGATCAGAGGAATTACCTCATAGAGTAGCCGGCGATCTGTTGTCGTCGTCGTCGTATATAGTAGTCATCGGAACAACCATGACGAACCGCGACAATTCATTACCAAGAATGACACAACATACACCCAGCAGCACAAACAAGGGCTTACGTGGGGCACTAGCTTCCACTGTCGCTGTCAATTACCGTAATTAGCGTAAAAGCAGAATATCGGCTTGGGACACAGGCCAACACACTGAATCGATCTGTGCGTACCTATAGCTCTACCTCTTCCCAGTTGTTGTCAATTGAATTCTATGGAATCCGGGGAACGAATCATCGTCATGGTGTGTAATTTGGCGATAATACCCCTGGTGCGATGAACTTATTTTAAGATCGAAGCCGCAACTCCAGTGGGAGAACCGAGAACTCCCAGGTCCGCCTTAACGGACCTATGATTTTCTTGATTAAGAGGATGTGCAGCAGAAACGCCCCGCATGTCTCGGCATGCGCCACATACGCACCTGTTTGTTTGACCCATAGGGAAGCCGATAATGACTACTTTGGGGAGCCCTTCATTTCGGTGAGATACTCGTACTATGACTTCAACCATTCGTCTTTATGCAGGGCATGATTTATGGCCTCTTTAAAGGTTCTGCTCTGATGACTGTTTGGAAAAAAATCAATGAATACGTTCGTCGATCTTCTGCTGCTGCAGGTTGTTCGCCATCGCCATTGATTGACCGGCTAAAATGAGAAAAGACATTAATACTCGTACCCAGCTGAGAGGTGGGTGAAATTACCTTTAAGCTAACTTTTCGAATATAATTATTCGATATTAGAGTCAGGTCAGAGTCAGATGTAATGATGGGGAAAAGATTAACATTTGCATTTGGATGGTTTTAGCGGTACCTATCTCTGCGGACGAGCGAGGTGAAGGTGATGGCCAGTGAAGATGAATTATAGATATTTTGAAAAATCTAGGGAAAGTGATTGTGTCGTGCGTTATGGGTGTTTGGGTTTTTTTTTTTTATTTCGTAAATTGCTGAAAGTATCTGTGTAGGTATTGAGGGCTAAATTTTTGAACTATGCGAAGAACATACTCGACCTTCGTTTCTCCGCAACGAAAATCCAGTCGGATACTGAATTTACGTTCATAGTATCCGTTTTCCGAACGTGCGTCAATGCATTTTGTTCACTCAAATCTTTCCGCGATGAACAGATGTCGGTGTCGGATACCATCGGAGAGAAATTGACGTGTGGCTGTCAAAACCAGGTGCAAAAAGCGCAATTTTTCTTTCGGAAGGGATACCATGATAGGGCCGACTATTTCTGGCAGTTAAAAAAATTGAAGTTATTTGCAAGTGACATTGACTGAAGCACAAACGTTTAAACCACCTATTGACTGAAGCACAAACGTTTAAACCACCTATATCTTTCTGTAGGTTGGTAGGTATAAAATAATAACGTCCACCGAACTCTACATATATGCCACTGACAAATTTAAAAAAAAAAAAAAAGTCGCTTAAAAAGGGCTTACCTAAACAAACAAATTGTATCAACCAATACTCACTTGGGTAAGAGAACATGGGCTGCTCAGTAGCTGAAATCAGTAGGAACTTTTCACATACGCCCAGTTTTTGTATCTTCGGAGTATCTTCCCGACAAAATTAAGGCTTATGGTATGGAAGACATGAATAAATTAAATACCCTCCAAAAGGTATTCCCCTCAAATGGTAACTAAACTCATCCTATAAAGTCACCGGACTATGATGTGATATTTATTATATTAGGCCAAAGCCGGCGCGACTATACCACTTATCGGACCTGAATCCTTCTACGGTGCCCGTGAAAAACATTTCATAAACTGCATCAAGAACTTGTCTCAAACTGAATCCAATAAAGTCTGGCTTAAAACGTATGGGAAGAACTGCACCATACAACTATTCCCAAAAGTCTCCCCAAGAAAAAAGGCGACTCTCTCATTACAAAATTACTAACCTGGAAAACCCTGACATGTATGACACAGACACATATATCATGATCATGGCCTCATGTAAAAACATCCTCACCGAATTGGCGTCTCAGTGAACCCTATACTTGTATAGTGTATACTCTGTTTTGAGAGTGATAAATCTTCTCTTCACGTTCACACTCATGGAATGTCCGGCTCTTTCGTCCCAGAAAGAATATCGTTGACGAGGAAGTCGTTACTTCAGAAAATCTTGCTGACCTCTACCTCAATAGAAGATCCTTGTCTTCCTGACTGTCTCCGGAATAAAAAGATGGCTCTAGGACATCACCAGGGAATGCACAATAGGCTCCTTTTAAAGAGGCCGCAGTAGAGTGCCATGCATCCGGCTCGAAGGACCAATGTTTAGGCGTGGTCATCGCACAGCACTTGGGCACTTGGCACCATACAAAATTAAAAGACCTCTTTATCGCCACGTTTATTTTAGGTATATACAAAAACTTTATTAAAAAATGTAAACAATATAAAAAACGATTTGCATCAATGTCACTTTTCAAAACATAAGCCTTTGCACACATCCTAACCGCAGAGGCTGACAATCCTATTAGGGAAGATTTCTATCACCTTTTAGATGGAGCTCGTCCAGGGTACAATGTTAAAGTTGTGCTTGAGGACTCAATGCAGATGTCGTAGACGGTAGAGACAAACATATTTGGCCTAGACTAGAATAGACAACGGCTTTCGACTAATCGATTTTGCACCATCTCATATTACGGTGATAGAAAACACCAAGAATAGGGATCCTTGCAAACCTAGAAGAGCCGTTAATGACTTAAACTTGCCTCAGTTAAGATGTTTCAACCGCTAACGAAATGAACCACATTATTATGTAGCTACTAATCGGTGAGAAGCACGGAACCATTTTTATCCTTAACAAGCCGATGGGACATCGTCGACTCTGACCATGTTCTTGTATCGGCTATAGACTCTGCTCTCCAATGAGAAAAATAAAAAAATTGTACGTTGCGACACTTAGCTTATATCTGATCCACCAGAGGGCAGTGTGATCAGAAAGATCAGAAAATACAATCAATAATAAATGTAGGTAATAAACAAGATCCTTAGCAGGAGACATTATTACAGGGTTCAGTTCACCAACTCAATAATGAAGGCGTTGGTTTCAAGTCCGTTGGCTCAGATGATTTACCAGCAAACAATACGAATATTACGGAGGCTATGAGCTCATCCGCCCAGCTATACGTGCAAAAAAGGCGACCTTATGCCTTGCAAAAACTGTTGATCCAAGGAAAGGGACGACGACTTTGAAATCGAGACCCATCTAACTATTCATTGTTATCATAGTGCCATTCATTGTCAGAAAGTTTTGGTTGAAAATAAAATTTCAAAACATACGAATATTTCCAAAAATAGCGAGGATACGAGCTTAGGTAACAATTTACCTGTTAATCTTAAACCTCCGGATACTGGCACTGTATTCCAGGCAGAGGTTCTGACCATACTCAAAGCTGTGGAGCTATACTTGAGATGGGATCAATACACCCAACAAGAATATCGCCATCAAAAAAAGATTTAATGATGTAAGACTCTAGCGCCTTAAGCCAGGCTGCTGTTAAGGCACTAAAGTCTTACATCTTTAAATCTGATATACTAGTCAGGAGCTACCGCACCAAAGCTCAGAGCATTATGCCTGCAGAACCATGTTAGATTGAGATGGGTGGGGACAAAAAAAGTTGAGGGTAACGAAAGGACCGACGTTCTGTTCAAAAATGGGGCAGAGCTTCCACAAAATGGAACAATTGAGGGCATGAGACCACCCCAATAGCCATGGCCAAGAGAATTTTTGTCGGGAAAGGGCACAAGGTCTCAAAGGCCTTGTAGCCTGAGCTAGAGTGGAAAAATCTGTAGAGCTGTTAAAACTCAGGAGATCAAAGTTAATAAATGGTGATCGGAATACTCTCTGGGCATTGCGTTCTAAGTGATTAAGTTTAACAATTAAGGACACGTGCAGGTATTGTGAGGACCTATCTACATGTCCTCACAACATTCTTCTCAAACAAATTTGAAACCATTTTTAGGTTCTGTGGTTTTGTGTTTGGTTGGGCAAATTGGTTTTAGTGTACTTCAATGAACTCACACCCTACAAGACCTAACCTAACGTAGATTAGTTTGTTTCTTTGAACAAAGTCGAGGCGTTATGAAGGTTCTGGCTGCTCCACAATCTAGCCGATAAATGGTTTCATTCCTCGTCCCTATTTAACAATTGCTTGTTATATTCTCAACTATATCATTTATGAGTATAAGAGTCCAGGAAACCTTCACTTCTAAATTAATGGCTAAAATGCTATATAACCCGATTTCTATATAGTGATTTACTAACAATGTCTTTCTAAAATCAATTAGTTATAAACTTTCCAATTTATTCATTCTTCCAGCCATGGATATAGTAGATATTTTTGAAAAGCTAATTTATAAAGCTTACGTCTTAAAAGCAAGGCCAATCTAACCACAGACCTATTTCTCTAATAAACTAAATAGATAATAGCTTTTTGGAGTGTTGTTCCATAGAGCTCCGTGTGGAGGTGGACAATAAATCTTCAAACAAAATTTGCATTCGCTTGAAAAAAAAAAAGAAACAAATATCTTTAAATATAGCAATAGAAGCCATGCGAATAAGAAAACTAAATATGAAACTATTTCACATTCCACAATTTCAATAAAGAAACCTCTCGATTCATGAATTGAATACTAAACAGCTTCAATGTTCAACGTTCTATATTGAGATACAAAAATCTAAAGTTTTTATTCAATCCCCAACCGAAACGGTTGCCAAATACGTATTTGTACACATTGTGCGGTTAGAGAAGTGATTGCATCATAGTTATGGCATAGGACCATAGGCATGTCGCGTTATAGAGTTTAGATGTAGATCACTTATTTTACCTGTAGTTTTATAACTAAGCGGGACGCGGATATTGCCCAGCCTGTTAAATTAGGGTGCTCTTTTGGAGCCAGGCCTGAAGGGTGGCAGTTTGCGAGGGTTTAACAATCGGCAGGGCAGCCGGCTGGGCTTAACTCGAAACAACTACATACAAACAAAGCCTCGCAAACCAAAATGGTAGTCAGAAGGTCGATGCGCTATGCGTTAGGAAAATCATTTCAGGAGTAGGTTAGGTTAGGTTAGGTTGAATAGGGTGTGAGTTCATCACATAGGCAACATATTGGGCCATCCCTGGAGAACCTTAACGGTCAAAAACCTAAACCACCGAAGAAGGCTTTCAAGTTGTGGATTTACTTGGACATCTCAGCTTCTCAAAACTGGTACATGCAGGCTCGAAGAACTTACAAATTGCCTGTTAAAGCAGTTATAAAAAACAGTCTTGGAAGGTCTTGCAAGCAAGGTGTTTCGTATCCCGTCTTAGAGGCAACAAGTGGAATATCATTGAAGGAGTAAAATTCAAAGATGGAGATGGAGATGCATTTCTGAGTTGCTCGATCCAAAACAGGGCACTGAGGTTTGCACATCGCTATCAGTTGAAAATGGGCGGAAGAAACTTTGCGATTAAATCAAAAAAAGTTGACAAATCTCTCAGAGTGGATGAAATCCTCTTCCTCTCCTGACCTGACGTGACCTGAAAATGAGGCGAAACATTCTAGGATGAGCAAACTGGGCTGATAGAGCCCTTCTCACTACTTTTCTCCCCGAAAAAATATTTGCCAAGGTATTGGAAGGTTGTTGCAAATCTGTGGTCGATTGGGGATCAGCAGTGGGGTTTTCGTCCGGGCAAAAGCACAACTGACGTGCTCTTAGAAAACTACTTGAGTATGCTCCATTTGTTTAGACATGCTTTGTCGATTTGGAGAAAGCAAGTCCCGAGTGTACTAGAGGAGTATGGAATTGACGGATTCACCCTGATAGCCAATCGATCTTTTTACACAATCTATACAAACTGTCTTCGGGTAACTGTTTAAATCTATACCTTTCACCGTGGACTTTACACTTCGTAAGGGCTACGTTTTGTTCCTCCTTGTCATTATATTATTAATGGAGCAGCGCAGCCTTGGCGATGAAGGTTTATAATTGGGAGATCTAAGGATAAGTCACTTGTTCTTCGCTGATGACTTGGTTATCATTGGGCTTTAATAGAGTTAAGTTTTTTTTTTGTTATGAGCACTTTTCATAACTTTTATCAGAACTCTCTTGGCTTCTGAACTCCTTGGTTTAAAAAGATGTTGCATTGGAGTGATGTATTTCGGTACTCATGCAAACTTCTCCCACAATACTAAGCATTTTTCAGGTTTGACGACAAGTTTTATATATAGCTTTCCAAAATTGTTGGTTATCATATATTTTTTGATACGTTTTAAATGCTGTGTCTTATATTTCTTTTTCGTCATATTTTTTTATATATTTTTGTATATTTTCTCACTTTTTAATCGTATATTTACGCAGGTTCAAAAACGCACACAAACGAATAGTTGTGAGAAGCTAGGCCTAGGGTGCCGCTGCCGGTACGGATCTTTTGGGCAGACTATTTATTTATAGGCGCAGAAGCGCAGTGGTTAGTGTGCTGGACTACTGTGCGAGGGATCCCAAGTTCGATCCCCGGAAAAACACACACTACATCTTAAGGTTTTTTTCTACTGCGCCACCTCTCGCGAACGTCTGACAAACATCCGAGAGTATGACTGTCCTGAAAAAGCTTCTCAATTCAGCCGTTCGGACTCGGCATAAAATTGTAGGTCCCTTCCATTCGTCCCAAAAATAGAAACTCACACAAACAAATGGTTGCGAGAAGCTAGGCCTAGGGTATATTTATTTATTTATTTTATTTGACCATTTTTTATGGTAGGTATGTCCAATCCTTTTTTTGTCTAGTTTTTCGACTTGATTTTTATCACTTATTTTTTGACAGATTTTGTGTTATTGTGGATCATTTTTTGTCACAATTTATTTATATTTCAGTGTACTTTGATGACTTTCTTCTTCCTTATTTGACGCCTGGTTTCTTCTTCAAGTTATGGTTCTTTTGAGAAAGTTACGTTTTTAATTAAAAACCAGCAATCTAATATTCTTTTTTAAATTGTTTGCAGTGGCGTATCTATAATGGTGTACAGACGAAATTTGCAACTGAAAGAATGACTTAAAAAACATATCTATTGATGAGATCTTCTGAAGCCGTCAGTCAGACTATACCCATTTATGTGTATACTCAAAACCGCACCGTCTTGAGAGTGCTTTAATTAACGAAGTCATTAGATACGATCTGCATTCTTCTCCCCCTATATGCAGACTCTTTAAAACCCTTTTATCTTCGTAGACATAACTCACGAATTTCTTTCTCGTTAGACATTTATTTCCTCTGGGTTTTCCATTCAATGGCAGTGGCAGCTATTCATTGTTAACAGTTTATTTATGTGCCATTTGAACAAAGCTTGCTTTACTTTAAAGATATTTATCAATCGGCCGGTCATAATTTTATCCGCTTTTTCTCTGCACATCTGCGCATAAAACTTTCAGATACAGAGCCATGAGTTTAGTCATTATAGAGTTTGCCCGCCCCATTCACACTATACGCCGGGCTATGCAAATAAGATTTAAGAATTCCAAAAGGGGTTGTCCCCACCGCCACCACAATCACACACCGTATCGTGGTAATATTCTGATGATTAATGGAGGCTTCCAAAAAAAAGAACCTGTGACAATCTGAAACCCAGCTCCAAACACTCTAAGCTCCCAGCCAACACGCACTAGCTGAGTGCTGTAAACGCGCCAGAATTATGGGCAAGTCGCTTAATTAGTATTCAGATACAGGGGCTGCAGACGTCGATCAACTCGATGTCGACGAAGTTTTTTTTTTTTCAACTTTGTTGTGTAGGTACATCTATCTGTCCGTCCAATACAAGGAATACCGACTGACCTACTTCGAGTTGAAGGCGTCTGTGGTCGTGGTGGTGCTTGCACAGAAATTCCGAAATTCCATTAGGGCTCCATTCGGGAGTCGCATACGACTCCAGCGACAACGACAACGACGACGCGACGTGGTCATCAAATATTGATTTCCCGCGATAGTGGCCAATGATTAAGTTACAAACTACCTACCGGGAAAAATTTGAATTTCCAGAAAGTGCATTTTGACGGACACTGAACAGTCAATTTTTTTATTTTATAGCAAATAGCTTTTGAGTTGCATACATACGTATATATGGCGCTATAGCATTTTTTATTTTTTATTTATTCTTTTTTGTTCGACACTAATTGCCTTGTTGGGTGTATGAAGTTTGAAGACGACAACGTTGTACACCTGTACAATGGCTTTTATGATAGCCTCTGAGAGCTGAGAGGGAAGTTTAATTATCCAAATGTTGGCGATAGGAATCTATACGATCGGTTGGCGCATGAATATGGATTTTCATTGCTATAATGAAGCGATATCCATAAAATCAAAAAGAAGTTGACCTGATTTTCTATTCGAAGGGACAACGACGGACAATGTCTCCAAATGGCTTAATTAGAAGTTATGCCATGGAATTGTGTCCGACACTAATTGAATTTGATCGGTTGACGTTTGTATTCGTTTGTCAAAGGTGATGAAGGAACATCACCTGCGACTCAAAACTACTGAATAAGATATTTAAGACAATAAAGTGATCACTTTGAAAACACTTTATTTCCATGTGGAAATGGATTGGAATTATACTCTTCGATTGGGATAGATTTGTGCGGTATGAGGTCGATGCATCTTGCTTTGAGAATTGAAATAGAAGCAGGTAGCTGAAGACCATAAAATCGAATAGATGGGAAGAAAATTGGGGAATTATAACAATTTATGGAAGAATCATGTTCGGAGCTAGGGAAAAGTAAGAAAACTGGAAGCTAAATGGTAACACCTGTTTTCCATAGGCTTTCGATTCTTTAGGCATATAAATATACTTCAAGAAGAGTTATTTTATTGTGACTCCATGGAACCAAGTCGTTGCGACTTGTAGAGTTACAATTTACAAGAGATCTACACTATTGAGGACTTCCTTTTGAATATACATAATGCAGTTTGAGACAGATACGTCTCGTTATTGACAAGCTTCTGTTTTTCGTTTCTGTTCGGCAATTAAATCGGGTTGGAATGTTGGGAAGAAAGAAAAGTGGATATAGGTGCCACTTTACCAAAGAGGAATCCATTGAGTGGATGTCTAAAATGGAGAGATTGTAGGAAAGAGATCACTGTGTTGTTTGCACGACTGAAGGTAAATTTCATTGGTTGTAGTTACACAGTTTGATTCGCTTCTTAACCGCCTAGGGCGTAGATCTCTGCCTCTAGAAAACTGCTGAGAATACCCTTCCATTCTTCCTGAATATACCCTTCCATTCCGTTCTGCGTTTTTGAGCCATCTGTGAAGATGTGTATACGTTTTACGACTGTACTCGGGGAGAGCCAGTCCAGACAGACTCTAAATCACTACAGATTTGTTGTCAAAGTTATACCTTTGTTTCTTGTAGTCCTTGAGTATACGCCAGCTCTGATCAAAGGTGTGAAGTATGCACAACTTACCGAACGATTCGTGCTTCCAAATTTTGTTCTCTCTTGGTCTGAGAGCACCTTTTCTGATACGTTCTTATATAGTATTATAGCCAGTGTTGCTACTAAAAAAAAGTGAATCCGGTCAAATCTGACCGAATGACCGGATTTTTATTTCCTAAATCCGGTCAAAAGTTAAAATGAGCATTTTTGACCTGAAACCCGGTCAAAAAGAGAAAATACCTATACCTACCTTTACAATTTACGAATTTTTATGTTCACCTGCACTTTTAGTGCACGGCCATACACGCCTTCCAATGAACGTTGTGTCAGGTAGATTTTGAGTGAGTAAAGGAGAAAGGTAAATAGCTTAGAAAATCTACTTTCAGAAATAATTCTGGCACGTTCTTTTTCGCACCATTGCGCTTTCGATACAAATTTTCATGATATTTGCGTTGATAGAGTGAGGACGTCAAAAACGGGCGTCCACTTCGGCTTAACCATAAAATTTGTTTGTGTTTTCAATTCCACTATTATTTTACCTGCCAAATTTTATTTCATTGCAATGACGCCTGGTTTTTGTTTTTTGGTTAGCCAAATCGTTAATGAAAATGAAAGTCATGGGAGGACGTGTATGGCCCGGCCATTTACTAAGACCGTGTGTCAATTGGCCTAAATAATATTATTTTCGGATAATTTTCTGACACTTGAAAAGAGTAGTTCACCAAACTCCAATCTGAGATTTATCGAATTTCACACTTTAATTAATTGAAATTCGTTGTTTAATTTCCTCTTCAAAATTCTAGCAAAAGAAAACGTAAAAAAATTAGCCCATAAGATAATTTATTATCCTGCTCCCGGAGCAGAATTCCATGCGTGATCCCATTATTCGCATTAAATTGGTTTCTGTTTGAACTTGGGAGCATGTTCGTAATGTATGGCAAAGTTATATTAAAATTATAGAAATCTATCTTTATTTATAGTCAGTAGGGCAATTTTATTTTTCCGGTCAAAAAAGGGTTTTCCGGTTAAAAACATTTTCGTTCCGGTCAAAAAACGGTTAGACCGGATTTCAAAATTTTCTCCGGTCAAAGTAAACAGATTCCGGTCAGATATGACCGGAATCCGGTCAGAATGGCATCACTGATTATAGCTCGATGTGTTGTAGATTCAGCAACGTTTATAGGCCTAGTTGTGATGTAGATTTTTGTGTTCAAAAATGAGGCCGATCGCAAGATTGCCTTGAGAAGAATGGACCGGCCAATGTATAGACGACTATATTCCGATATTTGAAGTGGAAAAACTGGGGTTATAGTTTTTTTCCCAAAATAAGCAAAAGAGTTGTAATGCGAACTGTGGTTTTAAAATCTTAAAAACTTAATTGTGAACCATTCCGAATGAAAGGAAAGCTTCTGACTGTCAAATTTTCTTCTATCCAAAAGAAGACATATTTTTTATACAAGATGGCGCTACGTACTATATGACGATAGCAGTCATCAATCCACTAAACTCAGGGGCGTAGCGAGGGGCACCCCCCCACGCTTTTCAAGAGTCGGCAAATCTACGATCAATTTTCAAAAATTAGGTCTTAAATTTGGATTTCCATTAGGTATGTATAGGTTTTTAAACTTGTAAATGTATACAAAAGTCTGCATTTTCAAAGGTTCCAGATGAACTCCTTAAAATCGGTGAATTTGCCGATTGAAATCCTTTAAATTTAGCGAGTTTCCATTCGATTTTAAAAAGGACGGTCGGCATCGGTGAATTTGCCGACTGAAATCCTTAAAATTTAGCGAGTTTAGAGATTCGATTTTAAAAAGGGCGGTCAGCATCGGTGAATTTGCCGACTGAAATTCTTAAAATTTTGCGTGTTTACATTCGATTTTAAAAATGTGCCGATTGAAATCCTTAAAATTTAGCGAGTTTCCATTCGATTTTAAAACGGACGGTCGGCATCGGTGAATTTGCCGATTGAAATCCTTAAAATTTAGCGAGTTTAGAGATTCGATTTTAAAAAGGGCGGTCAGCATCGGTGAATTTGCCGACTAAATTTCTTAAAATTTTGCGTGTTTACATTCGATTTTAAAAAGGACGGTCGGCATTGGTGAGATTGCTGATGGAAATCCTTAAAATTTAACGAGTTTAGATTCGATTTTAAAAAAGACGGTTGGCATTTCTAATTTGAGGTTAAATTCGAAGGAATGTGTTATTCGGCTTATTGATGTGGAATGCGAACTTTTGTTTGGGCAAAGAGGAGGATAATCAATTATCCCATCAAAATGTATTAAGAAAATAAGTTTATAAACAGTTTAAATAACGAAATTTCGAATTCCAAACGAACGCGAACGAAAACACCCGCGCGAATTGTCAAAGTTTATTCGCAATCCACATCATTTAATACGCGTTCCACAAACTAGCGAATTTAATATTCGGTCGAACTTAACCTCAAACTAGACATTGTGGGTAGAAACTGATGGCTGAAATTCGCGATCTGCCGCGACCTATAAAAGTGTTCATGTGAACGGACTGTCAAAGCTTGCGAATAGTCGTTCGATCATAGGTAGTTGGTCGCTCTTATGTGAATGGTATTTTAGGTATTAGCCCAGGGGTGTTCCTGTTAAGATTGGTCAAAATTGGACAAAGGGGCGTGGCGCCTCCCATACAAAAAACATCTTCTATATAGTGAAACTCGTTGACGTTAGATATAACTCGATAACCACTGGCCGATTTTCATGATTTGTATACAGTCGGGAAGTTCCTGAAATAAGTCGGCATTTCAATGAAAGTCACCCCCCCCACGGCTCAAACCCTCGCTACGCCCCTGACTAAACTGCATTCTTGCTTTCATGGGTAGTTGGAATATATCAGCCCCTAAAACAGTTCATCTCCTTCTGAAGCTATCAAATCTACTTTTAAACTATAACACCACCAGAATGATTTGATGATTTAATTCCCCTTTCTGAGTTTCAAAAGCCACTCTTTGACTAAAACCTGTCTTTCTCGAAAATCCCACCATTGAACCGCGCGTCTTATACCATTCTGCGCTTAGAAAATATCTCATTCTCCATACTTCAAGTCATGTGAATCGTATCACATCAGAGTCGATCGATTAAGTCGCTTTATGAACCGAAAAATTGCCCGTAAGCCATTTACAGTTGTACCAGCCATAACACCCAGCCTCATAGTCGTAATCCTCTTATGTTCAATTAAACTAATGCCTGCGAGCAATCTGTTGGTGGTGGTGCTGCTGTCTCATCCGATTTATTACCACGATGTCACTCCCTGAGCTCGACTTAATTTGTCAGCAATTTGCTACGGAAGGTGTCATTGGATAAACACTATTAGAACTATTACTCCGCATTGACGGCTCAATTATTCAAGATACATTCTCAATTAAAAAGAAATAGAGAAGAAAAAAAAATGATCCCAAGTTGTTTTCGTATACATATAGATTCTCAGTACAAATCAGCGCGTAACATAGCAACCCAAGCGTTTAATTCCCGACCATCTCGATTCGATTCTTAACGGAAGCTTAGATTCACTGATGAGTTTTATGGATCCCAACTCAAAAAGATGACATTTCCACAAGTTCAACACCCAGATTCCAATGTCAAACCCATGTTAGTGTCAGACCAAATTCAAAGAAGGCACACACGAAATAATAGGTACTAGTTGTCAGAGATGCTGTCTGTGACCTTGTCCTGAATTTTCGCCGAAAATAAAAGTGAAACAAGATCACAATCACAATACTCTACCGGGTGTATCTTTATCTTCATCGTATGACTATTTGTTCTGCCAACGAGAGTATTATTGCGCAAGTGTGATATTTGTTTAACTGCATATTGGTGCGACAACGACGACGGGGTATCCTCGGGTTTTATGTGGAAAACTGAAAACAAACAGATACCATTGTTGGGTGTATCTACAGGTGTCATCATCATCAACATCAACGCCACCATTGACCGTGGGAGCGCCTTGTATACAAAAGGTATTTCCTATGCTTCGTGCGCTCGTGTGTCGTTGTTGTGACTATTTGTACAGAGGCGACACACCCAGGCAGACACTAGTTCTTACAAATAAAATGGAAAAAGGTCGCACACAAAAGCAATTTGACATCTTCTCTCTGATAAGAGACTGGTGGCTGTTTAAGTGAAGATTTATATGCGACTGACTTCGTATTCCTGTTTTGTGGATAACCCAGTTGCATGGATATTTGCTTAGAGTCGCTATGGGGCGATACCTATATTGGTATCCATGTCATTTTGAGCTATTACCAAACTTCACAGACGTGAATGAATCTACAGGGGTGAGTGAGTTTCTTTCCTTTAGTGTTGGTGCGACTAAAGTCACAATTTGACTTCACAGACCTTCCAAAATGAGACTACTTTATAAAAAAGTTGTAACTTGACCCCAGAACATAGTGGAAACGATTCATAAGGATAGTATCTGCTCGTCAAATCGACATGTCTTCTTAGTCACTTCAGAGGAAAGTAGTTCATCGGAATTAGACTCAAGACTTCAACTAACTTACTATAGTACCACATAAATCTCTATATAGGAGGCATTCTTCCTTACATCGTATAGTCTTTTAACTGCGTATAGTCTTAAAAGTGCGTAACATATTTTCTAAAACGAAGCCACTCGATAATGGTATTCCGCAAGGGTCACCTTTATCGGTTATTTGTTTTGCAATCGCTTTCAATGAAATAAGTAATTTGATTTTAAAACACAAAGATCTAGATCACTGTATCTATGCAGACTATGTATATATACTATGTAAATACAATGATCTAGAGAAAACAAAAACCGTACTCTCTCTTTTGTTAAATGAAATCAATCACTGGTCTCACACCTCTGGTTCTAGTCTTTCTTTGGATAAATGTAAACTAATTCATGTCTGCAGAAAACAAAATTGTAAAAACCTAGAACTAACCATTAGCAATACAAAGATAGAAGTTGATACTAACCTTAATGCATTAGGACTACTTATAAACAACAAATACAATTGGAAACCCCACTGCACTAATCTTAAGACAGCATTAGCAGCAAGGCTTAACATTATAAAGTATCTTTCATCAAATAGAAGTTATGTTCACGTTAATTCTTTATGTAACTTATCGAAAATGCTCGTTTTAAGTAAAATTGATTACGCTTTGTCCATCTACGGTTCTTGTCCAAAATCAACCCAGAATATTGTCGCACCAACATACCACCAAGCAGCAAGAAGAAGCCTCGGTGCTTTTCCAACCACACCGATAAAAAACATCCTCGCTGAAGCCGGGCTCCCAACAATAGAAGAGAGGTATCAGGAGATAATTACCAAGCTCAATGTGAAGTTTTTCTTCCAAACTGGCTCAGTGATTGACAATGATATCTGCAAAGCTTTGTCACACAAACGTACTAGAAAGATCCCATCCGCAATACATCATATTCTTGATTCACGTGGTAAACTGGACTTACCCCTAACCAGAACCTCCAAATACACACCATCACTACCACCATGGTCACTTCATAAGGAGTCAGTTATTCTCGACCTGCAAGAACTCCGAAAGGACAATACGTGCAATGCCATTTTTAAAGCACGTTTTTCGGAAATCATGTGCAGTCTGAAAACCAAAGGATGGAACTTTATTTACACAGACGGCTCGAAAACTGAACACAACACTGCCTTTGCAGTTGTAGCCCAAGACGGCTCCATTATTACGCTAGGCATCGTTTCAAATATCGCCTCCATCTACACAACGGAAGCATTAGCCATACTTGAAGCCGCTAAGATCTGTTCCTTAAGAAAAGGGAAATGGGCCACCTGCTCTGATAGTTTATCAGTACTACAGGCTACGGTTAATCCAAGAAATGATACAGACATTGTAGTCAAAATTCGTGATATCCTATCAAAAGCGAAAACAAAAATTAAGTTAATTTGGACTCCAGGCCATGTAGGAATCAAGGGCAACGAATTTGCAGACGCTGCTGCGCACTAAATTCCCCTACCTACACCATCAATGCCTTCTCCAGACTTGACTTGAAAAGATACATAAGTCAAAAGTGCCATAAACAAAGATTAATTGACTGGGAACACTACAAACACCACTACAGCTTAATTAACCCGAAAAAAACTCAGCCTAAATTCCCAACAGATGTAACAAAATCCGAACTGAAGAATTTCATCCGCCTACGACTTGGTCACACCGCTTACACCCACCAACACCTGCTTAAAAAGGAACCTCCACCTACCTGCCCCAACTGTTTCAACTCCATAAACATAACACACATAGTACCTACTAACCCCCTGCTTTTTATCTAGTCACCAAATCATCCACAACTATAACCTCATCGAACTCTTGAGAGAACCTAAACGAAGCAATATTTTGAAAATAAACGAGATTTTTAAATATCCTAATTTTCCCATATAAGTAGATGTAATCCTAGAGCTCGAAAGCCTTTGCTGCTAATTGCTCTTATCTATATTAATAACAATTTATAATTGTATATTGATACTTATTAAATAAATAAATAAATAACTGCGATCTGCCGATTAGGTTGAGCTAGAGAGAGGAGAACCATCACATTCATTTAGTAGATAGAAAATCTTAAAAACTTAGGTACAGTGCCTAAAGCATTTCACCTCAGATCCAAATGGATGAACATCCAATCCATCCCAAGGACTCAATGCACCTTCTAGGAGTCACAGTCAATTCGGGAATCACATGGCAGGACCACATTTCCTATATCGCAAGATCGGCGTCCGCTAAGTTGAGCTACCTATTTAGAGCAAAGAGGTACTTTAGCCCCAAGCAACTTCTCCTTCTCTACAAAGCTCAGGTTAGACCAGGCCTGGAATATTGTTCCCATATATGGAGCTCGGCCCCAAAACATTCACTTAACCTACTTGACAGCATACAGAGACGAGCAGTTCCACTTATTGGAGACCCTACACTCACATCGAATCTTCAACCGTTGGTGCACAGAAGACAAGTCGCTGACCTTTGCTTGTTCTATAGGTACGTCCATGGTAGATGTTCCGAAGGACTCAAAGACATTATCCCTCGAAATCCAACTTTTGGGCGCCCCACAACCCACAAGACAGGCTGCTAATGCTCATGACCATACAGTTTACTTGACAACCGCGAGGACATCAACTTTCCAAAACTCCTTCTGTTACAGGACAAGCCAACTTTGGAACTCGCTTCCTTGGGGTAGGTATATTTCCAGAAGTATACAATTTGCAGCAATTTAAGTGCAGAACTAACATACATCTGCAAGCATATCGGGCGCTGTTGAAGCGTTATAGGTTCGCATTTCCCGAGAGAAGTAGCTATTTAAAAAAAAAAAAAATTTAAAAGACGTCTTGTCATCGACTGCAATATTTGGAGGCAATTTGAACTTTTCAGCTCCATTTACTACATTATTTATTTCTTTGATGGTCTTGAGTGTTTCTTTTGCAGAAAAGAAGAGGCGCGGTTTCACCACAACTTCAGCAACTGGTCCTTTTGCTGTTTGCAATTTCTCATCGATCCCCCTTAAAATATTGAAAGTACATATCTCCAATCAATTGCACACAGGACACAAAAAAAAGATAAATAAATAGGCCCTAGGCCTAGCTGCTCAGAACTATTCATTTGTGTAAGTTTTTATTTTTGTAACGAATGGAAGGGACCTACATTTTCATGCCCAGTCCGAACGGCTGAATTAAGACGATTTTTCAGGACAATTATACTCTCGGATGTTTGTCGGAAGTTCGCAAATAACGTGTGCAAGTAATGCTTCGGCGATATTATTTGTTTAAATTGTACAGTTAAGAAGAAAGTGCTCATGAACTTCAACTTTCACCAAAAAAGTCAGAAAAAGCCAATGTGCGTAAAAAAGGCAAGGTCAACAAAATCCGTTCCCTGGTCATGTCATTCTCACACTATGTGTGTGAAATCTTCCTCGACGTCTATGTCAATACAGAACATATACAGATTTGTGTCTGATAGTCCTAGTCTTTTGGCATGCTTTCTAATAAGGCAATCGCCAGACCGGATTTCTATTGCTATTCTTAAGTTCATCTTGCTTAGTTAAAGAATTTACTTAGTTTGTTCGTGATTCGTTACGGGGCAAAGGATCTTGGATATACGGTAACCGGTTATGTTGACCCATATTCGAGCTGCTTGTTCTTGTATATTTCTTTTGATAATTTCCTCGAAAAGGTACTCAAGGGCGGGCTGATGTCAACTTGTTGATTTGTCGCGGCAAATTCGTTTCTATGTTGAAGTGACCTTGGGTTCCAGCATGAGCTAGTTAATGTACGCAAATAGTGTCTGCCGATGTATGAGGCATCGATTCCATCACTAGAAACTCTGCGATTTGCGGTACAGCTAGAGAATCTCCGACTGAAAAATATGCAACTATTCGGCAGCCTTATTTGCTTCGCAGAACAAATGCCAGAGCCGTTTCTCTCCATAGTTTTTGGTCCATCGCATCGGTCTGGATTTGTAAAGATTTCAATCTTTCTTAAAATTGTCTTGAGTGAGCCAACACTTTACTATCCTTCATCCTTCGTCGACCAACAGGAAAAGTTTGTTAAAAGAACCTGGTTTGGCTCCATTGAGGTTAGGGGGAGTTTTGACATATCTGACTGAGACAAATTCGCATTACTATATGCTTACAAGGTTCAGCTACAGTTTATAGAGTGGACCTGTGCTTTATCCAAACCTCCTCTGCAATCAGCGCGGTTTTTGATTAAGTATGCTTTCAGTTACGCACTTTAAGTTGGTAGAGCTGGAAGCCGAGGACTTCTCTCAGTTGTGGACTATTTGGGACGAAGCGTTAGCGTTCCTATGATGCTATACAGCTGTTCAGTCCAATTCCCTAAGATTTAGTCATCTCTAAATCCTTTTTTGACATGCAACTTCTTGATGAGATAGTTTCCAACCTTAATAGGGCAAGGAGTTTTCTTTTGTCATTCTACAAAATCCAGACGAGTTTGGCATTGATGCCAAAACTAGACTTGGTTCTATGTATCATGTCTCTTTAAATGCTGTCGTATGCGGTTTTAAAATCGATAAATATATCTTGGGTATCGATCTGGACTTCTTGGGTTTTCTCCAGGATCTGAAAAGCTTTTTTGTCTCAATTGTGGACTTTTTTTTAAAACGTCTGACTTGCCGGAGCATTTAGATGCACGTCGACCTAAGAGATTTATTGTGCTTGGATTGTGGACTTACAGGGCCACACTGAAGGATGCCAATCAGTTGGTTGGTAAATGGTTTCAATCGATCACAGAGGAGGGCAAACAGCGACAGGACCTTGTGAGCGATGTTATGGAGACTGATGCTTCTATAGTTGACACAGTCTTCTCTCATTTGAACCAGACAAACGATGCTAAAGAGGTGCATTCATCAGGCATTTACTCTTGCAGTTGGTGCATGCTCTCTACCAAGTCGTATGCCTTAAATAGTTCAGCTGGCAATTCATCTGGTCCGGATGAACTAAAATCTTGGCTTTCATTATCCAGATTGAGTGATTTGCTATGCTTCGGAAGTTTTTCCGTTTTAACAGTCTGGAAAAGTAGTTTCCCCAACACAGAATGCGAATTACTACAAGGTTTCCTTGTTCACCTCTACAGGCCTCTGTTCAGATCTTGATGCCTCGACACGTCCGAACTTTTCTTCGGGAGTAGCTGTGTTCTATTCGATATTCGACGATATTCGCTCGCTTTTCGTGTTCTTTGTTCTTACTCCTTAGAAGCCCATGTTCTTCCCTCTTCTTCTGCTTATACAGCTTACGAGCCGCACTGGTCTTTTCCTTCAGCGGCGGCTTAGATGAGTTGTTTTTCTTAGCCAGCACTCTTCCTCAAACAAAATGTAGGTATCGTAGATGTGTAGCACATTCGTTTGTCTCTGACGACTTCTTTGGCATCAATACTACAAGCCTTCGGCACTTGATGCTGTCTGGGACTGCTCGATAGACTGAGGGACACGCGATCGACAAAGTTTCTTACAGTTTATTGCAATTGTAGCCATTCACTGTCCAATCTTCTCCACTTGACTTTCATTTAAAAACAAAAGAGTTGAGCAACAAACTGGACTCGGCGACGGCTACCAACAAACTTTCTGCGATTTCAATATAGCCACTCGTAGAGCATCAATGATCGATGAAAACTAATTTTCCCAGATTTTTTGATAAGCAACAAACCAAATGATATTCGACACAAACAATAAGATGCTAACGAATTATCCACAGCTATCTCCCGCAGTAAAGGTGTTCGTTCCACAGATCATAGCGTGATAAGCAAATCTACAGTTTTCCATAAATTCCCTTAAACCAGCCCTCGAGCAGACACTCCTCAAAAACAACTTTTCTTTTAATAACCGTCGTTAAAACTCCCATTTGTGGTTAATGGAAAACATATTCGTACACATTATACACTCAGAGTATATAGGTATATAGAAAATTACCAAAAAAAGAATGTATCTCGAACTCGAATTGTAATTCATGCGAAGTGTTATTACTTATTAATATTCAAAAGAATTTTATCGACTTCAGATTATAATATCTGCTCAACATCATGTTTTTGGATAGTTATAGCTTGTAGCTTTCCGCTTTCTGCCCGAACGGCAATTAGTTAACGCCCAGTGCGTCCATTCTTCTTCTCTGTTTTTTTTTTTTTTTTCTAAAGAACGCCCACTGGCAAATCGAACTGTTCGCGGTGAATGTATCTGCTACCCACTACGCATACTATCTGCAATTAATATTAAAACTAAAATTAAAATTAAATCGTTTGCCTTATTTTGCATTTCAAATCATGAAGCGAAACGACTTACTTCAGTCAGGGAATGACACTTTAAGTAGCTGCTAGTGGAGTTTTTTTTTTTTTTTTTTTTTTTTTTTTGTTAAAAATATACCTACTTTCTATAGTTGAATATTTAAATTTCACTATAGAGTCGGTGACTTATTAATTTATGTTTGCGAAAATTATTCGTCTTTTTAATTTCAATCTATTGAGGTTAATTTGTTTTTATTTTTCTATTCGATTCGAGATTTCTAATTTGAGTGCAATTCATTGAGATAATTTCCGATTTTTTATGGAAACGATTTTTCTTTGGAATTTTTTGATTACCTTTTATATGGGATCGTAAAATGTATAGTGAACACATTTTATCTCGGCTTAAAGATAATTTGTTTTGTTAATCCGCGTTTTGAATTTGATTGATTTTTAGTTCGATTTCGATTTGATGCATATTCAGAATGGTTTATCGGATCGTTTATTTATCTAATTCGATTTTAACTACCGAATCTGGGGCTTTGATTCGTCTGACTTATTGTCTGATTTATTTTGTTTTGAAAATTTATCTTAATGAGCTCTGAGTGTGTATCGATTAACGCAGTAAGATTTTGAAAGATTGAATCGTGGTTTTTGTTCTTTAATTAGTGATTAGCAGTTGTTAAGAGGATTTACAAAAAAAATCATAATTGATGTGGAGATAGCTTATTATATTGGATCACATAAATTAGTTAAATTGGCGCCCTGTTATCTGTTCTTAAATGTTGGGGAATAATTAATTTGATCTGGGAGGTAGGTCTAAGAATATCTACCTTTCTCTTGCGAAGAAAATTATGATTTTCTTAAATAAATTTTAACATTAAAAATTTTGTTTTAAATAAAATCCAAGGACTGGATTGAGATGTTGTACTTTACTGAGAGTTGAAATGAAAAGCCGTACTGTTGAAATGCCTTAATCCAAGACACGGAATTTGTTATACATTTTCACAGTAACGTCATAGAAACCGCGACATGTCTAGGGTATGCAAAAACTTTCCAGAGAACTACATTATCAAACTTTCTCCGAAAAATATTCCCCTTGAAAGGACATTGACATTATTTTGCACTGTCAAAAAGTGGACTTCGCATCGCCGAGCCGTCAGTTGATTAAGTGCCAATTTAGCGATATGAGCAGTAGGGCATCTTGTTGGAATCTACTGTAACATAAACATTGGTAACCAAGCGATCATGCGACCAAATATTTTTCTGTTTCGCTAATTAATATTATTCTGTTTTCTGATTCAATAAAACTCACATTGTTCCAATACATCTATTATTTAATATATAATAGAAAGGATGACAATGACAACCGCAAGATGGGTATGGCGGTCAATGAGGGCAACATAAAGTCACCCTTTACGCAAAATGTAATTTTGATAGAAAATACATATTTTTAATTAGAAAGCCTAGATTTTTTTATTGATTCATAAAGTACACAGATTGGAGTTATGTATGGAATAGCACATCGGATAAATGGCCGCGGCGGCTTTGTTGGCGAGTACGTACTCTTTAAATGTGCGGCTGAATTTCATTAATACACTTCATAATTTCCTCTTTCAAGGCGTTGGTGGTCGTCGGCTTGTTTGCATAGACATTTGACTTCAAAAAAAACCCAAAAGAAAAAAGTGCAATGGTGTTAAATCGCAAGATCTGGATGGCCAATTCTGATCGCAAAAACGGCAGATTACACGATGAGCAAATGACCCATGCAGTAATTGCATTCTTTCTCTGGCTGTAAGGCATTTCTCACGGTCTTGTTGAAACCACATATACATATTTGTAATTTAGGCACTTAAAACTGGGTTATCATGCGACGATAACGAACATCATTAATTGTTACTGCCTGACCAGCCGCATTTTCGAAGAAGAATGGTCAGATAATGCCTCCAGCCCCAAATCCGCACCAAACAGTCACGAGCGTTGTGGATGCATTTGTTTCTCAACAATTAAGGTGCTAGTACACGGTATGTAGCGCGCCACATATATATGTGGCTCTGACGTCACCAGATAGAGTACACATAAGGCACACATTTCGTTTTTCGTATGTAGCGCGGTGGCTACATAAGGGCGAACATATCGGTTGGTTATTCGTTTATGACCGCAGTTTTATTGCCCTGTCTGCAGTCTTGCACTAGAACTGTAGGTACTAATTATTGTTTTATTGCTTTGGACTCGCCATTATGTAGCGTATTGGCACAAATCGTATGTGCAAGGGTATCTAGTACACGGAATATCGAAAAGCCACACAATGCGTATGTGTCACGAGTGCCTCATATCGTGCCTAATACGTATGAATACCTTATGTAGCCACTGGCTCCATACGCTGACGTCAAAATTACGTCAGAGTCACATATATATGTGGCGTGCTACATACCGTGTACTAGCACCTTTTGCCACAATTTTGACGATTAACGAAGCCATCAAAACGAAAATGAGCTTCATCACTGCAAATGAGCATGTAGTTTACACTCGACAATTTTTTATTTATTTTTTAAATACTTCTCCCGGGAAAGGCGAACCTATAAAGCTTCAACAGCGCCTCGAGATGCTTGCAGATGTATGTTAGTTCTGCACTTAAATTGCTGCAAATTATAGTCCCCTATTGTGAGTGTCGATAGGTGATCGTTGATCGACAACTGTCGATCGATAGACAACTTTGATTGTCGATTGCGATTGATATTTGTCGATTTGACAGTCGCTTGTAGTCGATTACAAATGTCTGGTCGATGCTTTCTCTTGAAAGTGAAAAAAATGTGTGCATACGAATAGCTAAAATCAATCGACGCAATCGACAATTGTCGTGACGATCGCTGATCGACAATCGAATTAAGGGCCATAGTCTTCTGGAAATATATCCCCAGGAAGCGAGTTCCAAAGTTTGCTTGTCCTGTAACAGAAGGAGTTTTGAAAACTCGTCTCAGCGGAACGACGGCTACTAAATCCGTATTGCCTGTCGTTTATTAATCGGTGGCCTTCTAGATATTTCGACATTTATTGCCTTTTCCATTACTTTTGAGAGCATTGAAAGCAACACTATTGGACGATAGTTTTGTGCCAGACATTTCCTTCCTTTCTTTGGAATAGGTTGAATGCCAGCGGTCTTCCAGCAAGAAGGAAACGTCTTCTGGGAATACGAAATGCTAAACATAAGCTGTAAGTACATAAGTACAGGTGCAAGTTCTGGTGCACTTTCATTCTCATTTTGGGACATAGTTCATACTAACGTGTGGTCTTGGTTCCTGAAAACCGTGGGAGTTATGAATTGGTTCATATGAATTGTGGGAATTAGTTTGTAGGTTCCCTCTCCCTAGTTCCACGTTCACCGTTGGACTCATCCAGAAGCACGTTGATCTTTAGACATTTTCATCAAAAGTATATCCCGCTGAATTGAGAATCATTTTCCATGCTAGTAATACTTCCCAAGGGATGGGGCTGTATTTTTTTTCCAGCGGCGTTTGAACTTGGTGTCTTTCACTCAGTAGTTCAACGCACTAAAAACTAAGCTACTGCGCCCACTCTAAATCCAGTCTGCATAATCTATTCAAAGAAATTCTCTTTTTCCTGATTTACATTGTGATTAATATTTTTATTTACAATATAGCACAGGCACGTGCTGCTGCAGATCAAACTGATTAAACCAACAAACGTCCTTTCTCTTTAAATGAATCTATTAACCGAAACGAAATCGTCTTATGAATGAACCATAATACATTTCGCTACTGCGGTGGTCCGTTGTATTCTCTATCTAAAGGCGTCACAAATCACACCTCTTTTGATATGAGTGCTCCCCTTTCTTTTGTTAAAGAGCCATTGTCACACTACAATGTATCTATGTCTATATGCTAATAACATCGTATATTCGCATAGTTAATGGATAAAAAATGTTGTATTGATCCAATTGTACAGATAAAGAAGATCCCCAGTCCAGTCCAATTATTTATCGACAAAGTGACACTTTTGTATCACCATGACAGCCAGACTTACACATTTTGATTCACTTTGTATCTTTTAGGATTTATAGTCAAAAGATAGAACGGATATCCATTCATGGATTTACAAAATTCTACTTTGTAACTGAATAAATACCTAATAAAAAGTATATTTTTGTCGAAAATGATAATTAATGTTCTTGGGCGAGACAATAGCTGGGCGGCACTTGGGATTAATTTTAATCGGCCAACACGCGCGGAAAAAAAGTGATTGTATATTAGAACGGATTAGTTTCTAGGGACCCGCAATGATGACCGACAACAATGATGTCTATTTCGAACGGTGACAATTCAAAAACAATAGAAGGTAATAAATTTCATTTTGGTATCCTCCTGTTTGACGTCAATTGAAATTCCAATCGAATGAATCCATAAATTCGACTTGAATAGCTTTGGATTTCGATGGCTATATTTCATAGAAGTTTTGACAAGTCGAGATTACATCAAGTTCTGTCAGTTGGCGTCTTTGGGTCGTTTCGGGTCAATGGTATAGGCCTTTATTTAGTGGTTTAGAATATTGATTGGAAAGTGCTTTTAGGATTAGTTTTGATCAGGGTTTCTTATCGGCTAATGAGGTTATTTATTGTATCGTTTGCATTCGGCGCAGTAGCAGCAACAGCGAATGAATTCCCTAAATTTAGTCAATAATTTTTAAAATATGTTTAGGTACTTAGCTTGGACTCACAATAATAAAATTAGTGAAGCTATCCTTTTGTACAATTCCCACCCTATTCCTCTAATTCATACAGGCGATATGAGCCTGCCTACTCTGTCAGGACATTTTGTCTCGAATACAGCAGATAAATCACAACTAAGAGTATCTGCCCTTCTTCGGATTTCATTTCCATTCCAGCTTGAATGCAAAAAGGTTCTTTCTTAATGCATCTCTAATGCAAACCTTCCCCATCCCCACAAGCTATATTATGAGCATATAATTGAAACACCCTTCACAAAACTTCGAATCATACATCAGTGCCCAAAACTACCATCTTCACAAAGCAAAAGATACAAATCAGCTTCGCTGGCATGTCGATTATGTACACACCAATACCACAATTGCAATCGCGAACCTTTATTCCTTTTGCGCGGACATACCTACACCGAGCAGCACCACGAGGCAAAATTCCACTTTCGGATAAAATCAAATCCACATCCACGACAACGTAATGATGGCCACGGCTAAAACAATGTCTGCCATGCAGTGCCGTAAGCTTACTGCATGCATATCCACTCAGAGAGTAAGATAGTAAGACAATGGGCCATTACTTCCTTTTGTGCATCGTTTTACTGGCAGTCGCTGGCATTGATGTTACCAAGTCACGGACGATGCTGTGTCCATGTGCTGATGCAATTATTATCATCATCGCCGCCGCCGCCATCATCATCATCATCGTTAATGTTATCACAGCCTGAAGTGCATAAGCCAATCCAATCAAACCAGACTGACGACCTGTATGACTGGCTATACGTATCCCCGAAAAGCCTCACGCCAATTTCTCCGCATCGTCGCTTGATCGGTGATCAATGAGTGCATCTCCATCAAAAGAATGAGATATTTGGACTTGGTCTTGGACACACATGTGCCACCTGCAACGAGACCACTTAACCCGGAGTGCACTTTCGGGTTTTCCTGAACTTTCCTGACCCACGGGACCAGAATCACCGCCGCTGCTTAGCATTATTGTGTTCGTTAATTTACAAGAGCGAACACCTCGGCAAGTGGCCGATAGAGCTCTCCATCATTTCCACTGACGTTGGTATCTTAATAAGCTAATTAGCTTGAGGAAATTCCAGAAAAGGGTGATGATGCTTAAATGCGATCACTGGGCTTGGAGTGATAATCCTATTGGGGAATTTTACACCAGCGATTTGCATTTTTTTTCTCCTTTTTGTGTTCATCGAAATGGAGAACAATTATATAGAACCGATTTAATTGGACCGATAAGAATGGAGATTCTTGATTTTGATGATGCACTAGAATGGCCATCGGTTGGAGGGCAGCTAAATCACTTCACGGTGCGTGGGATGTGTTGCATTTAAAATGTCATTCGACTATTTTGGGGCTAAAGCGGTGGAACGCAATTTTATGGATCGTGCTTCATAAATTTTTGAGAATTACCGCGTTTACCATTGTGAGATATTTGTGGTGAAGCCATTAGCATGTTAAGACGACAGGTGTGGAATTTTCACCACGAGCATAGGGGAGCTTTGGAAAGTTCTATCCAGTAATGGGCAGCATTATACGGGCGATGAATTAGCAATTATCACAATATAATATGAGTCTTAGAATCGGGACGTCTTTAAAAAAAAATGCAGACAAAAACGATTGTTGATTTGCGGTTGGCTACATGCCAAAAGAGATGTTACACTGAAACTCATCAGGCTACAGGTAGCTGATTCCAGAGGCCTGAAGCTACCCTAAAAATGTAAATGCATCAGCATTTAGAAATTTATTGAACAAAAATGAGCAGGAAACTCGAAGCGGGCTTGAAAACGGAGAAATTAGTTTGGAGACTCTACCGATGGTCATTGATAGCAAATAGCAGGACAGATCCGAATATTGGCAGGCTTGACAGGGTGCGATAAATAATGTAGGAAAAACAAGAATATTCGAAAGATTTGGAGGAGATTCTCTCCGAAGCCAAGTAGAGCAACCTACAAATCTTAAGAAAAGACGAAAATTAAGAAAGAAAAAGGTTTATCGAAAACAAAACCAAACGAACTAGCAACCTGCCGAAACTCCAAAAAGTTTTTGAGCTAGTTTTGAGGATATTTATTGACAACAGACCATCAGCTTACTTGATGCATTGTTGAACGAATCGAACTGTCACATCTTAACTAATATACCTACATATAAATGTCTGTCTGGGATTGGCAAAGACGGCCGGCGTGGCACCCGCTATACTACTAAGTTATTTAAAAAACTAGAAACTAGCTATATCTTGACATTTATGAAAGCTTGGAATTTGGTAAATGGACGTAAATTGGAGGGATTTAAAAAATATAAGTGCGGTTAGACATATGGATGTGGCATCTCTTTTAAAAAAACACAGCAAACGCTATTTTTCGACACTGACTGGGAACTAAAGTTGTACAATTTTAAAACGTTGACGTGCATTGTCCTGATAAACAAGTAAATACTTGGGCATGGGTAGGGGTACAGTCAGGTGGGTAGAGCTAATCTAAATAAAATCTTAAATTTAGAAATCATGACCCCTACACCTTTGCACCTACAAACATCAAATTTGGGATGGAGATTTGTTATCTGCTTTTTACTAGAGCTCGAAAGAATCTCTCAACTTTTTCGAAGGTCTTAATATTACTCTCAGTTATTGAAAATTTTAAATATGATCACATAATAATCAGTTTCTTAGCACAGTATTTTTATTTATTTTTTTTTTTGTTACGCTCAGAGAGAAACCCTTATTTTTTTTGTATGGTTTCGGTCAACCACTGAGAGATATCACTGACAGAAAAAAATTAATCTCATTTGTACATTTTTCACTATAACAATTGACATTAGTTAGCAGCGCATGCGGAATTGCATTAGTGATTTGAAGAGTCATTGGTTAACACTCGTCTAAGGAAGTTCAGTGCAAGTGAAAGTGACCGCTACACAAGTAATGAGAAAAGGTATTGCTAAAACCCTTGAGAGTTTACTTGTAGTCAAGTAGTCAATCAAGTCGTTATGAAAATTATAGAACAGCAAAAACCAAGTTCTATGAAAACAAATTCAGTTCTTTGACTCCTGGGAAAGAACTCTGGAATAATCTAAACAAATTAGGTAATTAGGTTATGTCTAAAATCTGCGTTACTAAGATCCTATTTCTGCGTTCTCTAAAAGCATATGTGGGTGCTATCTGGATAGCATAATGAAATTTCGGACATTGTCCTTCCTGCACAAAGTTATCGAAACTAAACAACCTGAGTATATCTACACAACAGAATTAATTTCCCCCATCGACACGTTCTTTTGTCTTAACCACAGCTCGGTATCATTATCTTACATCGGGCCAACAATATTTTGTTCACGTTATTCGCCTCTGGAACTCATTACCAATTGCGCTGAGAAGAATCCGAAATACATCTCGTTTTTAAACGTGTCTCTTCATGTATTTGGCAAATAATTACATATAGTTTTATAGTTCCATATAGGATTATTATTCTTGTAATGTAATTAAAACTTTAACTTTATGTTTATTTCGAGATTATATCATTGATTTTTATTAGGAAACAACACTGAATTCAATACAATTTTGACTTTTTGAACTTACTTTCTAAGAATGAGTTCTTTGGTTGATCATTTCCATTTAATTTTTATGGAAAAAGTTAACTAAGGAGTGATAAATCTAAAATTGGAAAATAAAAATCAAAGAGCGAAAAGGTAAGTGTATATAAATAAATCTCAGATCAAGACCTCAATGTCGAAGCCGAATGTAATATCACTCAGTGAGAAACCAATTGAAAATAAAGGTTGAGAGTTATTTTCGAGCTCTGCGTTTTACTCGTTTAATTTTTAAAAATACGTTGAAATGTAGGTCCAAGCTTTTTTTCCTTGTTTAAACTAATCCAGCATACATATTAAACGCTTCAAATCGTTTTTAGGCAATATTTTCCCAAGTATTTTGAGCTATCTTTCATCTTTTTGGTCCATTCAGCGGCTGAGCTACATTCAATTTAAAACAGATTTTATTTGATCAAAGCCAAAAATGAGAAATCGATTATACCATACCTTAGACCTAGCAATCTAGCATCCATCCGTTTAGATGAGTTCCATTTTCGGAACGAATGGAAGGGACTTAAAATGTTACGCCGTATCCTAAGTATTATAACCCCCAATGCTTATTAGACATTCGTGAGATGTGTCGCTGTAGAATATACCTCCTTAAGGTATTCTTAAATTGTGATTTTAAAGTGGTTGAAACTGAGACTTCTCGTTCATTAGTCCAGTCAAGACGAATTTGATTAGTTTACATTTTAGTAACTTCAATCTATACTAGACCGCGTTTAGAACGTCAACACGAAGTTCTTTTGGCTAGAGAGTATTAATGACATTTGATTTTCTAATTTTACAATCTTTAGCTATAGAAGGTCGAATTTGAGTCAAGTAGACCGAAGGTACTTGACTGCTTTGGCTGATTGTAACCATGTTCCCAGTAACACCGTTTTGGAAAGATTATCAGATAACAACTATTATGTTCATTACACCAGCACCAGTTTCTAATCACGTATATTTTCAGTTGATTCTCATCGGGTGAATTTTTTGCTGTTTGGTTTTTCAGCTTGATATTTTGACAGTTCACACGTGATTTGTGACATGTATCAATGTAAAAAAATGTTAGTTTGCATTGCCATTTCACCATGGATAAACTTCCGCCCGAACAACGTTTGCAACTTATTGAATTTTATTACCCAAAATCGTGCTCAGTAAAAAATGTATTTAGAGCATTTCGTCCATTTTATGGTCGTCATAATCTTCCTACTGAGCAGGATATTCAAAATCAAAAGTTGCCGTATAGGTATGGTCTGCTGATTAACCAGAAGCATTGCAAGAACTGCCAATGCATCCACAAAACTGAACCGTTTGGTGTAATTTTTGGGCCGGACCCAGAGCTGGGTTTGGTCGACATGTGGTTTCAACAAGACGGCTCGACATGCCACACAGCACGCGACTCCATGGGCATATTGCGAAGCGAATTTGGTGAGCAATTCATCTTACATTTCGGACCTGTGAATTAGCCACCTAGATCGTGGGATTTGACGTTGATTGTATTTTTGACTGACTATTTTTTGTGGGGATATGTAAAGTCTCTTGTCTATATGGATAAGCCAGCCTTGGAAGACAACATAACTCGTATTATTGGTGAGATACCAGTCGATATGATGGATAAAGTATGCCAAAATTGGACATTCCGGATGGACCACTTGAGGCGTAGTCGCGGTCAATATTTACACCAAATAATATGCAAAGTAAGTGACAAGAATTGATTTATCGACTCTCATAAAAATTTCACTCAATTTTGCAAATTTTCGTTGATTTTTTTTTTTTTTTTTTATTTTAAAAACCAAACGTTTAAAAAACTACTATCAGTGTTAAAGTTTAAAATTCCAGATCAGTCCCGGCAAATAAAATTAAATCGAATAGAAAATTATTCAGAAAATAGCTTATTATAAAAATATAATATATTTATCGTCAAAAATTCGAAAACGATGTCGCCGAGACGAACATCGTCACGTCATCTTGTGGCAGATTGTATCCACTTAGGTACTAAGAAATGAGAATCGGTAAGTCATAACTGACGAGTGGAAACGCGATATTGGGTACTCTTTTTCACAAACCACCAATCATCCATAACCCTACTCGTATGTATCTCTATTCCTTAAAATGTGTAAATAATGTAGATGTACCTTAAAATGAGGGCGTACCTCTATGAATCTTAACACCAAATTACAAATTTAAATACCAATTTGAAAAATACAATTTCCCAGTCATTTAGACCTACAAACGTGTAGAAAATGCGGGATCAAAATTTATGCAAGCATCACCGGAGGGCCATGCGTTTTCCATTTTATTGTAATGTTCGACTTTGGGGCGATTTAATATCTTAGTGACATTTAAACTGAACATAAATATCTTATTTAGGAGCAGAATAAACAATTCACTTGCATATCAAATTCCAATTAGGTCAATGTTCATATTTTATGTGATTATTCAATTTACCTAAGTGAAAGAGATTTAGACAACAAATCGTTTTGGGACATTTTCGAAATGTCTTCATTCTACTGATATGGCTGACGTTAATGCTAATTGATGCTTAGGCAGCCCAGTCAAAATAGTAAATAAAATTGTAATCGATAATTATTCTCCATTTTGTTGAAAAGTCGTTGTAGGTGAGATATAGCTATGGATCTTTTGAGTTGAAGGTTCATTTTGAAATTTATGACAGAACTTATGATAATTTGCAGACTTACTTTAGATGGCGCTATAACATGTGCAGGACGTAATAAAGATGTCTCGAGGATATGACAACCGTTAGTATTTATGTTGTCATATATTTTATTTTTAAGGCGCGATTAGGAAAAGAGAGGCAGACAAATGGAAACCGTTGTTAAAACACTTAGCAAGTTGATAGGGATGAGTTTTCGACCCTGGATCACTGAAACTATAATACGGTCCACATTAAATGACAGAGAGATGAAAATGAACACATTATCCATTATCTAAGTCTCAAATGACTATCTTATACAGTATAGCTTATACCGAACACTTGAGTCTTATGATCAGGTTTAAAACCATAAGCGTTGGGCTCATTATAAAGGGTGGTTTTTTAAGCGTTTGTTTTTTAAAATTGAAAAAAAAAAAAAAAACGAACATTTTTCAAAATTGAGTGAAATTTTTATTAGCGTCGATAAATCAATACCTACTTGTCATTTAGGGAAGGTCATGTACCTTGGTCCGGATTTCAGTTTTTTTGCAAATATTCTATGTGTCGTTTTTTCATTAGTTTTTGTTTTTTTTTGTTAGTTATTACCTGAAGTCTTATCTATACATATAATAAAACTGTAGGACTTTTCTTTGTCAGCTAAAAACTCAAAAACTACTGGACAGATTTCGATGAAACTTTTTTTAAAATGTTCCTTAAGACTGTAAGACTGCTATAGGCTATGTCGTTTATAGCTACGTCCTTAGGAACAGTTTTTAGCCAAAATGTATTTTCTGAAGTGAAAATATATACATACCTACACATATACCTTGCTACAAATGGATGTTTATACTTTTGCGATCGTCAAACAAAAACAATACGTATACTATACATTCGAAAAGGGTTGATTTGTTTTCGGAGTGAGTGCTATGGTCAGTTATATATGTAGGTATGTATATTATGATCGAGAGACGTATAATACAAAACAGGTTTCATTTCAGAATTTCATTCGATAAGTGGTATGGTAACAGTGTAGGGTTGGGGTAGGTAGTGGTTTGGATTACAGAGGAAGAGGGAAACAAAGGAAAGGAAAGGAAATGCAGTATTATAAACAAGTAGCAAGATCAATGAGAGGGAGGGCGATGCAGAGGGTGCACATTATGTATACAATATATTACATCCATTATCGCATATCTCCACGCAACGCAGTAGGAATTTCATTCTGATATGACGTATCTATTTTTTGAAGTGAAAATATATACACACACAAATACCTTGCTACAAATGGATGTTTGTACTTTTACGATCGTGCGATGCGACAGGAACAGGACAAACAAAACAACACTATTTGTTTTCGCAATGGTCAGTTTGTATATGTAGGTATGTATGAGATGGGATGTATGGGATGGGGTGCGTGCGGCAGTATGGCATGGGGTATAGTATTAATAATCTTCATAAGAGAAGAGACGTACATATAATGCAAAACAGGTTTCATTTCAGAATTTCATTCGATATGGTGTATGGTAACAGTGTAGGGTTGGGTTAGGTAGTTGTTCGGATTCCATAGGAAGAGGGAAAGAAAGGAAAGGAAATACAGCATTACAAACAAGTAGCATGATCAAGGAGAGGGAGGGCGATGAAGAGCGGGTGCACATTAGATATCCAATACATTACATCCATTATCGATATCGCCACGCTAAAATTGGACAAACGGGGGTGACGCCTCCCATACAAAAAACATCTTATATGATTTTCATTATTCTTTTTTTGTTTTTTTTCGTATTGCTGTATATTTCAGGTTGAGGCAGAAAGAAAATTCCAGATTTATTCTCATTTTTCGTATTTTACAAAAGAACATTATTATCTAAGACCTAAGCAATACAATTCCTGTGCACGGGCAAAGCTGGGCGGGTACAGCTAGTCTATGATATGGCGAAACTACCAAAAGTATATTGCTTACCATTCCTTAGAAAACTTAACTTATATATGCTAACCTCAATCGGTCCAAGGTACAAGACGTGATTGTACCTTGGTCCATGGAGTATTGTACCTCAGACCGAAAATATTATTAAAGCTTTTCCTTTAGTTTAAAGGCGAAAACTTTAATTTTTTTCAATAAAAAGTAAAAAATGGTACCATTCTTAATTTATTTCGAAAAAACCGAAAAAAAGGAAATCAAAAATCTAAGTTTTTTGGATACAAATTTTTTTTTATTTCAAATAATAGTTTTAAATAAAAAAAAAGTTTCTTTACCTTAAAAATAAAAATTTATCACTTCAATATTATTTCAAAACATCTTGGTCATGACTTGGACCGGACCATGGTACACGCGCTATGATAGGTCCAAGGTACACGAACACCACTTTAGCAAAAAAAAAAATTAATTTTGACGTAGTATTGAAAACACATCCGTACGAAAATGTGTTCCTACAAAAAGATAATTAATACACTTACCGAAATCGATTAAGGTAGCGGAAAAGAGACAGAAAATTGAGCACTAAACAACTTCAGAAAAGAGATAAGAGATAAATTATTTTTTTCACTAAAAACTATGTTTATATTTTTTTTATGCCGACTCGTGCAGCTCTTCACAAAAAATAGTCAGTCAAAAATACAATCAACGTCAAAGCGCACGATCTGATGGCCAATTCTTAGGTCCGAAATGTGAGATGAATTGCTTACCAAATTCGCCTCGCAATATGCCCATGGATTATTGGATTCGGGTGCTGTGTGGCATTTGGCGCTGTCCTATTGCAACCACCTGTCGACCAAACCCAGCTATTCCATTTTGGGCAAAATAAGTCTGAAATCATTTAACGATAGCGACCAACATTGACCGTAGCGTTGTTGCCATCATCGCATCTTTGAAGAAATACGGCCCAAATTTGTGGATGCATTGGCAGTTCTTGCAATGCTTCTGGTTGCTCAGCAGATTATATACGGCAATTTCGTTTTTGAATATCCTGCTGAGTAGGACGATTATGATGATCATAAAATGGACGAAATGCTCTAAACACGTTTTTAACTGAGCACGATTTTTGGTAATAAAATTCAACAATTTGCAAACTTTGTTCGGGCGGAAGTTTATCCATGGTGAAATGTCAATGCTAAGTGAGCAATTTTTTTACATTGACACGTGTATAACGATTCACGAATCACGCGTGAACTGTCAAAAAAATGCAGTCTGAAAAACCAAACAGCAAAAAAATCACCCTTTACAACAGAAATGTACCATGGGGGGTGAATGATTTCCTATGGAATCTTCAAATGACATGAATGGCATGAACTGCTGGCAACAGTTCGTCTAAAATAGTCGGCCCGGTAGATAGTTGATGGTTAAGGGTTACATTTGTTGTAGCTTTTGCGTTAAAAAACATTTTCGCAGCTTTGTGCTTGTCCTTAGGCTTATATTCACAATGGTAAGGCAAAAAGCAGTATGGGGCTTCAATTTACTAATATCCATTGGGTCCATGTGACTAAGTCCTTTATGTATTCTGCTATGAATTGTATGTAGCTATTCCTTGTTGAGATCACTGCATCTGGTAATCTTTCCACGTTTGTCAATCTCTGAACTGAAAATTCAGATGTGAATTTCGCATATTTCCTGGATTATGTGAAAATTCGTTGAAGCTTAAACCTGAGGCGAGTGGAACTGGACCCAGAGATCGTGCGATTTGACGCCGTTAGACTTTTTTCTTGTGGGGTTTTCTTAAGGGACAGGTCCATGCCAATAAACTGCGAATGAAAGTCAATCACCCTCAATGTCAACAAAAGAACCCCTTAAATTTAGCTTGATCTATGCGTACAATTTATCAAAAATTGGACCTCTGCGCGACAGTTAATCCTGAGACACAGATGTCCCCGACCCCAGACGTCTTGCCACATAGCAAAGTGTGTATATAGAAATCCTACTTCACTCTTTTGGAAGTGCAATGGAAATCCTTCTTCCTTCTTTCCGCATGCAAAAAAAAAAAAAACAATCTAAATGCAACGCATAGCTCATTCAAATTTAAATTCACTTTAATGCGCGCACAACTAATCCTGTTTCCCACGATCACCAGTAAAGAAATCAAACAAAGACCTGTTAGAGGTTCCTCTTTCCGGAATATCAGATTCCCTATTGCTGAGCTCCTCCTCCTTCGCGTAACATACCTACGCAATGAATAGAGAAATCTCCAAATGCATACGCACATCCTGTATAAATATTATGCGAATAGGGGCACTCGCCAAATAATCAACGCACAGATATCCTCAAAATCCAGTTCTCTCCTTGCAATAGCCTTGATTACCTGACCTTTGTGCAAAAATTCCCAAACAAAGGACACACGAGAACAAAAGGAATCAAACAAAACTGAAAGGAAGGTTATAAGACGATTTTTCAAAAAAAGAAATAGGATTTCAACACCGCACTTGAAAAGGCCGATAGTCCTTTTGTTTGTTTGCTCAATAGAAAAATCCTCCTGATTATTAGTAGGTATTTTGTTTTCTATCCGTTTATTCTTGGGTGCTGATTGTAATTACTGTGTGCACAACGGACAATCAGTGTAATCAGTTTATGGGCTTAGGCGCATCATGCAGGTACTCGGGGGCATATTGTCATGTCGTAGTGTCCTTTTGGTTGATTGATTAATGCGACCACGTTCCGGAGGACGTACAATGTGACGATAAGGATCTGAGTGAAAGTGAAAGTGTTCAAGTATATGGTCACTGATGTCATGGGGTCAAGGATTTGAGAAATTGATAGATTTTATTGCACTCCTTCATTGCACCAATCACATGCAATCTATAGATCTCTCAAAAATTCCCATAGAACTTTTACTGTCTGTCCTCCACTACACACCTTTCATGGTTCGATCCAAGCCCCACCCATATCTGCTTTCAGATGTCCTCTGCTCACATCTGCACATGTCGTACTAATTATGCGAAGACACATCAAGCGAAGGCCAATTCCCCCCAGAAAAGGAAGTTCAAGTGAGTTGGCCTAGCCCGCGCACATTTCCATGTCCCACAGCCCACGCACTCCCTTTCTCAGTGATTTATTCCAGCCTCAGTCTGACCAGGCACTTCTCATTCACATGACACTGACACTTTAATTGGCCACCACACCCAACCCCACCACATGACTTACCAGAGGCTAAGCACTTCCTGAGAGACGGTGCGCTGGCTGTATGTGCGGGTGTCGCTGATGATCATGATCATCACATTATGGTCATTTAGCTAGCTAGCGCAGCAGCACTCGCGAACTCACCTTGAGGCAGCTACTTGCAGAATGTACCGGTCGCCTCTATGTTGATTAGATTTTTTCGAGGACCGACGCACTTGTGCATACTAAGTCATGCTGTGCACGTCGTTATGGTCGCGCCAAGATACATAGAGGAGCCATATACCCTCGGAGTCAGAGTCGCCCCCAAACAACAGAAAAAAAAAAAACTCAAGCGGACCATCGCCGCTTTAGTCGCCGCGCGAATAGTGACTTCTTGCCCTAGTGCTCTAGAGCACCATAGAGCTCTTGAACGGCGAGCGCAGCAATAATCGTCGTCGTCGTCCGTATATGTGACCAACCTTGGTGGCGTCCTAAGCCTATGCTTATGCCAGCTAGTATGCGTGCAAGACTGCATCTAGTCAACGTCAGGGAGCCAGGGCCAAAGTGGGAACCGGTTGCCTGGCAAGATGGTTTATCTCTGCGCGTTTTTATACTTTTTTTTCGCGGCACTAGACCGGGCTTGGCTGACTGGATGACTGAGTGACTGAATGACTGGGGTGCGCAACAATCTTGCTGTTGTATAGCTCCTCTCTATGCCTTGTGGGTTTTCTCGTGTATGCACACATTTGGCGTGTTTACCTGTCATTACATGTGAATTAATGCCAAGTCCAAGTTTGCCATAGGAGACTCTTAGCTAAACGAGCAGCGCTAGGAGGAGAGTGCATTGACTTGTGTCGCGTCGCGTCGTTGTCGTCGTTATGCTGGTACGGGTACAGGAATATTATGGCTGCCTGCATAAATCTCGCCGAGTGGGTAAGGTGCACTGTGAAAAATGGAGATGTGATCTTTGCTGGGGTTCTGTATACCTAGACAAGGAAAACACAAAAACATACTTGGTTTGTGGATAGGGGATCCATTAGCAATAACATGCTAGGTAGTGGTAACCTTGTTAAGGATATGGCCAGAAGTCCACATCTTTATCAAAGTAAGGGTGGCAACAGATGTATGACGCTCATGGTCAGGCAATGCTAGGAGAATGCGTAGCAATTTAGCAATGCAAGAACTATACAATTACTTTAACCAGATGGTCCTTTTTGGGAAATGCATCTTTTAAAGAGCAATCTGCAGGAGGTTTTTTTGGGATCATGACGTTAACTAGAACGACTAAAATCTAGAATGGTCAAAATCTCGAAAATGAATTTGATAAATCTCGAATGCAAAAATCTCGAATGGGTCAAAATCTAGAAAGTACAAAAATCTCGAAAGACTCGAAAAAAAAGTAAATTCGAGATTTTTTCTTTGCACCCATCCCATAGCCAGACAGTAAACCTAAGCAGGGGGGGTTGCAGGGGGGCAGCATGCCCCCCCATACGCATCGAGATTTTTGTCATTCGAGATTATGCTTTAAAGATTTTTTTTTCGAGTTTTTTTAAATTCGAGATTTTTTTTTCGAGATTTTTACATTCGAGATTTTTGCTTTCGAGATTTTTTTTTTCGACATATCGGGGTAGACCCAGGTTTTTTGTATCACTTTCTGTGTACCAGAATATTTGATCAGTGCGAAATAATTTACACATGACCGAGAAGATAAAAGGCAGCAGTCGTGGTGATACTTTCAGTTTCAAATGGGAACCAAATTACTTATACTGAGATGAGGCGGCGCTACAGTTCGGATTCTGTTATAACAGAACCTCAACTAACAGCCGAGCAACGCTCCGAGGATTCGCTACTACTCGCAGGCCTATAGCCTTGATTTCGTCACTTTTCATTCTTCAATTTCAATGTTCTCTTTATTTTTATTTTATTTATTTTATTTTATTCATTATCACTAAAAACTAGATTACAATTATAATAATTCTGCTTAAGAATATAGAGTGATTATAATAACTTTATTATCATTCTTAACTTAACAGTTAGTGTTGAATGATAGCTCAAAAATATGCAATCTGCTTCCAAAAAAAAAATGTCACAATCGTTTCGCAAGGAGGTCTCAAGAACGCTTAGAAAATCGCCCTAAATGCAACGGGAAAAAAAATCCAAAACTAGGTAACTCCAAAACATTTCTACAGAACTGTGTTAAAAATAGATCAAAATTGTACATGAAAATTGACCCAACCATAGGTCGTCAAATTATAGTCACATTAACCCAAAACGAGTGGAAAAGATCTTCGAAACTAGTTCTCAAAAAAAGAGTAAAAAATTGTCAAAAATTGTCAAAATAAATATGTATATAGAAAATATCTTCATCAATTCATTCAGAAACGAGTCGATGAAGATGATCGTAGGTATTTGGAAATTGGCCTTTAAAATAAGTCCAAAAATGTTTCGAGATCGCCCCAAAGACATGGCCAATAGTAGCTTAAAAAGACAATAGAAAATCACAAACCAAGACGTAAGTTTTGACCATACTCTCTGTACCTGCCCGACTTTTCCCGTGCCTAGGAATTGTATCGCTCCTTATCTGTCAGGTCAATGCATATCAGTGTTCTAAATTTTACAACTCAATACCCCATGAGTGTTGAGAAATAGCGTTCACAGTTTTTTAATGGGAAGTGTCAAGCCCCTTTGTCCGATCCCGGCAACATTTTATTAGATGCTTTTCAACAGTTAATAAATGTTTATTTACAAAATTCAAAGCTAAAGGCACCATAAGTGACAAAGAACAGAAACTGAAACAGAACAGAAAGCTTTTTCGTTCTAAAATAAACTCTGTTTCTCTCAGCTACACAAAACTGAAACATATCCCGAAAAACATGGCTGCCGTCTATTCTGTCAACCGCTATCATTAAATAATGTCCAGTACTTAAACATTTTTTATCGTCTGTTAGTCGAATGTGCATTGTGCAACTGAATCTACCTAAAGCAGGCATCCAGATGACAGATACAGAAAAATGCAAATAAAAATAACCTCCCTTCCCACGATAAATTGGCATTTCTGTCGCTGTCAGCAACAGAAACAATCAATATAGACTTGTTTACGTTCTGTAATCAAACAGCCATTTTTCTGTTGCTGAAAAAAAATTGCTTTTACTAATTCTGTTTCTGTTGCAAATGTATGGGATTCTGTTTCTGTTCTTTGTTACTTGGTGTTGGTGCCTTTAATATGCTATATAGAAACTGCCAAGATAAAGTGTACTTTTTGGTATTCCGCGCCATCTATTGGAAAACTTTAGAGTTACGTTGACTCATTTTATAAAAATTATAATATTGTGTACGTTTCAGCTCAATCGGTGGACTACTAAATTAATTACAATTACAATGCTGAAAAAAAAGTTTAAAATCGGCCTAGTAGTTCTAGAGATAGCCCCTTCCTTTACCCCTACCACCTGCAATGAGAACCACCCCCACGGCAGGGCTAGAGGCTATACTCAATCTTAAACCCCTAGACCTCTTTGTACAGGAATCTGCTGCAAACAGCGTTCTTCGGTTAAGCCAGTCCAAAAACTGGAAACACAGCAGCTAAACAGGTTGCAATGATGACAATACCTCATGCAGATTATTACCTTTTTCATTGACAGTCAAGCGGCAATAAAAGCGATCTCAGCCGTTGAGGAGTCAAAATAGAAGCTTGTAAGTCGCTGTCGCGAAAAACAACGAGTTCTTGGTGCGCAACACAAAGTAAGACTATGCTGGGTTCCCGGGCACAGAGGTGTGTCTGGAAATGAAGCTGATGAGCTGGCAAATAAAAGGGTCCTCCCTTGAACTTAACCAGGCCGACACCATAGTAATGATTCCCCCTGTAATCTCAGACAGACGATTGGGAACAAAAAACCAATGGTGGCAAATGAAAGATGGAGCAATTTCGATTCCAGTGGCATAACCAGGAAAATGTGGCCAATCTACAACAAACAGAAAACGAAAAAAATCTTACAATTGAACAAGATATCATTATCCTCGATTGTGGGTATTATCACCGGACACAACATGCTGAAATACCATACCAAGAAAATAGGAATCAGTACAGATGACCTGTGCAAAGGATGTGGTGATGAGGGGGTGCATGAGGACACCCCACACTTTCTTTGTCATTGCACAACGCTCTGCCACATAAGAAATAAAAACCTTGGTAGTTACTTCTTCGAGGATTTAGAAAATGACTTAATTAATTTTGTAAATAAAATGTTTTTTTTTTTTTAACTAAGAACTTGGCGTACATTTAGATCTCATTACTTTTCGTGGCCTACTATTTGCACACATTTTTGTTGTACACTGTACACTGCAAGTCCAACCGCTTTACCAAATTTCAACATTCTATGGCAATGGGAAGTTGCCCAGATAAATAGTTTTCAAAAGTGGGCGTATACCACGCCTCCTGAATGGAGGATATAAAACGTTTGATATTCTCCTTTCTATACACTGTAAGCCTTACCGCTCTACCAAATTATAACATTCTACGGCAATGGAAAGTGGCCCAAATAGATAATAACAAATTTTTAAAAATGGGCTTATACCTTGCCCCCTGAATGGAAAATCTTAAGTTTTGGACTATTCCCAGTGGTTGCACCATAGGATCTAGGATTCTGCCAAATTTCACGATTCTAGGATGGCAGGAAGTGCTTCATAATTTTTATGCTGTATTTTATATTTTTTTATGTTGTTAAAAAGAAAAATGTTATACTTTTTTTATTTCATTGAAATGGTGTTGCCAAACCCATCCGACCATTTTAAACTAGGCAATCCTATATATTTCGCTTAGTCTCGTGGAGCTCTACAATTGGCTGCAGGAAATAAGGCCCCAAATTTGGGGTGTTATTTCATAATGAAATAATACCCCAATTTCAAATATGAAATAAGTCCCCACTGAGATGAAATAAGACCCCAAACAAAAATGAAATAAGGCCCCAAATATTGACAGTAAACCCAGTCAGGGGGGGTTGCAGGGGGCAGCATGCCCCCCATACGCTTTCGTTTTTCGTTTGGGGTCTTATTTCATTTCTTCTTTTGGGGCCTTATTTCATAATGAAATAATACCCCAATTTTCATTAGGAAGTAAGGCCCCAAAAAAGGAAATAACACCCCAAATTGTATTAAAAATCGTTGTTGTTGTTTCCTGTATAATTTTTTGGGGGCTTATTTCATTTTTTTTTTTGGGGCCTTATTTCGCAGAGCCCTACAATTTGGAGAAGTTTTAACCGTTAACTCAATGGACTAAGTTATGGTCTAAAAAACGCACCGGAAGTGACCCGTTTTCGACGTCATCCGACCAAAATATTTTAGGCAACCCGGGTGCGTTTTTTTAGTCTCGTCTAGCTCTATCGACTAACTGGCATAAGAATCTTTAACTCGATGATCTAAGTAATCCGACGGTCGCCGCTTGGACTATAATAACTGCCGTTGAAATGTGTTAAAGGTTAAGTATAGCCTCAAGTCCTGCGGTTGGGATTGTCCCCATTGCGTTGGTCGCGCCTATGCACTCCACGTTAGTCTTTGAACTTTTGTAATTGAATAGGTTTGCCGGATATCATACGAGGCTGCCGTAGGTCATTGTAGGTCTTAGTATAGTCCTGAACATCCAGTCTTAAAATTTGGAGAGTGGTCTCAAGGTTTGCAGGCTTTTATTATCGAGCCGGATTATATCTCTTCAAATTTTGTGACAGAATTAACTAGGAGTACATCACGACGAATGGCATTGGTATTCCTCTTTCTCAACATCCACTCCACTCGTACATTTCTCTGAGTGTAACACCAGTGCCCAGGCTAATACCGCGGCATGGGGAGGGTACATGAATCCTAAAAGCACCGCATTAGTACTAATACCTAGTGGAACAAGTATCTATATGTATTCTCGAGCACATTTGAGGCTATATATGTCAGCTGACTATATCCCTGACGATCTCAAATAGGCGGCTTTTTGGCATCAAATCTGGTACTTCTCGTCATCAGCGGCTATTGCAGAAACTTGTTGATCAATTAATTGACAACAGGATTATATTTGTCATAGAACAACGCACACACAGACACAAGCGTCATTTATCTGGGATTAATGATACTGACATTCACCGTCTTAAGAGTAGGTAAACAAAAGACGCGCTTATCTCTAGCTAAGAATCGGGAAGTTATTCGAAGCCAAATGGAATGGGTCAAAGGTCCGCTAAAACACGCACGAAGCATACATCTCCGTCTGGGATCCACTATCAAGCGGTACTCGAGGAAGCGCTTAGCAATTATCAATCACACTTCATATGCGATTGGATAATTCGAATCGATCTGTATCTTTGAGGCATAGTATTATCAGCTCAAGTCTGCACCTTTTTTTTGCTCTCGCTCAATGAGCGTGCATATTATGAATGTGTTGGCCCCTTCTTCTGATGTTCTGTGGCGTGTGATCGATTGTGCCGTTGACCGTTATTTAATAAGGAAATTCCATGATTTGCTTGCCGAGATGCGACTGGCAAGAGGCCGCCGCCGCTGACTTATTCTAACGCATTTCCCCACATCAAATGATTTGAAATTGAAATTGCTGTTGGACTGGTAAATGCGGTGCACTGCAATTGAAGGTAAATGCGTACCTGTACCTGTACCTATGTGCGTGTGCGTGCCAGAAATATATGCAGCTAATCAATGTCCTGCTGTGCCGTGTATGATTAGTGGAAAAAACGAGTTTTGTGTGTGTTTGCTTAGGGACTCCACTGGGGTGATTTGTTTGAATGGTTTCCCACATCAGTCAAACAACAAACACTGACGAGGTTGATTGGCAAACACTATGACTAAGAGAGCTCGAACAGGAAACAAACGAAATCCGCATTCCGGCAATAAATTCGATCACGTCCTGGCTAAATAATGCTTTGCGCAACTGTCACCCAAATGCCGTGAGAAATTTCACCTCAAATATATATATACTAAGCGAACTCATCGATTCATCGACATGTGCGCAAAAGTAGTCCTTCTCCTTCGCCGAACGCACATCCTGTCTATCGATTATGGATTAGCAAATAATAATAATTCGGCAGGATTTTTCTTTTTCATGAAAATTTCCATCAAAATAATAGAAAAAGATATTAAATTTCAAGGATACCTCGCCTAGCACCTGTGTTGGATTCCCACGTTAAGCGTGAGCATGCGAGCAGGGGCACCCATACGGTTCCATTCGAGGGCACACAGCACAGATCGAACCGCAATCAATCGTACGAAGGATTTTTCTTTTTGTTTTCTGCTGTGTCGGGAAAATCGTCGATGATCACGTTATATCCTCTGAGTGTGTGTGGAAATTTATAAATGGGTGACACTCCCTTTGGTCGGAACGGAGGCGCTGTGCATTTTATTGATGGGTATATCCTGTAACAGGTTTTTGATTTTTTTGATGAAACGTGGGAATTGCGCGTTCGAAGGGGTTTTCAATTCTAAACGGTCTATTGAATTATGAACCTGTAAATGAGTGGCATCACCTTTGTTTGGTCCTCTTTAAAAACTTGTGTTCCTCTTGGTTATGTCTCCTAGTGGTGTGTAATCGATTTGATCAAGGGTGTTGGTTTTATTGGTTTGTTATCCTTTTGATTTATTGCAAGGTGCCGTGTGTACTCTCTGCTTGTACGGTTGTTTGATTTCGATTCGTTGCGGTTTCCTTCCGGATATGAATATCCATTGGAGGGCACATTTTTGATGCGCACCCATTTTTTATGTTTGGCAGCGGATTTCAAAAATGTTCCCATAAAGAAAGAAACAAAATGAAGAAGGGGTAAGGAGAACAGATGAGCTCCAGGGGGAACTCCAATATTTCATCCCGATATCGATTGTTGCAGAAAGCTATGATTATTTCTAGCGATGTCTGTGATACCTTCTAGCCAATTAAGTCCTTAGCTATATCCGCCTTCGATTATATACACCAAATTCGGTCAAAATTCTTTACAAATATTCACTCCTGATCTTAAGTAAGTATCTCCAAGGAATCCGCAAGACGCTGATAAAAACGGCCTTTAGCCTCTGTAGACGAAACTTTTTGACTACCCACCCAACCACCTCATCTCTATCTCTGGCATTTTCAAGATGAGTGATATCCAAAAGCATCTTATGGCACAGCGATAGTTCTAACGTCATAAAAGGGACGAGTTTGGCGTTCATTCATTCATTTCCGCGTGTCCATTAAGTGGATCGCGGGTGTACTCACCATAACTCTCAATTCTCCGCCATAGCTCTAAATTTTACTTACTTACTTAGGAGGCCTTAACTAAGAAAATACCCTCCAGGCCGGGAGCATTTCTATCGCGTGCCTTTTTACATGCTTCAAATAGTTCTTCGGGTGTTATACCTAAAGGCGAACCAGCTCCTTGCTTTCTTGGCGACTAAATAGGGTATCCACTATATGTATGTGGTAATAAGAAATGACATTTTCCGGCTGTTGCATAAATGGACCGTTTAGTCTCATTTGTAAGCTTTACCCCAGACCTTCACCACGTTTTACGAGCCACACCTTGCACGAGGTGCCACTGCTTTCGACTGAATATAAGGGATCTATAGGGGAATAAACCCGGAGTGAATAGCTGTGCACATGGGATGTACATATGTCAAAATGTTATGTGTCTCCTAGCAGTGAACTCTAGATACCTGAGGACCTCTGGTTGGTTGGTTGGTTGAAAGTGGCTGCCAGCTCGAAACGCCAACACACTTAGGCCAGCATAGGTCCATTGAGATACCACGAAAAAGGATCATATAAGATCTCCCTAATAGTTAAACCATTTTGAGCTCTTTATAAAGCGTAAGAGGCTTCTGATGTCTATGTTTGTCAGATCGCCCAAGTCGTTGTAATGGAAGGCTCCTAGGTGAAGCTTCCTTCTACGGGAGAGAACTGGGCAGGTACAAAGAAGGTGAGGGATAGTTTTCTCCTCTTCCTCATCCATGCAGCTTCTGCAAAGGTCGTTTGCGAAAAGACCTAGCTTTGCAGCATGTTTACCTATTGTAGTGCCGATATGCAATCTGTTGAGAGAGATCAATTTCTTAGAGCGTTTCAAATCCAGCGTTTCAATTCCCAGTCACTTGTTGATGGAAAAATCATTTGTCTCGGTGAAAATCGAGCAAACAGTGCGTCTAGATCAGATGTGGTGGTCGGCTACTGATGAGCCCACCCACCACATCGGGGCGAAACGCATTACTGGAGTCGAGGCCAACACAAATTGTGAGGCCAAATTAGTTTTGTCGCTAGACAAGTGGAGCCACCTGTCCACCTAAGATTATGTACTCTCGATAGCATTCAGCTTCAATTTTTGTTTGCATATGTAGTGATTGGTATCCCTAGGGTGCCTTTATCCGGCAGAATGGGTTGAGTTGTTCCCAAGTTCATCGGCCTTACAATTCCCTAGTATGTGTCTATGCGCGGGTACCCAAATTAGGTGAATGTTGAAATGTTCGACCATCTCCATAAGAGACAATCGAGGGCTACTAGAGAAGTTGTAGAGATCGAATCCAAAGCTTGGGCTATCCGAAAATATGCAGATATCTTTGGCTGATATGACGTTTTTCTTGAGCCAAGATAAGACCTATTTAATTGCCATTACTTCCGCCTGGAACACGCTACTGTAATCTGGTAGACGGAAGGAGAGCTTAAGATTAAGACTTTCGGAGAAAACACCCCCACCAACTCCATCTTTGGTTTTTGAGCCGTCAGTTGTAGACTGAGGACCTCTAATTTGAATTCAGTTCTCCTTTTCTGTATATACAGAGGGTGAGTACAGACCGACCTAGAAAAATTAAATAAAACAACAAACCAAGAACTTCGATAAAACCGATTCTCAGACGAAACCGACAATAAGGAGGAAGAAAGCCTCTTACTCCAACAACCGTCAACAGTAGGGCTACTTCGGTTGGGGGAAGCGAAGGAAGGGTTGACCTCAGACTTGAGAAGCTTTTTCTGAGGATGATGACATTCATTCCATCGCCAGCTCTTCCAAATTCTCCATATCGTTAACGGCTTCGATCATGACAAAAGTTGTCAAACGAAAAATGACGATAAAAAATCTGCAGAAGGGGCAACAACTAGGACGATGAGACGACTTCAAAATGCTCTTGACTTCTTAGAGGGTTGCAGGGGGGCTGCATGCCTAACGCCCAAACATGCGACACTTCACAGTATAGCTCCATAAATGCCAAGTTACATATCTTAAAAGAGTTATTTTTTCATCGGGTAATGTATACGTAGCAACAATGTATTCAGGTCCTTCAGAAACAATCGCCTCTATACTCAACCAAAAATGTCACAAAAATGTCCCCGATTAACAGAGGTGAATGTTGAAATTCCCTCGATGTACTGAGGTGAACTACATCGGCTCAAATTGTACTGTACACCTAACAGAACTGCAGGTGCACTTGTAGGAAATATACAAAGTAACCCACAAAGCGCCTTATCTGTCCGAGCTCGCATACCCTGCTCCTATAAAATCGAATCAATCAACCATTTCACGAATCAAGTGTTAAATACTGACATACGTGAAATGCCTGTAGCTTCAGCATTCGCTCATTCCCGCTGATTAAATTCCACTAAACATCTCCGGGAATTCCGCGTCAACAAGACGAATGCACTGGTTTAGAAAAATCACACTGCCACTCGATGTTAGCTGGGCAACAACACCGGTTCCGTCACTCGACGGTCATAGTTATATTGTCTTCGCTCTCAAGACCAGAAGTGTTTACATCGCTGTAACTCCTTGTCCGAGTGCGCGAAATGACCATGTCAGCTCACACTCATATCACTCGTCGTCGTCGTCAGTGTCTACCTATCCCGCTCGCAATTACCTACTGATGGAGGCAACACTTATACTCCCATTTTCATTCAGTAGGAAGAACTAATTAAAACGGTTCCAAGGTAGCGCAGCCACAACACCATCGACGCATTCTAAGAAACCCCAACGATACAACGTTGCTTGCCTGCGCCTTGTGAGTAGATACCCCCGCCATACAGACAGAAGGGATTAAGTTGCGGTTGCCCAGATTATACTCGTATACGCTTTACGATTGTCTTAGCCCCCGGGCTACTATGATGATGACGCTTCAACCACCACGATGATGATGTTTTGAGCTGCAGATACACTTCTCGATTAAGATGCCAGAGCTTAGAGCTAGTGTGCGCATATATACGCTCCAGTGGTGGCGTAATATCCTCACACCATCTCATCAGTGGTCTGCGTTATTGTGTGGACATTTTTAATGTGTTTGCGTTCTAAGAAAATTAACAACAAAAACAACGGCTTGGTCGCGGAGCGCTCGGAAGGACGGACGGTTTAATGAAATCGTATGGACGAGTGGGTCGAAGGAATTCTACCACTTTAATTGCAAATTGCCACTGCGATCGCGATGATGATCTTGTGTCGAGTGTGTCCGTGTCGTATCTGGAGGGTTTAATCAACTCGCGTAAGCCTAGTCAACTAGTTACACTGCAGAGAGATTAAATTGCCAATTTTGGCGACGAGGCCGTTATGGGAGTTTAATTGCTACTACAACAGCCGATAAATGATGGACTGTGACTGTGAGATACATTGTGTTGCTACACATAGATGCAATTTTCCAGGAACATGATAAATGAAAGCAGTTTCTATTCTGGTCACCGCCGAGGGAAGTCTCTGAACATAAGTAACCCGATTCAGTATATAAAACCATCCGGGAGTGGTGTTTTAAATCGCAATAATTACACTACAATGTTGCAGTTTGTGGCAGGGAAATGAAATATTCTGACATTGCGAGCCTTACATGTCAATAGGTATTCGAGTATAGAGTCTTTTCGTAATTAACTTGCTGGGAAACTATTAAGAGGCAGCAGTGTTAACAGCATATATTTTGGGCATACAATTTGTCGTATGGTAACAACTACAATGCTCCAGGAATTACGTTTTGTAATGTTGTAGAGAACTTTTTTTTTTCCTTGCTGAATCCAACACATTATTCTTGGTATTGCGAAGTTGTTTGCATTTTTTGTTGTAGTGCAAACTAGATATCTAAAGAAATACTTTGAATAGCATTAATTACATTTTTTTTAAATACGTCTCTCGGAAACGGCGCGCGAACCGATAACGCTTCGATAGAGTTCCGAGATTCTTATAGAGATAGTTGTTGTTAGTTATGCATTTGTTGAATTACTGTAAGTTGTTGTTCCCTGGGAATATCTCAGAAGAGAGTTGCTAATCAGGGCCCCATTTCACTTTGCACCTTTAATTATGCTAACTTTTGACAAGTTGCAAAGAATTCTTCCAATTCGTTTTAACAAAAAAAAATTATAGATTTGCACTTTACATTTAAAATTATTGTGCAAAGGTTGTACCTAATTTTTTTTAAATACTTTTCCCGCAAATTGTAGTCTCCTTGAAATATATCCCCAGGAAGAGAGTTCCAAAGTTGGCTTGTCCTGTAAGAGAAGGAGTTTTGGAAAATTGATGTCCTCGCGGTTGTCAAGTGAACTGTATATGGTCATAAGCATTAGCTGCCTGTCTTGTGGGGCGCCCAAAAGTTGCATTTCGAGGGATAATGTCTTTGAGTTTCTCAGAACATCTACCATGGAAGTACCTATAGAAAAAGCATATGTCAGCGACTTGTGTTCTGTGCACCAACGGTTGAAGATTCGTTGTGAGTGTAGGGTCTCCAATAAGTCGAACTGCTCGTTTTTGTATGCTGTCAAGTAGGTTAAGTGAATGTTTTGGGGCCGAGCTCCATATATGGGAACAATATTCCAGGCCTGGTCTAACCTGAGCTTTGTAGAGAAGGAGAAGTTGCTTGGGGCTAAAGTACCTCTTTGCTCTAAATAGGTAGCTCAACTTAGCGGACGCCGATCTTGCGATATAGGAAATGTGGTCCTGCCATGTGATTCCTGAATTGACTGTGACTCCTAGAAGGTGCATTGAGTCCTTGGGATGGGTTGGATTCATCCATTTCGATCTGAGGAACTGTTGATGCATTTTTCCTAGAAAATGTTGTGAGCTGTATCTTGTTTGCTTAAATTTAACCAAGTTGTCTTTTCCCCACTTCAAAATTTTTTCCAGATCATCATTTAGAGAACTATGTAATTTATTCACATCTCTGACTGTGTGATGTAGCCGTATTCAACTGTTCGAGATGGAGGATATAAGAGTGCTGTCATCAGCAAAGCTGTAGATATTAGGCGTATTTTTTTGAGAATCTATAGCTAGTTCACTTTTACTTTTACATGCAAAACTGGTATACTCACTTTTGGTTTTGTTATATTCACTTTTGGTTTTACATGCAAAACGGTTATACTCACTTTTGGTTTTGTTATACTCACTTCCCAAAAAAATACGCCTATTATTATTTGTCGATCCAAGCAAATCGTTGATGTGGAAAGAAAGAACAGATCCTTGGGGCACCCCTGTATTTATAGCTAACGAATTAGATGATACACGATCTACAATAACTTGGATCGATCTTCCCAGAAGAAAATTTTACATCCATCCGCAGAGTTGTTGTGGTAATCCACAAGACGCTAACTTGCCTAATAGGGCTCTATGACGGTAGACTCGGTCAAATGCCTTTGATATGTCCAAGGCTACGGCTCTGGATTCGGCGTGTTGTTCAATTGCTTGCGTCCATAAGTGCGTTACGTAGCTTAATAGGTCTCCAATGGAACGACGGCTCCGAAATCCGTATTGCCTGCCGCTTATTAATCGGTGGCCTTTTAGATGTTTGATAATTTCGACATTTATTGCCATTTCCATTACTTTTGACAGCATTGAAATATGAAAGTAACACCTATTGGACGATAGTTTTGTGGCAGACATTTCCTCCCTTTCTTAGGAATAGGTTGAATGCGAGCGTACTTCCAGCAAGAAACGTCTTCTGGGAGTAGGTACGACATGCTAAACAGCTTACATAGTACAGGTGCAAATTCTGGTGCACAGCTCTTGAATACTATAGCCGGGTTTCCGTCGGGTCCTGTTGCCTTATTGCAGTCTAGTTGTTTAAGGATGCGTTGAATTATTCGATACCGAAATTTCGCTTCTGCCATATCGATGTTTGCAGTTAGGACTAACAAATTCTTCCTGTGTTTCAAATTGTGCACTGTGGCAACATTTTTCCAGATGTGATCCTAACTTTTGTAAATCCATCTTTCGATTCTATGCCACACACTGTAACAGTAACTTCTGTCACCAGCTTAATGCATCTTTTGACTGCTTGATTTTCACAGGAATATTTCGAAATCTATCTCGACGCGCCAGTCGTCACCTGATGGCCGCCGTATCGCATTTTACCAGGTCGATAGGCTTCGAAAAGAAATCCTCTTCAAACCTAAATTCATATCTACAGATATTTCACTTTTATGGCAAACTATGACAGCTTTCAAACGCTTTTCCAGGAAACCAGAAACTCCTTTCGGGTCATTGCATTGGTATTGCCGTTAAATTACGAAGCTGGTATTCATTAAAATGCAGCAAACAAACAAACCAATGCTAGCTGTCATACGATATCAATTTTAGATCCAGTATTCACAACAGTTCCATCATATCCATCCGCCTTAATTTTTTGCATGTCGATACATAAGGCGTCTTTAATGAATTCAGTTGAAAGATTTTATGTTGGCATCACCAAAAGTTGGAGCTACATGTCCTAGATATTGTCCTCCTGGCTCAGAAACAATTCCAATTACCTATGTTCTTCGATTGAAGTTTTCCTATATGATCTGGAGCCAATTTTTCCCAATGCCCATAGTTTTGTCTTTTCTTCCATCAAAGAATAAGCTGGGTACCTACCTACCTATATTTTCACTTTGACATGGAAGATTTAGACGTAATTTTGTTTCTTTGTCGTCTTATTTTTTTTTGTCAATTATTTTCGAAGCATCTAGATTGGAAATGATGCGCCAATGTCTTGTAGAACCGAACTAACCAGAATTGATGCTGGCATGTCGGATACTCCTGTCCTGTTGTCCTTCTGTCTTAAAAAAAATAGCCTCCTTGACTTGACTGATTTTTGTTCATTCATTCATTCGTCTGAATTTGTAAAGTTAATCTGGGCAGTGTAATCATTGAAAACTCAACTCCTCACGGCGGAATTTTTGACTACTCACCGGATGGTTGTAGTATTTACTTAAAAGTGCTGCCCTCTCTCCTATTATATTTAACTATTTCCTCGCTCTAAATCTACTCCACATTCGAATTCGAACACACATTCAATACACAAACCTCTGCTTTTCCTCTCCGTCAGATGGCAGAGTAAGCAGTAACGAGATTTTATCTCTTTTCACTTTGCAGACTCAGGGTTGTTAAAACGTAAACAAACTGCAGCCATCAGCGAAATCAAATACAACCCACCACCAAACAAACCCACACCGAGAAGCAGTAAACAAAAAAAAATCTGTTGATTTCTCTCCCACACCCACACACGAACAACCACCGATTCTTCATCTTCAGCAATTGAAAGGAGGTAGGAGGAGGAAGAGCATTTCTGGCAAGGTGAATTTCTGCGCACGCACACATCTACCAACTCGACTTTATCCCACATCCGATTAGTTTATCCAATTCATTCGAGTAAAAGTCGTTGCTGCGTTTGGTTCACGTTCGTCTGCGGCCCGTTAATTCGCTTTGGATATAGGTACACAGAAGACAGCAAATCTACCGTCAAAAACTATTGTTTGTTCCGCTTTCGTGTGTACTTTCGGCACCAAATTCGTGTTTTATTTTGTACGCGTTCACCTTGAAAAGAAGAAGAAATATAAAAATTCAACCACCAGTGGTAGAAATCGAGAACGCGAGTGTTTTTTAAAATGTTTATGATTGAATTTCTTGCGAAGGAGTAAATAAAAGGGAAAAGTCAAATTTACAAGTGAAACAAAAATATCGCTTAGCATTATCCGCTCTTCACTGCCGTTGCCTCGCCGTGTGTTGCCTTTCTCTCTGTGAAGTGTCAAAAGTGAAAATGTAAATAAAAAAATAGAAAATAAAATAAAAGTAAGGGAGAAAATTTTGAGTGTTTTCATTTTCCCGTGTCCTATAATGTGCAATAGTGAAACATGTCAAGTTCTAAGCAACAGCTATTAACCTCGGATAAACGCAAACACTTGGGATTACTACACCTTTTGTCAAATTGCCTACAAATCGGAAGTCCACCTTTGACAGCTGAGTTTGACGTCGTCGACAAAAATTAGAAAAACCTCCCACGATCATCGGCCGCGCCATCACATCACGATCGTCGTTGACTTTTTTTTTGTCCTCATTTTCCGCACGGTTTTCTTCTCGTTTTGTTTTTTCTTTTCCTTTTTTCTCGTTTTCCAATTTTTGTTTTTCTCTACCTTTTGGCAATCGCGCACTCACTCACACACCAACGAAGAAAAAAAAAATACAACAAATCCACTGTCAACTGGTTGAAGACAGGTTTTTTCGCTCCTATACCCACCACACCTGTCTGTCTGGCTTTGGTTGAATGGATTTTATTCACCACTGCATTTTATCTGCATACTGCATTCTCATCAAATCAAGAGAAACAACAACAAATTACTGATCTGCAAGCAACAAATTGCGATTGAGTGTGTGCGTGTATGAATAAATTTGATTTCGTGGGGTTTTACCGTTCTTTTTCGTGGTGAATTTCTAGTGTATGAGTTTGGTTTAACACTCATACCAACGCAAACAAATTCACTGGCGGGCGGTTGTCGTTGTAGTGGCAACACGATTAATTTGCAAAAATAAATGCGCTGTCAATGAATTAGTGCTGTCGGCGAGCGAATTTTTTTCGACACAAAAATATACTTACCACGGCGGCGCTGCTGTTTGTACTGTTGTGCACGGCGAATTAATTGAAAAGATGTCAAAATTATTTTGGATACAACGCATACAACAAAAATCGATGCTGTCGCTGCTGTTTGGATATGTGTTCTTTATATGCGCACAGGTGAGTTTTTTCATCTCCAAACAAAAATTATTTATACAGTGGAAGGTGTGGGGAACATTTTTATTTTCGATGTATGCGTATACGTCATTTTGACATATTTTTTAAAGAGATAAAAATGTATCTTTCAAGATGAAAAACAAATTTTTTTGTTGTTTATTTATTTAATCAGCGCTAGAACCATTTGATTTGATGAATATGATCAAGCTGATTCTAAGAATGAATCAGTAAAAGTAAAGTAATTAGCGGTATATGTCAGTAGGATTCCGGGAAAGGTGAGATTTTTAAACTGTCAGTGAATCTAATAAGTTTAGATTTGAATATATAGGTATGCCAGCTACGATGTACCTACGAACGTGATCATTTGGAAAAAACCGCGAATGGTCAATAAATTAAACAGAATAGGGGTTTTTTGCGCATTTGACGTTTAAAAATAATGACTCTGTTGTAATTTCCATATCTATAGTTCTATCATATAGAACGTATGACTCCGAGCACTTAATATTATACAGAAACTACAAACACTAATATAATGAAACATTTCCTAGCAATTTGACAAATGGGATAGCTTTTGACACCATTGACATTGACATAATGGAATTTAATTTTGTTTTATCTCTCTACTTTTATCAGTAAAATTCGTCAAATACTGGATTTGGAATGGAAGAGTGGAAGTAATGACTAAAAAGTACCTAGCTACTGGAACGGCTTGAACAAACATTTAACTCAGTGTTCAGTTATTAAGGCGCAAACACAAACTCAAGAAACATTTCGAAACCAATATATAGTCTCCAGAACTGAATTGGAAAGCATCCAAATCCAACCCATAGAATCCGTCGTGTCCAATGCGGCAATGTATTCAACTGACAGATGGATAGAAAACACGTCAGTTTATGGAAGATTACCTTTTCAAAAAAACACGTAAACTAGTGCGCAATGACAACAGTTCTTGGTTTACAGCTCAAATTCAAGACACCATGAAACTAAGAGATTTGGCTTATATTTAAGCGTTGGAAACGCTTTAGTCTCGCCGAATTTCATGATGCTTTTCGTGATTTGTGAAGCAAAGTTGTAATACCTATTCTTGTCAAATGTTACGTAGCCACTAGAACTGTCATTATGTGAGAGCGTCATCTAGAAACTAAAGGTATTAAGTATTAATTATATAGCCAACTTAAGAAAAATAAATAATGGTACGAAGAGGAAAGGCTGCCATCTTGAGTGTGACATGCTAGAGAAGAGACGAGACACGAGAAGACGAAAATAAAATCGGTTGACATCGCCATTATAAAAAGTCTTTAAAAAGTCTGTGTAAAAATTTGGGAAGCAAAATAAAACATTATTGAAAAATATTCGTGAAATATAGGTATTGGTCGACAGAAAGCACAGTTACCTGAGAAGAGAACATCAACATAGCTGCATTAAACGCGGAATTTGCGAAAGTTCAGTGTTCCACACACCACACCAAATGTTTATTAAATGACGTTGCACGCGACAATGAATTTTATTTTCAAAGAATAGATGAGGCATTAGTTGCAATTGCTATACCTATTAGACATCAAATCTAAAGCAGTTAGCTGTGGCGAAATAAATTCAGTCTTCATAAAGATCATTCTACCTCATTTTCTTTCGATACTTACGCATATATGCAATACCATAGTTTTAACATCAACTTTTCCTGGAAAGTGCTAAAGTTGTTCTCATACTCAAGAAACCTGCTACCCGCTTATTACCACCTGAATATTGACCGATTTCCATTCTGCCCTTTCTACCTAACGTAATGGAAAAAATATTACACAAGCAGATCTCGAGTTCTATATTAAAAATAACATCCTTCTAAGTCCGCACCAGTCCGGTTTTAGGGAAAATCATAGCTGCACATCATCTATTGTAAACGTAGCTGACGATTTCAGACAGGCAATGGAGCAGAACCATATGTCCTTTCTATGTCTTCTGGATTTTTTAAAAAGCCTTTGATACTGTCAATCACACAATTCTGATCTCAAAAGTGAAAAAAACTGCTTCGTTTTTCCAAAAGTGCCGCTAAAAATTGATGTTCTCTTACCTTTCTGATCGGAGACAGGCTATTATCGCCGTTAATAACTCGTACCTCAAGGATCTATACTCGGCCCACTTCTGCTCAGTGTGTTCTTCAACGATCTTTTATTAAATTCTATTGAAATAAATGTTAGTTTTAATATTTTTTTTCTTTTCTTAAATTATAAATCAAGCTTAAACATAAATATGTAAATCTTTTTAACCTTTACAATTTTAAAGACTTATGTAAAAGATGTATTAGAAATCAATAAATCGAATCAAATCAAAAACAATCAAACCGGACATTTTGGTAACAACAAATTGAGCCATTCACCAAAGTGCTCACTGAAAGTGAATGGCACTTATAGCAGTTTATCGAGTTTCAATAAACAACCAATAATGACGACGGATGTGACGGGTAAAATAGGCTTAGGTACTTTCTACTTTTGCGTCCATTGAATTCGTTGACAGTTCCCACAAATTGAGATGAAGTATGTACCTATGTACATTGTATACATTCAGAGAAAAGAAAGAGAATAAAAGAAAAACTGTCATGATCGTTGAATGAATTACCCATTTTGTTGGTGGAAATTTGAAACGCCGCCAATGACAGTTTAATCTGAAAACATTCTGTCTGTAGAATTAGTGTGCAATGGATATGCGTAAAATTTTGTGGGACCCAACTTTTCGTTGAATGGACACGACGAATCAGAAGTGCGGCAAGATTTTTCCCCTCAGATCTAAACTATAAGGTCTGTTAAAAATCATGGCGATAAAATAGGCCATTGTCGTGACCGCGGTACAATGTACTATCCGCAAGAGATGTCACCATTTTTAGCGCCAACGAGTAACCTTAAATTCCAAAATTGTCGCTTATCTCTCAGCGATATGCTAGGAATATTCAAAATTGTCATTTTTTTGGTGCCGGGCCATAGAGACATTACAGGTAATTGCACGCCCGACGAACTCGCTAGACCTGCATGACACAACTCTGTATGCCGAAGAAGGGGCACAAAATGCGATAATCGCTAGTAACCACAAGTAGTCTACCAAATGTACCAAGATTGGTCTATGATAGACCTAAGTCGCTCCATCAGTCTATTAAAACTATAGACATCCTTTATACGCACGTAAATTTGCATCATTATGTGAAACTGTATACCCTCAGCCTGGGTCCCGCTGCGAACAATTTTTATAGTACGAGGAGGAATAGGAGACTATTCTTCATCTCTTTCGACCTACCAAGCTTGTTCAACTCGAAGAAAACTACATTTAGGTGATGGTGAATACCTCTTCGACAATCTCGGCAAAATCGCTAAAATAAGCTTCAGTCGTCCCCAACGCTTTGTTCTAAGCTCCTGTTAGTTCAACGAGTAGTTTTGACATCATTGTAGGGCCTATTCAGGCTTGCACTCTCTGAAGCTTGCCATCCGAACCTAACCTATGGATTTCGGAGACGCTACTGTACTGGATACCTGAACTCCCAATGCTGGTAAGGATTTTTCCATCACTGTCACCGCACATTGGGCCTTCGCATCACCAATAATCATTTTTAAGCTTCGACTTGAATATTTTGACGGTCACAGTAGATCACCAGGGTTCATAAAATTTAACCTGGACACTCATGATTTATAAATTTTTCGAGCTATATTTAAGTTGACAATGGTCCGAAACATAGCCTTTGTATTGGGTCTACCCCGATATCTCGAATAACAAAAATCTCGAAAAAAAAAAAATCTCGATACGTATGGGGGGGCATGTTGCATTGTTGCTCCCCTGCAACCCCATACTGTTTGGATATGGGGTGGGTGCAAAACAAAAAATCTCGAATTTACTTTTTATTTTCGAGATAGAGTCTTTCGAGATTTTTGTACTTTCTAGATTTTGACGCATTCGAGATTTATCAAATTCATTTTCGAGATTTTTACCATTCTAGATTTTAGTCGTTCTAGTTAACGTCATGATCCCCTTTGTATTCTTAAAATAAGAACGAACAATCTTAAAATAATCCCGAAACAGGATTGAAGTCCGATTTTTAAGCTTACTAAAAATCTAAAAAGAAGATTTTTTGGTCTTGAAAAAACGGACTTAAAATAAGATTTTTGTACTTGGAATACGATTTTCCGAGATTACCGTACTTTCGTCAACGAACAGACTTGAAATGACACTGATATACTTGATTTTAAAATAAATATTTGGCGCAACTGGCGGGTAGACACCCGTTATGTATACTATGGTAAACCTCTTTCTGCTCAAAATTTTGTTTAAAACGTCTCCATTTCAGTCCAAGTTAGTGATGCCTTAAGATATGATAGCGTCCCATCGTGCCTTCCATATCCTCGCTATAACTTTCACTGGCTATAAGCATCTTTACAATGTTCTGAGTTCTCTATCAGGGTTTCCGCAGGCTTATTTATTAAGGTCCCGCGACCGCCTAAGGCTACGTCCATAGTGAAACCAGCTTCTCGCTTTCTCACCCTAGAAAGCTGGTTACCGGCGTCAACAAGAATTAAAAATGCATTCCGGTAAAAGCTGGTAAGCGAGAAGCTGGTTCACTATGGACGTAGCCTAAGATATCTCAAGTTACGATTTTTGTTCAAATTGTATTTTTTATTTGCTTCTAAGGCATAAGCATTTGCTAAAAAATTCACTTAAAAGATTCATCTGAATTAGTGGTGCAATTCGAAATAGCTATAATTTCAACCAAAGTGTTTGTTAACAAAGTTGTTGTTGTCTCTCAAACATCCCACACTAAGAACTTCTGTCGAAAATTTCGAAAAGGTCCTCTGTCAAAGAGGGACTTATCTTATTTCTGCAAATGAAACCACAAGGATAGTCAAATTTTTGTTTATGTTCTTGGAACTGGGTGCCAATGCCAATTGGTCACATGATAAACACATAACCTCAATAAAACATTCATATTCCAATCTCTTTCCACTGTTTATTTATGACTTGACCGCATCTCTAATTTATCTGCTGTATACTGATGGCAACAACTTATACTTATTTCCTCCTCCATACTCTATGACACTCCATCATTTATAATATGTACGTGCAGACATTTAACAATTTGTTTATACCTACCTTTGGTCACGTTCTTCGAAGTCGTTGTCGTTCTCGTATAGTGGTCTGCCTTCGTTCGTGTGGGTTATTTAAATTTAAAATGTCTTTCTATTCACTTATGCATATGCAGCATGCATATATACTCGTTCACCGCAAGAGTAACAACAATGAAAAGTAAAATAATGTATAAATAATTAACAGATAAGGCTATTTATCCATCACCCCCGGATACGTCGTCCCCCCTTCGGTATATGTTTGACAGCCCCCCCCATAGAACATAAATATAAACCCACCATCAAAGAGAGAGAATAAATTCAATTTAAAATACATCAACACACTTCTGTGGCTGTTTCAGTCCGCACATGTACAGTAACTAGATATAAAAACGTTTTTGGCGCGAAATTATTGTTTAGCTTTAGAACTTGTGGTAGAATGTCAACGGAATATAATGCGTCGTCAGAACATCAACCGATTGTCACGGTCGTTGGCGTTCAAAATTCTCTGTGAACTCAAGCCCCTCTATAAATACATTTTTCAACTCTCCTATAGCCAATATTCTATCTTCTATGCTCATGCTCACCCGAATAGAGAATAAGAATATGCTATTTGTGTGAGTGGTTGCGCCCGTTCTAAAGAGGATACAAATTTATTTAATGACATCGTTTGACAGCGATGTGTGCCTCCGAAAAAAAAAAATACAAAATGATATTTCCAGTTCCCATGATTATAAAAAGTCTAAAAAGACATTGAGACAGTTAATAATAAACAGCATCTAGTTATTTGTATGTCAAGCTGATGGTACACTCAAGTTTTCGGCACGAATGAGGGAGTATGTTCAAAATGAATAAAACGTATCGGCGACAAGTAAAATGTCAAAAGGAAATTTGTCACACATTTCTCACTTGTCATTGTCATTGACACTCTGGGAAAAGTGAACCATCGACAGTTTTTAATTGACAATTATAATGAATCGAATGCATTTTTGGAGGCAAGGCAATTAACTCACCATGACAAATGACTGGAAATTATTCAACGGATTGCAGTTTTTCGGTAGTTATGGTTGGAGGTGGAGTAGAGTGAACCTTGACAGGGTTAATTAATGGATTTGTGAATAAACATTAAAAAAGCCGATGGGAAAGTTGCGGACATTTTAAAAGTTTCCAAGTTTTGATACTTCTGGTGGGTTTTTTAAAGGAACAATATTTCATATTCATATTTAAAAACTGACATCTTGATCTGTATTTAACGTCAGCCTTTGTCAATTAACTTCCGATATATTGGACCTTACTATCAACAAATTCTAGTCTCGTTAAATTAAATAACGGAAGCTCAAAATTGCGAAATTTGTATTAAAAATATAGCCCTTGTGAACTTCTTAAATTTAATTTCGAAACTAAAATTGGTTATTAGTACGGTCCATTATGTTTTAAAAATAGATAAACTAATTTAAATAATAAAAATAAAATTTATCACAAATTATAGAGAAATTGCAACTTTATCAGACCTTAAGTAAACCATTGAATGCATATAGCGATCAAGGTCCATAGGTACTCATATACGGGACGATTGTATGGCAGAAAGCAACAAAAAACATTAACTACCTATCTCAAAAAGATAGCCAACTATCCTAACCATTATACAGATTAAGGCTCTTGGCTAATGAAATTCAATTGTACAGGTACACTCGCCTGGAACTGCTTAAATTCTATAGAGCAACTAGCTACCCACAACAAAGTCAGTCTCATTTGTGTTCCAGATCTCGAGCGATTCGAATGTTAAGAAAAGGCTGATGAGCTAGCTAACCCAGAACTATTTTGTGACCTGCCCACTAGCAACATCAATGCAGAACTGCGGAATCTTGGGAGCTCCCAATGAGGCTATATCGAATTTGAACTCCGTACAAGGTATGCGTTAGGCCAAAAACCTTGTCAGTTGCGCGATGCTAAAATGTGAACTGATTTCATCACTGGTCACTGCTCTCTAAAATATCATATGTAGGTATGTATGTATGTATGGAATAGAGACATTAGCACAGGCCTCGGCCCTCATTGAAGCTAAGCTCTGGGCCTCCGGGTATCCTAAAATAGCGCCAATGCAAATGGACAAACTAAACCCGTAAATAAGCTGATTGAATAATTACAGAGACGTAAATATTCAAGGTTATTACATATACCCGTATTTATCAGGAACATAGGATGTGGAGGTCCCATTTCTTGTAAATCTTGAAATTACTTCTAGTTCTAAATCTTCCATATAGCTTTGATTTTTGATGTTGTTGTTGATTTCACAATTTCCCGATGTTTAAAGAAAAGTTGATTCCTCAAAATGGAAGTTGCTTCTTCGGGTGTATAGTTCACCATATTGGGAATATTGACCCGTTAGATCCACAGTAACAGTTTGATTTAATGGTCAGACAGCTTCGCTATGAGAGCTCTGCGTTTTTAGAAAATAAACCTTGGATCCGAGAGGCACTTTTAAAGCGTCTGTTTGGGAAACCGCTGAGCTTAACACATTCACCTTGCTGAATCTGTAGTCCAGCCAAACTCTTGCCAATTGCAGAGCATCCCGATCTGTCAGACACCACACTACAGGTGTCAACTACGGTGGATGTGTCGGAGTCGGAAGTGGGCAAATCCTCATCTCCTTTTTTGACACGGTCTTGAAGTTTGGATGGGGTCCACATGACACCGAGAAGTTGTGGTCGTGTGCTCTGTAGCACAAGGGTTGTTCATCGAGAGCCCAGTGGCTGCACGATCTGTTTGCTCTTCTGGTTGCCCAACAGCAAGGACAGAGGTTGATGCGATTGCAGAGGCATCAGTCTGTAAGTTTTTATTTATTTATATTGATCCCACGAGTATCCCGGAAAGAAGCATCACCCATGCCGGAGCCCGGTACGGCACAGGAAGGCTGGTTTAAAACCGAAGGTGGCCTTGTATTCACAGTCCGCATATTAGCGACTAAGCACTCTCTTAGCCACGCATCCCTCAGCATATATGCTGTTCCACCTTGGATTCGAGATTTGATAATGCGGTTTACTCCCCATAGGCAGTTCTTAGTTAGTTGCTCCTCAACAGCCTGGCTGCCTCCGAGAGCATATCCCATTGAGTCATTGCAACATTAAGCCTTCGCACCGGCGCTTATATGATTGCGCACACGTGAAGGTCCCTGCCCCTAGCGAAGGCTCTAAAATATCATATGTCGGTATTCACAAAATCTGCAGAAACACCACTGATATTATGCAGACTCTGCCTAGAAGAACAAGAAACATCGAAGCAAGTGTATGTCCAACAAGGCAATTTGTCCAAAAACAGTAAAACTCTTCATTAGAAGATTATTATAGCCTCAAGACTCACGACTTACTTTCGGAACCTTAATTTAAACGCATGACCATCAAATTCGTCACTAATCATATTGATTCCGAGGAGAGCACAAAAGACTTACAGGTGGGCCTCACTTAACACGTACTTCTTATAGCACGGCCTCGTTTTAACACGGTTCACTTTTTGCGACATTTTTTCGTTTAACACGGTTCAAAGCCTTGTTTTACACGGTTTCTGAAACAATTTTTTTTCTCGATAAGTTGTTTCAATTATGCATATACGCATTTGCGTAAAATATACAAGTTTTGTTAATATGTACATCATACTTGCTGTGTTTCTAAGAACTGAAATAGGAACTTCCCCATATTAACTGTGCCAACGCGATGATAGATATCCTCAATGAGGATAAATTGCTAAATTGTTACAGTCTTCTGTTGACTAGGCACTAGGATATTACGTTAGGTACCTACAGCATTATTTGTAGGAGATTGAATGACATAAGTGATTGTGATTTGAAATCAAGGTTTGTTTTTAAAAATGTGGTTCATTTTTAGGCCTTTGTGAAGTGCTTTTCTAGATTTTGATCTGTCGGCAAAGACAGATAAACAACCGCTTAAGAGAAATGTTATTTCTCTCGAAGCAAAGATTACAAATTTTGGATCGTTTGGTGAAAATGTCACTGCAATTGCAAAAAGCTTAAATTTAAATGAATCTTCAGTACGGACCATTAAGAGAAATGAATTCGCAATAAGGAAAGCAGTAGCTGATGGTTCCTCAACATCCCTAAAACATTTTAAATAAAAATAATCTAAAAAGTAAAAAAAAAATATATTTCTGTTTTTTTTTTTTTTGAGATTATGGAACGTAACTTCTCTTTTGCACTGGTTTCTTGTTTCGTTTAGCACGATTTTGTTTAACACGATATTTTTCAGGAACGTTACCCTCGTGTTAAGTGTTGTCTACCTGTACTTAGTCAGGTCACATTGCTGCACTGAAGACTAATTGTATCAATAAGCCAAACTTACCCTCTACTAAAAAAAGAAAGTTCACAATGTTTATAGACATTGGCATGTGTCGGTAACGCGAGCAATGAGATCACCACCTAAAGACATAATTCATATGCATATGTCTATGTACCCTCTCGTATTGATCTTGCTAGGAAAACGGACTACAAGTTTTCCAAGCAGATCTTTTAAAAAAAAATGAATCTGTCTATATAGGTACCCCAGGAACAGAATGTAAATATATTCTAACAAGCAAGTGTTTGAGAAATCCTATCTATACTGGCGGGTCTAAGAAGAAAGGAGGCACCGAAGCCGGTGTATTCTGCGAGTCCTTATACACAATGTTGCCAGATTTTTTTTTTTAAAAACTGTAAATTCCCAAAAAAAAACTGTACTTTCAACCAGAAAACTGTAACCTTCCAAAACCAAACGATTTTTTTGAAATTACGGTTTTTTTTTTAGTTTTATTAAACAAAAATAACACAAAACAATTAATTTTAAATAAAATAACATGCTTAAATACGAAGCACTACGATTTAAAGCACATTTTAATTTATTCTTTCAAATCTGAACTTTAAAAAAAAACTGTAATTTGTTTTAGGAGGTCATTTTAAAAACTTTAAGCTTGTCTAAAAAACTGTAATTTACAGTTAAAACTGTGAATATGGCAACGTTGCTTATACATAAATGAATCGTACAAACTCCCATATTTATAGAGAGCCTTCTAAGCTGAAATAGTCGCTATGCCCATCGACAAGGCAACAAAAATCATATCCGCAGAGAATCTTGACCCTTCTAAGATTAGTGCTATCAAAGCACTTCTCAGTCCAACTATTGAGCCAAAGATTGGAAAAATGCAAGGTCACTCTTAGCTGGGTTCCTGGACATAGTGACATTGATTAAAATGACAAAAAAATATAAGTAGCCTTCTATGATCGGCAAAAAAATGGCCGCGTTTCATTGATCGCTAGTACAACCAATCAGAAATAAAGGAATGCCTGCTCGAGCTCTAGATCTTTTCAATTCAAAAATAAACTGATCTCGCATGAGAACAAATTAAAGCCTTAATTAACTTTATTTTATTGACAGACTCCATCTGGTCTTTTGCTCAAGGAGGCCATTCACGTTGAGACAGTCGTACGGGTGGTTTTAAAAATGGACCTTGGGACACGAACGACAGTCTCTGCGATGGTCTCAACGTGAGTTGCTTTACTTTTAATCAGATTACCTATATTAATAGCTTGTTTTTGCTCTCAATCTAAACCCTGGAGGATATTTTTGAGCTAAATGCCAATATTTTTATTTGCTCTAAAACCGGCAGGTATTTTTTGTAACGAAAAATGTGGATCTCGAGGTTTGCTTCAGAAATAACATAGTGATGCTAGAGGAACGGAAAAAAATTGTTCTGGAAACACTGTCCATTTCGCCATTTTCGTGTTCACTCAGCTTAAGTAAGATTCAACGATTTGATGGATTTGCTTCAAAATTTGTCCCTGAAATATGTGGTGAGGGGTTATACCTCGAGCCTAAATCAGGGTAAACTTCAAAATAATCGGTACCTACTTTCCTTTCAACTATTTCACTAAAAGGACGTGCACGCACACGTACCTACGTGTGTTGCGTCAAATTTTGTTTCCGACTACCTTATGTTCAAAACCCGATGCCAAATCAAAATATTTTAGTTTAGCTGCAAAATTACTTTTTATATAACGATTTTACAAAATTTTGTTGCTGTACCAAACTTCGTTCTTAACTTCTGTATGTTCATACCCTGAGTCCCTGAGGCGACATATAGATTTTTTTAATGGAGATACCTCTTAAATGATCGGTACTTGCATTATTACGATTATATAGTATTTATAAAAGAGCAAGTTACGTACGTGCGACCCAGTCGTGTACATTTTTTTATATGGAGTGTTAAATACCACTAGACATCTAGCCTAGCAGTCAATGGACTATACTGACGAATCATACAACTGTTAATAATTAGTGATAGCTCAATAAATAAAAATAAAAACGTTGTGTCAGGTTTATGAGAATTTTGACATTTGCAGACTTATTTTATAGAGATGTGGGTCATATCATACGCATACTCCCTAAGAAGGTTATATCAAAGGGTTAAATTTGGTGCCGAAGTAATTAGAAAGGCATCTAAGATATTTGCTTACGCGTAATGAAACTGATGTTAAGGTGATTCTAGAAAGAGATACAAACATAGGAAAGCCAACAGAATAGCTAAAGGCTAGGCTTTGTGAAGGCTAAGATTGACAAAGTGCAAAAAAAAAAGTCACAGGACACAATAGCTGATATACTGGGCTTAAATGGAATTTTTGTGTTGAGATTAATAAGTCATCAAAATATTCGATGTAGCTTGGAGTGGGATTCTGATTTTCGTTTTCGATTGCACGAACGTTTTGCTTAACGTAACATTGAAAACGAAAGGAATTTTCATTGCGAGAAAGCAAAAAAAAAACTAAAGCTGTTTAATTGACGTTTTTGTTTTTTGCTTTATGAACCTAACTTGCTTCACTGCTTCTTAAACTTATGCAAAGATGAAAAAGGAACAAAAGAAACGAAAGGAGTTAGATGAAGCAAATTTTCGTTTTCGCATGATTTCTTTCGTTTTTTTTTTTTTTTGAAAAGCGTAAGCTATTTTCGTTTTGTTTTTTTTTTTTACAGAATTCCACCCTTGTTCTTTGAGTTCCACAAATTTTGATTGACAACCAAAAAAGACACGCCTAGTATTGATCGCTAGGTATATATGTTATTTTATTAAAAAAAATTATGAAATTAAGAGGCTGTACTTTTTTTTATTAGATGGCGCTAACGCACACCCAATTGGATGATTCAATTGCGTGGATAACATATCTGACCTGACGAATTTCGTCTACTAACGACTCTACGTCAAAACCCACACACAGTATCTTAAGGTCAATTAAATTTTTTGCAATAAATCAAAGCACAAAAGTCATCAAACCTCCAACACCTCGGGCATTTCAAGAAACTAGACTTTTCCAGTTTCGCAAAATTTATTCGTAAATCGTGAAGATCGTATAGAAATTCGAGTTTGCCTACTTACTCTACTTTTTGTTGTGTATATACATTTTTATTTTTTTTTTTTTTTGTGGGTACTTAATATAAAAAAAAATCGAAACACATAAAAACTCAAAGGCAAAACGTAAACAATTTGCGTTTCGAGTAGTAAGTCACTAAAGCAGCAGGTAGCCATTGCTATATAGCCAATTTAGCTGCAAGCCTCTGACCGTAGAGCCATGTTGCCAAGTCTGGCAATAGAAAAGAAAAAAAGAAACACACTAGTGAACGTGGTTTAACCAGTTTTTTACCTCATTTTTTGTTGCACACACACACAAAGGGAGAGAGATTTATGAAAACACCCGTCAGACCTCAGACGTCCAGCCAGAAAGGCGAATTGCAAAGAAACGCAAAATGGAAAAACCGGCCAATAGAAAAATCCACCACTGAGAGTGAAACCGCAGCAATTGCAGTTTTTTTTTTGCACCTCCTCGAAAACGGGTCTTAAGCGATCGTGAATCATCGCATCCATGGGCTACTGCTGGCTGGCAATAATTTCTCCTCTAGGAAGACTGATGGGCTGGGTAGATCAGTCATCAGCTTTCCATCTGATTGATGATCGATTGAGATCATCATCATCACGGATCGTGCAATTTGATCGCGCTGGTGGTGGCGGTGTATTCAAATTTCAAATTGGAAAACCTCAAGTTTTTGAGATACACGAATGTGGGCCAATCGCCGCAGGGTGAGTGGATTTGAATTGATTTCTCATTAAGATTCCATTGGCATGATCGGTGCGGTTTCTGTTTTATGCACGCAGCAGCGGCACCACTCAGCACCCTCGCACAATACGAGTACGATAGGTTTGTCAGTTTGTGTGAAGGAAATTTAATTCAATTGGTGATGGTGTGTGGTGCGCTGATGATGATTTACTGCACTTTCACATTAAACAAAAGGAAGATGCAGCGTGCTTGTACATAGATGGAGACCGGAGAGGCATTCTGTATAAAAAGCATGTTTATGAGTTAGTGCGGCTAACTAGCTATCTGTGGGTTGTCTGAAGGAACATTATTTATGCTGGTCTGGTGAACTGCGGCAGAAGTCAGTAAATGATGTACAGCTCGTCATGTGGCTGTCAGATGTTTTTTGGTATATTTAGTTTTTCATGGGTTCTTGGAAATTTTCGAGGAGTTTGCTTTGACATGTTCTGAATGGGAAATGTCCATAGTTAGTTAGTTAGTATGGACATCAATTTGTAGCTAACATCAGGGGATGTTGTTGATTGAATTTCGTGTTTGAAATTTGTAAAGCGAATACCTTACCTACCTACCGCGTGGATGGAATTTCGACTGGAAGCCATTTTTGTGACATTAGTTGTGTATTGGTCAAAGTCAAAGAAAAATAATCTTGGGGTGTAGGTACCTACTTGATCCTCAAAGGAAGAAAAACCATTCAAGGGCAAAGTTAAATCTGTCTGCGATGATCATGACTGTAGTGTGTTTAGTGGACCTAAAGAGACGACACTTTGCCGACAAACAAATTACTATATACTCTGACAGACAGCCAAGCGGCCATAAAAGCCATGGAGTCAGTCGTTGTCAAGTCGAGGGCAGTAAGTTATTGCAAAAAATTCCTGGACGAACTATCACAAGCCAACAAGGTGACCCTATACTGGGTACCAGGGCATATGTATATTCCGGGCAATGAACAGGCGGATGAGATTGCAAGAAACGTGTCAAAAATGCATGCATCAATGGCCCTAGAATCTGTAAGAATCCTTTAGTAGAACAAACCTACGTTGGAACAATCTCAGCACCTGCAGGCATGCAAAAGAACTATGGCCAGAAGTGAGCAAAAGAGATCCAAATTCATGATCGGACTGAGCCGCAAGGATATTCGCATACTCACGGGGGTCATTTCTGGACACTGTGCGATAGAAGTACACACGGAAAGGCTGGGCATACTGCATAACGACTTTTGCAGAAGCTGCTGAGACATCGAAGACATAGAATCTGTTCGTCATCTGCTTTGCGAATGTCCAGCCCTTAAAAACAGTAGACAGAGGATTCTCAATAGCTTCTTCTTCGATGAACTAGAAGATCTGGATAATGTTGATCTTAAAGAACTCCTGAGATTCATACTCAAATCGGGGTGGTTCCAGTAGGTCAACAAACTCCATACACCCATCGGTTACTCTTAGCACAAACTGGGAATCTGGATACAAGAGCTAGGAATACTTGTGATTAATACTAAATCTAGGTGACTCAAATAAAGCGGTAAATTCTTTGTCTCCAACAGGTATTTAAATAGAAGGTTCCCGTGACTGGACACAATGGACCCAACGGATGGTATATGTGAAGCTGTGGCAATCGCCACAAGAGACCCCAAATACCTACCTTAAATCTGTCTGCAACATTTTTCATGATTTCGCATTTTTTGTTGGTAGCTCGATGTGGGTTTTTGTTTTAATGCCTTTCTGGAGCTCCTCGAGATGCTTGCAGATAGGTGTAACTTTCGCCCTTAAATTGCTGTAATTTTTGATAAGTTTTGCATTTAGTTCTCTCTATCAGACTGGCATTTATTAATCAGAACTGTTAGGAACTTATAAAACACGACCTAGCTGAGGATCCAAATTTATTAATCCGGCTCTTTATGCTTTAATGATCTATGTATGGATGAAAACAGGGTGGAGCCGGATTTGTTTGTGGTTTTTTGGTTGGAAATTGGGTTATTGACTCGAAAATCAGTTTTAAGTTGGCATTGACTGTTTTTAAGAAGAACTTTGTTTTTATTTTCTTAGATCAAACGGATCGGAAGGCACAAGATCAGATAACTAAACTACCGGCCAAATTTTATTGACCCCTGATAGCGTCAGGAAAGGAATAATTCTTACTTTAGATGCATTTCGTGGGTAAAAAAAAAGTGCTGACAATGTTCCTCTGTTCTCCTAAAAACGTTTGTCAAAACGCTTGGTACACAAGTTTCAGTCTAAAATGAAATCTCCCTTAGACGGACAGATATGTTTCCACTGTCGCTTTCCATCTAAAGGAGATCACGGACAGCGACGATACCTGCAATTTGTCAGTTGATCTATTAGTGTTGTAGGGTGCACACACGAGAGTTACTTGATTACTTAATTCGCGTTGTAAAGATTTATTTTTTTTTACTATCTTAACGCGCCTACTATTGTGCCGACTAAAAGTTAGAGACAAAAATTATAAACAGTTGTTCCAAATCAATAGTGATACCTTCATAAAGAAAAGAACGAAACACTAAATAAATTCACTTTTCAAAATGCCCTGCCCTTGCAATAAAAAGGTTGAACGCAGTGATCCAAAAATTCAGTGTACATCGTGCAATGTCTACTACCACCTTGATTGTGTCAAACTACATCCAAACGATGCAGCATATATGAAGAAGAGCAATACAGCTTATCTTTGCACATTATGTAATAAACACCGAAGGAACTCTCTGCGCTCTCCACCACATACTCATCACCTAACACCAGCACACGATGACGTCTTCTCAAAACCAGCGCATCAGTCAGGCGAGCCAGTTCTCATGTCTTCCTGTACTTTATCTCCTTTCTCTATTTCTCGAGGTTTATTTCCTTCTATTTTAAAATTGGCTGAGGTAATACCTATTTTTAAAAAGGGTGATCGGAGGGATTTGAATAATTACAGACCCATTTCTCTCCTTTCAACTTTTTCAAAAATTTTTGAAAAGCTTACAAAATTTCGGGTTATCAATTTTCTTGAGAGAAACTCGTTTTTTAGCTCTAAACAGTTTGGTTTTAGAGAATGTAAATCAACAGAAGATGCACTCTTAGATTTCTGCACAAATGTTTATGATAGTCTGAACCACAAGAAAATAACTGCTTCCCTTTTTATTGACATAACAAAAGCGTTTGATACTGTGGATCATTCAATTCTTTTGTCAAAGTTAGGAAAAGTTGGTTTCAGGGGTTTTATGTTTGACTGGTTCGCGTCGTATCTCAAAGATAGAAAACAAATGGTAAAAATTGGTGATACATTTAGTGAATGGCTTAATATTCACTCTGGCGTACCCCAAGGCTCAGTTCTTGGGCCAGTTTTATTTCTAATATTTATTAATTCTATTTTTGATCTACCATTGAGGGGTAATCCTACGGGTTTTGCAGATGATATCGCTATTGTGTATTCCAACTCATCTATTCTAGACTTGATAGCCGATATTAACCATGACCTTGAAATCCTTAGGCACTGGTTTTCGATCCACAAGCTGGTTATTAGTGATAAGACCAAGTTAATGTTTTTTAATCTTCCGGCTTTTGACATCCTTTCTCCGGATTTTGTCTTCCACAGTCGCGACTGTAAAAATATATGTATAAGCTCCGTAACCTGCCGATCATCTAATAATGATTATACATTTAATGTTGATTTAACATGCTCGACTAGATGCTTCAAGATTGGTAAGGTTCAAAATTTTAAGTACCTTGGCCTTGTCATTGACAACAAAATGAACTGGAATATGCACACTGCGCTCCTTAAAAAATACCTGTCAACAGCTACTTGTATGTTATATCATCTAAGACGCTTTTGTTCCAGAAAACTATTGGAAACTGTATATTATGGACTAGTTCAATCTAAGTTGCAATACGGGTTAGTTTGCTGGGGTGGAACTTACAGCTATAATCTACAACCTCTAATAGTGGCTCAAAAGCATATTCTAAGAATCATATGGAGTAAAAGAAGTCGAGAGCATAGTTTTCCACTTTTTCTTAATTCTGGTATTCTCCCCTTAAAACATCTTTACTTTTACAAAGTCCTTAAAGTATTTTTTATAAGAAGCGGTAACCTCTTAAACCAAGGCTCTACTGTATATCAACTACGAAGTAGTGAGAGAATGCTTGCTGTTGTTCCAAGCTATCATACACATCAGTTCCTAAATTTTTATTCCTCGGTAGCACCTAGAATTTTGAATAAACTTCCTCCAGAATTAAGGAGTAATCCAAGTCTTTTTTCTTTCATTAAAAAAGTTAAAATATGGCTGCTCAATTTTAACTTCGAACAGATCAATAATTTAATAAACTTGGTTATATAATCTTGTCTATATTCTTGTATCTAATATATAATTATAATCTTGTCTATATTCTTGTATCTAATTGTACTTAAATCTTTTCTCTCGTTTGTTATTCTTTTTCTCTTTTGCTTTTACTATTTATTATTGGTATCTCTATTGTAGCACCCTCCAACCAATATTTCTGAACTTTTTAATAAAACACTTTGGCTGCTCACTATCATACATTCGATACTAGTTTCCTTAACTAAAGAATGTATTCTTATTATTTTTTAAACATATAATAGATACTTTGTGAAAAACTCTTAAATAAATTATATTTGAAATACTTTGGCTGTAAATTTGAATTTATTAGAAGAGCATTTCACTGTATATTCTTCTTTCTAAACTATTGTTATTGTTGTTTGAAAAGTAATAAATAAAGAATTGAATTGAAAAAAAAAAAAAAAAATTGAAATTGTCTGTCCAAGGGAGTTGTCCGCTTAAGGGAAGAAATAAATAAAATTAACAACTAACTACCTACAAAGATGCAATAACAAAGAACAATAATTGTAGATAATAAATAATATTCATCAAAAGGCAATACAATAATGTGACATTCACACATTGTTGTTATTTAATTTGACAGCTTGTCAATTCAGAAATGTAGCAGATAGATAGATAAGTCGGGAAAGAGTCTTTTTGGACCTCTATTGTGCCTTCCCTGGTTAGGTCCTCGTACTATAGACCCATCTTTTTACTCTGGAGACAGTCAGGAAGACAAGGATCTTCTCTGGGGGTATGTCAGAAAGTACCGATTTCTTCGCCAAGGATAGGTATACTTTCTGAGACGAAAGAAAGGCGGACATTCCATTAGTATGTGAAGAAAGGATTCATCGCTCTCTAGACATAGGATCCGGTGAGACGTCAATTCGGTGAAGATGAAATTTATACTTGTCAAAATTCTCAGGTTATTTTTGTCTAGATTAATGAGAGAGGAGAATTTTGGTAAGAAGTGTCTGATCCAGCCTTTATAAGCCAGAGTTCATTGCATTCGATTTGAGCCAAGATCTTGATGTGGTTCCTGAAATATTTTCTACTGACACCACAAAAGGTTTCAGTACCGATAAGTGGCGTTGTCGTGCCGACTTTAGCCAGTGAGTCAGCTGCAATGTATATATAGCAACTTGTGACGTAGTTATTTCTTGTACTGTGACGTATTTGAGCAGATTGTAAGAAAATGCAAGGCACTTGTGGCGGAATTGTTAACACAAGCAACGTCATGCACATTTCACATGTTGGTATAGTATAAGCAAAGATAACGCGGTTGAACTATGTACATAACTCTATTTTTGCCAAAAGCAAATAAGGAAAAAAACGTGTTTGTCACATTTGTTACAGGTAGTATTTTACGAGTTGCGTCTTGTTATTGTAAGCCTTAGGGGTATAAATTTTGCAATTTCAAAGCTACATTCTTATTGGCGTCCGTTTAAGGGGCGTGTTCGCCTATGGAACCGTAAAATGTAAGAAATCTGAAAGGCTATTTTTTAGGAAAACATGTGCGTTTGTGTGTATACTGTCCGTCTATGAGAGTTATCCGAAACTGTGAGACCGGCTGCAAATAGAATGAAGCCCACAATTTTCACTCTGAATTTTTCAATTCAATTTTCAAATCGAAAACACCACCTTTGCTGCTGAGTTTGTATCCTGCCTTAGCAGGTGAGGTCTAACCTTTCAGGCTTCTTAGCACGGGTCCCACTTGTGGGACACATAATATAAAGAGATAGTGTACAACAGGTCCGTATGGACCCTAGGTCTTGCTTCTCACATCCATTTATCTTTCTTTTAGGATAAAATGAAAAGGGCATTCAATTTCTATGCCGACCTTTCTCATGAAAATTGACCAAAGGTGGGTCAGTAGGAAAACTCTTGGATTGGAAAACTCTTGATTTTTTGGTTACTAATCTTGGACCCTTTCGCTCTGTAACCCATTACCCTAAACGACTGAGACAAATTGTATTTCTATGAGACTTACAACTTCGCGTTCACATTTTTTGTATTCACTCATAATAGAGTTAGACAGGTTAAGACCATTAAAGTCGGGTTCAACAAACTACACCAGATTCAAAATTAATTGCTTGGTCCAATCTCTTCCCAAAAAAAAGTAAATTACCAAAGTTACTGAGCATTCATGAATTTTTTTTTTTTTAATAACTAATAATTTGCCAACTTTCCTTTTCGTTTGAAAGTCCAACTTGACTTTTACTTATTTTCCGGCAACTGAAATAAATACTGTTAAGAGCATATTACTCCATCTATTACAAAAGAATCTAATCTTTCATTCAATGAAAGTGTATTGGTAGACATTTCCATTTATAACTATCGCTCGGTAAAATTACTTTCACTTTCATTGTTGTGTGCATTAGTTTTAGTTAGATCATTTGGTTGCTGAAGTCTTAAATTTAATTGTTTAATTTCACTTGCTTAAGGTATACAGATAGTTATATAAATTTTAAATATTTACGTTGGGCTGTATTCAGAGGCTCACTTAATATTTTAAGACAGGGCGCAGCGCTGTAAATCATCAAACAAAGTGATATATTTACAACTACTGACACCGACAGTGGTGTACAATGGTTGTCGTAAAAAAAATGTTTACTTAGTAGTAACAGATAGCTGAGATAGCAGAAAAGCATTTATTATAGGTACCTAGTTGGGGGACTTCAAGACAATCAAGATAGTGAAGTCATATTTCGTACGTGATCATAAATGACGGTTCGGCGGTATTTCCCTGAGGTCCAAATGAACTTTTTGGCGAATCTCTGTCTGAAAGACACTGTAATAATTTTGGTCAAAGTGAAGTGGATGTCCAGGTTTTCCAAGAAGACGAAGAATTTCTGGATTGTCCGCATAACATCGATCTTTAAGGCCACTGCAGAAAGAAAGTCTAAAGCAAGGCGCACACCACATTGGTGTGAGGTGTGGTAGTGTCGTGGCGACCATGATTGTGGCTGGTGGAATCGCTAAAGCCTATGTAAACAAATCTAGTCCCGCTCATCAAAGCGGAGTGTTGCGGACGTGGCATTTTGCAGGTAGCTTGATGCCAGTCTTGTGGCACTTATCCCGAACAAGTTTTAATTTTCTAGTGACAAGCCAAGTGACGACGTGGATTTGTAGAGGCATATTCCTTGTAGATGCATATCACTCTGAAGACTTTGGTGAGGACCGACGTGGACTTTGGCATTGCAGCTGTGTATTTTTGTTTACCCGGAAACTAAAAACATGGCAACAACCCACCCAGAATTCAATAGTACGCCATTCCATCGCCACACCAAATGTTCACCAATCCTATGCCACCCGTCACATGGTCACCACACCACTGCCACGCCGCCACTTGCTCATCACTTCAATTTGCGCCTTGCTTAAATTGGTCAAATAACAGCTCAATTGACATCGCAAGGCGGCTGATAACACGATTACCTAACTTAGTTGGATTGTTTGAAACCAAGTCCATGTCTCTAACTTAAGCCCACAAAAATGCGGTAATCATTGCTGTGCAGGACTCATCGTTGACCAAAAATTACGTTTTCTGCATCATTTTCTAAAAAAAAAAAAAAAAAATTTCAATGATGCCTCCGCTCTGAACCCTCACAAACACTTTCTGCACGGACACTTTCTGTAGATGCATTGGCTAACCGGGAATCACGTGTATGATTTGTCATCCAAATTCGACGTAGGTACCTGCTTTAACGCCCAAACTGAGAAGTGAAAATTAAGCGGGTTCTTGTGGGCCTTCAATTGCTGCGTCATTTGGAGTCAAGGGGCGTGGTACCTCCCATAAACACATTAAAAATTTAAACTTATAAAAACACCAACTTAACCGACTTAAATTTGTTGGGTATTCTGTTAAATTTGGTAAAAATTCTGCAAAGGGGCGTGGCACCTCCAATACGAAAAAAAAATCATTCAAAATCTTTTAAAAACCACCGACCTGATTGAGCTCAAATTTTCAAACAATTTTAGGTATTCTCTAGGGAGTATTCCTGTTAAGTTTGGTCAAAATTTGATAATGGGGCGTGGCACCTCCCATACAAAAAAAAAAATTATGCAAACGCTTTTCCTTGACACATCGAAAAGTAGTCGGCCAATAGAGGTGCAACTTACACAATATACATTCATATGTATTTACTTTGAATAGAAAATTGAACGGAACTCAAAAGTTTTCAAGTATTCCTATAGATGGCGCTGAATAACCAAATCTCAAAATTGCCTGACACTGACACTTGTAGCAATTTTAGCCTTGAAATTTGGTAATGGTTAATAGACGTTTATTGCCTGTTCAAACCATTTTATAAAATGTGGCCGGGATAAAACAAAGAGGCTTGAGACTTCTCATAGGAAAACAAAAAAAAAACACTGCAAGCGCTATTTCTCGACATTCATAGGAACTAAAGATGTAAAATTTAAAACATTGATGTGCAGATGGACAAGAACATTATCTAAGTTATACAATTCCTGGGATAAAGCCGGTCGGGTACAACTAGTACATACTTAGAAAAAAATTGTTTCCAAGCTCCAAAGACAATTGAAAACAACATTGGTGCTCACATACTTTTGACACTCACTGTATATCTGCGAAGACTAATAATAAAAAAACCGGAAAACTTTTCCTAGTTGAAGTAATTTTAAAAATAAAATAAGTTTATTCAAATAAAATAAGTTTGTTGTAAAATTAATGCGAATCCTTGTATAGCAATCGATCGAGAATACACAGGTACATACTTTACAATTAGTCTGCAAACTTTCAACTTCAGTCAGCTCTTGATTTCTAAGAAACCCCCTACCACAAAAAAAGACTATTCAAAACCACATTTGCCATAGCAACCATTTCGCAACTTGAGAACTTTTCCAATTAACACCTCAAGTCATCCAGCTGAGTTCGTTCTTAAAACTTTGAATGCCCGCTACCAAACCGACCGGTGCGGTGGTGCTCCTGTCTCAACAATACATAGTACTAAAAACTGTTTCATAAATAATGAGTTTGATAGTTTCCTTCCGTTTTGTGTTTTGTTATTAAAAGACGGCACAAAAAAAAAAAAAGGAATGCAAACAAATCCATCACAACCTGCCACTTTCTCCCGCTCTCCTATTACCCGACTCAAACAATAGCCGGGCAACCTTCTGGAGTGTCCATTGTTTCTGTGCTGAAATGTTCTTTTGTATATAGAAAAGTTTCCGAAAAGTTTCTTCCATTTATTTTTTTTTTTCGAAATGTTGCAGGTGCCAAGATTCTGATAACACAGGCATTACTATGCGCTCATTACTTTATCCTTGCACTTGAATGAGAGGTAACTAACACTGAAACAGCACTTTAAGGCATATCTCGCACGATGAACGACGTCAGAAAGTCCCGAGCAATATTTTCCTTAGTTGTGTATAGGGAACAGTCATGTCGTCTAATTGCTTTAATGGAACAGGCTTCCCTCGGCATCATCAGTCCGATGAGCACATTAACCTAGCCGTGGTAGAAGTTTTGTTTTTGCCTTTCCTGTCGGGTTGCACCTTCATAACTATATACATAACTGGAGATGTGCTTTATTTTTCTTTTTGCATTCCTTGTAATCAGCAGGATCCTTTTTTTTATTGAATTTTTCTTGTCTGGCATCAGAAACAGGAAGCTTACAATTTGATGCTGGTGTACCGTTTTTGTTCTTATTAACTCACAGTGATGTCCTTTTTGGGGAGGGGAGGGTGTGAATGGGGATTGTGCACATTTTTTGTACCCTTATTATGAGGCATTGTTTGTGCACTGTCTGGACTCCACTTTTGTTGGCATCGTGTTCAACTAGTGTGGGAAGAAAGGATGTGAACCTGGTTTTACTTGTAGTAAGACATTGTCTGATGCTTGTTAGAAAACAATGAGGACAAATTTTGCGGTATGTTGCAATGAGCGCATGCCATAAATATGAGTTCAGGGTGTGAGAGTGTGAAGGTTTAAATAGGTGCATTGTACGGTAATGGATTAGAAAATAGGGGGGAGTATCTAGATGTTTGTTTGAGGTTAAGTTTACGAAGGGCATGGACGTGACGTTGTCTGGCTATTTCAGACGAGGCGAGGTGGGTAATATGTTTAATTATTGCCCCTGGCCACAGCTATGAGGCATCCTAAGAATAGATGAGCCCACTAAATATCAATGAAAACGATGAGAGACTGCCGCTGACAGTTGCAATCATGCGAGACAGACCAAGTCTGTTCTTGAACAGAATATTCGTGTTAGGGGAGTTAAAATATTAAAATCTTAAGATTCCCGTAGACTCCCTTTAATGTCAGCAAATCGTGATAAGAACGTCTTTAAGTTCGGTTGACTAGCGTAGATGTGCATTCAGTTCTATAACTTTAGTCACCTTCCAAAAGCCTTTGAAGTCGGGCCAATATTTTGACGATACATTACATTTAGAGGTTCATGTGTTGACACATGAGTCTCTTTTTTTTTTTTCAATTTTATATTCCTTTAATATAATGAACACCAGAAAACTTTCGTGAACCTGATCGTTCCTTATCAGTGTGGCTTCAGGCCATGAAAGCCCACCATCGACGAAATATTCACACTGCGGCAGATCTTGGAGAAAGCAAGACGATAAGCAAGAAGGGAGAACCGATACTGGGCTCGTACGAAAGAAAAATACTTCGGCGAATTTTTTGTCCTGTGTGCGAATAGGGCGAATGGAGCTAGCTGTACCAAGAAGTGGATGCAGTCCAAAAAGTCAAAATAAGTGCGATTTGGCAATAATGCTCCACTTAAGAGGATCTTCGAATTCCAACCCCGAGGCTCGAGGCGACAAGTGTTGTATGACATTGCACGAGGAATAAAATTGATCCCTTTTCTTAGTCAACAACAGCCATTGAAAGGGAAAAACTACCCTCTCGAATAAAGAGAGAGTGGCCAGCGATTTGGTTGTAAGGAGAAGAGCGATTGAGGTAATCTTCTGACAGTCATAAAAGGGTGCGTTCGCTGGATTGCTCGTACTAGCCCGTCAAAAATAATTTTCAGCATTTTACAAGGCAGACCGAACCTCCGTTTCAAAGACCAAGCCATTGTGGATGCCAGAGCGAGATCGCTTGGTCTGGACAACTGTAAGTAGCGTGCCCTGGATCGCAGAGAATGGAAGGCTGCATAGTGTCTGAGGTATAGAGACTCTACACGGGTCGGGAGCCCGATAAGTCAGTAAGTGATATTCTTTCAAGGACAATGTTGAAGAAGTCACGCCTTGGGTAAATCCTTTTTTGACATCGAAGGTATCGGTGAGTTCTTTACCGACCTTAATGAAGCAGTGTGCATTCTATATCGTTATCCTGCACAAACGGACGAGTTTAGCAGGGATGCCAAAACTAAACATTGCTCTGTAAAGCTTGTCCCTATATAAATCCTATGTGACAGCAGCCTTAAAATCTATGAAAAGTTTGGTGAGTATCGATTTTCGGTGCAATAAAGCAGGCTAAGAGTTTCGTTGAGCATAAATTTCGTTCTGCGAGTTAGGAGTTTTGAAATCAATTGTTTTGCAAAACTCCTTAGAAACCTCTTGATGACGTCTTGCCTTCCGTTTTGACACCATCCCTGCGCACTATTTGCTTCAGCATGAGTTCCAAGAAGTCGCATGATAGCGCTTCTCCTTGTCGAAATCCAGTGTATTTTTGAAATAGCTCGGAGGATCTACTTCCAGACTGCACGTTGTAGCGCGTGTTTTTTTAGTGTCACGCGATACAGCTGAAACAGTTTTGCCAGGATTTCGAACATCGCCATATAGAGCTCCTGACGATGTATATGCTGTCATATGCGGCTTTGAAGTCGATAAATAGGTGGTGAGTCACAACTTGAAATTCGTTGGTTTTTTCCAGTATTTGCCTCAGTGTGAAAATTTGGCCTATAGTCGATCAGTCGGTCCGGAATCCACACTGGCACGTGCCAATTAGTGTATTGCAGAAAAGTTTAAGATCCTACGTTGGAAAATATCTTATATGCGACATTAAGAATGTATATGCCTCGAAAGTTCTTGCAAGACATAGGATCGCCTGTTTTTCAGACGGTGTTCAGATATAGCTACGAAATATACCACAATGTTTGCCTAATGACTATTACAATAAAAGTTAAGCTTTGTCAAAACTTCATTCAGTGTTTATTCGTAGCAGTCCTTGAAAACTCGCTCATCCTTAAGAGAATGCTGTGGATAATAGCTTAATAATTCATTCACAACTTACTTTAGCCCCTCCTTGCATCTCTTGATATCTAATATCATCCCCCATCCAGAAGGACCCCATCCGCTGTTAAGTATAAAGACGATTATGAGAACGCGCCACTCTCAGCATCATTGGCCACAGATGTAATTACATTGAGATGGCGTTTCCATTTCCAGAGATAGAGTTGCACTACGTATACCAACCGGAAAAGTGGGAAATATTTTCATTTCTTTTTTCCTAGACTCCTTGGACTGGATGAGATGTCTCTCAAGCGAATATCATTCCACTATAACTGTACGTTGAATATAAATCATATATCTCTAGCTCTTCATGTCGTTTGGCAAACTCCATGGGGTGCACTTTGGCCGCCAGTTTTCTCATTTCAGTTTGAGTGCACTACTACACTTGGCCGAGGGGGGAAAAAAGGATCAAACTTCAGCCTGTCTGTCTGTGAGATTATTCTGCCATTGAGACTATAAAGGGGATGAAAGTTCAGACCAACTCTCCATTTTTCACGTACACAATGACAATCAGACCGCCGCCGTCAACAAAAACTGTAAAAACTACCGTTGCGAATGACAATTTGGCGGAACGTGCATGGTACATCATATCTGTGTGTGTGTATCCTTTTCCCAGAGTATTTCCTATTTCGACTCCGAATACACCATCGCATCAGCAGTAATTATCGTTAAGTAAAAAGCGCTGACAATTCACTGGTAGACTGACTGCGGAGGGATGGAGTGAAAGGATAGGTAATCAGGCGAGTCAATGATAGTAATTCGTACCCCAAAGGCCTCACTCTTTGGCCAACAATGTGTACGGTGATGGTGCATTTCCAAAGGCAACCCTTCCGGGCAACCCTCGTCTGTGCTCGTTTGAGGTGTCAATTAGATTAAACTTGTCCGAAATGCGAGGGATAATTAAAAAAGATACACGTGTACATAAATATAGGTCTGCATTCGACGATACTCAATTGTTGCGGCATGTTTTGCGACTTTATGTGTCTGCTCTGCACTATGCAAATTACATGCGACGATGACGAAGACAATCCCAGTCCAGCCCTAGATCATTATCAGCAGGGGTACGTGTGTGCACGGTGGGAATAATTTCATCCCCATTTGCATTGAATGAATGGTGAGCAGAGTGCCTACCTAGATAACCATTTTCGACACAGTTTGCGTGCATAGTTATGATGTGTGTGACCATTTAGGTTGATTAGATAATTTTTTTTAATTGAATGCCCTTGTTGACAAATTTTCTAAGACAGGGGCGACATGAACGTGAAGGTCTTAAACAAAATTAATTTAGCGGTTGGCACTTTGAATTGTTTGTTGCGAAAATATCTAATAGAATGAGGACGAGAATATAACTTACCTAATTGAAGGGATCGTAGACCTGCATATATGAAGATTTTGTTATAGCCTTACAGAAGTCCAAAACAAGCCAAGTATCGACTATCGAGTTTAGTATAATGACTTATCATCCAACATGTCAAATGACTTCCACGTGATCTTGAGTGCGAAAACCACTGTGGGTCATAATATTGGCAAGCACTGTAAAAGCTTAGGCTTAGAAGATCTCCCAATATTCATGAGAGTCCTGCCAAAGCGAGCCCTGAATATTAAATCATCGGAACTGATTCACATACACTTCAGGTGATCATAGATCATCACGATCAATATGATCACAAAGTTTCAAAACTATAATTTCATGTGAAGTTTAGAAACTGATGGTGATGATGATGACGATCATAGCTATCGTGATGATCGCCAAGCTTCTTCTACTCATGAAAAGTTGATGGTGATCGTCATTGTGATCATGGTGATCCTCTTGACCATAATGATCACCGAACTAAATAAAATTGGTTTCTTCATGGATTATGAAAATGAGGAGGTGATTAGCGATATCTCCGTGATCACCAGGATGTGCCCACTTATGACATGCTGTTGGTGATCATGGTAGTTATTGTAATCATGATGATCAACAAGCTGTATTAAATTTTACGTTCATGGAGTGTTGAAACTGGAAAGGTAATCATTGTGAACATGGCTGCAAATGCTCTAAGTACCTTGTCAATGCTGATCATTGACTGCAAAAGAGGGTTTCATGTTGGTTGGAATTGTAGTGGTTAAAACGTTCACTGTCACAGCTGTCATCTTGAACGTTAGGTCGACGGCTTTTTATCGGTCCCTATAGCTAGGGACGCACACCAAGTTGGTTGGTGTCTTCCACTGCTACGTTGTCTCTCATAGGTGGACTCAAAGACTCGTCGGGCTGGTGCGTTGCTGTCCATACGCTCCACGTGTCCCAGCAATCTCAGCCGTTGTATCCTCAGCTTTTCGAACAGGTCAACGTCACTGTATAGCCCATAAAACTCATCGTTAAATCTTCTCCTCCAAACTCCATAGGATGAAAATAAAATGTTCCCCATACAAACTGAATCCCCCTTTCCTGTCGTTAATAACTCGGGACTCAAGAAAAATTTTCAAAATCTAAGAAACTAATTGTCTTAACTTCTTATATAGAGTACACAAACCGAGTTTGAAATCCATCGGATAGAAAATAAGTGGGCCCCCCTTTCCCCCTTTTCTAGTTGAAATTTCTCCAAACCGCTTCTAAGTGCTCACTTTGGACATAAAAGGAAATATTTTTCAAAATATCAGCTTTTTTGCTGTTAACGTTTGGACTGGGCGTTCGATCACCAATCAGTCAGAACAAACTGTATTGTATTATGAGAAGGAGATTGGACCAACTACATAGTACATCATCGACTTGCCAATTCCTTAATAGTGGGGCAATAAACGTAGGTATGCTAGTGTGGTTTTGTTTTTGTTTGTCGTATCGAGCGATCTCAAAATTATAAACATCTATTTGTAGCAAGATATATTTGTAAGTATATCATTTCACTTGAAAAAATACATTTTGGTTAAAAACTGTTCCAAATGACGTGGCTATAAACTGCATAGCCTATAGCAGTCTCACAGTCTTAAGAAACATTTTAAAAAAAGTTTCATCGAAATATGTCCAGTAGTTTTCGAGTTTTTAAGAGACAACGAAAATTCATACAGTTTTATTATATGTATAGATTATAACCATAGATAAATGCAAAAGAATGTGGGCTTCCCCATATAGTTGAGGCTCAGATGACAAGTACCCCGCTGTTTCTAGAACTCACTGCTTCAAGGTTAATGAATCATTCGATATACCTTCCAATTGACTTGTACACTTTTACCCATTCGACAAGAATCCGCTTAAAACGCTCAAAATTGCTCAACAAAATTGCAAAAGCCCCAACGAAACTATCTTTAAGTTTTTATGGAAAAAATCCTCTCAACCACAATTCATTATCATATCACATAACACAGACACGGTTAATGCAATTTTAACTGCCGTGTCCTCAAACACTTCAACAACTGAACTGTTCCGTCTAACTAACAACTATTTAACAAACATTTTGTTGCTAAACAAACACTCGAAAGAATGCAAAAGTACACCCCTGTAGCACCACTGCACTTGCGTCGTTGAGCTTTAGATACATCACAAGTGTGCTTCAGATGCAATTTGATTAATTGCTGCCGGGTTTTTCTCTCTGTTGTGTTGGCTGGTATTCGAAACCACAAAACACCAGAACAAACAGAACTATTTTTCGAAAACTATTTGACCCAGAAGTAGGATGACGCAGAACTCTGCGTCTGCACTCCATGCGATTACATGCAGGTCTATACATCATGTGCAGTTATTGATGAGTAGATACAATTTTAGGGTTGGTTTGCTATGCAACTTCACACACACCGGGAGTCATTGCGTAGAGCCGGCAGAATCGATTGCAATCGATCGATGGCAGGCAGATTCTTATCGCAGGCTATACACATATCACAGATACATGACGACGACCGTTTGATGTTAAGAGATACTTTCAACATTTGCGGCGGCATATCGGCTTCAGAATGCAAAACGTGAGAAGCAGGAGTGGGAGCCGCATGGCAAATTAAGTGATTTATTCGAGACGGTGTGTTTCTTTTTTTTCTGCACAAGAAGATAAATTAGTTTCGGGTGTGTAGATCGTAGACCGACGAGTATTGTGCCAAAGTGACCTCAATACGTGGCAGGGCTATTAATCATCAACTTGAGTTACGTTACGTCTTTCCCGTGCATCAGATTGTGGGTGATCTCCTCTTCATCGTAATTAATTGAGTTAATTTCTTTGGTGAGAGTTAGTCAGCCAAGAGGGAAGGAAACGTGTTTCGGCCGTTGGTTTTTTTAATTTCAAAATTTAATTTACACTTAAATGTCACTCCAAGTGTGTGTAAACAAGCGAAATTGTTGTCAGTTGGGTTGAGTGTTGTGCGGGTTTTTTTTTGGAAGATGATATCATATTCTTGTATGAAGAAATGCGAAACGACTTGCGGATTCCGCAATGCATGGTAGATGTTTACCTAAGATGCTCGATCGAGGTGTGATGATGTACCTAACGGGCACAAGGGGTGGCATTTGAATGCATTTAATTGTTGATGTTATTGAGAATCAAAATTTAAATGGAGCCTGTAGCCAAATGATAATAATTGAAGACATACATATGACATATAATAAGATAGATTATATAGCGCTATATAACGTCAGCGACAAGCTATACGAAGATGTTGATTATGGCTTATGAGACGATAGAAGCATAAACATCGACGTTATAATGATGATGATAAATTTATTGTTGCTGTGTAAGAATGTTACGGTGACTTTTTTCAGTGCTCTCGACTTTCAAATGCTGACATACTTCAGCAGTGTTTTTTTTTTTGTTCTTTTAAATACTTTTCTCAGAAAAGGCGATCGAGCAACGCTTCAGCAACGCTCCGAGATACCTGCAGATGGATGCTCGTTTTTCACTTAATTTTGTTGTTTGTAGTATGGAAGTATGTCCCCAGAAAGCGAGTTCTAAAGTTTCATTGTCCTGTAGCCAAATGAGTTTTGAAAAAGTATAGTCCTAGCGGGTGTTAAGTCGCTAATATGTCACATTTCGATGAATAAGTTCCTCTAAACATCTGCCATGGTTAACGCTCGTATCTATCCTCTTTTTTAGGGGATTATCCCTTTTTTCTAAGTCAAAGAAACTATCCTCTGAAAATTTCCAAAATCCCTTTTTTATCCTATAAACTCCTCTCGCAGTGGGGCCTTATTTCATATTTGAAATTGGGGTATTATTTCATTATGAAAAACAGCCCCAATTTTGGGGTGATTTTTCATTCTTAGTTTGGGGCAATTTTTCATTGGGGCCTGAATTGCTTCGTTCAATCGCTGCAGAAGACACATAGATATAAGAAGAAAACCAAAAGTGGAGAAATTATTGCTATCGAAAACGATTCAGATGCGAATGACGACGACACGGCGATGATGGCACATTGGTTGTTTATTAAACACATATGTAATTTAAAGATAATAATAACTTATTAAACACAATTTACATTAATTGTTGTATTGATATTATTATTGAATTTCATCAATTTCAATGCGAAAACAAGTTAAAAACGTATCCCCTATATATCCTCTTTTTTAAATTGCGATATCCCTTGAAATCTCCAAATTTCGGGCATTTATCCCCTTTTCTATCCGCAAAAAGATGTTAGATGTGTTAGCCATGGTAGTACCTATAGAATGGTTAGTTCTGCGTACCAGTTCTTATAGATTTGTGTGGACTCTCCTATTAGTCGAAAAGTTCGTCTTTATATGCAACCAAATAGGTTAAGAGAATGCTTTAAGGTCGAGCTCGGTATATAAGGAGCAATATTTGAGACCTGGTCTAACCTGTGCTTTATAGAGAAGGAGAAGTTGTTTCAAGCTAAAAGTACCCCAGGCACACTGTTCGAGAAGGAAGATCTGCCTCAAGAGGCTAATTTGCTTAGGACCCGATCAAAAGCCTTTGAGATGTCTAAGGCAACGCCTTTTTGATTCGCCGGTATTTTTCTAATGCCTGCTATATAAGTCGGTTACACAGGTTATCAGGTCTTCAGTAGATCGATGACTGGGAAATCCATATTGCCTGTCATTTATTAAACATAAGCATAGAAAACAAAGCTATTAGACGGTAGCTTTTGGGCAAACATTTTCTTCCATTTTTGAGAATCGATTAAATGCGAACGGTCTTCCAGCTATGAGGAAAGGTCTTCTGCAAACTCGGGTGCACATTTTCTAGTACTTTACATTAATTTCGTCGGTTCCCATTGCAATTCTACAAGTCAGCTCCTTAAGGATGCGTTAAATTACTCGTGGTCCGTCATCGATGTTTCCAAACCCCTGGCGATTCCAATTGTATCAATCCAGTAGGACAAAGTCACATGTCCTTCAGTCCCAATTCATCCAATTGAGGAATGAAAAATTTATTGATTTTGCTTATTTGGCTCTCGCCGTTCTAAAAAAAAATGGTCGAATGTCTCCTCTAGCATAAAAAGCACACAATGGCTTTTGTCCATGAAGAATTACTCGCATGTGCCCCCACAGTTTGTTTGGTAGAAATAGGCCTTGTCGTTTATGATTGCTTCTGACGCAAAGAAGTCCACTTCGTTCTTGAAATACAGGAGGGAGGGGGCGTACACGCGATTCATTGTCAGCGTCCATCAGTTGATGGACTGTCTGCTTCGCAAATTTTAAAGAAACAGCGATATTCATGGCCGAACGATGGGTACAAGCCTTACAGGGCATTCACTGCTCAGTTTTATTTTTGTCTCTAAAAGTTGTGCAGCTAAACGCATCATGAAAGGACATGGCCAGGTGGCCATTGAAGCTGACACCAAATTCAAGTTTCGCAAAAATCACAGACGAATTGTTCGTCACAAACATGTTGTGGATTGGCTCGTGACATGCTCGTATAGGAAAATGCCAAACCGAGAGATGTCAGTCAACCTCAACATAATATTGTTAGGCCAGCTGTGTTGCACGCCTATCATCTAGCTCTAACAAAAGGCCACTCATTATTATTCGCCTCCATCTTTTTAGTAGGTACTAATATTCTGTACGAGACCTAAAGTTTATATTTCTAAACCTAAGAGTATACTTAACCATCCCATCTATCCTCCTTTTAGGAGGATGATCCTCCTTTTTTAAACCAAAAATGTCAAAACATTCAAACCTCCTTTCTAGCCATAAATCCTCCTTTTACCCTCCAATCATCCTCCTTTCCTATCGAAATTAGAGTATGAATCTTTTCAACGAAAAATCAATTCAAATTTTGCACTTATGAAAGGTTGAAAAGAGTTTCAATCCTGAAACAGAAATTTAGAATTGATTAAAAGTCAGTGCTTCATTCAAGTCATTAAAATAACGTCAAAAAATTAGCCTAATAATTTTTATTACCTTGCTTCCGGAGCAGGAACAATTTATAACAGATGAAAACTCGTTTTCCATCACATAATAGTGTCAGAAAATTATCTGATCTGAAAATTATCTTTGTTCGAAATTCAAACTGGCAAAGACAATGGACTGTACCTAAAACTTAGATTTAGACCTTTCCTTTTGTATCTTTTTCAATTTCATATCGAATATATTGCTAAATTAATTAGGGATTTTTTCTCAATGAACAAAACAAACTTAAAACTAAATACTAACTACGGTATCAAATTCATTATCTATACAGACTCTAAATAAGATACAAGGAATGCAGCATTTCGTATTCAGTTCTGTAATTAAAATTTAATTTAAAAATATTTCTTATCATTAAATAGCTATCCTTCTTACACTCTCCTTTCGGAAAACTAAAAACCTCCTTTTTGGTAAAATTTGGAAGGAAAACCCTCCTTTTTGACGAAATTGAGATGGGATGGTTAAGTATACTGCTTGTGATAACTCCTATACTTCGAAAAGAACTGACGCTTCCAGCAGCCTATCTATATATAAAGTGTGTCCCATAATGCACGCAATATTTGAATTTTGCGCCATTTAATAGTACAGTGATGCCAACGAAAAAAAAAGATAAGAATAAGAATGTGACAACTGACAGTTCGGGGTTAGTAAAAATGGAGCATTATACGAAAGAACAAAAGTGATGAAGCTCATTCTCATCTTTATGGCTTCGTTAATCGTCAAAATTGTCGCATTTGGGGTTCTGAAAACCCACGAGTAATTGTTGAGAAGCAAATGCATCAACAACGCGTGACTGTTTGGTGCGGATTTAGGCTGGAAGCATTATCGGAACATTCTTCTTCGAAAATGCGGCTGGTGGGGCAGTAACAATTAATGGTGTTCCTTATCGTGACACGATAACCCAGTTTTTATTGCCTAAATTACAAAAATATGGATGTGACCAACATGTGGTTTCAACAAGCCACATGCCATACAGGCAGAGAAACAATTCAATTATTGCATGAGTCATTTCCTAATCGTGTAATCCGCCGTTTTTGCGATCAGAATTGGCCATCCAAATCTTGCGATTTATAAGTTGCTTAGATATAGGTGGACCCCCCATAACTCTCGAACCACTGCCAACGACCTTCAATAATCTAGGGCAATAGCCATACGGCTATAGGAGAGTTGTCGTGATTGCTCTAACCTAGAGAAGTCCTGGATGAATTTTAAAGATCATCTTGATCTTATTCTTACGTTCGTTACCTACACAAATCTCATGACCCTGGGTAAAGGCTGAAACCAACGCACCAAATTATAGGCTTAGTTTAGCTTTGACATCAAGTTTACTCCATCTGATAACAAAATAACCAAGCAGCCTTCCATGGCTTACATTAGACGTGATTCTACTGGTTTTATGAACAGACATTTTCGGATAGTGCCTCTTGTTCGATGTCTTTGAAGTCAAAGGGGAGTTTTACTTAAATAGGCTGCAGTGATCCTCAGCGAGGAAGGGCATCACCATAATATTCCCCAAACCTTAATCAGTAAAACTTTAATAGTAAAACCTTTAGGTACTTTTGAAGCACCTACGTTGCAGACAACTCTTTGAAACCATCGCATCCTGTCACCAAATTTGATGTGAACATCAGTTAATGTAGAAACTCATTTCCAGCATTATATTTGTGAAATCGATGCTCCTAGTGTTAGTAAGGTTTTGCATATATAGGTGCATAATTTAATCCTATTTTAGAATCACCTACTCAATCACGTTGCGAATCGCAAGCTCTCCACTCTCTCTCTCTCATGGAATCGTTTGATATCTTTGCGGTCTTTGTGACAAATTAATTACCCGACACACAATTTGATCGTACATGCAACATTCACTTGACCATAGCATTTCTTTGTGCAATCAACTTTCACCCTTCAAATTGCATTATACAAAGACATCCCCTTCAGTTAGAGATAGATATACAAAAAGTGTTAGCCGCAATGTCCCGTGACGAGAAAATTTCCGCTGAATAAACGACAATGGGAATTAGATCATGTGTGTTACAAGATGCTACCCTTGAGAGATGCGCCATACCCAGCATTGCATCATCACATTAGCTACCTGTCAGAGAAATATAATTTCCTTGCCATTGAAGTGCAACAGGGAGGAAAATTCTTCAAAAGACTAGATGGGAAAGACAACAAAGAGAAGAAAAAATTGCATTTAAGGACCCTTGCCCTTGCCAAAAATGTATGAAAATTCGATTTGGATGTCTGCCCTGGAAGATTTCCCTGATGTCCGTCGTTTCTATATACCAATGGGGAAAGGCGTCCCTTATTTTTTGTTTGTCGAGGGGAAAAAAATAATGCGAAGCAGTGTACTTGATTAGATTTTCGGGGGTGGTTACCCCCCGAATTGTGGGTGTGGGCTGTTGAGTCACTATGGAATGGGTGAAAACTTAATCATCCACTCGACGAGGGGTTGCATTGATATCATGTTATATTTGGTTAGTTACCATGAGGAATGGTAGAAGGACTTGCATTCGTTGGTCCCCACGAAATGATATGAATCAAGAATTGGTATCTGATGGCTATGAATGTTACGTGATACAGAGACATTATTATAGTTTATAAGGGGACCCGGCATGGGGTTACAATGGTGCAAACAAAGTTATATCAAAGGTAGACAGAGGTTTTCATTTTACAAACATCTGTTGAGAGGTTGATATACCTACTCTTGAGACTCATTTTTGTGAACACAATATGCTGTCCCTGTTAGGCATCGCAATAATGAGTATTTTTCTTTTGGCGGAATTGATTTATCTCTGTACAAGAAAATAACAATTATTTATTTAAGAAATTAAGCAAAGGTTACGCATCCACAATTTCCCCATCAATTTGTATCTGACAATAAAAAAAACTAACAAATATGTGTCGCAAAACTTTCAAACTTCAATTATAGACGATGCAAATAGCTAACTCATTGTTTACACGGTTTGCTAACCTCAATCGTGTGGAACTGGATTAATGATTGTCATCTGAAAGATGACTTAGCGTTAAAATCGATTATGAGTGAAGTTGGAAGTAAAGTAAATAGAAAAAAAAAATCCGCACAGTGTTAGTCTCTAATTTGGCTTCAAGTTTATATAGACGAACAATGAGAACGACGCTGAGATCGTACATCCGTGCATCTGTATCTGTAAGTAGCGTGTATGAAGTTCATAATGCGGAATTCTCAGACTCTGATTCATGAGATGCTTCATTTCACGTCCGCATACTGAGACGAGATGTATGGTGTTTTTGTTTTTTATAAATCTAGCTCATTGTCAGAAAATAGGTTGTTTTTTTGCATTTGCCTGTGTGAAGCAATTTGCGTGCAGTTAGAATAAGATGTTCCTGTTCGGATGAGATGATCGAAAATACCTAGATTTGAAAAAGTGGGGTTATATGCAATAAATATATTGTTTTTTTAAGTGCGTACCTACTCTTAAGTGTCCCATATACGGTATAGTTATATTTACTGCACAAACCCATCAGCTATTTCCAACACAACTTTCTTTGTGATTATTTCAGAGTTTAAAGGTTGCACAGGAAAATTATTCTCTTTTTTACTGCATTGTCCCTCCGGATTGTTAAACTCGAAGACTCTACGAGCAGCGCGGGGCCATTGGTGTCCATCCGTAGCATGTAGCCCTAGGCATTTTAAACGCCCAAATGCATAGTTGTTGTTTTTTTTTTGGACTAGATCTATGTAGTTGTACAGCTCTTTGAACGGTCTCCTCCAAAACGAAGAAGTTTTCCCTCAAACCGGCCAAGCATAAAGCATGAAGAACATCCACTTTTGAAAGGGTACAAGCTTCAGAAACGTAAAGCGGAGATTTCTATAGAGACTCCTAAGTTTTTTGCGGCAGAGGGCTTGCCTACAAAAGTTGTCTTAACAGCCCAGAGAAAGAGCAATATAACTCTACCATATTGCTCTCTCTCTCTTGTTCGTATGATTTCTGAGGCGATATCACTTTCAGAGTCGACGAAGATAAAGTCCCTTACTAGGTACCCTAAAGTTATAGCTGTCCATTGTGACGTTCTGCCCGATTAGTGTGTCCCTTCTTATTGATAGCATCGTTTATGATCGCGCCTGGTGAAAGCCTACACATTTGTATTTACAAGTATTTTTCTTACAATTTTTCTACTTCTGTCCAAATACGATATTTGCAAACGTGAAAGTGACAGCTCGCTGAGTTCTGCCAATGATGCCAAAGTGAAAAATACTTGTAAATACAACATTGTAAGTTGTAAGAAATAGGCAACTAGTGTTGGCTTGTTTTCTGAAGTATGATGCTGAAGCAGTCGCATGACAGCGCGTCGCCTTTTCTAAACCTTTTTTCGATATCAAAGATATCGGTGAGATTGTTTCCGACCTTTATCCATCACTCCATCCCATCGTCATTCTTCACAATCTGACAAGTTTCAGAGCGATGCCAAAGACTAGATATATCTGTATAATTCGTCTCTATAAAACCGGCTCGGCTAAGTGGCCGCCCCTAGAATTGATGCCCATTCGGGCCCGATTTATGGCATTTTCCATCACTCTTTGCCAAAACGTCCGGCGATAGGTGTTCGCATTCTTGAATGATATTTTCTTTAAGGGCTTCAAGAGCATGAAGCTTGTTGTCATAGACTCATGACTTCAAACAACTTGATGATACTCCGGGGTCCTCTGCGACATCTTCAGATTTATGAGACTTCAAAGCAGTATTACACTGCTTTAACACCCTTCAAAGTATCAGCCTCAGGAAAAGAACCAAATTATGATCGGTTGCTAGCCATGGGCGATTTGAATAAAATGAAAAATCCGACGAGTTGCCCAAAACAGGCTCAGAAACTCCCTTTCATCGCACCGGAACCTTTCTGCTCCACCACCAAATCAGCTACAAATCTACGAAACACATCTCATATTGGGAGAACATCCCCGGTCTAAGACAGGCCAAACGAGATATCCAGCCATATCGAGACAATGCCAACAGGATCTTAAATCCCAGTTGTATCTTGTAAACTTTATAATCGTCTTCCTCCTGATATAATACTCCTAAGATCCTATCACATATTTATAAGCAAACTTAAATCATGGCTTCTTGAATTCAATCATGATGAAATCGAAGTTTTGCTCACATATATCGGATAAAAATATTGCCTCAGAAAAAATAAAAAAAGGTATGCTGTACATTATAAATTATACTAAAGTAAACTAAATATTGTCACCCCACACTGATTATAAAATTTTAAATTGTTAATTAATTTTATATTTTTGAAGTGACATTTAACACCATTTATTGCTTTACCTAAGCAGAATAAAAAATGTACTTAACTATTCTCTATTGTGTAGAAGTATGAACCTAAATTAATGAAATTGTTAAGTATTTATTTATTAAAGAGAATAAAAAATTAAAAAAAAATCTGAGTAGGTCTGACGTCATGGCCAAAAACGGAGCAGAGCTTCCACAAAATGAAACAATTGAGGGTATAAGACCACCACAAGTCGTGGCCAAAGAGATTATTCTTGAAAAACCGAAAGATAGGGATAACCAAAGATGGGCACATATTGAAAGGCACAGGGTACCAAAGGCTCTGTAGCCTATGTACATTAGATCGAAAAGAAGTCTGTAGAACTCTTAAAACACAACAGATCAACGTTACGAATGGCTACAGGGATACTCTCGTCGCAAGCCCTTCTGAGGAAGCACGCTAAGAGATTAGGTTAACACGGACACTTGCAGATATTGTGAGGACCTAGACTACATGTCGCAGAGGATATTACTCATCTTCTCTGTGAATGTCAAGCAATTGCTTGGATTCGCAGGATGCACCTTGGAAGGTACTATGACAAACTTACTATTATGACAAACTTAGCCCCTATACAACCTAACCTATTCTAACCTAGGATATGAGAAACCTAGTAGAATTTCTCGCAGGATATCATGGTTTGCAATACCACCTCAGCAAAATGAATCTAGCCGACTCCAGCAGAGTGCCGGTTATGTCTTGAAGAAGACGGAACCACTGAACGATTTATATGTGAATCTCGAGCCCTAGGTATGTGGAATTAAAAGGAAGGTCTTCTTAAGGGACCAACTGAACAATATAAAGTTTATAAAAAAACAGTGAAAAGCTAGCCTAAACTCTCTTTCAGTACAATTGATTTTGGTCAACGTGCGGCTTTATCGCCTAGGCGTGTCAGAAGGCTCTCCCACGATTACCCTCAAACCAAAATCTCTATTAACAAAATCTCGCATTTTTTAAATAAATCCCGAATAACAAAATCTCGCTCTAAAAGATAGAAATCTCGCAAATTATCAAATAGCCAAACCTCGTACTTACTTCAAATCCAACAGGGGGGGCTACATGCCTTCCATACATATGCGAGATTTTGATTTGTGAGATTTTGAAATTGCGAGATTTCAATATGCAAGATTTTGAACCCAACCATGTGTTACTGAAGCTCGAATAAATCGTACTTTTACTTTATATCTAAATGTCAACGATATGTTTAAAACATTCACAGAAGTTATAGATTCAAAGAAATTGAAACCACTTGTCGAAAAATACCTTTCAAAGTAAGCTATTAATATGTTCTTATTAAAATCCTTACAACTATCATGTCGAGTCATTTTCCCCATTCAGTCTACCAGTGTTGATAATAAAATTGCATTTAATTTTAAATTACAATTTAAATACTATTATTACCGGCAATTTAAGGAAAATGCTTTCGAAGCGATTACCCCACAAGTTGTGGTTGAAAAAAGGAAGCACTAGGAAATGTGACAATTAGGTGGGCAACCTAGCGTAATTATCAGTCTTTCTCTTTTCACTCTTTCGTTGGTAGAAATGTAATTTGATACTTCAAAACAAAATAGAAAAAAAAAAAAATAAAGAGAAAACTATCGCAACTATGAGTACAAATTATGCCTTTTCGAAAGACGCCAAACTTAAAAGCTAACACGCTCCCATCAAAACGCTAACACAACACCAAGCAACAGCTTTATTTCGAGTGGAAAATTACATTTCCACGCTACCGCCCGGCCCTACCTCCGCTGGGCTTGGTAATGGCGGCTGTTGTGTTAATTTGTTGAGGAATTATTTCCGGAAAACAGCAGTGCAATGGGTTTTGAGTTTCGTCTTTCCTTCCTTTCCCCCCGAGCGCGCCATTTCAGTTTTAAATGCGCTGCAAATTGCAATTTGAATTTTATATCCGAGTAGGTATATGCGCAAGTGTTTTTAGTTTTTAAGTGCAATCGACTGTGCACTGCAGTGCATAATGAAACAATGGAGCAGGCAAGGCGGGATGGGCGCGATTTCGTTTCTTTACGGTTGAGATACATTTGGTGTGTAGGTATGCGCGCTTCAGTAGGCCAATAGGTTGAGAGAGTTGCACGAAAATGTGTTGAATTAATTGAATGCTGGTGTAATCAATGATTTCTAGGAATGTGTATAATTATTATATCCAGCGAGACACAGCCAAAGTCTATTCTGGATTGTCATGGGTTACCTTATCCATAGGGATAGATTCTTTTTTTAGTCAAATTGTGATGCTTATTGTATCGTAGGTCGCAGATTGGTATAGATACAGATACAAAGCGATTGTATATTTGCAGATAATTCTGGGGACTCGAAATAAACACTTCGAATGGCGAGTAAACGAAGAATTCACGCACAGCCATCAGCAAGCGATCATATTTAACATGAGCAAAAAAATAAGCGTCCCAAACGTACATAGGGCCAAAGTGTAAAGACACCTACTTCAATAAAGACGCAATGATGGATACCGACTTTATATTCAGCAGCAATGCCTAGAAGATCAGCTAGTACAGGGGCGGACCTTGTTACTTTGGAACGACGCAGTTAAAACGCTCCGAGCAACGTACGTCAATGCCCGATTCTAGTGATCTAGGGGAAGGCCAGCATTTTAGGAAAGGCTAGTTATAGGCTATAGGTTAGCAAGACGTAATTTGGAAAAGGCCATCAACAAACTTAAACCCCTAGTGGGCGGCTTAGGATGAAGAAGCTGGATGGTAGTAGGTTCCCACAAATATATAGCCCGACAATACTAAGGAGAGCCTTCTACTTTGATCCTGTCCAACTCGGAACTATATACAATGCATGCATGAAAGATAGGCGACAACAAAGAGCCTCCGGATCTTATGGCATATATCGAACGTGACACTCAAAGCGGCCGTACCTTTTTTATTGCAACAATACAAAGGTGTCTTAAGGATAGGGTCTTCTCTTAAACATGGAAACTTCAAACACCAGAAGAACCGGCTTCGTTAAGGCCAATGTGTCTGCTATAGGTACGACAAACTGCTCGAGGTGTCAGAGAATAAATGGGCTCTGTATGAAGACCAGTATGGATTCAAAAAATCGCCTTAACCTTTGATGTTATAAAGTTAAGGTGATCGCTTTTGCCGACGATATCGCCGTGGTTACTTTTGGTATATCCATCCACGAGATGAGGGCACAGATGAAGCAGTCTTCAAAATCAAAAATTGGCTAAAAAGTCTGCCGACCTAGAACTGGCTAGCTGTCTTAATAACCGGCCGAAAGACAGTAGAATATGCATGGTATGCCAGAAAGATTCTGCTTCCAAAGCAGCCTGTGTTATTTTGTCAGCGATAGATGCAAAGGATGTACAGTAGGCGAACGGCCAACTGGCAAGAATTCATCATTACCAAAAGGGTAAAAAAGAAAACATCATAACATCTGTAACACTCTTGCAAGCTACATAGATGTGATAACATGTCAAAAGGCAAACGGGCCCACAAACCGATCCCCGTCATCGAGGTATAGACAACGAGAACTCGCGAGGACAGGAACTACCCATTTACGCAGTTCCTGACCAGGCACGGCGGCTATTGAAAATATCTCCACAGATTTGGCTACGATTGCTCTACTTTGTGCCCCGAATGCCCTAATTAAGAAGCAGATACGGACCATGTATGTTCGATTGTAGACGCTTTGCAGGTAGAAGAGCGAACTTACTAAGACTGCAGATTCGAATATGTGATATTTTGAGGTAAATAGGGGACTAGTTTTAGATATGTCCCTTCATAATGAACGAGCTAAAATGAGTCAAAAGACTACGAAGAGTCGAAGTAGTGGACTTAGAATGAGTTGTTGCTTCTAACTCGTGAAATTTCAACTTCTCCTGAATAATGTGAAATTATAGATGCGATTCAGCAAACTGTAGTATGGAATCTTAAAAATTTTAGAAAAGTCTCTGTAAGGCAAACAAAACACCGCAAATATGTCAGAAATTATTAATTATCTTCAACAACTTCTCGAATTTCGGCAAACTTTAGTTTACATTAAGAAGAAGACTAGTTTTTAACAGCTTTACTGTGATGCCTTAGGTCTCAGAAAAACGTTTACTCCGTATTCAAGAACAAAGATCTGGAAAGCGTAACGAAAAATGAAACGCTAAATTATCGTTTCAATAAAACTTGTCTGAAAGTGAAAGCGTTACGAATGTAGAGAAACGCACCCATTACACCACTGATGGTTTCTTGCGTGAATAGGGTTCCCTACTTACAGCAAACGCGTTTCACTTTTCGTTACGCTCCTATGACTCTACATGGCCACATACCCTAAAATAGAAGTAGAAGTTCTACTAAAAATTCCCAGAAGTTTTGAATGCACAGCTCCATTTACAAGTGACTAGACAATAAGTTGTTTGACAAAAAGTTACGAAAAGTAGTCTACATCTAATGTATCTCATTTTGACAATGTATCTCATTTTGGCGTCTAAAAGTCTAGAATTTTATAAAGACTCATGAATGATGATGACATCACCAACGTCCGCACGTTTTCTTAAAAAAAATATCCATCTACACCTGACTGACATAAAAATAAAATAGAACAAATGACTTAAAAATCCATACAACCATCAAACAGACGCACGGCATAAATCATAAACCACGTTCCACAGATTTTTTAGATCTTTCAAGTCACTTTAATTTACCCTTGGAATCTGTCAAAAAAAAAAAATCTTGAATTATCAAATTCTTTCTCATGTTTCATCTTCGTTCAAGAAATCCGCTTTCGTCAGCCGAATATCTGACCCAAAAACCGGCTTTCACTCTCCACCGCCGGTAATTCGCTAAATGTATTCTATATTCATATGTATCCGCAATTCGCATCCAGAATCTTTTGTTTGCAGTATAGATTAAGGCAGATATGCCAAAATTCGTTCTCGTATGGAAATCGTGCTTAATTCCCAAATTACCTCCACATAGGACCCAACACAGCAGAACAAAATTACCCAATGCAAAGGGTAGGTACTCCGCCAGATACGGCGTATGGATCTGTATTTGAACGGGAAATTGCCGCTTGACAAAATTAACGACAAGAGAAACAATAAAAACGGGACTGTATCTGTAGATACAAAAAACTCGAATTAACCGATTGCTTACAGCTACAAGTGCGTACTGCAACGCGTCGTCGTTGTCGCTGTCTGAATTTTCCTGATTTACTAGTTCCCTCTTGGTGCCGTCACCACCTCACGCTCTCTCCATTCAACATTATTGCGCAATGCAACAGCATTAAGATAAAACAAAAAAAAAACTTCTTCGTCAACTTCTTTGCTGCAGCTTAACATGCAATTGCATCTGGATTGTACCTACAGATACGCGAGGAGTAGTCATAGTCATACTGGTGTCTGGTACTCTCTGCCAGCAAGCAGCACACAACCGGAGGTGATCACGTCTTAGCGTCTGGGACTCTGGGTTTCTATCTCTATTCCATTGACTCCAGCTAGTGGCCATGTGATTACTACAGATACTCTACTGAGTTTCCCTTTTTTTCTTCTCGAATCTCCGGCACGGCACCCCTTGCTTCCCCAGCACTCTAGGTTAATCTGTATATCTTGCGTTCGTGTTACCCTCAGCTAATTAATCTAAATAAAGTAAATCGGTACTTGGCTGCACAGCAGAGAGACGAAAGTATCTCGTTCGAGTTTTGTGTAGTTACACACATAAACGGGAAGCAATTTAATTTGATTTTTTGTTGTTTTTTCGTAGTTGGATGCATGTACAGATACTTTATGCTGCTGCTGCGGAATTTTTGACTCTGCAGAGGCATTTAAGGAAATTAACAGTCGAGTCAGAGTAGTTTGTTTATTTACTTTATAGCTCGATTTGGAGATAAATTTATCATCCAAAATGTATCTAAACATTTTACGAAATTGATTTCACAAAATTATTTGAGATATTTTGAACTTTTGCTCTCAAAATCATTCGACCATAAAGCGGGGATACAGGTACACGTACATTACATGTTCATATAGCTCGAAAGAAGGTTACTAAAGCGTGTCTCTTTGATGAGCGTGTAACCTCTAAATAGGTATACGTAGTTTTATCTGGTTTCGAAGCTTGCTTTAGGTCCCTCTATTGAACAGGTTTTTTATTAAACAAATATGTGGATATTTTTATTTTTAATTTAATTTAATTTATGGCACCAACACATCAGTGAACTGCGTCAACGATGAGACTTTTGTCTTCTGATTAGCATCTTTTTGTAATTTTTAGAAAATTTATTTGCTGGGAAGTGTTTTATTTTTAACTATAGTTGAGTGGATTAAGTTTGTGGTCGTTGAAACAGTGCTAGACGGGACTATTTATGACCTTATGCGTGTGTCATTAAGTCATGAATTCATTTTAAATTTTTGCAGATAAGCTGCAGCGCATATCACCGCAAAATATGTCATAATGTGATATAATGATTATTTTAGGTGATCTTATTTGGAGCGTATTCAAGGGGAGGCCTTTCCAAAGGGGCCTGTGTTTTAAAAGGCCGAGTGTAGAGTTATCTCTGTTAATGATGCTGTCCATATCGGCAAGAAATTTTAGCTCAGTTCAGTTACATACAAAATGAAAAAGGAAACTGAGTATCTTATGTATAAATATTATGTACAATATACAGCCACAAGAACTCTCGAAACCCCTTCCAGCAAGCTTTATTTTAGACGCAACTTAATTTTTGTACGATTTGTACTTCTGTGTGGTTTAAGTCCACTGTCCTGTTTGATCGACAGAAGTCCAAATCGATACCAACCATATTTTTATCGACCTCAAGGCCGCATATATGACAACATGCCGAGCTATACAGGCCTATGTCTATCTGTGATGATAGAGAACACTCGCTCCTCAGTCAAGCGTTATAGTTATAGACCTTCGATGTCAACAAATTATTTAGGCAGGGTGACGTGCTGTCATGTGATATTTTCAACATCATACATACTTGAAGGGATTGTGTATGAAGCTCAAGAGTCAACACAAGGTACGATCTTTCAAAGGTCTGTTAAATTTTTTGCATACGCCGATGATATTGACATAATGGGTAGAACACAGTGAACTGTCACTAAAGCTGAAATTAAAGATATGGTTCTTTGCTGGTTTAAGGGTAGTGATGCGATTACATGAGAACACAAGCGTTCCCACTCTAGCCTCTCACTATCAACTCCTACTCTCACCTCCACGTTGGTGACTGGTGGGTGCCTAGTACCTCGACCTGAGATGGGGTAACCAACCCCTGTGGAAGATCGTTGGTGGCAGCGAACGAGAGAGGGGGGAGGAGTGTCTACGCACTAAGACATTTCCTCTTGTTTCAGGCGGCAGCGGATGAATTCCCTAGATGGAATCAACGGTGGCGTCTACAGTTCCAGTCAGGTCGAACTAAAGTGTAATCCCTATATGAGCTGCTTCGACTTATTTGGATAACAGGTCTATAGGGATCTCCAATACTGAGCCAGGGTGTTGGAAAAGAGTTGGTGGCGGATGAACCCTAAATGGGTCAACGGCAGCGTTCATATCCCAAAATTGGGTTACTGACATCGGAATGTCCGGCCCGCTGTCCTAGGGTCAAAACAGGGCCTGGCCCTCCAGGTTGGGGGTTGTGCCGTCGGGGTAACTTCCCGACCATGGAAAAAAAGACTAGTTATGAGAGAGACGCAACCAGCCTCGGATAACGAAACTCCTCAAATGGCAACCAGACCCGGAACGTCAATGGACTACGATATGAGAGTATGCACCTGGAATGTAAGAACACTCTACACCCCAGGTGCCACTCAAAAACTTGAGTCTGTCCTCACGCGGTACAAGGCAGACATCACCGCGATCCAGGAGATACGATGGATAGGATCAGGCATGATGAAAAGAAAAGATTGCGACATTTATTACAGCTGCAACAAAAGACTGCATGTATTAGGATGCGGATTCGTCGTGGGAAATCGGCTTAGGACAAAAGTTATTGACTTCAAGCCGATAAGTGATCGCCTTTCTGTGATCCGCATCAAAGCTACTTTCCAAAACATAAGCCTAATATGTGCACACGCCCCTACCGACGAGGCTGAAGATCCCATCAAGGAGGAGTTTTATGACCTCCTGGATGGAGCCTACGGAGCCTGTCCGGAGTACGATGTAAAAGTTGTACTCGGGGACTTCAATGCTAAAATCGGAAAGGAAAACATCTTTGGCGGGTTAGTTGGTAAGCACAGAATCCACGAAACGACAACAGACAACGGCTACCGACTAATAGATTTTGCAGCAGCTCGTAATACGGTGATAAGTAGCACTAGGTTTCCAAGGCTAAGGATCCACACAGCAACCTGGCGCTCTCCAGACGGTCGAACCGCCAACCAAATCGACCATGTGCTAATCGATGCGAGGCACGCATCCAACATCCTCGACGTGCACACATTCCGAGGGGCAAACGTCGACTCTGACCATTTTCTTGTCGCAGCAAAATTCAGAGCTCGGCTGTCCAACGAGAAGAAGCTGCGAACCGCCCAGAAGAAGAAATTCGACGTTGGACGCCTTAGCACACCTGGAGTAGCCAGAGCCTACAGCGAGCGCCTGAGCATGAAACTCTCCTCTGTGCGCTCACCTACCACAGACGCCAACAATCAGTGGTGCCAGTACCGCGACATCATCAAGGAGGTAGCCGAAACCACTGTAGGGTACCAGCCACCCCAGAGAAAGAGCCCGTGGTATGATGATGAATGCGTGTACAGGAAAAAGGTGACAGAAGATGCACACAAGAAAGCGCTGCAGCGCAAAACAAGGGCAGCGAGAGAAGAGTATCGAGCCAGGAGAAGAGAGGAAAAGAAGATCCTGCGTAGGAAGAAGAGGGCTTACGCAGCTTCCCAGCTCAAGGAGATCGAAGAGTCGCGCGATCGTAATAACATCCGGAGGTTTTATAAAAAAGCCAAGCAACTGGCTGCTGGCTACAAAACCGGAACGCAGGCTCTTCGAGACAGCGAAGGAAACCTAGTCACCGAAGCGCAGGGAATAGTAGATGTGTTTAAGCAGCATTTCCAGCAACTGCTAAATGGGCATCATGTAGAGAGGGTGATAGGGCAAGAAGAGAACCCGCGTCCAGTCAATGAAGAACTAGTTCCACCACCTAGTATAGAAGAAGTTGGCCTAGCTATAAAAAAGCTTAAGAACAACAAAGCCGCAGGCTCTGATGGTTTACCAGCGGAGCTCTTTAAATACGGTGGTGATGTTTTGGTAGGGAGCATGCACCGAATCATCAACCAAGTATGGCTGGAAGAAAACATGCCCGATGACTGGACTATCAGCTCCATATGCCCCATCTACAAAAAAGGCGATCCTATGTCTTGCAAGAACTATCGAGGCATATCCTTGCTTAATGTTGCATACAAGATCCTATCCAACGTACTGTGTGAACGTCTTAAACCGTTCTGCAACACACTAATCGGCACGTACCAGTGTGGCTTCCGGCCCGGCAGATCGACTATAGACCAAATTTTCACACTGAGGCAAATCCTGGAAAAGACCAACGAATTTCAAGTCGAAACTCACCACCTATTCATCGACTTCAAAGCCGCGTATGATAGCATACATCGTCAGGAGCTCTATGTGGCGATGGCCGAATTCGGAATCCCGGCAAAACTGATTCAGCTGTGTCGCGTGACGCTGGAAAACACGCGCTGCAATGTGCAGTTTGGAAGCAGCTCCTCCGATCTATTTCAAACTTGCACCGGATTTCGGCAAGGAGACGCGCTGTCATGCGACTTCTTCAATCTCGTACTGGAGCAGATAGTGCGCAGGGCAGGTATCAACACGGAAGGCACTATCTTCAACAGATCCGTACAGCTACTGGGCTATGCGGACGATATTGACATCATCGGTCGCTCCCAGCGTGCCGTGGTAGAAGCGTTCACGGCGATTGAAGAACAGGCGAAGTCCGTTGGCCTTCAAGTAAATGAGGACAAGACTAAGTACATGCTATCAACAAACAAACAAGCATCTGTCCACCGCCTAGGACAAAACGTCACTATTGATAGCAACAACTTCGAGGTAGTTAAGGAGTTCACCTACCTCGGAGTAAACATGAACTCCACGAATGACACCCTAGTGGAGATCCGGCGAAGAATTACCCTAGGAAACCGTTGCTACTTCGGTTTGGCAAAACAACTGGGTTCAAAACTCCTAACTCGAAGGACGAAATGTGTGCTCTACAAAACCCTCATCCTACCAGTTCTGCTTTATGGCGCCGAGTGCTGGACGATAAGCAAGAAGGGAGAGCTGATACTGGGCTCCTTCGAAAGAAAAATACTTCGGCGGATTTTTGGTCCTGTGTGCGAGGAGGGCGAATGGAGGAGAAGATACAACCGCGAACTCTATGAGCTGTACCAAGATGTGGATGTAGTCCAAAAAGCCAAAACACGTCGACTACATTGGCTCGGCCACATCGAGCGAATGGACAATAATGCTCCAGCTAAGAGGATCTTCGAATCTCAGCCCCCAGGTTCGAGAAGACAAGGAAGACCGAACCTCCGTTTCAAAGACCAAGCCATCGCGGATGCCAGAGCGCTTGGTCTCGACAACTGGAAGCAGCGTGCCCGGGATCGTAGAGGATGGAAGGCTGCAGTGTCTCAGGCAGAGACTCTTCACGGGTCGGGAGCCCGATAAGTAAGTAAGTAAGTAAGTCTTCGTAAAATGTTCGATTTCGGTCTCGTTTGCGTTGAACGACTTTGGCCGAGGAGATTCGTCTTCGAACTATACGATCTATACAGCGTTATCGACCTAGTCAAAAAAAAAAAAAATGCGCATTAGGCGGCATACAGCGGATGGACACAAATGTTCCGGCTCATAGAGTCTTCGAATTTAACCCAGAGGGACAGAAAACGCTGTACAGCAAGACCTGACCTTAGGTGGCGCACACAAGTAGAAGTGGACTTCAACCGACTTAGAGAGCGCAACTGGGAGAGAGGCATATTATTGGAAGCCCATAGGTTCACTCGAAACTTTAGTGACACCTAATTATTCAAAATTTCCGTCGAGCGGCAAAATGAGGTAAGGATAGCGATTTCCAAACTTAAGTCCAAAAAGATTGCTGAATAAGCTGTTTAAAACGGCGGGCGATGATTTGGTAAGGAGTATGCATCAATTTATTCCTAAATTTGGTCGAAAGAAAGTATGCCCGATAAGTGGAAACTCAGCATTGTGAGCCCCATTCACAAGAAGGGAGATACGAGTACTCTGAACAGAGGAATACGCCTCCTGAATGTTGCGTATAAGATCCTGCCGGTAAGCTGTGTGAAAGTCTAAATCCTTTCGCTAATAACCTGATCGTCCCATATCAGTGCCGTTTTAGGCCAGAAAAGTAAACCATCCACCAAGTCTTCACGCTCCGGCAGATCTTAGAAAAAACTTCAGGAATTCCAGGTCCGTGCCGTTTTAGGCCACCTCTTTATCGACTTCAAGGTCGCCTATGACAGCGTGTGTAGGGACGAATTATACATAACCATGCCAAATTTCGGCATCCCTGCCAAACTCGTCCGTCTGTGCAGGATGACGATGGAGAACCCTCTCTGCTTCGTCAAAGTGGGAAAGAACACCACGGAAAAAGGACTCTCAACATCGGCTACTCGGACAAACCGTGAACAGATATAAACTTCGAAACTTCGAAAAACTTCTATTTAGGCTCTACAATTACCTCTCAAAACGACGTCCGTGTGTGTAAAAATCAAGCGAAGAATCACTCTTGCGTTGTTTCTTCGGGCTAAGAAGGCATCTAAGAAGTAAAGTCCTCTATCACAGCAGCAAGGAAATATTGGACAATACCTTAATTATCCCGGTCCTACTGTCTGGTTCAGAAGAATGGACCTTATTAAAAGCCTCTTGGCACGTTTTGAGAGAAAGATTCTTCAAGTTATTTTCGATCCAATTTGTACCGACGAAGTGTGGAGGATGAGACTTATTAACGAACTTTATGGGCTATATAGCAACGTTTACCTAGTCGAAAACCTCAAAATAAAGAGGCGGAGATCGCTGGGCCACGTGGAGCATATGGACAACAATGCAGCAGCCCGACGAGTCTTTTAGTCCACCCCTGAGGGACAACGAAGCAGAGGAAGTTCCCAACTCAGCCCGCACAATTGCAGAGCGACCTCAATCAACATAGGCGAACTCCACAACTTATTCATCATCAGATTCCTTTAGCCGGTTCTTATAATCAAAACTCCGTAAAAGCTTCCTCATACCGCTCCAAGGCTTTTGAAAATTCTGACACAATTGATATCAGTTCCTTCATCAAAAAGATATACGGAAATGGAATAAAATAGCTACCACCAAAAATCACTTTTCCTACAAGAAAAATATAGCCTCCAGAGTTACGTATCTGTTACGTATCTATACCTGCTCCATGATGCCTATAAATCACATTTTCCAGAGATCTATTTAAGTGGTTTATTCAACTCCATTACTGGTGGGCCCCAAGGCTCGCAGCTACCACCACTATCACTTGTTTCTCTCTTCGTCTTTTTTTACTATAGCAACCGTCTCTCTATGAGTAGATTTACTTCCGCTCCCCTATTTAATCTTGAAATTATCCATTATTTTGGATTTTAAAATTTCATTAAACGGAAACCATATGAACGGGATACATATTTGAAAACAACCAGTTGCCCTGGGTGTCCTGTGGAACATCCAAACCAAGTCAGCGAAACAAATTGAAATTAATCTACGTTCACGCTAAACACTATTTCATCCCCTATTACTGATGAAATCGTTTTTTTATCTATGTAATTGCTGAGGAACCCCAAAAGGAAAACTTACCATAAAATCCTTAAACAACGATTCTAATGAAAATGGGAAAGAAAAAAAAAACAAGAACTCGATTATTTATCTCTAAATTGGTTCGAGCTGTTTATAAAATTGGTTTCACTTTTAGTCCTGAGGACACAAAATACCTCACCCCCCAAAGAGATGAAAAAAAAAAATAAAATTCGAAATGGGATAAAAAATCAATTTGTCCTGGGACCTTGTGCAAATGTGGAAGGGTTTTCCTTTTCCGGCTGCATGCATACAAAAAATGCAAAAGACTGTAAATCTCCCATCGCCCTACCCCGGAATAGAAATCGAAAACGAAATCAAATACAGTCTATAAACCATATCCACCACCCTAACACCAATCAACTGAAAGTGGTATAAAAAAATAGATATATAAAATCGCTTCGACCTTGATCCTGAAAGATGCTTATAACAAAATTAGCTGAATAGAAAATGCAATCAGAGTTATCGTATCTGCACACATGTGGATTAGGATTTAGAGGCAGAGGCAGAGGCGACAGCGACATCACATGGTATGGTATAACGTCTCCCTTGAGGACAATAACCCAGACAGAAGGACGTGAAATTGAAAGATTGCACAGACTGCAAAAGAAGGGCAACTCTCATGCGATGGATTTTCAGTTCGAAAATCGATATCAGTTTATTTTTGAGAAGGAATTTCCCAACACACGGTAATAGAATTGATCGTTATGCGTGAGTGCTGAGTACTCTCATTATTTCAAGGATAACACGAGGTACGGCTGTAGATTACTACCTTTACTACTTTACTTGCTGTGCGGTCAATAAAAGGATTTGCACTTTCACAAGGTGGATGCGGTATGGTACTCAAACTGAACAGACATTTCAAATGGGGGATGATTTGGGAACACATGTGTGGAGAACAATTTTGCAAAATCCTTGGTATTTCTATGGTGATTTTGAAACCCCTTTGTAGATTTCTATTTCACTTGGGGATGGAACTGAGAAAAAAAATATAAATTTTTCATGTAATATAGCTAAGCTAGGGAATTCGTAACGTAGACTGGACACGTGACATGAGCAGATTTTTTTTATTATTATTTTTTCTTTGGTGATGAATGGAAATGGTTTTTTTTTCCGTTTTGCCAACCTTTGCAAACGGCTCGTCATCAATGGCTAGACCAAGTCGACACGCGACCCTTTTATTTCAAAGTGTAAATTGCTTCCGAGGGGTGCAAATGACGCGCCATAACTATTATTGCTGAGGGGTTAGTTTGGCATTCTTTATGACACATTTCATATCAGATCCAAGTGATGAAAGCCAATTGATTTCAGTTCGATTGTATGACACTCTAATGACAAATGGCGACTTGTATCATCAACGGCGATTCAAAGGTATCTGCATCTGGGATGTAAAGACAAAAATCTCCATCACAGAGTCCAAGAATTTATGCTGACTTTACTAAATCATTCGATTCATTCACATTATCTCTTTAAAAAAAAAACTGAATTTTTATGAATTTCCTCAGCAGATTTTGAGACGGATTATAATGCGTATCTAAGTGAAGGTACGCAAAATGACAAACTAAATTATTCTTTGTCGGAAAACTATTCTCGTCTATTCTGATGGTGTCCCTCAAGGTTGCCACTTTGATCCACTCCTGTTTCGTTGAAAATGAAATTCGAGATGCTTGCGAGATTTTGTAATTAATTTCACCGTTTTTATGTGTTGCCACAAAGTAGAGTAGGTATTCCAGGCAAGCCTATATATTTCGTCCTCTGGTGGCGATGCAAGCTATATTAATGCGTTCCCAAATATGACTGATCTTTCCAAGCAAATTTTGCAATGCTACCAGCCTGATCAAACTACACACCAACATACATAGTTCCGAGGAAAAAGATAGACATATTCATTGACAGTCAAGCTGCGATCAAGGCTATCGCCTCAGTCAATATAACTCAAAATTAGTATTAGAATGTCGAGAGGAGCTGGCCTCGCTTGATCAGTTCAGGATTACCCTGATCTGGGATCCGGGCCATAGCAACGTTTATGGAAACGAACAGGCTGACGAACTGCCCAGGCAAGGTTCAATCCTCCACTGTTCACTTGCGGAATCGGACCACATTCCAATAGGATCAGTCAAAGCAAAAATTTCCTCAGAATTCCTATCGAAATCAGATGGAGGAGGGTAAAAAATTGCATCATATCCAAAAGGATGTGGCCAAATTATAGCGGGAAAAAACAACCCACCTTCTGAGTAAAACATGAAAAGATATAGCCAGAATAACAGCGATCACCACATGCCACTGGCTATTAGGGGACCATGCAGTCAGATTAGGCATCCCATATAATACACAATGTCGCAGAAAAAGAAACCCTCACTCACTACCTACGCGCTTGTCTGGCACTAAATAGGACTAGACAGCGAGCTCTGGGTAAACTTCGCATCCCTCGAGGAAGCCTCGAAGAATAGTATAAAAAAAACTCATAACCTTTTTGAATTCCACAGACTGGATCTAAGCCCCCCCTTCGACATACTTAATCAAATGAGTTTTTGGTAACATAACGGCGCATATAGTGGTACTTGGGTTTATCTCAACCCGCCTCTCCTACCTATCTACCTACCTACAAGTTGCTCTTGCTTGACGGATTTAGGCAGAAGATTTCACTAACCGATTTAGTAGGTATTGCATGAACTATTTAGTACAGTGTGTTTTGCGTTTACGTCCAACAGATGGCACTGTTTTTTTTTTTTTTTTTTTTTTTAATTCGAATGCAAAGTTGTGTTCAAATTTTAAAGCAATCGGTGAAGAACTTTCGGAAATTTAAGATTTTGAACAAACGATCTTTATTTCTATAGATGGTAGAAGATATATAAATAATTTTTGATTTTATTTTATAAATATGTATGTATTTTGGTCCGTTAACTTTTTGCTTACACTATTTCACGTGAAACGTATCGCTAAAATAGTTTATAAGATACTCGGATACGCCACAAAGTAAAAAAAAAAATACTATTTAAGTAGGAACTTACTAAAAACATCTTCAAAATTGGTTTATTACCCTTAAACAGTCTTATTTTGGAACACCCTGTTAACACTGAAATGGTCAAGTACTTTTTTTACAATATCCTCAATATTTGGACTTTTTTAAGTAAAACTTTTTATTAGTTCCTTTTTGAGAAAATCGTACTTTGGTCAAATTTTTGGAAACACCCTGTGAAGGAATTTACCTAAAATTTACAGTTTTCATAGCCTCGCGAATTTCCTTTAAGGAAACAAAAAAATGTAATCATACCTTTATTCGTTTAAAAGTTAAAATTTTTACATTGAAAAAAGTCATGCTTTCTTTTCACAATACCCTCAGCTTAAGCTAACATCCTCGTCCTTACAAACGCACCAGTGATCTTCTTAAAACTTTGAAACCGCATCAGGCACATACGAGAGTATAACTATCTTGTGTGAAACTGGACGACCAATGTTTTTCTTTAGGGTTTGAGTTGGCTGGTCTATGTCTACAACTAGATACAGCACAACCGATGGCAGAGCAACTTTCCCAAATCTCTTCCTCCCTCTGCATGCGTGTACCCGAAAAAGTTAATCTTCGAAATCTGAGCGCGAAAAAAAAATCATCATCAAAAAACACATCGTCATACGTAAACCATGTGTGCCTCTGCCAAAAGCCAACGAGGAGGTTAACTATTTGCATCGCTGCCTTTGGATGATCTATCGCAGTCTCCGTTCATGCAGCATTCCCTCATGTTATTGTATTCACATTCCGCACCAACACATGTGTTCTATATCGCACATCACCGTGTACGCCTCTTCCACGCTAGAAGATACAGAAATGATACAGAATACAGACTGTGCTATGGATACCCCCAGTGAAATTGTGAAATTGATTTAGGGACGATTGGCTGACTCGACTTTCTGGCTGCTGCTGTCACGATTCCCTGTGTGTTTATGTATAGGTAGATGTGCATGCTTCGATGCCTGTTCAGTAATCACATCGCTGCTGGACGAAAGTTTCCCCCCAGTGAAAGTATCCAAAGGATATTCTATATAGTTGTATGAACTGGTTATGGAAGATGGGTCCTGGTTGGCATTTGCCGCCCCCCAGGCAATTATCTTTCCGGATCAGAGTTTTTGCTGTTGTCTTGCCATTGAATATTCATGAAGGATGCTGATGCTACGTATACACTTTTTGTTGCTTCTTTTGATCTTTGCCACCAGGATACCAGCATTAAAGAAGGATTCGTTTTTGGAGTCCGCCTGTAGCTAATGGGGGGGTTGCATTGTCTGCCTTGCCAGAGTTAAAAGCTTTTTCCACTTGACCTTTCCTCGTTTAAACGATGACAGACGAGGGAAGATATATCTTGAATGCGGGTATCGGTCATCACGCCTGCGAATTGTTAATTAAAGGTATTTTTTTTTTTATTGAATGGTTTAACTGGTGTTGCAAGTGGTAATTGTAAATGTAGAGACTATAGAGAATGGAGAATCAATAATAGATTCAGTCACTCAAGGCGCGCTCAAGTGAGCAATCAACCAGTTGCCTTTGGTCATCTCATAGTCAGCCTGCGGGCTGACCTAGGATGGGGTTTGGGTCTTCAAAATCCATCACAGGAGTGAAGCGGTAAAGAGAGAATTTTATTTAAGCAAATTGTTTCTGTAGGATTTTTGGTTCAATGCCACGAGAATTCTAACGACTCGATACTCGTTATATGTGCGACGTAGAAATAAATTCGGGGAATTTGTACCGGGAGGAGTTATGGCGAATATAATTTGATTTTTGGTAGAACCACAATATATACCTGATGGGCAGGTTTTAATTGTATTTGTCTGGGTTGTCAGGCGACCTTTGTGTTGTCTGTTGTATTACAATTTAATAATTCTGTTTTTTTTTTTTTCTTTTCGTTTCAGGTAAGCAATATTGATTAATTTGTGAAGAATGAACTTTGATCGAAGTTGGTAAGCCTTACTAAGAATCACTTTTAACCTTCACCTTAAATCTATATACGCGAACCCTAACCCATACCTTTGGTCGTATAGAAACTTCAAAATATGGCATGGGTGCCCAAGTCTCTCTCTCAATGGAAGAAGTGTATTTTGAAAATTCTATCTCTAATGATATACGATGATGAGACCGAATCTTTGTCTCATCAGCCATAACGGATGCCACAGCACTTGGTCTGGTTAACTGGGAGCAATGAGACTGTACATTTATGTCCTCAATCGAATCTTCAATTGGTGACAAATGGTTCTAGGCTCTCACATGGAATAAGCAAAGATCTTAATGCACAAATTGTACAAGTGATTTTCTCTGTCCACTCTCACTATTTTGAAAATATTGAAGTGGCTTCACAGTCTTTATTTGAGTCACTAAGACGCTCAAATTTTTCTTCATCACTACTGCCTCATTCGCACCTATCTTCCTGCCGGATACCTTCCACTATGAACGCAAGATAAAGGATTTTCAAGGGTGTAGGATCGTTTGAGCTGCGAGCTTTTATTTCTGCTTTGTAGCCTTGATAGGTTATTTTGACTTAACAATTTTCGATGCTTCATGCTTTTTCTAACAAAATCTAAGACTACAGTTATAAACCCATAGTTAATCATGTATGTAGAAATCCAAAATGCGACATTGTAAGTGGTCCTTCGCCCTCTATGCTGACGGTTCTAAGATGGATGTCGGTATAGGGTACAGGCGCGGATATCTTCATTGAAACACTTCACCTGCGAGAATCTTTCCGAATCATTGATCACTGCAGTGCTGCTATAACCCCAGCGGCAATGGACCTAAAGTGACGGCACAATGCCGATGAACAAATCACTATATACTCTGACAGCCAAGCGACCATAAAAGCCATTCGTGATGCAGTCGAGGGCAGTAATCCATTGCAAGAAATACTTGGACGACATTTTATAAGCCAACGAGGTGACGCTGGGTACCAGGGCATATGGATATTCCGGGTAATGAACAGCCGAATGAACTTGTAAGAAACGGGTCGAAAATACACGCACCCTTGGCCCCAGAATCTGTATAAGAACTCTGCTAGGCACGCTTGCAAGAACAATTGACATTGAATCCTGGAGTAGAACAAACCTACGCTGGAAAAATTTCAATAACTGCACGCACACAAAAGAATTATTACCAGAGGTGAGCAAAAAGAGATCTAAATTCATGATCTGAGCCGCAAAGATATTCGAATACCTACCAACGGGGGTCATTACTGGACATTTTGAGTTAGGCGTACATGCGGAACGGCTGGGCGTACTGATTTCTGCAGAAGCTGTAGGGACGTTGAAGATATAGAATCTGTTCGGCACCTATTTTGGAGAATGCCCAGTCCTTATAAACAGTAGACAGAGGTTTCTAAACAGCTACTTCTTCGATGAACTGGATGATCTGAAGAATGTGGATCTTAGGGAACTCCTGAGAATTCGTACTCAAATGAGGATGGTTCCAATAGGTAAACAGACTTTACATCCTCTCAGGACAAGCTGGAGGATCTGCATAAAACAGAGCTTTAAGAACCTCTGATAATCATACTAATATAAATCTAGGTGGCTCGAATATATAGCAGTTTAATTCTTCCAATGGACCTCCAACTGATGGTCTAAGCGAAGCTGTGTCAATCGCCACAAGAGCACTCATTTAGCTACTTACTAATAAGTGGTCATTTCGGTACTGTGGGCAACTCAATTTGGTACCCCTACCCATACGGTTGAATTTATACAATGAAAGTCACAAATGATCACAAAAGTACAAAAACTTAAATATCTTAATCCGAAAAGAACGTCAAAGGATGAACCAAAAACCTTCACCAATGTAAAAAAAAATTAAAGTAAATTGTACTCGGTGTGCAGCTAGGAATTAGATTGAATCTTCAAGTCACAAATAATCACAAAAACTTAAAATCCACGTATTCAGTTCTGTTAATCCAAAAATAGCGACCAGATACTTAAAAATTTGCTACGCAGATAGTTTTAAAAGTCAAAAATAATCAAAAAAAAAACAAAAACTTACGAAATCGCTGTTATATGTCCAAAAAGATATTTTGTACTTACGGTCTATGACAATAAATTTTACTCAAAAAGTGCAGTCAGATACTTGAAAATTGCCACGCAGATATACATACAAAGTCAAAATAAATTGAAAAAAACCTACAAAATCACTGTTCTTAGTCAAAAAATAACGTTTGTAGTTACGGTGTATGACCACAATTTTTACCCAAATTTAAAGTATAAATTGAATTAGGCAAGGATATTCTATTCCTAAGTCACAAATAATCAAAGAAATTAAAAAAACTAGAAAACACTCTTCTCAATTCCAAAAGAACGCATTAAAAACGACAAATTTTGGAAGAGCTTAGTTTTAGTACAAATTGTATTAAGTGGAACTTTCAGTAAAACCACAACATTTTAAAATTCGACACACTGTTGGGCAACAAGATGGTGTAACAGCTCAAGATTGGAATGTCTGACACAAATTGAGAGCCTTAAGACGTTTTCACAGAAACCAATTTTTTTTTTAATTTTAAGATATTTTTGAAACCCTTTGCTAATCTTGGAAAAAAAAATCAAATAGTAGCAATAGTTTCTACCTCCTGATCGCTGAATCACTTCAAGGAGCCTGCTTTGTAGCGATTCATAGAGTGCTTCGGACCGGGCTCGTTTTATGGCTTCAATAATCTCTTCCGTTTCACCATATTGCCTTCCTCCTTCGTAGACTTTTCTTGAAAGCCAACCCCACACTTTTAAATGATGTACAGGTTGGGTGAATATGGCGGCCATGGAAGTAGGCTTACATTTTGGTTTTGAATCCAGGCTTTTGTTGTCCGTGCTGTATGTATCGGTGCATTGTCTTGTTGGAAAGTCCATCGCTGTCTACCAAATATCTCCGAAAACTGCGGAAAAGCTCTTTTCAGTATCGATTTTTGTAACTGATTGCCGTCATTTTGGAGCTTTGGAAATCCAACTCCACAATTCCGTAATAGCTTATTACTGCCCATACCATTACACCACCTCTTTTGCTGTGGCGCCTTTGAAGAAGATGTGTTTCTTCTTTTCTCAAATCATGGAAATAACAACTGTATCCATCAGGTCCGTCCAAATAAAATGTTTTCTTCCTTTGCGCTTTTTTCCATACTTCTCCGAGTCCTTAATAAATCTGTGTACAACAGTGGCGCCTCTTCCAATCTTGCTGGCTATGAAATGGATGGATTCTCCTTGTTCCCGGTAAGCTCAAATTCGGTCTATTTCCTCATTGGTTAATGTCTATCCTTTGCCCATAGTTGTCGATTGTATGTAGTTATTTCTTGAACTAGGCTCGCTGTTGCCTAATACTCCAAGTATCCGTATACCTAAGAATTCCAGTTAGTTAAATGGACCTAGAAGTCTAATCATATAATGGAGATGGAGACTTTCATATGGAACCCTTGGGCTCTCGGTAGCGGCTATACCATTTTTTGAACAGTCTACGACAGTCGTACCTCATACAGTATCTCATCTATAGTTTAGGACGTATTGCTTCAGGATAATTCATTGATTGATGCGGGCAACCTTTTCTTTGTCATTTATCTTCAAAGTATTTTTTTTTTATCAGCTTTGTATGGGGGAGGTCTAAATCAATAAATTCAACGTCATGCCAGACTGTAGGTAGGCACCTGAAAAAATTCACAGAGTAGCCGAGACGTTTTATTTCTACCTTTTACAATCAGATAGAAATAAAACGTCTCGTTCACCCTTTAACCATAAACTGTTAGGCAAAAAGAAAAAAAAAAAACTTTGACCATCCCACAAATATCCAGCTGCTAAAAAGCGACTAGCTGTCGCACACGTAAATCAATTATCCAGTCCATTAGTGCCCAAAGTGGTTTTCACTCAGTCGATGTTCCTTTACTATATTATAAATGTGACTGATGGTGATTGACTAAATCCGTCTCGTTTCGTTCAGTTTTCCTTTCCTCATTCAACAGATTTTTCTCCATGGCAACCATTTTGAGTAAAGCAGACCGACGACAGCCATCAGACCCAGACTCTAGCCCTTTAGCTATGGAACATGTGCTAAAGTCATCTTCCCTTCAACTTTTCTTAACTGTTTACTGTTCACCTGAAGGACATTTTTTTTGTACGTTTTACTTGAAACCATTGGAGTTGTGAATGTGAACGTGTGATTACTGACAAGGAGAAGGGATATCGATTTTTAGCTCCTGTCTGCGTCTAGAGTTTCAATTTTCTTTTTACAATTTTCTTTAATATTTTTCCTATGTGTCTGTTGAATGTTTTTCTCCTACCCCACACCGATACGGGTGGGATGGGAATTTACATTAATTTTGCATAAGGAATTTTGCGTTACTGTTGGTGTTTTTGAAAAGCGAAAGGACCCAACCAACTCGTAGTCGGCATCAGCAATTTTGTTGTTTCCTTTCACTTGTCCCTTTTCTAATCTGTACGCCCTGTGCAGGTTGCCTTTTGATTTCTTCGTTGTACCTGTGGTGCTTTGTTCAAGGACTTTTTTTTGTAAAAGGAATATAAATGCGTTTTCTCTCTGGAGCACAATTGCCAAAGTCCCTTCGCATTGTGCCATTGTTTTTTGATATTTATTTTTAAGGACCGATGATGCGGTGTAAACCAGAAGGGCTGTTCCTGAAGTTCATTCAGTCGTTTCAATTCGCTTAATTAACATGGCAAATTTATCGGGGAGGAGTTGACATTTGCGGGGGTGAAGGTGGAAGGTTCTGCGCGTATGCAGAATTTAAAGCCAATTTTGGTGTTGTACATCTGTTGGTTTGAAAAGCACTCATGTCCTTAAAATTAAGAACATTTCATGAGAAACTATGTGTGTCCTTGTGAAAGTGTAAAACTCTTGATATTGTATTTTTCAGGATGCATAAGAATTGGTTGAAGTTTCCTTAAACTTTTCCCGAACAAAACATCCTTCAAATGAGATTTCCTTTCCGGCCTGTGTTTGTATCCGCTTTCCCCCATTTGTAGCTTGTATCCGTGTTGGTTGTTTTTTGCTTATTTTCAAGCCAGCGCGCACAGGTGGCTGTGTAACCAACCGACGACCAGTCTAACAATCCTAACCATCCATCCACGTCATACAGCAGTCGCATGCATAATGCATGACATCAAGGAGTGCAAGGACCTGCTGCTGTTGTCGTGTCGTCTGCTTCTGGGTATGCTTATTTTTTTTTTGTTCATTCTGCTCCTTGCTCGAGTGTTATTATTTTTGCAACATCCTTCTCCAAGCAGTGGGCTCCATCCACCACATTTAACGTTCCACTGCTCCCCATTGCGCCGCCACAACTTGAATGAGACGCATTTACATTGCACTCGAGAGAGTTAGCTGCTGTTCGGCTTCGGTCGGAGATCGGGAGATGCCTGCCGTTGAGTCCTTCTTCAACAGCAAGAACAGAGAGTACCTACGCTATCCAGTTCCAGTATAGCGTACGAACAAACAACAACAACAATGTCAACTTGCCATAATGAGTGCCATACAGTAGGACTCTGTGGAACGTATGTGTGTCCCGGGCTGGAATTGAAGAGGTATTTAGCGTTAGGTGATTTTGAAAATTTTCCAGTTGATGGATGATGAGGATGCTATGCGACGCGCGGCGGCACAAGGATTATTATGAACCACACTTTCGAGGTGGTGGTGCTGCTGCTGCATGAGTGTGCCTAGAGACAAAATGTTAAATTCTCCTGATTGGTGGGGGGATGCTGGTGCATTGATTGCAGAGGAAACAAAGTCAAATTGTGATGATGTCGCGTTGACAAGGGGTTGGGTGAAGCACGAGTTGGTGATTGGTTTTGCTATTGTTGATGAGGAGAATCGATGCAGTATTTCGGAAATCATTTGCATTTTCAATTTTCCCTCTGGGGATCGGGGTTTGATTGTGAATTGTCGAAAATCAAACAGAGTCATGCCTCTAATGGATAGAGATTGAATTCTATATTTTAGTCCCCTAAATCTGAGGCCTTGAACACGAGGAAAGGAAGACATAATGCGTCCACAGGCTTTGTACATCAATTGCAGACTTTTAAACGTTCTATATCTTTACCTCAACACAATCTAGTCAAGGACTAGGAATTCTCTTCAGACGATATGCTGGAGAGATGCTTACAGGCACAAGCGCTTTTTGACATTTTTCAGATCGATTTGATACGTTCCCGAAAAAATACGCATTTCGGGGCTTGGATGCACTTTGCTGTGAAAGCCTATAAGGTCAAAAATCAGATGTTTCAATAAATTGAACAAAGTCTTCGTGTCCAACAAATGGTGTTATACCTTCTGGCTGCTAAAAAAAGAGGAAAACTCGCATAAGTTAAGTATAGTTAACCTTGGGCGAACCATATCAGGTCAGGACTGCGTGGGAGTACCTATCACACTTAAGCCAATGTGTGATGACACTAAAATTGCATGAGCTACTCCAATTAGGTCTTTATTTGTGCACTGACGAAAAACTGGTGAATATCGCCACCTCTTGAGCTTTTTACAGGATCTGCTTTAGTATAAACATTTGTTCAAAGGTGAAATTTTTTGGGATAAAACCTCACTGATGAGGATTCATCAATCTGTACCAAGATGAAACGTTTCATACACCCTAATCTACCACACTTAGGTCCTTGTGGAAGCATTGTGATGCCCTTTTATGGGTGTTAACTATTGGTATTAGATATTGTTAGCTTCATGTTCCTCCTTCTTGTGCTACTGATATCCTTAAAAACCTGTAAAGATCGGAAATCAGAAAGTTCATGTAAGTCATAGAAGTAATGACTTCCAAGTGTTCTGTTCCTCAAGTGACAGAGACTCGGGCAGTGACAGAGGAAGATGTGTCCTCATGAACCTCTTCGTCTCCGTACCGTCTACATGTATCGTTTTCTTTGAGATTTAGTTTCATCATATGGTTTCTTAGGAAGTTATGACCCCTTAGAGCCCCTACCAGTTTAGACAGCCATGACCTGTCAAACTGTAGAAGTTTGTTGATCCGGCCTGTGTTATATTCCGGCCAAAGCTTTTGTGATACTTCACAGGTCGTTAGTTCTTTTGAAGCAGTGATACTGAGTGTCCACTCTTTAAGTATACTTTCCTCCAACCAAATGGAATTGAGTAATGCAGTCCATAAAGTCGGGAACATATGTTGATTATGCTCTCCACTAAATAATCCTGCAATACCTTAAATATTTTTGGAGCTATGGCATCCAGTCTTGATGGACTGAAGTTTGGATATTTCTATGCTTTATTCATTCGGCTCGGGTGGACAGAAGTCTGGCTTTCTTCATTCAGGCTGAATGGGTCCTTCTGTCTGAAAGCGGAATTTGCGTTGTTACTTTTCTAATATCCTCAATAGCGACTGTGACTCTTCTAAAAAATGTTACAAGTCTCTTTCGCGTTCTGTTTAACTTTTGACTTTGGTAAAATTTCCGACTATCATTTCTTAAGTAACAATACCTTATATTTTGTCGATCAAGGGCCTCTCATGTCCAGTCTTCCGTCCGCAGAATTTTGCTCATAGAGCTCACAATCTACCTACTCTCGTCCTTCGGAGTAACTATTCACTCTTCGCAGACGACTTGAGTGCTGTATTTGCACTCTTCATCAAAATTAGGGTCTCATGAGAAATGGAAAATATCAGCTGCAGTAGCTTCTTATCAATCATAGATGTCGCTATGTTGCAGTTCATAGAAGTGATCCCTTCTCATAGTTATTAGCTTTGTTCGTTTTCCGTATTCGAACTTGGGCTAAATCAAGTGGTCCGTGTCAATGTTGGCGGCTCGAAAGGTTCGGATATAAACAGAATACTGGAGGCATTACGTGCGTCGAACACAATGTTATTGACGGTTTGACGGGTCTGATGAAAGCCATGCGTCCTTATGAATATTAAGATGTGGAACACACGGTTTGATATTAGGGACATATAACCGGTTAGGGAAGCTCTTAGAAGAAGTATTTGAACGCATCATATTTTCCTTCTATCCGGTCATGAGCGCATATCAGACTGGCTCATGCTGTGGATTGTCATAAGGCGTTCAGCAACATCTCGATTGCTCAAGACTGCTTGTCTATATGACTGTTGCCTAAAATAAATCCAATAGACGCTTTCTTTTTCACAGTCAGCGTTGTAGATGTCGCAGTTTTCATCCTCTTTTGGCAGGACCATTCCAATGCACTTCCTAGGTGGCGGTGATATTTGCTTTAGCAGTCCAAAGCCTCCGTGATATGTCTGCCCGAATGTGTTTGTCCTTATTTAATTAACACTGTCGTCATCAGTGAATCCTTTCTTATTAAAGGGTTTTTGCTTGATTCGCAGGAGTATTTGTTGACGTGGTTAACTAGTTAACATCACCTACCATTCCCAATATTGACGACAGAACTTCTGGGAATTCCCCGGATTCAGTAGCCCTCTTTGACGATATCGGCCATACTGAATATTGACCTCACAGTTAATTCAATGCCTTTCGCCCTCCTGGGACCCGCTAAATTGATGCAAACTAAGTCAGCTTTCGCGACTAGCTGTCTGTCTGTTGAATGAGCTCCTATCCCATGTTCTTGCTCGTCTTCGAAATGTGTACATCAGACCGCAATATGTCTATCATACTTACATGGGGATGTTGGTTTGTCCTCCACCATATCTCTTTCATTTCCCAAAATATATTTCATTAAACATTCCTTTCGACGATTTGTTAACAAGCAAAAATTTAACCTAATGTTTCGATAATTTCCAAACTCTTCGCCTACATCAATCGAACTATCTACAATGTAACCACACCAACAGGAATTTCTATCTTCAATCATTTTATGACATATGCACTCTTCAAGCACAATACTCTTCAGTTTTCCGAGACAACATCATATGTCCAACTGTCAACGAACCATAGACAGAGGGCTGGTCTGGCTATAAATCATTTCCTTCACATTTCACTCGCTGCATTCCGTGCGCATCTTAAAATCCAAAAATACAACTCACACACGAGAGAGAGAGTATTTTTGTTTTATCTATAAGAAGAAGTCGCGCGGATATATTGCATAGCACCCTCGACATACAGACAAAGAAAATCCCAAAAATAGGATAAGCATCGTTCAGCATTCGTCCTAATGAGATGAGTTCAAGTTGGAGTGAGTGTGGCATTCAAATTGAAATGTCTTCGAACCAAAACGGAACTTCCTCTTTGGGGATGAATGCAAGGGATGATTTTATTCTTCTTTTCGTCATGAGGACGATTATAATTATTTATTTTTGTTTTGGAAAATGTTGTTCTTCACGTTGATTGATGACCTCAAGTGTTTGGCAAGTAGTTTTTGTGATAAATCCCTCTAAGCCGTGATTAATTCTGTGTGAAAAGAGAAAATACCACCCTCACAAACCGCATAAACGGTGGATACCTTAATTGAGTTGTAAAACTCGATTACGTCGAGATTGAGGCTATACGACCGACCGACTCGACGCGGGTGTTAGTTAACCCTTCATTCGAATGACCACATTAATGGCAATCATTTCGATAGCCAGTTTGGCAGACCCTTTGAATTTTTTTTTAAATTGATTCAGAATGGATGTCACACAAACGACGAGGGTGCATATTATATTTTGCCGACACTTTCTTCTCACTCGATGGTAGTGGGAAAATGTCACGTACGAGGGTTTGCTGGTTTGCGGTATATGCGCGATGCAACTCTCGAAAGTGCATTCACAGTGGAATGACGTGCAAATCGGCTATACTGCAGTTTTTTTTTTAATTCGGTTTTTATTGCTTTCCCAGCGACAAATGCGCCATGAAATTCATCCCTGCTGGGTGTTGCTTTAAAATGGGAATGCGATGGTAAAAGTGTGCTGCGTAGATGGTGAGATGTAAACAAAGGACACTCGTGGCAGATGGTTGTTATTTTAGGAATCAGGATAGGCTTAGTTGAAGAATAAACATTGGAGAAGGGGAAAAAGCGCTTAAATTGGAATTATTAAAAAACAAATATTGGCCTAAGGAGGGTTACTTGAGGAACGTCACTTAAATGGTTGGTGCTTAGGTATAGATAAGTAAAGGGTTACATGTGTCTTACGAGTGGTGGTGGATGGTATTCCGTTTTCAGGGAACACGATTCAACACAGCATGGCAGTGCTGCACTGTAACTATGAATATAATGCGCAAGAGCAATAAGATGGAATGAATAAAGCTGCGAAAGTGGCTACTGTACACTAGTCTGAGGAACGCTATACAACAGAAATCCGACTTCAGATTGTACGACAGAAAAATATGAACACATGGTGAAATCAGCGAACCTCAGTAATTTCCAAGCCTGTTAAATTAGGGCATTCTTTGGAGCCAGACCTGAAAGGTGGCAGTTTGTGAGCGCCTGGTGGTTGGTTCCCGCAAACCATTAAGGTGGTCAGAGGGTGGATGCGCTATGAGGCAATAGGGGCATAATTTCGTACTTGCAGTTTCTCAGCGACGATATAGACTTAGGTTAGACACAGAACAACTGGCCGGGTTCAATACGCTTTTGCTTAGCCTTTGATTGTTCGAATTGCCTGCAAAGTTTCGTGTGTTAGGCAAGATTTTATGCTTGCGTTCTACAATACACTGTCACCTAAATATTTAGGTGCCTAAGCACATATTGAACGCGGACACTCTTTGCTCACGGGAAAAGACCTGGAGCTTGTTGGAGATGCTTTCAAATATCGACGGTTTGTGCCTCGTTATAAAGCAAAAGGGTTCTGGGACTGTGAACCTTGCGAATGGGTGGAAACGCAGCATGTCTGACAGGCGGAATATTGGAGTGGATCTGGATACCATTGGGAAAATGATTTGTGATCCTAACGCTTTAGCTTGAAAGGTCAACTCTAGCTCTAGTGCAGATGTATGCAAAGAATCTGCAGACATGCAAATCGCATGTCATTTATTAACACCTTCTTTCCACATAAAAATATCCAAAAGTGCACTAGCCTTGAAGGCTTCAGCAGAAGTCGCTGATAGATTTCTTTGCGGTACCGTCTTCTCCTAAAATGATGGTTTGTAATTTTTGCGTTTTGAGAGGCGCCGAACTTTCAACTGCTCACCAACTGGTGTTGTGTCCTGCCAAAGTGTAAGCCAAGAATGGTTACAACAAGGCATGTTACTCAATACAGAGGTTAACAGATTCATCGCTTTCAGCTATGGGCGGAAGTACTCCCATAGTAGGGATAACTTTTGCGATCGAGTCGCTAAAAGTCGGGAAATCTGTCATAGTGGATGACATCCGGCTAAAAATACTCAAGGGCTTAGCTAAAGAGGGAGTTAAATGGTTATCTCATTAAAGTGGGAAAAGAATGCGGTGAAACACCGGGCGATTGGCAAACTCCCCTTTTCAAGAAGGGCAATATGTAAAAGGGATTGCTCCAATTATGGGGGGTATATCACGTTTGAGTCTCCCCAGGAAAAGTCTTAACCAAGGTGTTGGAAACGCGTTGACGAGTTGTGTCGATTCAGTTCTGGGGATGAGCAGTGCTATTTTCGTCCGAATTGAACCAGCACTGACTACTTATTCACTGTTAGAACGGTACTTTGAGAAGGCTTAGGAGTATGCTACTCCCATTTATACATGCTTTATAGACTTGCAGAAGGCGTACGACCAGGTAAACTCTTGGGTGTGCTGCGGGAGTAGGTATATAGAATTTCCCGTCTTCTCCTGACAGGCATTCAATTGTTCTTTTACCGTGGCCTTAAGACTTCGTTTTGTCTCATGTCTACTTCACTTTATGGACTTGTACATACTACACAGTCTCTGCAAATAGCATTTCGAACTTAAGGCTAAATCATTTGCTCTTAACTGATGACTTTCGGTCATTCTTGAACCCTCCCAGCGCGCACCCGGATAGGTTTGAAGCCGACTATGAATTACAGCAGGTCAGTTGAAGTGATGGTCGTCTCCAGAACGCCTGCTTAAGCCACTGCTCCGCATATTAGCGTATTCCAATTAAAACAAATGGAGAAGTTTAACTATCTCTTCGTCTTCTTAACGAGGGATGGAAGGATCTGTCTTCCTAAGTCTTCCTGTATAATCTGTCAGGCTGGGTTAATTTTTGAAACAGCTCGATCGTTCAATTATTATGAGGGCCGAACTTGGTGTCAAACCTACATAAGTTGTCGGTCCTTAATTCTGTGTTTGTTCAAACTCTAACCTAGGTTTGAAGATTTGAGTACTTCCCGACCGAAAGATGAATATCGCGGATACAAGCTGATGGATAAGAAATTATTGAACAGGTTGATATATACATTATGTGCCTCCAAAACATTTGTCCAATAAAATTATAAAAGGGTAGTCCTGGCTTGTATAAGCAGCCATCCTTTCCTGAAATTCCTTTGGATGTACAAAAACGTTTCTTTGACATTTTAGAACTTGTGGTAGCATTTGTGACATCTGCCAACTGTAAAAATGTTAAATAAATCAGCCCACTCTAACAATCGAATTCAACATTCATGAAGAGGTCCTTTAAGCATAGGATTTCAGTAAGTCTTGCATTGATTGCATCCACAAATGTCCCTCTACGAAGCCATTAGGATTTCAAACATGCTCTAGGATTATCCTTTGTCACTGGCATATAAAGAATTTGCCCAGCACGGTCGACTGCCTACATTGAATATCCTTTCAGAGCCCATATAGTAAAAGAAGAACACTCAGCAGCTCTGGGCCAGTGAATAAATTTTCCATTTACCATCCCGTCCTTTAAAATCGGGATTCATAGGGATTTACTTCCAAAGTTTTGATAAGAAACTTTTTTTTTCGCTTCTCATTGTCCATCGATTACTCTGTCCAACTCCCTAATGTCCTTTCAAATCAGATAAGGAACCAATCAACTGGAGCACATTAATGTAATGCAAAATGCTTCCCCATTTATCCGGGTAGACAAAGAGCCCATTTCAACAGTAGTTACGAGGAAATTATCCAATTGAACTGATACAATGGCGAGCATCCTTCCATGTGAGCGCAGAGGAGCACTCATTAAATGTTTTGCTAACTACTCCACCGCCACCCCCAGCTCTGACTTCAGTTGGCCTACATTCGGGTCAGTATACTTGAATGCAGTTTTATTACTTCGGCAAACTTGCCTACCGTGTTAGATACATGTCATATGGTCTGGTGACAGCAGCATATATACAAATACAAATGCCTACCTACTCGTAGGTTCACTCTAATGACAGATAAGAAAGGACGAAAAAAAAAAAAAACAATTTGCAAAATCCAGCTTCGTGTCACTGAAGTTGAACACTGGTCTAAGGGTGAGAGTGTGTATATGGAACCGTTACACAAATGTCATGCAGTTAATGGTTGCGCAACAACAGCAGCATCGTTAAATGTAACTCTGATCCGGAAGCTACAGACAATGTGAATCCTGTGCTCCGCAAGAATAGACAAATGTGTGTATAACCTACCTATACAAGGTGATGGTGGGGCGGAGAAACATCGAAAACTACAACCAGCTGGAGAATGGCCAGAAAATGAACAGCGCAGAACATAGTCGCTGAGGTGAAGTTGCACTGCAGAAAAAAAAAAAATAAGTAAAAAAAATGGAAACATTCGCGAATATCAGAAAACTCAATGACAACAGAAGAGAGAGCGTGCGTATGACCTAAAAAACACGAAAATATCCACAAACAGGGTTACAATCCATGGCAGTCTCCAGCAGTTGAAGTCTTGTTATTTTTTTCAAGAACCCGTCTTTTCATATCAACGTTTCAGCTCCACCTGTCGCCTGACAGGGGGGTTGAAAACAACGATTGACGTGAAATAACATTTCTACCTGCTGGCCTAGTTTCGTTCGTTTCTTTCGCTTCTGGCCGGGTATCCTAAATGGTCTTATTCCACCCACCATTCCATGCAAAGAAAAAGCATATTGTTTTTTTTTTGTGAAACCTAAATAGGAAGAGTGGAAAAAAAAAGACTTTTGCTAACGGGCCTTCTTCATGTGTACCCTTTCTGTCAACAGCCTAAAGAAAATATATAATATCTGGCCGAGAAAAGGAAAAAACACAACTTGAAAGGAAAAAACATTCAAAACGTCCTTTGTTCGGTTTTGATGAGGATAACAAATGCGGACGAAGTTTACCAGAGTCTAGGTTTCATATTCAGAGCTTTCTGAATGGAAAAGTTCTGGTTTTGCTTACTTGGTCAAGAAAGTGGGTTTGCAAGCGGATTGTTGCATTTTCAATGGCTGCAATGCGATTTTGACAAGAGTTATGGTCTAATTTGGGTACCCTGTGGCACATCAGGTGGTATATTGTTACTGCAAGTAAATGATGAGCTTTGGAGGGAGAAGGTAGGAGTTTTAACTTTTAGAAATATAGCCTTTTGATTTGCTGTTGTTTCGTGTACCATATCTGGGATTCAGAGGAGCCGTAAAAAAGGTCCTCCTCTGTGATGAAAGTCGGGGAATCGAAGACTCTGCCAAAGCTCTTTGACATACATACATTCGCTCCACATTCGACTTCGACAGTGACTGCATCTGTGACTTAGCTTTAGACTGTTCGGGGTAAATGAGTCAGTGGTATAGTGAATCAGGCCAATGCTTTGGTCGTAGATGCGGCTTTTGGTCGCTATATTATGGCAGGGGTTAACGGAGGCTCCCCCGCAAGGTGCCCTTCTGTCTCCACATTAATTTTACATGATGGTTGGCTAACGGGTAGACAGCCTTAGACATGGACGACGGGTGCACTAGGAATATGCTTTCGGTCGATTCTTTGAAAACTGAGATTGTTCTCTTCACGATACGGAGTGTTGTGACTGGTCTGACTCAGCCAGTGCTAAAAGTCGTCACATTCTAGATCTCTGATGAAGCGAACTACCTCGGGCTAATCCTAGATAAGAAACTTCTTTGGAGAAAGCATGTCAAGTCGAAGACATCCAAGGCGCTTTCAGTTTTGTGGCAGTGTAAATGTGTTTTTGTCAAGGCGTGGGGCTTATCACTAGAAAGGTGTACTTTGGATATGATAGGACGTCATTTGTTCCGGCCTTTCATGTGAATTCTACACTAAACTCCAAACAACAGCAGATCTCTGCTTTTCTTCCCCTTGATACTTATATTATAGGCTCTACGTCTACTGTCAAGTAATCTACCGTCTTAATCGGAGTGACTTTTGGTATCATCTGCACTTGAGTTTCGACGACTTCGCGCGATACTTATCCTATATGTATATGACATGACACCGGAACTTGGGCTGCTGTGCAAATCTAGAGTCGGCTTTACTTGCGTTTAGGAGTGTCTTAAGCCAGATTTCGAGCCTGAATTGGAATGTCGTTGAATCTTCACGGATTTCGAACTCAAGGCGTTGTGCTGATGTCTTGGTTTAGATCAGATGGTGAGTGCTGATGTACGCATACATAATCGCTTAGACAAAATATTAGCATTCTCCGAAAGTCGAAGAAATTCCAATAAAATAGGTAATACTGAGTGCTCCGTTAAATTCATCTATCTAAAGAATTCGTCCAATTCCCCATGGAACAATTGCCTTATAGGGACAAAATATGAGTACACCTCCCGTCTCTCGCCCGCTGCCACCGAGGACCTTCCAAAAGGGTTTATTACTCAATCTCCAGTCGAGGTATTCAGCATACACGACTATCGTTGATAAGAAAGGCTCAACGCTTGGGTTGTCGAATATAATCGCATCTCTACCTTTTTGACGTACAGGGTGAGTCGTATACTTAATTACTTAGACGGCGCTCAACCGACACGCCTCTCCAGTTAGCACGATCTTTGGCTAACCGCCTCCAGTTGCGCACTCCAAGTTGGTTGAGGTCCCCTTCCACTTGTGCGTGCCACCTAAGACGAGGTCTTCCTCTACTGCCTTATCCCTCCAGGTTGGAATCGAAGACTCTTCGGGCCGGAGCGTTGGTGTTCATTCGCTCTACATGTCCTAGCCATCTTAGTTGACTGATACGTACTTTTCTGACCTGGTCGATGTCGCTGTACAGGTCGTGGAGTTCGCTATTAAATCTCCTCCTCCAAAGCCCGTCAACACAAACGGGGCCGAAAACCACTCGAAGAAATTTGCGTTCGAAGCGACCAAGGAGATCTTCATCCGCCTTTGATAAGTCCATGATTCCTCGCCATAAAGCAGGACTGGTATGATGAGGATCTTATATAGAGTCTCCTTGGTGTTTCTCGACAAGGCCTAACTAATCAATTGCCTTCTTAGGCCAAAGTAACAGCGGTTGGCAAGTGGAATTCTTCGCTTGATTTCTGATGTGATGTCATTTTCAGAGTTAATAGCGGAGCCGAGGTAGACAAAGTCCCGAACTACCTCAAAGATATAGTTGTCTATCGTGACGTTCTGTCCGATTCGTCGATGTTGTGTGTCCCTTCTTGTTGACAGTAGATGGGTTGGGTCCGATTAGTAGATATTTAATATATCGACTGTAAAAAGTCGATCACATATGCCGACAAAAAAAAAGTCGACCGGGAAAAATATCGACTTGCCAAAATGTTTATTGAATATTTGTCGATTTTTTAAAGCGTCGATTTTTAAAATGTCGAAATAAGACCAAAGTGAGCTACGTATGGGTTTTCTCCAGGATCTGCAACCCCCCTGCTTGGGGTCACTGTAGGATTTGGAGTGGGTGCAAGGTTGGGTATATGCAAAGTTTAAATTATGTTGTTTGCTAAATTTTCTGGGTGTCGAGCACCAGTCTACATTTTCGCCGAAACTTTGTGTATGTTTATTCGGTTCGACATTTCGCTAACAGCATTTCAAATTGTCGGCTTTTTTGATTGTCGGTTAAACTTGAATCGACATTTTAATAAGGGATGTCGATGTCGTCAGTAGTTGCACAGTTGCACAGACTTTTTGAAAATTGTGCCCTTGCTGTTGGCTTGCAAGTTTCGCACAATTTTCTCAAGAATGATGTTGAAAAAGTCACATGACAGCGCATCACTTGTCTAACTCTTTTTTTGACATCAAAGGTCTCGGTGAGATTGTTTCTGACCTTTACCGAACAGCGAGCGTTCTCCATCGTCATTCTGCACAATCTGACAAGTTTGGCAGGGATGCCAAAAATAGACATGGCTCTGTATAACTCGGCTCTATAAATGCTGTCATATGCGGCCTCAAAATCGATAAATAGATGGTGAGTATCGATTTACACTTCTTGGGTTTTCTCCAGGATCTGCCGTAGTATGAATATTTGGTCCGTTGTGGACTTACCGGTCCGAATCAGTTCGTTGATGGTTGGTTTCAGGTGTTCATACACTACGGCAGACAGGATCTTGTAAGCGATGTTAAGGAGACTGATGCCTCTATAGTTGGCGCAGTTTAGAGGGTATCCTTTTTTACGGATCGGGCAAACAATGCTGAGGCTCCATCCATCAGGCATACTTTCATTTGACCAAATGAAGCAAAGGCAGTTACCACTCGAGAATGCACTACTTATTTGGTAGTTTCTACTTTGAATAACGAACAAATTCCACTCAGTGTTAACGACGGTAAAATCGAGTTTTTTCGACATTCATTGTGAAGGGAAGAGCGTGAGCGTTCCCACCCAAAACAAATAGCATAACAAGCCCGTAATTTAAATCCCTGTACGTGAGCACATTCGCGGTCTATAGTATCAACTATCCTATTCTTAAAGCTGCCTCTTTTTGTGTCCTAATTAAATGCATTACCGGTGGTTAATCCGAATCTGGTTCCTAAATATCCGCTCCTAATCTCCGACGAAATCTCATCTTATTCGGCTACGTATAGTAACCTAAATATTAGCCCGACATAAACTGCAATACGGTGTCAAGGATGCACTTTCTTAAAACTGCAGAAAGTCTGACATAATTTTCAAGTCATTTCGTTCAAGGCAACATCAAAAATGTTTATCAACAAAATTAGAGCACGCGGTTTGAATGCTATCTTCTTGTATAGTCTCGTCTCCCCCAAAAGAGTATAAGTGTGTATAGAACATCCAATTCTATATACATTTATATGCTCAGTGGAACACAATGTCCTTGAGTAAGATTTGTCTTTCTGCTCGCACATAAAACATGCGACACCTCTAGTAGAGCGATAAATTTCCCATTAAGGCAAGTCCAGTAAGCCTTTGGTATGCAGTTTGATTTATTTTCATCATCTTTGCGAACGTCTTTGCTTGGTGGCTATACAAGGACGAAATTTATTTCCCGTCACTGGCTGCTGCGGTGATTTGTTTTAGCCATGCAGGGCAATGAATTACAGTGCGTTAGTATCGATTTTTGTGCTTCCAGAATCGATGAAATATTTTCCAAAGATACCTACAGTTTAAATGTCCTCAATTTACCCCTGAAAGTCTATAGATAGGTACCTACGTTACACCATATTCAGATGAGCTTCTGTTAAGGCGCCGCCAAAAAGGCATCGGAATGCGCACAAAAACCATTAAAATGGCTCAAACGAAAAAATATATACCCTACATTCAAGGATAAACAGACTATTTCCGTGTTGGCAAAATGCGGGATTGCGTAAAGCGGCCAAAAGTCCTTGAAAGCTCTCCACAAAGGGATGCTGTAAAGCACACCATGTACAGACATTTTCTCACATAATACAGACAATGAAGGACGAAAATTAAGATATACAATGACAATACCATCACATCTGCTGATGCTGGCACGTCCTTATAACGCTTGGATTTTGAGAACAAATTTAAAAAAATAAAAATCGCCGCAAGGATATAACGACTTTGCGTGGGTTGTTGACCTTAGGCATTTTTTTTTTGTGGCCACTGGGGGGTAGTCAATCGAAAGCCAAACAAAAGTTGGTATCAAAGTTGTATGTACTTTTGATTTGATTTTTCCAAAAGAAGTCCGCAGTCAGACTTAGGCTAGACATGTGCAGATGAAGTTCTTGACGTTTTACACGTTTTTTTTTTCATTGTTTTGTTTTAGATGGATGCATTTGAAAAGGATTCTCCCATTGTATACCCATTGAATGGAGGATTTTATAGTTGGAATTGTAGAATTTTCCAATTTCACGCGATGCCATTCATGTAGAGATATGCGCGCAGCACAAAAAACTTCCTCTATTCGTCCTAAAACTGTTGCTTATGCTGGTGCTTTTGTGTATGTACACATCTTGTGTGAGAAGAAAAGTTGTTAACCTTTCTATAGTTTGTTGGGTAAAAGGATGCCATCAAAACAAAACAAAATAACAGTAGCAAATGGGATCTGCAAAGATGCAGATAATAAAAAGGGAAAACCACCCGCAAACACATGGGTTGAACTGGGAAGGCATTTTATGAGTCTTCCTGTATGGTTGGGCGGTATATTGCATGGCTGTACTTTGTGAATATAATACGATTGTTAAAAACAGAAATATATGTGATTTTTAAAGTTCAGATTTGCAGATTTTAATGAGTGTCCGATATAACGAAAATACCAAACCTTATTGTAATGTAATAATTATTATTATTATAAGAAAGTGTTATAAATTTACTGGTCAATCATACTTTCCAAATGGGTCCACACTGTTTATCTGATGATAAAAACATTAGGGGTCCTCAAGTTATGTAAAAGATGACCCCTAATGGAATTTGGGATTTGATTAATAACAATCAGTTAAATATAGTTATAAAAAGTGGGCATTGGGTCTTAAAATCATCATCAGTAAGCTAGAAGACGTTTACTCCAAGGAAAAGTAAAAAAGAACCGGACAAGTGCGAGTATCTATCACACGCGCAGCGAAGGGTCTTTTCTTGGTAAGAGTTGGTGTCTTGAAAACGTCTGTATGTCGGTTGTTCTTTGATTTGATAGACCTAGGTACAAAATTGGCTTAGTGGGTTCGGACAGACGGGCAGACATCGTAGCGAAAACAATAAGGTTTCATTTCGTCCCTATGGGAACGGACCGAAAATACTATATTGCCTTTAAGTTTACACAAGAGAATGAGGAATATTATTATAAGCATTTGCCTGGAGATAATCTTGTAGGAAGACCACAATGCCAATCCAAAAATGTGATTCAGCCCCACAAATGAGATTTCAGGGCAACAGAAGTTAGTTAAAAGGAAGCACCCTTGTATTGCCAGGCACAGCTAAAGATGCTCTTATACTTAGGCGATCATTTTTGAAATTTAGAAATTGTACTCATTAATAAAAATCAAAGAATGTTAGTTTGTAAGAGCAGAGATAATGTTTCAATATTCTTGGAATTACTTACATAGACGGCGCTACAGTCCTCAACTAACACGCCACTCCAGTTGCGCACTCCAAATTGGTTGAGGTCCCCACTTGTGCGCGCCACTCTCTACAAGCCTCTGTTCTGGTCTTGTTCCCGTGACAAGTTCTTTTTGGTAAAACTTCCGAACATTGTTCCTGGAGTAGCCTATTTCCTCTATCGCGGGCTTCTCTTGCTCTTTCTTATTCTTGGACTAGATTAAGAAAATTGTACAAAATTCCAAAACAATTTTTTTATTTTTTGAAGTTGTTTCGGTTGAGAAGATTTTTTTAAAGAATAGTCGTGTATGTTAGGAACCGTAGAATTGTCCACGTATTCTAACATTCTATACTCAATCGAGATACCTCACCACAAAGGGGCGTGGCACCGCTCATACAAAAAAAAAACATTCAAAATCGTATATCTCGAAAAACAACGAATAGATTGAGCTCAAACTTACAGATAGTCTTAGGTATTGGCCCTGAAGTGCGCCTGTGAAGATTGGTCAAAATTGGACAAAGGGGCGTGGCATCTCCCATACAAAAAAAACATTCAAAATCGTATATATAGAAAACCACCGAATCATTTGAGCTCAAACTTACAGATAATCTTAGGTATTGGTTGTAGAGTGCTTCCGTGAAGATTGGTCAAAGTTGGACAAAGGGGCGTGGCACCTCCTATACCAAAAAAACATCCAAAATCGTATATATCTCGAAAACCACCGAATCGATTGAGCTCAAATTTACAGATAATCTTAGGTATTGGCCGCAGAGTGCTCCTGTGAAGATTGGTCAAAGTTAGACAAAGGGGCGTGGCAGATCTTATACAAAAAACATTCAAAATCGTATATCTCGAAAACCACCGAATGGATTGGGCTCAAACTTACAGATAATCTTAGGTATTCCCTGAAGTGCTCCTGTGAAGATTGGTCAAAGTTAGACAAAGGGGCGTGGCAGATCTTATACAAAAAACATTCAAAATCGTATATCTTGAAAACCACCGAATGAATTGGGCTCAAACTTACAGATAATCTTAGGTATTTATTGGCCCTGAAGTGCTCTTAGGTATTGGTTCCTTAAGAGTGCTTCCGTGAAGATTAGTCAAAATTCGTCAAAGGGGCGTGGCACCTCCCATACAAAAAAAAAACATTCAAAATCGTATATCTCCTAAACAAAAAAAAAATCTTCTATGGGGTGAAACTCGATGAAGTTATATCTCTATAACCGCTGGGCCGATTTTCATGAGTCTTTTTTTTGTTTTGTTCTTATTGCTGTATTTCAGGTTTAGGCAGAAAGAAAGTTCCAGTTTATTCTCATTTCTCGCATTTTACGAAAGAACATCTGTGCACGGGCCAAGTCGGCGGGTACAGCTATCTCTATATATATAAAACAAAGTGGAAAAAACTATATGTTTCCCTCTGTCGCCCGTAATTTTGAACCAATTGAGTTGATTTTTTTTAAATGTCGGTAATTACGATAGGCCAAAAAATTGAAAAATAAAAATTGTAAAAATCAATAAAAGGCCTGGCGAAGCCGGCGGGGGTTCAGCTAGTATTATATAAGAAAATTGCTCACCGTTTAGACGCATCCTACCCATAAAACAAACAAAAAATCGACGAAGCCGTCCTTCGAGATGGATCTATCGCTCTTAAATTAAAGTTTTCTGTAACCTCAGATATTATATTTTATATATTAACTATACTACATATTTTTAAGTATATTTGACGAATAAGCTATAGTGACGGAAATAAGCCTCCTCGTGGGTGGCTGGGGATTTCGCAGTTGTATGATGTTAACTTGTTGAGTTAAGTGTTACGTATTCAAATCTAAGTAAATATCACGAAACGAAATCACGAAATAATATATCTATGGGTGCTTAACAATATCTATGGGTGCTTAACAATAAGTAACGAAAAACAATTCTGGGAATTATAAGCGATTTCTAAAATTCGTGAAAAAACTCTCCTCTATTTATTAGGACTCCACTCGTGTATCAATCTTTTAACCATCCTTCTTGCTTGTCTTAGCTTGTAGGCTAAGCCTGCCTACATATTTAAGGCAAACCATAGAAAACTGCAATACCTATTAGCAGAAATGAACATAAAACATAAAATATGAGTCTACCTTTAGGCGCAAGTTAAAAAATATTATTTAGTCACTTTTTTAACCGCGTAAATAGTAACCGACTGGTTAGGAAAGGAAATCCTTTCTTAAAATTATCTGTAACCTCGATTACCATATGATACGAGCGTGTCGTCCTGTCAATGTTGTAATCCGCTCGACTGAGGATAGGGTGCAGGTCTCCAAGTTTGTTCATAATTTGATACATCTCCTACCTGCTTTAGAGTGGGAACTGGAAAGTGTGCCTATTGTGAGTGAAAACACAATGTGAAAACTCGTTGGAAAAATATTCAAAAAAAATTGCTTCATTCCCAAGCTTTTTAAAATACATACATATTAGTATTATTTTAAGGTCACCCTGTAGCTGGTTGGTTGGTTCAATATCATACTGGACAAACGTTTATTAAATTCCGGACTCACTTTCCTGTTCATCCTTAATTCTAAAGTTACCTCTACAGTTTCAACTGTTCAGTTTTTCGAACGTATTCAAACTAAGAGCTATCGTTTTTTTTTGGAAACAACGTCACTGCAATAGGTATAAAGTTGGTTTGGTTACATTTGTTGGTGCCCAAGGCGGCACATTGTGGATGTTGAAAACAGAAACATTTTTTTGGCGGAATCGTTGTTTTGTATACGTCCTCAGAAAACAAAGATGGAAACTGAGTTTTTGAAAAATCAAGAAATATTGAATTAAGTCGAATGCGTTGTCCAATTGGGATAGTTTTTTCGAGCAAATAGTTTAGATTAGACATACTAATTTATTTCAGATTGTGTCTCCTTAAAGTTTAAAACCTAACCTTATGCCCTCAAGAAAAACCTTTGCAAACGCAATCTCCAAAATAAAAAACTATTCCAGAACACTTTTATTTTATATCAAAAAACGAGTTCCAAATTTCCACTTCAGTCAACCGTAAAACTGCCAAGTAAACCAAAATAAGCTTCCACATACTGACAGAACGTATGCGTGGCGCGCACTCTTCAATTTGTATACCTACCCTTCATTCAACTTATTCACAATGCTGCCATAATGAATTCGAATTCCGCAGACACGATGGGGACCAAGCAATATCCCGGAATTCCACTCTACTTGGATACATTTCAATGGCCCCCGGGCCCCCCCTGCTACCACTCTCCACCAAATGACGTCCCTAGGCTCCCCAATAACGATTTCGCTTCTATTTCTTTATTGTAGTGGTGTGCATTTATATATATACCTACAATACACCGCACAAGAGAGGCGATACTTTGTTTTTGTGTATACTACCGAAAAAAACCCGCATATGGCTGACGGTACACACATACCCACTCGGCCACATTTAGCCGCCCTTTTTCTGCAACAAGGATATTTTCTCCGGTCTTGTTTGCAGACAAAATACGTTAACAAACCGGCGAAGTATTCTAATCCGTATATGATGAAATTTGCACGAATGTGTGTCTGTGTGTATACGAGTATTCACCACGGTGGAGGCGAGCTGTATAGCAATATAATGCGTGTGTATTGTTTGGTACTATGTTACTGACTTCCTGTGCCTTGCCATGAATGAACGAGCAATCGAATCCCTTTTAGGAATCAGCCAACTCGGCTGTACAAAGCTTTAGTAAAGCCAGGCTATATGTCCCCACTATACGTATATCCTTTCTGCTGGTAAATTTATAGCATGCGTTAGTTCCGTAATGAGGTGTACAAGGCTAAGAATTTTATAAGGAAGCAGAAGGTACAAAAACAAGGACCAAAAAGAAAAAAACACCCAGTACCATGTACATCTCAGTGTGCGTGCATATAGGGCGCAAAGTGTTGCTCCCCTTGGAGGGACAGAAACTGAATCTGATAATATTTTGTTTTCCTTGCTTGCTTGGTATTTGTGTCTTCCTTGCAAATCGAAGACGAAGCCGAAGAGTGTGTACCTAATAGTTGGGGATTTGTCTTACAATCTTTGGTGAACGATAAATTGTCCTTTATTATCTGTTATGGACACAGACAAGGGTGGGGATACAATGAAGTGTACATATTCAATGAAAACACGACACGGAAACATATTCAAAAGGAGAAAGTTATACCATGCCAAAGAAATTGCGATGATTTTTCCAACAACAGTTCGGTCTTGGGGCGGAATAGTTTTGCTTTCTTTATGTCTGTCTGGTTAGTGTTGGGGTTGGGGGATGTGCGAACCAGGGGTTTGAAGTGAGGTTAACAACACTCTTGGCATGGCCATTGGGGAGAAGGACTATAGGAAATGATTTTGAATATCAATGAAGAATTTGTTTACCTATCGCTAAAGGTATTATAGCGGGAAAGGACATCCGTTTTGTATCGATGTTGATAAACTTGGGTAGACGGATATTACATAAAGAAATGGGTCAACAGAGTGGACGTGGTATAGATATAGGGATGTGACAAATCACTTGTACTCGTATATAGTGCAAGGACATTCTTTAGGATAGTCGATTTGCATATTGTATGAAGAGACTGTTCAAAGCCGGATGTAGAGGGAGTAGTATTTGAATATATATTTTTTTACGAAATTGATGCTGGCAATGTTGAAGGGCTTTAGGTCGCCTTATTTTTCTTAATGATGTTGCTGAGAATACATTTAAGATTTGTATAAAAAACCAGCTGTCAGGCAGGCGTATGGTTATATCAACTCCATAACCTCTTCTCTACCCGTATAGGGTTTGCCTTTGAAGATTTAGGGTAGATGGCGGAGAATCGATAGTTATGGTGGGTCCAATTGAGCAACCTACGGATAAGCAAGCCATTGAAAATGAATAAATGAATGAAACAGCTGTTTTAATGACCGAATAAAAGCTGTTTTTAGGACCTTACATACTTTGAAAATAGAAATTTTTATCAAGGAGGGGAGACTAGAATTTCAATGAGCTTCTAATGCTTATGAAGCAGTGACGGTATTTCGATATTCTGCTCTAGCGGAAGGCGAGATGGCTACATGTTCCGTAGGGCACACCGCACTTAGTTGTGTCAAAGGTCCCTGGTCTCTTCGAAAACTCAATACTCCATTACTTCAGACCAAAACAAGAGCTGCTTCGGGAACTTCTTTTGAGCTCTATAGAGCAATATTTGGAAGTTCTACGATAATATTCCCAAGGATACAAAACAGAGATGTGGATTTGAAGGAACACTTCTGCAGAGTGTTAAACGGTGGACACAGCCAAAAACCCGCTGTCAGACAGTTATGATCCCTTCAATTTGGACAATGGTAATCAAAATTTATGTCTACCCTACTAAAACGAGGTAAGCATAGCTGGAGCATGGATAGTCGATCGCCCGAGCTGTCTTGGTCGGAAGAATTATGGCCGATGAATAGAATCACAGCATAGTGTTCCCCACATCTACAAGAATAAATACAGGTACTCTGAACACAGACAACTACAGAGGAATACGCCTCCTAAGTGTCATCTACAAGATCATGTCAGCTATGCGAGTATACCTTTCGCCAGTAACGTAATCGCTCCACATCAGTGCTATTTTCGGACAGAAATGTCAACCATCGATCAAATCTTCACAGTCCAGCCGATATTAGAAAAAAAGTAGGAATTTCAGATCGTCACCCACCTCATTATCACCACTTCAAGGTCGCTTACTATAGCTTACTTAGGAACGAGTTATAAAAGGCCATGTCAAGCCGCAGCTTTCACTCCAAACTTGCCCGTCGCCATCGGTACTGGAGGACGATGTAGAAAACTAGCTTCAAAGTCGGAAAGAAGACCACCGAAACCTTTTATGTCGAAAATGGTTTAGGAAGATTTGACGCTTTACCATGCAACTTCTTTAACGTCATTCTTGAAGCAATTGTGCGAAAGTCACAAGCCATGCTGTTGTCGACAAAGAACTCTTAACATCGGCAACTCGGGCAACAATTTCCTAGTGAACAGATATATACATAATATAACTTCATAGTAGCTAAAGAAAGTCTACCTAGGCTCAAAATTTAGCTCGCAAAATGACATAGATGCAGAGATCAAGCGAAGAATCACTCTTGTCAATCGATATTTCTTCGGTCTGAGAATACATCTAAGATGTAAAGCACTCTATCATATCACCCAGGAAATAATGTACAAGACCTTAAACATCCCGACTTGGCTATGGCGTAGAAGAATGGGTCTTCCTCTGTCTACCGTAAAGTGAGCATTTTGTCCAGAGTCAGTCCCTGTATGTTAACACTTTTGATGCTTTAGGAAATTCCATAGTTGTCGGAGCAAATTTTCTGATTTTTGAGTATACCTAACTCAGAGGTATCCCGAAAATGGGTTCAGGATCGGTGAGCAGATGACTTTTCTCGCCAGACAACCTCCGCGTTTGTTACTCAAGACGTGGTATCCAAGCAACGGTGAGTATTTATATTGCTTTTAACCACGTTTTTGGGAAGATTTAGAGCTGGTTCACTGTTCGACAGAATTTAGACCGTATAAGTGCGTCTTCGTAAACACATTCCGAACACATGTCCTGTTGTTAAAGTTGAATGGCTTTAGCTTAACCACTTCTTATAGAGTTCCTAGAATACTGCGCTGTGAGTCTCGATTTTAGCATCTTCTGCTAGAGTTTTTCTGTCTGGTCAAGCATCCATTGACTTCGGTATAGGTAGAAAGGTCAACCAGCTTTTGTGGTCAACCCCGTCCTATGAGACAGCCATAGTTCATACTTATCAATATCAGAGTTCGAGCAGTCGCATTTAATAATTCCACCGGTATGCCAGAGACTCTTATGTTTTTCAAAGCTTTTATGTCGTTCTTTCGTCATTTCAGCGTATCGTCTCCTTATGTCAGATATGCACGCCTCTGCTTCTGTAACATTCTATTGTGTTCACCAGAACATCGATCTTCTGCGTCAATTCGGGTGGTCAGTACGAGTCATGAACGTACCGAAGCCTGATAAATATCTGGTTCTTCGTAGCTTCAACTTCTGACACATTCTTCGTCATTTTAAAAATCACGTCCATTTCTTTCCCGATCACCGTTGCAAAGCGAACTTCGCTGTTAAGTGTCGGGCTCTTTCGAACACTCTATAACGTTCCTTTGGTGGATCCGATTTCACTGATGATCCATTCACACAATGCGTCAAGATTCGTCAAAATATATAACCTCTGAATCCTTATCCCTGTTGAATCAGTGGCAAATGCGAGGAGCCGAATATTGTCAGTGCCTGTCCGAATACCTACTTGGCAGAAAACAAGAATATCTTCCGGAATGCTGACTCAACTTTGATTACCCTTCAAGTCCATCTTTTTTGACCTATACGATTTTTGACAATGACAGATGACTACCAGTGTAGTCAAGCTTTCCATATTTTACGCCGATATTGATTGCTATAAGCGATTAACAGATGTTGGAACCTTTACAAAAACGTTGACAAGTGCTTCGGTTTATAACTATAATTGTAACATCTCAATCTTCGACAGGATACATGCCATCGTTTTGAAACATCACTTGACCTAAAACTGAGCCTTGTGAATGTTGCAAAGCCAAGTCCATTAAATCATATACTCGCCGATTCATATGCACAACATTTTCGACAACCTTATGCATCTGTCAACTGCTTGTCAGTCGGTACAATTTTGGTTACGCGAAAACATTGGTTTAGCCTTTTGGTTCGAACAAGCCATCGTTAGCTATCTGCTTAATCTGACAAAACCTGTTATCAATTTTATGTGCGTTCTTTTAGGATTCAGTAGTTGGAGTCCTTTCTGTCAACAGCAAAGGTCATTGTCGAGTTTGAAATATTTCTCTATCTGAGCGAAGCCTGGGGAGACAAGAGGACTTCACTTGAGATATCTGCGGCGGAAGACCGGAGTTCCATTTTAATTTGATTGAGCCAAAAATGTAGTCCCTATCCCTAACATTGGACATTATTCGTAAATTTGTAAACGTTTTAGACGTTTCGGCTAACAGCGGAATGCGTTCCGCTTTTCAAGCTCTATCCCACTTATGTACAACATAGATGCTGAACAATATACCTACTTCTCGCTCCAAAAACAAACTTCCAACCTCCAGTATATGAGTACAGCAAACCTGATGCAGCTCCTGTTTTGTTCTTGTCAACGTTGCCTTCAATGTCAGGGTAATTGTGTTGAAGTTCAAAAGTGTGCTGCTGGCACTAACTTAAAAATTAAATATTTCCAGCAACTTATCACAAACAGTTTAACACAATTTAAAAGTTTAGTACGTACCTACCTTGTCATCCATGAAGCACTGTTCTGAATAAACCCAAGCACGTTCGGTTGGGTCCTATAATGAATCTCAAACAAGTTTGTCGCACAGATTTTATGCACTTTTTCAAAATAAAACTACACCAGCCACTACCAGATGAAACATCCTTTGTACAGGACTCCCACACGTGAGATCTCTCTTATAGCTTCCAGGACAAAGAACAAAAAAGCACACCAAGTAACTATATACAATGAAATGCAATTCTGTGCAGGGGCAGGTTGCAGACGTGAGCTTAAGGGTGGTTCCATTTGAGGGGGGTTTTCACCAACTATGTCACTTTTCACATACCTTGTTTGAATTTTATTATCCACACGAACTGCGAGAGGTGTGAATTTGCTCGCTTCAAAGTCTGCTCATGAAACCCTATATATCCCGGTGACATAGGTTTTCATCAGGGGTGCTCCAACCTGAGTGCTCACCTCCAAAAACCTATTTGCACTTGCCTGAGAATTCATTGTTCATCCCTTTGGAATGGGAATGTGCCAAAAACCGCATTCTTGACATAGTGTGAAGTTTTCCAGTATCTAGAGTTATGGAGTGGGTACACGAGTATAGAGTGTTCACATAAAAAACCGATCCCTTCTGCATTTTTGACAGCTCATCTTCATTTGTATGTGGCAAATGACACCCTGGACGGGCGTTAGATTACGGATTGAGTTTGCCGCATATGCACGAGTACGAACTTTACTCGGTCTCGGTAAGTGGGGGTCGTCGTATGTGTTGAATTGTTAATGCAGACGTGGAATGCCAATTCGATTTGTTTTCATAGTCCTCTGACTCTGTAGTCTGTGGGGTGGTGGATCATGACAGTGCGGTGTAGATTTGTTACACTTTGGAGGTTGTAACGAATGGCGGTTAACGTGTAATTAATTATTTAAAGTAAGAGGGTTGGGAGTGCGGTTTTCGAAGGGTCTTCTCATTCCTCTAACTAATTACGCAGATTATGTTGCGTCGTGTTGGTGCATTTGTCGAGGAAAGGGACACGTGGTATTTATCTTTGCTAGGTGGGACTAGGTAAACATGTTTCATTTGTTTGTTTGCTGTATGTTAATAACTTATGACAAAGTACTTGGAATCCCGAAGGAATTATGTCCACACTTGATAGGAAATCATTAAGGACATATGTTACCTCATGTCATAACAAAAGACGCTATAATAATTAGAGGTGAGTATAACGACAGGTGAATGTGTATGGTTGTTCCAAATCCCCTCTTAGCTTTTTCACAATATTTGAGAACTGTCTTGATAAAGCAAGAAAGAAATGTACCGAGGGGCAATATAAGCATTCTAACCCAAGACAGTGGTTGATTTGCTAAATGAAGACAGAAAATATATGTGGCTAACGCCTAACCAAGTCGAGTTAGGATAAGGGCTTTCACGTGACAGCGAAGACAAATCTTGGTCACTCACCTATAAGAAATTAAATAGAGTACATAATCTATTGCCCTTCTGAGTCGGTTAAGGGAAGTCTACTGTGGTTGTGGAGTGGCTGTGAATAGGTATAAACTGGCCAGAAATGAGTTGGAAAAGTAAACGCGACCTTATGATACTCCATCAATGTGGACTACAGACAGAATCATATAAATATGAATACTGGGCTCCATGTCCTTCAGTCATTGGTGTCTCTAAGAGGTATGCCCCTATTGTGTGTAAGACAACTACATTTGAGTTGTCTCTTTGTTGTATGTAATTCAAAACTCGGTATTGTCCGTATTGTCATACACAACCTTGATAGAAAAGTTGTCAAAATATTTTCAAATCATAAACATATTTATGAAGTGAATAATGTTGGAGTGTACTATGTCATCACAAATTTATTAAATTTGGTTGGCCTCTACTCCAGAAATGCGTTTCGCCCCGATGTGGTGGGTGGGCTCATCAGTAGACGACCACCACATCTGATCTAGACGCACTGTTTGCTCGATTTTCACCGAGACTATGATGATTTTCCAATCAACAAGTGACTGTGAATCACACCTCAAAAGAAAAGTTGTCTGTCAAAACACACTATTGCCCAGTTGCACAGTCAGAGTTTAAACTCTCGTTTTGGTTTAAACCTTCGTTCAACAACATTTGGGTTTCATTGTGTTCGTTTAAACTCAAAGTGGAGTTCAACTCTCGGTTTAAGTTAAACGCCTCCATTCTGCCTTTTAAACTTTCATGTGACAGCTGCTATATCATACAGAGTGATGAGAGAGAGAATAAAAGAGATAAATTGTCTGGGTGCTACACTTCTTGAATTTATATAAGTGAAAACTAGAGTTATGATTAGTTTCAGCATTACTGCGGTAAACCCACTGTTACAAAATGTCATCAGAAAATTTCAATAGATTTCCAACCAATATACTTGTCAAGGAAAAACCCTTTTTTTCAAGTGAACTTCAGGTAGATCTTAGCCCAAACATAATGTAGGCAAGCGTAAATATGTAGTACCTATTGAGGTTTTTTCAATACAAATTAATTATTTTAGTGTGTGAAAATGACGATTATTTTTTTTGTAATGCTACTAGTGATTTCTTTAGATTCTTGGCGAACAAAATTATATCTATACATACTCAAAATCTTTCACATTTTGATTTGGCTGAAACAAGAATACACTCTATCCTTTATACAATGCACATTTCTCGGAACAATGCCTGTAAATTTGAGCTTGTTCAGTTAAAAAGTTTCGGAGTTCATACAATTTTTGTATACAGATCCAGATTACATAATATTATGTTTAAAAAAAGTATAACCGGAACAAGATAGCACAGATTTTTGAAGAAACACCAGCAAATAACTTTGCGCATACCTATTTCCAGATAATGACACTAATTAGAGGCTCATAAAATCCTTTCAATATTCATTACCATTACTGACGACGGGTGATCGGATGTGGTAAAACCCCAGCGAGTGACAAGAAGCAGTACCTACCTGTGATCGCATCCGTCTGAATGCCCACAACATTTCAACTACTTGAAATTTTATTCTTGAAAAAAAAAAATAAAAAAATTAATTACTGCAATAATTAATTGGTGAAAGTAGATGACAGTTCAAACATGTGGCAAAAATAAATCAATTCACTTCGTTAATACCAAAATACATAATGTAATAATATTGCACACATTTCCTTTTATTTACAAATGGTAAAATAGATAAAGTAGAGAAAAGCAATAACCATTTATTTTATCAAAAGTGCGCTGGTAGAAAAATATCCCCTTAAGGGAAATTGATCTGCGCTTCCACAACTGCGTTTAGCTAACTGGCAGATTATTTTGAACTGTGAAACTGAACGAGTTAAACCAAAAGTTTAAACTCTCGGTCAGGTTTAGTTAAACTTCAGTTTAAACTCTGACTGTGCAACTGGGCATATAAGTTGTTAGTTAGTTTGGGTTGTGTGAAAGTTGAGTTGAATTGAAGACAACTCAACTAAGCATTAACTTTCTGAAACGAAATTACAAACTTTTTCCCAACAATCTCTGCGCTAAAAATGCAATTCATAATAAATTTATAGCAACATAAGGGGTGCCAGAATTTTCTCTTTCAAGAAGTAAACATGTTTTAACTTAAAAGCTATAGCTAAGTATCTTATTAGGCTGATTAGCCAAGCCACAAACCGTCGTGGAACATGAAATAAGTACATACCATTTTCGTAAGTAGTATTTTTTTTCCTGTTAGTTATCGCTCATCAACATAAGTAGATATTCAGGAACATGATTGATCTTCGACGCCTTCATTGATAATTAGACAATAATATTTAGGCAGAAATAATAAATAAATAAATAAATAGGTGGCGCAACAGGCGGTAGACACCCTAGGCCTAGCTTCTCGCAACCATTCGTTTTTGTGTGAGTTTCTATTTTTTTTGGAACGAATGGATTAGGCAGAAATACGTGCCACAAATAGTTGTGGATCGTAAAATTAATACATTCATATATAAATCCATACTAATATTCATGGGAATAAATATAGAATTTTTCCATTTAAAAATTCATAACGATTTTGCTCAAAGAATTGGCCTGTAGACTTGATTTCCGCATAGAGGCCTTTAAAAATTAAGCAAAAAAAAAACCGCAGTTGATCATAGACCCCCATATGTTCTCATAGCATAGTCAAGCCACAAACCCCTTTCAAGTATTTGTACCCCAGAGTAGACAAATTTTGCAGAAGAAAAATGCGAATGGGTTGATCTTAACTTTAATAATCACAAGGCACTTGACATATAAGATAAAAACCCTTGTGGAACTCAATATACAGGGACGCAACAACTGTTGACTACATTTGAATAGGGCAATACCAGTTCATCTCTTTAGTTCACTTCTCTAAATTATTCAAAAGTCACTAAAAATAAAGCATTATCTAAATATTTATTCTCATATCTAAGACAGCAACCTAAACAGAACTTGGTACATTTGAAATTTTGTTTGTCCGAACTTTTGGAGGTTTTTGTCGCCTTGAATAGATACGTACCTAATCACACTATTAGTCGCAAAGTATTTTTACCACGATATAATAGGGCAATACCAGTTCATCTCTTTAGTTCACTTCTCTAAATTATTCAAAAGTCACTAAAAATAAAGCATTATCTAAATATTTATTCTCATATCTAAGACAGCAACCTAAACAGAACTTGGTACATTTGAAATTTTGTTTGTCCGAACTTTTGGAGGTTTTTGTCGCCTTGAATAGATAGGTACCTAATCACACTATTAGTCGCAAAGTATTTTTACCACGATATAATATTTTAGCTAAGGAAATTGACTTCTTCCAATAGGTACGTTCCACAAACTACATATCGAAGACAAAAACCCTTCTGGATCTCAATGTATTGGGAAGCCATAAATACTTGTTACATTCTGAGGAATTATTAATTAACAGACGTTGACGCATATTAGTATTACGATTACCTACTATATTATTTTCCTATTTTTCTGAAGGTATATTTACTGATCATTGGCCTTCAGTAGAGTCCGCCTAATTAAATTAGCCGAGCGACAAACCAGTGTGGAGTGGACCGTAACATAGTATTGCCGAAAGTTTTTCGAGTAGCTGGGACCGTGTATCTTAGGTATACTCTCGGTGATATCGCAAATCCAAATGAGCACAAATCAGTTGTCAGCTGTGAATCGGTTGTCGTTTAAAAAAGTGTTGCCAATTCGAAAAACAAACATCTAAGTAATCGCACTTGATATGGTTTTTCATTTTCGATCAGCTTTGGAGCAGCCTACTCATGATGAAAAGTCAAACCAAAATCAGCGGAAATTACCTGTCAGCTAACAGGTTATCCCTTCAAAAAGTGTTGCCAATTCCAATAAAAAAAAACCTCTAAAAAACACCCTTATAAACTTCATATCTTAGGTATCAACCCTTATGAAGAAAAAGCAGACAATTTGTGGCTCTTATTTTCAGGTATATACCAGTCGTCTTTGATATTTACGAAAGTAACAGTTCCAAGGTTCTTTTGAACGGCTCACGTATAGACTGAAAATTTTTATATGTAAGACAAAGAAAAACTTATTTTCAAGATAAAAAAGAACTCCCCACGAGCAATCAGATCCACATGTCCCGGAAGTTTATTCTTACACGTGTCACTTGTGTGACAGTATTAATATAAAAGCGACAATTTCACTGAAACTTTACAATGACAGAGTATAAAAATAAAACTCTTCTGATGCACATCCCAATCGTGAAGCACTTGCAAAAGAACTGTCCTTTGACTCTCGCTCCTGAGTGTCTCTACACACATTCTCGAGAAGTTCACATTCTAAATTATTTACTATCTCAGCACATATACACAAGCAAGTGGAAAAGGACTCTTGTCAGTCGTCAGCGTCACTTGAACGAAGGCACGGTAAACATGCGAAGAGAGGCGAAGGTATTTCTGTCCTCACTATCCAACGAGATGGAATCATTTAGAATTCTTTCAATATCCTGCTGAGTGCATTGGCTGTACTCCAAGCCAACATAACTGGTCCTTCAACTCCTTTCTGCCGCCATCCATCGAGTCGTACCGATGGAATCTGTTTGTGTTTGTCTGCTTCTGGTCGGGTAAAAAGAACGATATTGTAAACGAACTCCTGCTGGCTGCCATAGCCATGGTCAGCAGTGTTAGAGAATTTATCTTAGACAGCAAACGGCAAACTACACAAAAGGAGCATGTTTTCATTAATGTTATTGCCTTTGTGTCCTTGATGGGTGCAATTTAATTTCCTCTCGTTAATATACAAACCACCCCGGGGGAGGGATGGCAAACTCAAATAAATCATCCTTTCTAAATGAATTCTAGGAGATACCTACCATAAACCAGTTGGACAAAAAGCTCTTAGGTGAGCTATGCTCTTTTTTTGCAAAATAAAAAAACAAAAAACGATATAAAATATTTTCTGATTTATGATTCCCGTTTTTCGAATCTGGGTCATTCCCGGGATACTATACACAGAGGCGCACACAAGTTGCCGCTACCTCTCTTTTGACGAGATTGATCGTAGGTTTGCAATCCCTTTCCTTGTTGCTTTAATTTGAAAAATTTTCAAATTTTATTTGCACACTTTTTATATTACATACATACGCGTCCCTGTATAAAGGAATTTTAGAAGTAAACAGTTTCCTTTGGAGAGGAAAACGGAAATGTATTTTCTAGTCCCATTTGCCGAGATACGAAACTGGGAGCATGTTTTTTATGTATTATTATTGTGCAAACAAAAATGAAATGTAGCCCTTTTTGTTGCAAGGGGAGTAGGGGCAACTGAGAGATGTATGAAAGGAGGGCTTGTCCAAAACTGTTTATTATCCTTTGTACTTGAGAAGCATTTTGTATGTACTAGAAGTTGTTGTGCATAGTTAATGAGGATTTTGAAAAGGGTTCGGTCTTTCTATTTGAACAACTATGAGTCGAGTGTATACCCGAACTGACATCAGCATGAAATTAGTAACGGAGCAAACAAAAAATTGCCTATATTGAAGTTTACTTGCAATTGCTTTTGGATAATCCTTAAATTTGACAATAACAGCGATGCTTGTCGGTATTACTTTGTATAAGCCCTTTGTAACCGTTTGTAGGTTTGAGCCCTGGCGGGGGATAGCAAGACACAGACCATTAGGAAAATCGAATAAAAACAGAGTTTCTCCACCACAACCACTTGGTATACCAAAAAAGAGATCTTGGTATTACCATCTAATGGAATGCGGATCTTCAGCATGTAGAATCTCTCTTTCTGATCCCACATTTAACAACATGGCCGAAAAATTCCACAAGACATGCTTCACAAATAAATATTTTTTATATCCTCCACAAGAGGGTATACTCCAAGAAGGAGTTACCGTGGAGTGGACCCCCAAAAGTAGGTACATATATAATATATACTAGCGGGCCCGGCAAATGATGTTTTGCCTGCTCGTACATTTTCATTGTCCATCATTTGTTCTGCGGCCGTTTTATTATTTAAAATTTTATTTATGATTTTTTTAGTGTTTACTAGCTGACCCGGCAAACGTTGTTCTGCCTAAAATAATTATTTTAAATATTTAAAGATTTATTTTGATATTTTTTTTCAATAATCTGTTTTAATAGGAATGAAGGCGGACAGCTTCAGTGGTTCAGTGGCCATTATCGGACTTACATACGCACCAACGTTTTTATATAATATAGCTGTACCCGCCCGGCTTTGCCCGTGAACAGGAATTGTATTGCTTATAGATCTTAGATAATAATGTTCTTTCGAAAAATGAGAATAAATCAATTTTCCAGAATTTTCTTTCTGTGTAAACCTGAAATGCAGTAGTACAAACAAAACCAAAAAGAATCATGAGAATCGGCCCTGCGGTTATCGAGTTATAACGTCATCGAGTTTCACTCCATCATAGAAGATTCAGTAGTTTTCGAGATATACGATTTTGAATGTTTTTTTTTGTATGGGAGATGCCACGCCTCTTTGTCCAATTTTGTCCAATCTCCTTCAGTGCACTCCTGGGTCAATACCTTAGATTATCTGTAAATTTGATTTTAATCGAGTAGGTGGTTTTCATGTTATACGTATCCGAACACAAATTAGGATCCATTTTTATATATATAGATTCTGAATGAGGATAAAATTCTGAATCGATTTGGCCATCCGTCTATCTGTGAAAACACGATAGCGTCCAAACGAATCGATAACGATATTGAAAGGAATTTCCGGAGTCTCTTTCCTTCTTCTGTTGTTTGTTTTCTACCTAAGTTTTGGTGTAAGGCCTTACGGTGACAACTTTTCGATCTCCGGTGAGAAGTACATACATCAATATGGAGTAATTAAAAAATAGACAGACGTTGCATTTAATATAGTATTATGGACTATGGGTGCGAATTTTTAAAATCAACGGATTAGTTTCAGAAATAGCCGCCTTTAGCTATCCCCATCTTATGTAGGTAACCCATAGTGTCACCATTAAAACGATGAAGGAACTTCGAAAATTGGACTATTCCCCCTTTTCCAGCCCACTGTTAGCATACTCCTACCTTAAGTAGCATATACTGATCCGGAACTGTAGCCCCTTAGCCCCTTTATCCCTCCCAACCCCTCCTCTCCTTAAGAAACTTTTACTGATCCGGGGGATGTCGTCATTACGTTACGACATTGAAAGAATTTTTAAAATCAGCCGAATAGTTCTAGACGCTTCTTAACTCATCCATGTCCAAGTCCGTCCAATATTTTACTGCTTATATTATGCCATTGGCGCCCAAATCAATTTGGCCCAAAAAAAACCCGTACAATTTTGTGTTGCAAAATTTTTCGTCATTTTGGGTGTTATTTCCTTTCCAGGGTTCGTTTTTTTGACAAGCAGCAAAGCCCAAAATAGTAAGTGGAAATGCATAAACGGAGGAATAAGTATGGGGGGCATGCCCCCAAGCAGGGGGTTGCAGGGGGGCAGCATGCCTCCCCATATATTTTAAGGTGCAAATTATTGGGCTTTATTTCCATCTTGTTGTTTATTGGGCGTTATTTCCAAATCGATTTGGGCGCTATTTCCTTGGGCGTTACTGCCTAATGCCTATGCTATCAATTTCTTTATTCTCAATGTCGGTTGAGCCCCCAAATGTTGAACAATAAAACAATGAAAAGTAAATATTGCTCCAGCCCCACAACTATGTCATCGCGGTTGCGTTTAGGGGCGCATAAGTAAAGAAACGTGCCCGTTATTGCCGAGCATGGAAGGCTGTAGTGTCACAGGCAGAGATTATTCACGGATCCGCTCGGATTTGTGTATTCCAAACTTTACACATATCTTGGGCGATAATGAACAGTGGTACTGATATGACCTGGTATAAGCTTTAATTAGCTATCTCGACACCTGATGAATCAACATAGCGTTAACAAAAAGCAGGAAACAATTTTCTAATAGCTCTTTTTCAACAAAAATACAATTTTCGGCATTACCGTTAAATAAAAGGAAGCACGAAGTTTCGAAGGATCGAATCGCCGCATCCGCGTAGACAAGCTATAAGTTTGCGAAATTAACCGATTTTACACATGAATCAAAAACAAATTCCGTCACTTATTACTAGTATACGAATGAGGCGATTCGGCCCCTTAGCTATTGGCGAGCCTCCTCCGAAGGGTTGGTTGAGGACGATCGAAGTAAAATTTTTTTTTTCTCACAATTCACTATGGTATTCAAACTCAGTGTTTTTCGGCGTTCAAACATGTTCGGAAGGTCTGTCTCGATGTTAATCAGCTTAATGGGCAATTGAATTAAAATCGTTCATAACCTCAATTAAATTGCAATCTCCTAACGATTTCCCACATCAAACTGTGGACGTCAGCATGAAATGACGATCGATCGCATTTCCATTAAGCCATGATACCATTTTGATTTCATCTACACAAGAAAGGCTCATCGTCATCAGCAAATAATAACAACCATTCCGCTTCAATTATATACCATCGCGTACATTCCGCACTCCAATCATCGTCACCTCGGCTCCTCATTCAGATTGTTGATTCCGATTGAACACCCGTCCACAATGGAACAATAAACGACAGTCGGCGGCGCTAGGCGACTTTATAAGCTTTAATTGCGGCAACAGAGAGGATTCATTGTGTCGCATATACTATTTGCTGATTTGTGTTCCCTCGAGGTAGCGTCCTCTCTCAACCCATCCCATCCCATTTCCATCACTGTAGTCAGTTGTGGGTGTCTTATTATTGTCAGCAGCTCAGCTCATAAACAGTGCAACCGCACAATCATCAAGGAAGAAAAGAAGAATCCAATTCCAGTGACTCGGTCTGGCAGTCAATAGACTGCCTACCGGTAATCTATCTGTTTGCCACCATAGAAGTGAAGCGCTATGGCAAACAAGACCACATTCAAGAGGCAACTGCACTGTGAGCACGGAGCATTAAGCCTACTACGACGACGGGCATGAGAGTGCCTACGTGAGCACCCCCGCCAGTTAGTGCACTATTCAAGTTCCACATCCGCGCATTAAATGGGCGACACGACATTGGAGGAAGCAAGCCCAGCCCAGCCCGCACATTTACCATCGACGGCAAAAATGGAGTAGACGGTGTTGGTGTTGGTGCGGTGTCAAGTGCTGGCTGACTTGTTGGACGAGTTGTTTTCCATGAGGATTTTTGCACTCATTAATGATTTCAACTTTGCTAAGCGGCTTTTTGTTTTAATTTTATTTTATTTTTGTTGTATGCTTTTATTGTGAATACAACCCATTGAAAATGTTGTTTAATGCATGTCATTTGAATTGTTCCTTGTACTGACTTTTTTCTTCCTTTTCTTTCTCTTTTCAGGTATGTTCTGGCTGTGCACGGGTGTTTTTTGCATTAAAATGGGAAAGAATGGCAAATAAAAAGTCCATCCACCTTTAACACTCATGAAGACGTAAATTAAATTGTTCGATTTTTGTATAACAGTTATTATTATCAACAGGCTCACTCGGCAAACAAAATCCTTTTATCGTTCAGTTGAGCACGAATTTATTTATTTAACAATTATTCATTTATAGTTTCCACTAACGTACAAGGATACCTATGGATTATAGCCTTCCACACCTTGCCACATGGTTCGCGGTATACCTACTCATAGCTCGTTTATGTTCAACTAACTTTGCACTTTATGCATCGGTGCTAGTATACAATGTTGTGTGGCTTTTATCTCAAATTTATTTTATTTTGGGATATTTTTTTTTTAATTTTTATTTTTATTCATTTCTGGTGACCTGTAGGTTGTTGTTGAATTTTGATACGAACGTTGTTTAACTTTTTTTTTCCACTATTTTTGGTGTTTAATTTCAGTTGAAATTTAAGTTTTTTTTTTTTTTTAAGTTTTAAACTTAAGAGGAATTGATTTTTGCCTTTTTTTATTGAAAATCAAAATATTAGTTTTGCAAACAACAAGCATTTCCCGACATTAAATTGTCAATAGTGATGACAGTTTTTCTTTGATTTCATTGCGATTTCTTAAACCTAGCTGCAAACTTGCTGAGAAAATTTCACTGTGTGTCACGGATAATCTTAAAAAATACTCAGTCGTTTTTGCTTAAAATGTAGCAGATTGTTGTCAATAAGGCCGGCAAGGTTTTGAAAGTGATCTGAATAAAATCCGATAGATGGCGCTGTTATTTTAACTGTGTTTACCGCGTCTATATGCATGAAGCATGACTGAACCACTCAACTGATTTAGATGCGGTTTTCATTTGTATCATCTGAATATGTTGGGAAACCGCAGTCGGTTTTTTAAGATAGATTCACAAAGATAGAAGTAGAAACTTTAAATAATGCACTTATAGAATAAATACGTAAAAAGATGAATATGACAAATAATTTCCACAATGCATCGATTAACACCGAAACATTTTTTAAAACAGTTTAAACAATTAACGTAGGTATTCAATTAAAAAATGCGAGGACTTGGTGACAAGTGAATCCTTTTTGGACTTTGGTAATAAGTTATATTTCTAGGGGCTGGAAGTTTTTGGAACCGTACGTCTTAGAAAAAAGAGTTATTGTCCTCGTGGAAGGTTTTGATATCTAAATAAACGGATATCATGTTCGAGCTGAGGTTGACCGATTAGTAGTAGTTGGTGTTTTCTGTCTTGAAGGTTAGGCGATGGACCAAGTAAAAGGATGTGTTAACCATCGAAAAAGAAATAAAGGCCCTTTTGCATTCCACTGCGGGGCTGGTCAGATATGAATATGGACTTCTATACTAGTCTTCATCATAACGGCCGACGCGGTCGTTTTTCTGCGTCTGTACGCTCCCGAGATATTATGAGTCCCTTAGAGGCATCTGTTGACAAAATACCCATCGACATTCACAGCACATTCCAGCTAAACAGCCCACGATTAAGGGAATTGTTGTAAATTTAAAGAAGCAATTTTTTCATGCAAAACCCTAGTAAGCCAACAACTGCTGGTCAAAGACTCGAGACTCCACAAGTCTCAAGTTATTAGCCTGCAGATGGCATGAAAACAAAATCAACATCGCTATAGATACAGATGATAGGTAATTTAAAGGCAATGAAGTAAAAAAAATTAGATTTCGGGTAAAATCGGTCCTAAAAGTCATGGTAATGGGCTACATAGCCTAAAACCATCTCGCAGTCTTAAGAAACATTAAAAAAAAGTTGCGTTGAAATTCGTCTAATAGTTTTGACGCTTTGAGGTAACAACATAAAAAAAATGCCTTGCTTTGCTCGTGCCCATGCAGTTTATTGCTGAAATATGTTCTTGTCAATCAGGACAATGCAATTCCAAATTTTACAACTTTAGTTCTAATGATTGTCGAGTGTTGTTTTTTGTATAGGAAATGTCAAGCTCCTTTTTCCGATCGCGCCACAAATGCTATAAGCAGGCAATGAGTTAGTATTTACCAAATTTCAGGGCTAAAACTGCCATAAATATCAAGATACCTATAGTGTAATTTTGAGATTTGGGTTTTCAACGCCATCTATAGGAAAACTTTAAATCTTTTGGTTTACGTGCACTTTTCACTTCTTAACAAAAATATCTTGTTCAAGTTTTAACTCAATCGATTGACTACTTTTCGAAGTATCGAGAAAAGATTGAAAGAAAATTTGAGCTCAATCGGTTTGGTGGTTTTCGAGATATACGATTTTGAATGATTTTTTTTCTTTTTGTATGGGAGGTGCCACGCCCTTTCGTCCAATTAAAAATTAATTAGTCTATAACAATAATATTTGCCCCGGAGCCTTTTATTAGTGAAAGTATTATAAATACTTAATTGTTCTAAAATATAGCCTACCTAAAGGTTAAAAGTGTCATCATTAGGAAAATTGAAAACTACTTTACATGTGGTGAGGATTGTGGTTTCTTTCAGTGTTGAAACAGCGAACATCAAGAACAAAAATGTCCACTAAATCGTAAACAACTGCTCAGTGGTGATCAGAGACTCATATTATCTCGTATTGTTTTATACAAACTTGCATTGCAATACAAATTTTAAAAAAATTACCTTACACCGTTAATAAATCCACAGCAGCACCGTGTGCGGTATAACGTACAATAAAGTACAAAATTCAATTTAAATAAAACGCAAAACAATTTATTTTTCTTTTACGTAACTCAGAGGAAATCAATTACTCGGTTGCAATTAAAGATGATAATTACAATATAAATACCTGAGAATTATAATAACCAGCGCTGTAAACATTGTAATCAATAATTCCCTGTAAGCCTGGTTAGAGGTTTTTTTTTCATTTTCCATTTGATTATTTATTTATTTTTTAACACGAACTGTTAGCCATATCTCAGACTGAAAGCCACAGAATTCGATTTTCTATTACGTTAACGCGAATTGCTGACCAACTGCCGGATAGTCTTGCGTAATTATGGGAAATTATTATTACTGTATAGCTAGCTCTAATTTGATTTGTATTTTTTTTTTTTCTATTGTTATTGTATAAAAAGAATAAAAAAGTTGTACGTGATGATTTTCAAATGTTGAACGAACGAACAGAAAACAATAAACTATGCGAATCATTTGAAAACGTACGAGATTTGTTATAGTACTTGAAAGAACATTGATAGATATTTTAAGTGAAACATCTGGTAAATTAATTAAAATATCGCGAGATATTTTCCAAATGAAAAAATTTCCTATATTGAATTGTTTTTTCTTTGGAAATTTGAGAAAACTCATTCTGCTTCAGGGATATGCAAAAAAAACCCACAGTTTCATGAATTTGCGTCTAACCTTGTGATTTACATAAGCGTATACTGCCTCGAAACTGGTATATACCTGAGGTCAGGAAATAGTTACATATGTACTTGTTAATTAATGGAATATCTAATACAACTTTCTATGTAGTTAATTCTGTTAAAGCATATTATAAACAAAAAACTAGTAAGTTTCGAGAGTCAAAAGTTACTAAAGAGTCTTTCATTAGCGACTTGACAACTTCAAACTTTCAGTGTGAACGCATCACCCTTAAACCGATTACCGAACTGTCAATGTTAAAATATTCAGTAAAATCAAAATTTTCATCATGGTGAAGTACACGAAGGAACAACGTTTACAAATAATTAAATTGTACTACCGAAATTCGAACACCGAGTCAGTGGTTGCAACTTTAACGATAATTTTCGGTCGTAAGCGAAGAAGCGCATTTTTTGTTAAACGGATTCGTCAATAAGCAAAATATGCGTTACTGTCAGGTGAGAACCCTCATGTGCTTCTTGAAACAGCACTTCATCCGCAAAAAGTCACTGTTTGGTGCGGTTTTCAGACCTGTGGTATCATTGAGCCGTAAATGGTATTCGCTACACATGTTGGAACGTTATTTCTTTGAGCAATTGCATGACATCAGTGATATGTGGTTCCAACAAGACGGTGCCACAACGCACACAGTGGGTGCAACAATCGAGTTATTGAAATCTCATTTCGGTGAACGTGTTATCTCAAGAAACGGACTCGTCTATTGACCGTCGAGATCGTGTGATTTAACGTCTCTAGACCTTTTTTTATAAGGCTACATTAAATCATTGGTCTACGCCAATAAGCCGGCGACGTTAGAGGAGCTCAGAGCCAATATTTAACGAGAAATAGCGGCCGTATCGGTCGAAATGTGTGGCCAAATCTTCCGAGGGCATATGAACGAAGTCGAATTCGATTCATAAATGTTTTGATAGTAATTCAAGCCAATTTCTGAGATATCTCAAGTAGTTTGCATTTTATTCAAAAGAGAAGTTGTCAAGTACTTAATGAAAAACCTTTTACAATAAGCATCTGGAAATTTAATTAAAAATATAACAATGCAGTCGGCAATATCTTTTAGAAAGTAGTAAATGGTCTTAAGCATGGTTTAAATTAGCAGTTTACCAAGAGCTTTATTTACCTTTTTATGTAGGCAATACAGGGGCGTAGCGAGGGGGGGCGTGGGGGGGGGGTGTCGCACCCCCCCACGATTTTCAAGAGTCGGCAAATTAACGATCAATTTTCAAAAATTAGGTCTTAAGTTTGGATTTCCATTAGGTATGGGTTTTTAAACTTGTAAACCTATACAAAAGTCGGCATTTTAAAAGGTTCCACATGAACTCCTTAAAATCGGTGAGATTGCCGACTGAAATCCCTAAAATTTAACGAGTTTAGATTCGATTTTAAAAAAGACGGTCGGCATCGGTGAATTTGCCGACTGAAATCCTTAAAATTTAGCGAATTTCGATTCGATTTTCATGATTTCTATATAGTCGGCAAGTTCCTGAAATAAGTCGGCATTTCAATGAAATTCACCCCCCACGGTCGAACCCTCGCTACGCCCCTGAGTCAATAGGCTAAGACTGTATAAATATAGCTTCAATGGCACTTGAAACATTTTCTGTATTTCAAATCTAGTTGGATAAGAAAGTCAATAGAATTATATATTTATAGGCTGCCTATATTTTTTAATCTAGCCAGTTTATGAACAGTCTTGTGCCCTTGCGGCTCTTCAAAATTGAGCAACTCCATTATTGCCATATCAACAGATTTACATTTCGTTGATATTATAGCCTATACATATACACCTATACTGAATGCATCTACATATTTATATAATGGGCACTGAGTGAAAGGTTTTAAGTTCAAACCCCGGAATAACAAAAAGTACACCTTAAACCTCTGCGTCACCTTTCATGAACGCCTAACAAACATCCTAGCGGATAACTGCCCTAAGGAAGTTTCTCAATTAATTAGGGATAAAATTGTAGGTTCATACCATTCGTCCTACAAATAAAAACTCACACAAACGGCATTAACTAGACTATAAAGTCTTATATGGAACTGTAACAGCTCTCGGGCAAATGTTCTTCGAAGATGTAAGAGTGCGCAGAGGAGGGCTTCTGGGGTCTAGAGGAGTCATAGTGCAGTCGTCCAAAATAACCACTCTCAGCGTTTTAAGAACTCTGCTATAGCCAGAGAACTTACAAGTACTGCAGACGGAAGTATCAGACGCTGTAATATTTAATGGCAGTCTTAGGGCTGAGTGCAATATTTTTGGCTTCTCTAAAAGCGTAGGGACCATATTAGATCATAGGTATATTGTATCACCAATTTGACCAAAAAAGCTGATGAGGAATAACTATCCTCAAAACAAAATTATTAATACAAAAGATCGTCGGTTGTTTTCCAATGTTGTCATGGTATTAAGTTTATAGGAATTGGTGTCCATGTTACGAGCGGTGACACGTGCTTGGTATTTAATAAAAATAATAGTTAAAAAAAAACTAACACAATCTATTTCTAATGTTTATCCTGGAAGGGGCCTTGTGTAAGTCATGTTTGTAGTTAAGTATTCTATTAATTTGAGTGTAAACTTCACAAGCATGGCATACTCTAAGCCCCTTCCATGATTATTTTCTAATAATTTAAGTGCACATTTCTAATTTGAATGGAATTGGATCGTCTACTTATACTATTAATAGAGCTCAATTAATCATTGATTTCGAAGTTGATTGGTACATATTACAAAAACTACCTTAGTCGTAATAGGCTACTTTAGGGTTACTCCATTCAGTCTGTACTTGAAGCTTCGCGAATAATTATTACCGACAATGAAGTCCAAAACGCATAAGCCCAAAGCACTTGTTCGAAGCATTCAAATCGCAGTTCTGTTGGCCAAATTAATAGGCTTATTCAATTTACGCTACAGCCATGCTAAGGGAAAGTACACAATAAATCGTTTCCACACAAAACTTAACAAACGCATGCTATGGTTCTGTATCTTCACCATTCCATTATTCGTATTATTTTTAGCAGCATGCATAGTTGCATTGGATTTTTTCTATAAAGAGGATAAGAAACACAGGATACAGGACCTTGTTTTGCAAGCACTGAATTTATTTCAACTCTATATTGGTATTTTAATGGTGTACCTAAACCAATGCCGTCATTACAAGACTTTGCGTCACATTTGGAATCGCGTCCTCAAATGTAATAGGAAATGTGACAGGCTTATGTACAGAACTGTTATTCCAATAAGGAAAATAAATATCTTTTCGGCACTCAGACTCTGTGCAACTATTGTCGAGATATATTTGGCTTACAAGCGTATTAATCTTAATTGGGTCGAAATAGAGTTTGTGTTGATTCCAAATAGAATCGTAATGAGCGCATTGTTTTTCCAATGGGAACTCATTCAGAATCATATAACGACAATACTCTCAAAACTAAACGAATTTGTGAATGACAAAGCCGAAAATATAGAAGCAATTGAGTACGAAATTTTGTCGAAAATTACCGCAAATATATACAAGCTTCAAAAGGCTTCGAATCGATATTTTTCAGTGTTCATGACGATGGCGTATTTGAATATATTCCGAATTGTGTTATTAGCTTATCACATGTGTGCACCTATAATATTCAATGGCTTTGAGGAGGGCTTGAATGTGTGTCTGTTCTCGGTGGTTTTTATAAAAACCATCTGTCCGCTTTCTATGTTGGTAGTGGATGTGTTGATACTGGGCCATATTGCAGAAAGTTTGAGTCGAGAGTCAAACCGTCTTCACTGGAACATTGTGGAGAAGTGTTGCAAGCGGAATAATGAGCCAGACATTCAAAAAGCTGTACGAAAATCTATTTTTTGTAAGTGCGCTGAATGTGATAAGATTTTTTATTTTAGGTGGATGCGATATTGGGATATGCACTTCTTGGAGATTTAATAGTTGTGGATATGTGTGGAGGAAAAGTATCTAGAGGGACTAACATCGCGATGCTTTGTGAAGCTATTTCTTGGACAATTGTTTGTTTGTTGTATACTGCTGGTGATCCTGATGGGAAAAAAATTTTCGGTGAAAATTGTTATAAATTGGCTAATTTGTCTAATGTTTTTGATTTAGAAAAATTTATATGAGTAATAAATAAAATGCAACCACTGATTGTGGAACTTCTCTTATAAGAAAAAACAAAATTTAACTTTTTTGTTATCTTTATTATTTATTACCTACATTGAGCTCTGGAATATTGCTAAATTTATCATAAGAAATGCATCCTTACCGAACCTGGCTGTGGCTCAGCCCAGCAGTTGCTGGATAATATTTTCCAGCATTCACAGCCCAATTTCAACTGTCAGCAGTAGCGAGTAGCGTAATACAATTGATCAATGGTTAGAAACTATCTTTTGTTTTTACCATGCGATTTCTTCACCATCATTCAACTTGGGATTGTGTTCACTTCATAAATCTACGTAGGTCAATTCAAAAAACGTTTAAATTGTTAGGCCAGTGTTTTTCAAACGCGCTCGCAAGCCGGTAAGATTAATAAACAAAAGACCTGTGCCAAAACAAAAAAAAAAAACAAAATATAATAAAACACAAAATTTGTTAGTGCGACATAATGTGAAGGCAGGGAAAATAACCAAACATCTTTGCTCGTAAAGACTCTGTCCACAAAGGAAGTTTTGCGAGGAATCCCCTGATTTTGTCTTTTGCATAATGCTTTCTTCTCTCCCTTGGAGACTCTTATTCAAGATGTTTAAGTGATCAAAAAGATTTGCGAGAAATGATAAATTTAAAAGCCTGGTGGGATCAGAAAAATTGAATCTTGTAAGAACATAAATAATTCAGCTTTTAATTTCAGAACTCGTTTTAATACCTTTCATTTTGACAGCATATCATCACATCTTTAAGCATATCATTTAATTCAGAAGTAACACCTTGGATGCCAGAAATTGTCGATGAAGAAAGCAGTGTGTCCGCTTGGCATTATTAATTTTAATTTTGCAATAAGTCCACTTTTGTTGCCTGTCAAAGCTTTAACACCATCTACAAATTGCAAGTACTTGGCCAGTAGTGGCCCAAAACCATAACGCCCAAATTTAAAAATGTCATAACGCCCTTAAGCTAAGTACACACGATTGTAAGATCTTACAATATTGTCAGATCTGTCAATGCTCTGACAATGACTGACAATGAGCTTACAATAGCCAACTACCTTACAATACAAAATTGTCCGTTCAGATGGTTGTAAGATTTTGTCCCAAAGTCTGACAATTTCATTGTCAGATGGATATCTTACAATGGTCTGACAATGACTTTTCTGCCAACGTTGTCAGATTGAAAATTTAGTGTTCACACGGTCGGAAGATATTTGAATATGAAAAATTGGTCGATCTGTTGTCAGACATTGTCAGATAAATTCAAATTCTTGTGGGTTGTTTTTTGTAGTAGGAATAATGGAGCAAAATATTGTACTTGCAAGATTTTAACTGCCTACGTGTTAGAAGACTGCGAGGATGATGAATTGATACAAAAACGACGTAATATTTTGAAGAAGGATTGGGTGGCCCGTTGTCAGAAGGAAGGATTCTACTCCTAATAGCAAGCTGATGAGCCGGAACTTTATCGCAATTTTTTGCGAATGTACTCAACACAATCCAATGAAATTCTAGTTTTGGTGACTCCACACATCAAGACACCAACATGCGCGCGATCATCCAATAAATCGAAACGGTTTCATTGGCAACTTGACTCAACTTTTTTTTCCTTCATTACCTCTACCTCTTACCACAGGGCTTCTTTAGGTAGTTTATACTCTGCGCATCCAACAACCCCATTCACTCTGTACTTTCTTCCTGTACAATTTTTTTTCGACTTTTCCAATTCAAATTAGAATTTAAATTCCAAATTCCACAGTTGTTCATATCAATATCTTCTATCAATATCTTCTGAATTAATTTCCATCATTTAAAAGCTAACTTCGATTTCCCTCGTAAACCACTGGTTATATTGTCTGACAACGAAGAAATTGTAAGCTATTGTCAGCTTCCATAAACAACGACATCTGACAATATCCAATGAGTCTTACAATGTCCTAATTGTCTGACAATAAAAAAAATTGTGTGTTCAGACTTGTTCAGACGATCGTCAGCAACCTGACAATTTCATTGTCAGATGGATGTCTTACAATGGACTGACAATGACATTTCTGACAATATTGTAAGACAAAATTGTAAGTTCAGACGTTTGTAAGACATTTGGGACACATTTTTCACTGACAGATCTGACAATATTGTAAGATCTGACAATCGTGTGTACTTAGCTTTACGAAGTTGGCATGAGATTTTTTTTTTACGGATATTTGTTATTTAAATTCGGAAAACACTAATTTTTGTTGTGCTAATGCACAAATCAATTACAAATACGATATTTGGTAATGAAATAATAGCATAATAATTATTATATGCCATGATTTGAGTCGATGAAAAAAATTATTCAGAGTTAATTTGCCGATGTCGGCATTTAATTTTTTGACACTTGATTAAATGGAAATTAACTTCGAAAAAAGTTTATGAATAACGTTTTCTGCAATTAAACCAACATTAACCCTAATTCAGATTTAATTAGTTTTGAAAATTTGTTGATTAATTTTTTTACTTAAAATGTTTTTTTCTCAAAATTTTTACTTAATAAATTTGTATTTTTTTTATGAAATGTTCTTGAAAATTTTTCTAACAATTATGTTAACCAACTTTTTTACGAACGATCAAAAGAAGTTGTAGTAAAAGCCGTTTTTCAAGGTACAGTTTGTCAAGGATTAGTTGTTTTTACAAAGGAAAACAACTGGTAATTTAGACAGTTTCTTTATAAAACAAAAGAGCTTCTTTGATGTTTTACTTCATTTTTTTAATCAATTTCTTTTTATTAATATATCTGCTAAAGAACAGTAACAAAAAATACTACATTATGAAAGTGTGTAATAAAAAATACGCAAAAATGAGTTTGTGAAGAAATTTGTAAAAACAATTTCGTGACAGACTGTATATTGTTTTAAACAGCATTATTGTATGGGAAGTGCCACGCCTACTAATCCCAAACTATATAGTGCAAGTGACAGAGGATTCGATATTTTCGTAAACCTTATCTTTCAAATAACCCTATAGAAGGAAGTCTGGCATACGAGCCGAACAGTCACTTTCTCCAAATCTTGAGATTATTGGCCCTGGAAACATGTCTCGAACAGTAGTCGCTGTATCTTGGTCTGTAAGGACAGTAGCTCCATCTAGTTGAAACCACATGCCAGGCACGGTATATATGTGATTTAGCGGCGGGTGTCAAAAATGTTCCTTTATCCTTACTATTTTATTCGCCATTTAGCGTTACTATATTCCCATTTGCTTTGGTCCCAAAGCCTGAAGATATTTTAAACCGATATACATACCACACTATACCCTGACTCTAAATGGATGCATCTGTCGAAAATGTTTTTGGTACCCCAAAAACGCATATTTGTTCACGTGAAAATGGGCTTTATTTAACGTAATCAATTTCTCGAAAAAAAAACAGCGGGTTTAATACCAATTTAGTTTTTCAAGCCGGCCAATAATAACCGATTTTTTGGGGCTCTGATAGGCAGTTTTTGACTTATGTAATTGAATTTCGTATGAAAGGGATTAAAAAACTACTTCTTAAAATTCTTTCCAATTCTTTTACGGACGTCCTTGAAATGTTTAGCTGGGATTTGCACCGATTGGTTGATGTCGAAAGGTAGAATCGGAATATCTAATTTAGAAGAAAAAAAAATATTTTAAAATTCACTTAATATTTTTGGGCCACCCTGTACAATGGCTACTTTTAGTGTGAAGCGCTTTGTAAATTCCTTGTTTTATATGTCAATGGTTTTGGCATGTCTTTTAGACCTAGACTACCAAGAACTTATGGTCTTAGTCACAAAATAATGCACTAGTTTATAGATTATAGCAACCTATAATCACGTACACTGCCATCGTCATCTGACAGTTCTTAAAAAGACAACTTCCACCAAGCTACAGACAATTGTCTGATTCTGAACTATACTCGGAATAGGTGCAATGCTTACCTACCCAACCAGCTGCATGCCATTAAGTGCAGCAGCATCGCTTGCAAATGTGTCTTCGCTTTATAAAAGGAACAAGGCAGGGCCTGTACCACTGTCTTGAGGTACGCCAACTTTTAAGTATTTTAATGTGCACTACTCATCATATTGCTTCATTCTAAATTGGGTGGTATTTGAAAATGAATTCGTACACATGATCAGCTTTTTCCAAGCAATCTGGGCCTTATTTCAGCTCGATTTGCATTGCCCTCCGATGTATGGTTTGAGCAAAATATACCAACGACATTATGTGAAAAGAGAACACAATCCAAAAATGTCAAATTATTATAGGCCATTTTGGAGCATTGTTGGGCGGGTTTTTGTCTGCGGACCAAAGTTTTGGCTATGTACCTATTCAGCTCGCTATTATCATCAAGGATGACAATTTTGAGGTAGAAGCTCAGTTGGTGCTATGTAGCTAATGTGTATCTGTATATAGTAAAAACAAGGTATACACCTTTTGAATACATACAAATGTTAAGGTGGGCTTAAAGAAGGAGGTCCTCCCCCTGTCACCAATTTCTCAACCATTTTAAACTAAACTCGCAATAGCTGTTATAAAATAAAGTTAAAAGACCGACAAATGCTTTAGCAATTACTATATGACCTCAAGTCTCTATTACCGTACATTTCTCAGTCATCATTCAACACACTGGCACACACTTTGGCAACTTTTTATTTGCATAACTGGCCAACAAAGATCCGATTTCATGTCAATTCAGTGACCCGCATTGTGCGTGTAAACATACCACCGACCGACCGGCCAAATGACCGTATTTCAATTGTAACCACAATAAAACGATCAAATTTCAGGGTTTATAATCAGCTTCAACCTTGTAGCGCCCATAAAACGTCATCAGCAAAATAAACAAACAAAATGTGTGTATTTTCAATCAAAAAGCGAGTAAACAACAAAACATAAAAAATCAAATTAAATGTTTCGCAGTTCATACACATGAACATTGCCCCCTCTGAAATGAAATAACAAAATAAAATGCCAAAGTGGAAAATAGGAAACAAATGAAAACAAAACAATCTCCACTTCCGTATAGTTTTAATTACATACAAGCTCCACACGGGAGACGGGAGCAGCGCACCCCACTTTGACAGCTCTTTATCTGCATCCATTCATCCACTCACTATATGTCAGACTTTTGCCTTATCAGCAGTGCAGCACACAACTGAGTGAGAAGAGCACATGCCAGGTGACAGTTTTCAGTTTCACAGATTTCAACTGTTCAGTGTTCGACTGTCATAAATCCTTATCGGTGGTCGGCCGACACCGGTTTTGTACCTTCAAATGATGAGCTGATTCATTGGCCAATTGCCAGACGAAATTAAATTATTATTATTTTTTTTTTTTTGTTCGATTTTCATGCCCCAATTCATTAATCAATATGTGGAGAAGTGGCTGCCCTAAGTGGGTGGAGGCGCAGCAAAAATGTCTGGGGATAGACTACCACTGCACCGACACGGATCCTACTATCGAGAGAATTTCTTCTCTCGTTTCAAGGAGCACTGGCACTGGTACTCTTCTGTTGCAGACAGACGAATCATATAGAACGGTTGCAGGTGATTGATTTATTTCGCCAATTATTGGCTTGATTTGTGCGAGAGAACACCCTAGAGGGGATGTACGCTTTGATGGTTTTGGAAAGGTTCTTAGAGAAAAGTTATTGCACAGTTTCGTTGATTAATATTTTTCTCTACGCTTTATTGCATTTTTTCTTTTAATTAAGCGAGAATTTAGTTAATGACTAAGTTGAATGGCAAATAATCTTTCGGTCTCTGAAGTGCGAACATTTATATTCTTCATTTCCTACTACTTGGGTAACTATTCTGTTTTACGGTGGCAAATAATTGACGGTGTTTCCTTTACGAGCATCATCTCTTGAAGGTCGTTTTAAATATTGCCTTGCGAAGTAGGTCTAGAAAGTTATTATCAAATTTACAACAACAGTTTCCTGACAGCATTAATGTTAACAAATGTTGATTTCCAAAAATACAACAATTGGCATTTTAGGACGGCTTTTGTCCGAACTGCTTCTGGAGAATTTAGGGTGCCATGAAATAAAGTCTTATGCAAAAAGGTCCAAAACGTAATTTTGGACTTTATTGCACTTTTGAATTTGCATAATAAAAGTCCAAAACGGGTTTTTTAGGTTTAGGCAGAAAAAAAATGCTAGCAAATCGATTAATTCTCATTTCTCCAATTTAACGAAAAAACATTATAAACTAAGCCCTAAGCAATACAATTCCAACCAACGTCCGTCTGTTGGTCCCTTAATAACTCGACAACTCGTCCGATTGTCATTTTTTTTTTCTGATTTATAGATGTGTGGCCAAATTATGCCGTAGGGTGGGTGAGAATTGTTCAGGATTAAAGGAGTCGCGGGGAGTAAGGGGGGTCTCACGAACCGTTAGCCGTATGAACTTGAAAGTTTGTACGTTGATAGATAAGTCAAAATTATTACATGCCTCATTCCTCGATTTTCAAAATTCGTCCTATAAGGGTTGAAAAAATGTGGTGCACCTTTTTCTATTTCGAACTTGCCATTATACCTACTCATAAGTCCATGTATGTCAATTCAAGAAATGTTTTAAATTGTTAGGCAATACTTCAGCGAGTATTTTGAGCTAACATAAATCTTCCTGTCCATCCAGAGGGTGAGAAATAATAAATTGAAAATATAGATCTTATTTGGCGAAGTGCGAAAAAAAATTGTTTTCTCGATTGCAGTTGTGCTTAGGGGTCGTTTTATATTGCGTTCTAAAAATAGAATTATTACTCACACGACGGGCATTCAGAATGCACATTGTGCACAGTTTGGCCTATTTTAAAAATTCTGTCAACATTGTACTGGCTAATTTTAATTTTATTTAAAAGAATAGAAACTGGCTGACATGGCTAGTTTGATTATAAATACCAAAACAATATTTAACAAACTGTTTATAATTATGATTCAAATTTAAAAGAAGATAAAATAAACACGTGAAAAACTGTAATAGCAAATCAAATAAAAATGCAACTTGTTATGAGCTAACAATTTTCTATTTCTATCGAGTTTTGCAACAATCAATCAATCAATTTTAACTATTGTCGTTTTGTGGTACAGAAACTGGGAATTCATAAAATCAGGGGCGTAGCGAGGGTTCGAGCCGTGGGGGGTGACTTTCATTGAAATGCCGACTTATTTCAGGAACTTGCCGACTGTATACAAATCATGAAAATCGGCCAGTGGTTATCGAGTTATATCTAACGTCAACGAGTTTCGCTCCATAGAAGATGTTTTTTGTATGGGAGGCGCCACGCCCCTTTCTCCAATTTTGACCAATCTTAACAGGAACACCCCTGGGCTAATACCTAAAATACCATTCACATAATAGCGACCAACTACCTATGATCGAACGACTATTCACAAGCTTTGACAGTCCGTTCACATGAACACTTTTATAGGTCGCTTCAGTTCGCGAATTTCAGCCATCAGTTTCTACCCACAATGTCTAGTTTGAGGTTAAGTTCGACCGAATGTTAAATTCGCTAGTTTGTGGAACGCGTATTAAATGATGTGGATTGCGAATAAACTTTGACAATTCGCGCGGGTGTTTTCGTTCGCGGCAAAAAGTTTGGAATTCGAAATTTCGTTATTTAAACTGTTTATAAACTTATTTTCTTAATACATTTTGATGGGATAATTAATTATCCTCCTCTTTGTCCAAACACACGTTTGCCGCGAATTGTTAAAGTTCGCATTCCACATCAATAAGCCGAATAACACATTCCTTCGAATTTAACCTCAAATTAGAAATGCCAACCGTCCTTTTAAAATCGAATCTAAACTCGCTAATTTTTAAGGATTTCAGTCGGCAAACTCATCGATGCCGACCGTCCTTTTTAAAATCGAATCTAAACTCGCTAAATTTTAAGGATTTCCTTTTTAAAATCGAATCGAAACTCGCTAATTTTTAAGGAATTCAGTCGGCAAATTCACCGATGCTGACCGTCTTTTTAAAATCGAATCTAAACTCGATAAATTTTAAAGATTTCAGTCGGCAAATTCACCGATTTGAAGGAGTTCTTGTGGAACCTTTGAAAATGCCGACTTTTGTATACATTTACAAGTTTAAAAACCTATACCTAATGGAAATCCAAACTTAAGACCTAATTTTTGAAAATTGATCGTTGATTTTCCGACTCTTAAAAAGCGTGGGGGTGCGAAAAAAAAAATTGTTGACGATTGTTTACTCATGTTTTGGTGGTACAGACAATTTTGTTAATTTTCCACTTTAACTAAACATATTGTTTTGTGGTATAGGCCCCATATGAATTCAATGATTAATTTCATTTGTAAAGTCCTTCTAATATTGAAGCAATTTAAATTCGACCATCCTAACCTATTTTGTCAAAAAGATCGCCCTTTTCCAACAACAATCACAAATGATGTATTCATATCTACGTTTCGCATGATCTCATGAGAATCTTTGCTCTGTGTCGTGTTAAAATTTATTGATAGCCAACATAGAAGAAACAATTTATTCCGATCGCCATGACGCATAGTTTAAAATTAAACAAACTAACGAATAATTTTCTACACAAATTTCTCGGTCAAGACACCGTCGTCGGCCGGCGAGTTCAACAAGTTTCTTTTCGCCGCCGCCATTCATACGCATACGCATACTTCACCTCTCGTCAGTGTTTTTCTTCTATTTCAGTTGCCTTTTGCAAAAGTGGCAACAAACTGAGAAAGTGGCCGTTTAATAAAATAATCGATTTTGTTTTGTTTTTCACTTACCGAATATTTGGACTGTTTTATTGTTTGTTTTTTGGGTATATTCCGTGGTTGGCATTTAAATCACGTATCTATACATTTTAGAATGAAATTCCTTTTTCGTTTCTTTTTTGTTTTGATTTTTTTTTGTTTCCCTCTTTCTGTATATTCCTTTTAGTTTAAGTTTACTTTGCTGACAGAATACCAATTGCCAAGAGTTTTGTCGATTTTATAAGACACGGACACAAATAGGCGACCGACCAGTCAACCCTTTTTTTTAATGGTTTTCTTTTCTTTCTTGAGGGCCCGACAACGCCTTAAGCCTTTTTTTTTTTGCAAACAGAATTTTTAAACTGTCACCTTCTTCAAGTAAAAATCGTTTTACGAATGTGTATATGAGCCTGTGGAGTTGCAAAGAGTTAAAGTTGCACCCACAGGTGTCACCACACCACACAATAGAACAAATAACAAATGACAGTCCTTTGAGAATCTTACAACACCTACTTGGTGAGGATTACGAGCAAAAGCAAACCTCTGCAATCTGCTGGCAGTGTATTGTGCTTTGATGCGTTTGTGATGTCGCACCCGCAGACGATATATGAACATTTACAGAGAAAGAGGTTAAATGCGGAGAGGATATATATCAAAGAAGTACAGACAATACAACTCCTGTGGGTGTAACGTTTGGTATTGAGTTTTGTTCCCTTTAGAGTTGGGGTTGAGGTTGAGGTTGAGTCTATGTAATGCCAGATAGGACTAGGAGTGACATTCTAATGCGGAAGGGGATTTTCCATTTTACGACAGTGCTCCTCTGAATTTTACATTCTAGTTGATTGATGATATGTAACATGGAATGTGAGCACAGGTTTATGGGATTGGGTAGGCTCTTTAGGGTAACCTCAAAATTTAGTATGGGATAGTTTCAAAAAGAAATTTTCTGAAATTGTTTTATGGGAAGTGCCATTCACTTTGGAGTAACTTTCAAAATTCCAATTTCGTCTTAAGGTAACACAAATCCCAGGTACAGAGGTTGAAAGAAATCGATCAAACCGTTTAGTCTGTAGCTGCTTTGTACAAAAAAAGACGATCCCACTTTTTTGAGCTCCTCTATTATCTTAGTCTGATTTCTGATCAAAACTTTAGACCGATTTTTTTTCGGGAATAATTGTAATACGTGGTGAAAAGGTAGGTCACTTTCAGCTCCAACTATCACCTTCACCTCACCGGCCGTTCAGGAGGAAGAAAATCTCGTAAGGATTTGTGTAAAAAAAAAAATAAAAAATACAATTTTCTTGGACTATATTTTATTTTTAATAATTAACGGCGATAACAATGCATCCCGCCACTGCAAGTAACATGTCGTGAATAACCATGAGCTCTGCAACACTCGTCCTTTTCGGGGTTGATTCGACTGCATACCTGGTCGCAGGGTCCAACACGTCTTACCACTGCTTCGGTGATGATTGTCATTGAACACACAAGCAGCAAAAGAAGGATGGTAGTCTGGTGTAAAGCAGCCATTGTTAAAATAATATAAAATAGATAACTGAATGAAGCACTTTTGTCGAGATGAAGTTTTAGTCTGTACCAAATCAAGCGTTTCCTCTCAGTATTTATACAGAACGGCAATCATGCTTTTGCGATGTTACACGTAAAAACCCAGATCTAGATTATCTCTGGGAATTTCACGACCCACACACAAGCCTATATGCAGTGTGATTAAATTTAATCTGTAACTAGTAATGAACGTCGATAAAGGCAAGTATTGTTTATGGGAACCATTTCAAAATTTCCAGATTTATGTCTGCCAATTCTATTTGTGCTGTCTGCCAACTGAAGTCAAGTGATAGACAGCTTGTGTCAAATGTCAAATAATAGGTGCGTTTACTTTGATAGGCTGTGCAACAAGCTTAACAAAAACCGAAAAAGCTTACCTGGACGAAATAAAAAATACGTCTGAACCTTACAATTTCTAGCCGACTAAAAACAGTAGCAACTATAAGATATCTCCTTGGCCATTCACTGTCTATGCATTCGAGACCGAAAATTACTCGTAGAATTTTCCTCTCGAAACAAACAAGAGTAATCTTATCCGCTTTTGATATAGTTCATTCCTCTGCACCATAAATAAGGACTGGGATGATTAGGGTCTTATAAAGGGTCACATTAGTTGTTCGAGAGAGGGCTTTGCTACCCTGTTCCTTTCTTAGTCGTGCAGATATGTATAAATAATGTTTTGGATATTGATGCCATCTACACTGCATATTTCCGGAAGTCTCAGACTCACGTAAAGCCCTCTACCTCTCGAGTATATGCTAGACCCTCTACCCTCACTGCAGCTATGGAAGCATCCTTTGTCAAACCTCTCTATGAGAAAAAATTACTTCTTATGGTATGTCGAAGTTGATTGTACCAAGAACGTCATCCACTTTGTCAGGGATTTTAGAAAATGATTCCTAAAAAAAATAAGGCTTATATGCGGTTTTAAAAGATGTGCGTTAGTGAGCCGTAAACGCGCTATTACCTACTTGTAGTTTTATTTTTCGTAGCGTGGAAAAAAAATTGATGATAATTATTTGTAAAAACTTGAACTTTTTCAACATCCAAAACTAAAAAACTAATGAAAATATTCTTTTTTTTTTAATCTGTCGTAAACAAACATTTTAGAAATAAAAAATTAAGATAGGACTAATTTCTGATTTTTATCGACTAAAACTAAGGTCACCAAGAAAGTGTACAACTACCCTGATCTTGACCTATTTGTATAGTACCTATTTTATTTAGGTATATATTATGTCCACTGAAGGTGAAGACATAGAAGATAAAATACCCTTTTGAGACAACAAAATTCAAAATCAGTCTGATGTACGCACCGTTTTTCGAATATATGACTATTTGTTTTTTATTTCGGTTTAATTTATTTTGGTTATTGCCAAAAATTTGGGTATCGTAACATAACATTTCCACTAAATACTTTACTACACTTTACTAACTATAACTACAAAGCGAACTTCGTCGAAAGAGGAAATTTATGGTTGACGGATTTTGGTGGAAAATTTTACAGATTATGTCAATGTCATTGGAAATGTTATAGTAGATAAATGTATTGTAGTTCAATGAAGATTTATATAAACAATTTTCTATATTAAATCTTGTCAGAAAAGACATAATTTAAGAGCTGTTTTCGACATGTTGCATCAAATGTACGTCTTATTTTCGTCAGGCCAATTTGTCCAGATACAGTCAGAATATGATTAACTTGGCGAAATTCTTGAAATTTTGTATGCTACTAACACTTGCCCTTATCAAACCAAATAAAACGCGATGTTAATAACAAATACAGAAGAAATTCATTAATGGTACTTGATTAATGAATTTGATCTATAGACTTGTAATCGGTCGTGAAATTCCCAGAGATAATCTAGATCTGGGTTTTTACGCTTAACATTGCAAATTGATTGCAGCTCTGTACAAATACTGAGAGGAAACGCTTGATTTGATACAGATTAAAACTTCATCTCGGCAAAAGTGCTTCGTTGAGTTATCTATCTTATATTATTTTAACAATGGCTACCTTACACCAAACTACCATCCTACTCTTGCTGCTTGTGTGTTCAATGGCAATCATCACCGAAGCAGTGGTGCACCGTGTTCAGCCCTGCGACCAGGCATGCAGTCGAACCAATCGCGAAAAGAACGAGTGTTGCCGATCCCGTGGTTATGCGTATCACGTTAGTTGTAATGGCGGAATGCGCTGTCTCTTTACATTCGGAAAGTAAATATATGTAGGTTATAAAGTGCAGAGTTTGCAGCGAAGATTAATTTATTGGATCATTAAAATTCGTAGTGCCGGTTAGTGATTATACACGACTGAAAAACATAGCAAACATTTAACAAAAAAAAAATTATTTTATTGAAAACAAAGTCCTAAGAAAAATTTGGATGTCAAAAAGATACTAAGAGCGCAGCAACGATGTGAAGACAATGTCGCAATGGATCTCAGTGACAAGCAGCATGCAATGGAAGCTGCGTAGAAGTGAAACCCCTAGTACAAACTTCTCAAAGAGGTTATGAACTCCCGAGTTCCAGACTACCATTCATACAAACAAATACTAAATATTTTGTCTCAAAAATAGCAAAATACCTACATAATAACAAAAACTAAATTAAGTTCAAAAACTCAATATTCGCATGTTGTCATTGTGGCTCAGATTAAGCAACAAGTTTCTTTACACATATAGGAAAATATTTCTAAAATTAAGAAACCATTCTTAATAGCAGAACGGCAAAAGAACATTCCACTCTGACAGTATTCCTTTAGACAAGCCCCCTACGGGCGCAGTGCTGTTTTTGCAACCAAGATAATTTAAAAATATTATTTTACCTATTTTGCAAATATTTTTTTAAAATTATTATTCCTTTCGACACATCTATGAATGATAAGCTTCAATTTGGTAAACAAAAAAATAATGTAATTTGTTTACATTAAGTAGGGTAAATATGTACTACGAAAAATAGTTACAGCGATTAATATATAGATTTACTTTAAAGAGCATGCAACATCAATTTCATTTTTCGCCATCGCGAATGGAGGTTGGAGATCCTCGGTGGTTATACTACAAGGTGGCGCAAAAATAACCTTCCGATGTTTTTTGGCTGTAATTTAAAAAAAAAATGAAAAACTTTGATTCTTCTTGTGGATTATTTTTATTTTGTCTTTTAATTTTTTTTACATCAAGTCGAGAATATGATGTCATGTAAATGGCCGCCGCGACAGTTGATTGTCATTTGAGCCCTTTTTATGGCATTTTCCATCACTTTGGCCAAAACTTTCGGCGATAGGTCCTCACATTCTTGACGGATATTGTCTTTAAGAGCTGCAAGAGTCTGAGGCTTGTTGACATAAACCCGCGACTTCAAAAAGCCCCACAAAAAGAAGTCTGGAGCGGTCAAATCAGGCGATCTTGCTGGCCAGTGCAAATCGCCAAAACGGGAGATTATAGGCGCCCGGGAAATGCATCCTTCAGCATATCGGTTGTGGCACGTGCAGTGTGTGCCGTTGCACCGTCCTGTTGGAACCACATGTTTTCCAATCCCAATTCATCAAGTTGCGGCAAAAAGAACTCGTTGATCATTGCTCTGTAGCGCTCACCATTCACAGTAACCGTTTGGCCCGCGACGTCTTCGAAGAAAAAAGGTCCATGACATCTTCGGCTACAGCAGCAATATTCTCTGCAGAACGGCTACTCCGGGGTCTGCCACGCCTGGCAGCATCTCGTGTTGTGCCAGTCTCTTCGAGGCGAGCGGCTAAACGTCGCAGTGTTTCACCAGTAGGCGTTGGACGGCTAGGAAATCTGCGACGAAATTCACGTTGTGCCAAAGTCACCGACCGATACGCAGTGTAGCGTAACATTGTTTATTAACGTGTATTTCGCATGTGTTTACTACACAAATGTCAAAACAGAACTGACATTAGGGGCCAATCGCAAAATTTATAGCATTTTCTGATAGGAGGATTACTTTTGCGCCACCTTGTATAAGACAGGAAGGAAATTAGATGCCAACTTAACTTCCACATTTTTCCATTTGTCATACTGCCATCGATGTCGTTTCTATTTATGACAGCAAACGCAAGGTGGGTCTGGATCAAGTCACTGAAAGTCTTATTCTGTCTGGAGGAATGGAGGATCTTATGCAGTTCGCTCTTTTGGTTCCACACAGGATTTGAATGTTAAGTCCTTCCTCGATGAGTGAGTTTACATCAGAATGAATGAGTGTATTTTAAGAAAACTGCCATCTCTTCGTGATCATATCTAGTAACATAATTTGTCATAATTCCTTACAAACTTTATAGCATCTCATGTGCTATCTGAATAAGCCTTGATTTAACAAGATACGCATCAGAGCGCACGACAATTAAAATAAACACAATAGCTTACCTACCAAAATCACAAATAAAAAAAACCAATTCCCATCGCGGCTTTAAATCTGCCGTTTAGCGTGTTGACATTCTCCGTTAATTGCTAAACAGATTTTCCATTTGATTACTCACTCCAAGATCGACATTCTCCGCAAAACAATTAAGAACCTACATAAGTTCACTCTGATGTGTGCGTGACTCTCTAAAGCGGCACAATTAAAATCGTATTTTAAATATAGAAAAAAAAATATCACGCATACGCCACAGTACCTGCACATCAATCATATTTCAGTCGAGTCAACTGGCACCCTCTTCGCTAGACCTCAAATTGAGTTTTAACAGTTTTCCAACATGAAATTCAATTAACCCAACCATCAGGAAGGACGAAAAAAACGAATGGATTCGCTTTTGTACATTTCCTGTACATATGCCTGAACCTGATGAATACAATTTTCAGCACGAGACATTGCATGATAGTCCTCATCGTCCTGTAGTTTGACAACAACAACATAAAATGGAGTAAGACGTTTTCCTTCCTCCATTGAACGCTTTTAGTTCAAATAAGAATTAAATAAATTTTCTTGTTGGAATCGCTTGTAGTCCTGCCTACTCCACTGCTCATTGGATATGCAAACCACTCGCTTAATTACTTAGTTAAGAAACATTACAACAAAAAAATAAATAAATAAGAAACTACGAAAACAATAAAGAAGAAAAACAGACAACGAAGAACTATACACGTCGCATTTATATATTTTCAAGGATTTCCACTAATGAGAAACAGCAGTTTGGTCCTTGGTTCATCCTATGATGGTGCTTAAAATTAATATTTTTCACGCCTCTACTCTGCTGCTCTCTAGAGGTGGTAGCTCCGAAATGAAATTAAAATTATTTTTTTTCCTCTCTCTCTTGTGGCTGTGTGAAGTCGTTTTATATTTTTATTTTTGCTGCTGTATTTTATGGGTAATTATGGGCAGGACAATAACAGGAACAACACTCCAGGGTATGGTCATTTGGGGACACTCTTGTATAGTTTTCTGTATACACTTTATGCCGATGTTTTCGGCCTTTGTAGTTATTTTTATGTCCATGTTCGTCGTCGGGAATGAGACGAAGAGGTGTGCACAAGCACAGATAAGGATGGCGGAGGAGGGTCATAATTAAACAGAAGAAAACTCAGCTTTTGTAGGAGGCCAAGTGGGGTCGTGTACTCGGGACGTTTAAAGGTGTTGTATTGAATGTGTTTTTAGAAGAAACAAGATGGAGGAGTGTTTGCCTATAGTGGTTGTTCTTTCATAAATTCTGCCTTTTCACTCCATCATGGGGCGCCTGACCTCTGGAGTGATGACACCTTTGCCTTTCATTAAAATATAAGCGAAAAATGTAAGTATTTTCTGAACAGTTTTAAGAAAAAGAAACAACAACCCACGGTTTTTAGAGGTACCAACGCGCCCTACCAAGTGAGCTGTCATCAAGAGGAATGTCTGGGAGAATATGTGGGTAGTTCAGGTAGTGAATTTCTTATAATCGTTAGGATTTTCCAATAATTACTACTCCTTTGTATTGTTCACAAGATCATTTACTGCCCTTTGTTTGCTTATTCATTTGCTGATAGGAGATTTCAAAGAAAAAACAAATTTATCCGAAAATTGGATTTGAATCCACAATAAAATTGACATTGTGGTTCAAGTATCCACTAACTGAGCTATCACCACACAGAGAAGAAGAGTTCGTGTACCCTGACAAAGTAGAAAAAAACGTATACGGTTAGGTTAGGATGGTGGGCTGACGAGGAGTACTCCGTGCCACGCTCACGTCAATACCCATTGCGATGCCCGTCGGAGAAGAGGCTGGCCCTTACGTGGGGGTTGTGTCCTCAAGAACTCCCTGATCACCGCAGCCTGTACAAAGTTCTTCTTCCGTCAACGCCATTTTCTTCATATCGTTCCGCAGAGTATTGTGCCCCGTTATGATTCCTACGAGAGTGAAATTGGATTTGCTATCCTTCCTGGTTTCATTGAAAGCCGGAGCTTCAACCCTGATTCAAGCTTGACTGTGCAAGGCGGGATATTCACAGAAGGATCAGCTTGTTCTGAAACAGCTGTCGACCCTTGTTTTGCTAATTCGTCCGCTTTCTCATTGCTGGGAATACCTTTATATCCCTGGAACCCAGCAGAGTGATATCTTTTTCTGTGTACCTTGAGTTCTTCGCTGTCGATAAAGAAGGTAGACCATCAGGTGGTATTGCCCTTACCACAAACTGACGGGCCAGTGATTCGGAAAAGACACCAGGCCCTACTCCAGTGTCCATTTTAGAGCGGTATGTGTAAATATGGCTATATGGATTGCGTGCTGGGTACGAGTCCGTCTGCCCATTCTTCCCTGCTGGGATAGGCGCTCGAAAAAGGTGTTGTAAACTTCAGTATGTATAGTCCGTGACAGGTACATGGCCTATAGAGGTTGCCATTCCTATCGTGAGGTTTGGCTCAGACAAAAATGTTTGCTCTGCGTAAGTATATACAGCGAATACTTGCCTAACAAATATTCATATGAAAGAGAGTCACACCACATGCATGCAGAAAAATCTAATCAGCTGCGTCAATCCTAACCTATCAGATGTCTGGAAGTCTGGAACTACTTTTCTGTCGGCCTACTCGTACTCCCTTAAACATCGTTTCTGATTAGATAAGATTTATAACTTTTGCAAAAAAATCTAAAACTTTGTCGCGTCAAACAACTGTTGGTTTTTCGTAAAGAACTATAGACCGGTCCTTGCAAAAAAAAATCTTTTTATAGACGCCTTTATATCAAAAAGTGACCCTACACATAGCGATTATATTACCTAAAGGCGTACGCGAGGTTTTATGACATAATTTAAATGCAACTTCATTAGTTTCTGTCACAGGGCCTATAAAAAGGACTGAAAAACTTCATATCACGATAAACACATAAATTTCCACAATCCCATCGTTAAATTTAATTTTATTCACTTGCGATTCGATGCAGTTCGAAATAAATTTACAGTGTCACCAGCTATACCATGAAGTAACGCCATAACATTGTCCTGTTATAATTTAATTCAGCAACATCCATTCACTACCACTCTAACAACTACAAACCATAAACCACTCTCGTATCGTAACGTAACTCATCATTTCATTAGCTGCCTGTGGCATTATTTTCCAACCCCTTGCCAATATCCCAGTTTGTATAGTTTGAAACTTTAAATCAGAAAAATCAGCTTTAAAATTTTCGCAACATCCCAAACAAGGATAACACGCAAGTATTTCGTCCATCCTCTGACATACACTCGTATGAATGGAGAATTTTCAATTTTAATCAGAGAAAACCAAAAACGAATCTATCTACTCAGTGCGGGGAAGGCACCAAAGTCATTCCGAAGCTTCACCGCTCCACCCGGATCCAGTTATTTCGTTCAATTAATCCGTTATAGTGCAACAGAAGTTTATGGTTCAGGACAATGTACTACATTTCGGTAGACTGTTTGTGTTCGTGTATGAGTCGGAAGAGGATGAAGCGAATGTGCACTGCAGTCGAACAATAATAATTGGATCATCCATCATCATGGTTCATATTTTGTCAGAAACCGCGACAAACGCTTTTGATAAATAGATGAAAGCACAACGAAACAGGAAATATATGATACCGCGTTCCGGTTTCTAGGCGAAACTGGAGGAGTATGCGACAGACAGTTATTGAACTTTTCGAGGTTAGGTTTTGCCGCTGGAAGTGCGGTTTTGTTTGGTTTTTAAATGAGTTAGAAGTGAAAACAATCTTAAAAGTTTTAATATTTTAAAAGCGCTTTTAAATTCTCGTTTTAAATCGTTGTGATACGAAAGCATGTTCGTCACAGATATGCACATCTATAGACGTGCTCCGTTAAGAAACAAATGCAAGCCCTAAGACTAATGCTACGTTTTCACCGGAGATTAACTCCGAGATTAGGATTAATTTTCGTTAACATCGTATAAATCTCGAGATTTATCATATAAAAATGGATCTCATAAAAAGGAGATTAGAAATTAATCTCCTAAACTGACCAGGTTTACATGTAAAGTTCGGTCTCTGAACACGATCTCCCACAGGTCGAAATGTCCAAAATTAAAAACAAACAGAGCTGCAATTGACATTTATGTCATTGGTGAGCAAAAGAAAAAATGTGTTTTTTTTTTCGGTACCTAACCAAATAGCGACTTCTTGCCAATCCAACCCTTAAAACGTTCATACATATTAGTTTTGAGGACAAAATGATGCGGTAATAAAATGTTTAGATTACTGCCATTCATATGTTTATACTTTTAGTTTCGAAGGTAGAAATTGTTTAATTTTTTATCATTTGTCACACTTCGATTTGACAGCTAATGACAACATCTGGTGAAACGTCAAATTAATCTCTTTTTTGTTGGTGGAAACACTTCAGGATTAATTTTAAACCTCTTGCACTTAATCTTGGGATTAGCGTCCGGTGGAAACGTAGCATAAAAATGATTTGTTGTTTTTGGAGTGTGTCTGATTTAGGTATGTTTGTTTATAAAATGCTAACCGCTCACTCATACATTACTTAACGAACACCGTATTTTTGTGCCTTGGAAATTTCAAAAAAATTGAAATAATTTTTTGTCGTCTCCTCAAAGCGCTTCTTCATTTAGCATAGACTTCATGAAATAATTGTCAATTTTTATAATCGTATTTGTAAGTACATATGTCTTTATATATTACATTACATATATTACATATGTCCTATATAATTCTTCTGTTCGTGTGTTTGTAACCGAACTCTTCCTAAACGGCTGCACCGATTTTAATGAAATTTTGTGTGAATGGGTCTAAGGATGGTTTAGATTCATAATTGCACCCGGTAGATGGCGCTACTATCCGATTCCACAAAATATCAAATAATAGCCACCCAACAATAAAAAAAATATAAAAAGGAAAAATAAGCTCATGAATAAAATTTTAAATAAATATACACTCAACAAAAAAATCATTAATAAAATTTCAAATAATAAACACTCAAAAAAAAAAAATCATATATAAAATTTCAAATAATAAAACGGCCGCAGAACAATTGACGGACAATGAAAATGTACGAACAGGAAAACTACGTTTGCCGGGCCCGCTAGTGTAGGTAAAATAATTTTTATATCTTCATATTAAACAATCAAACATAGAAAGCAATTTAAAATGTCAAACCAATTTCTTTATTTCACACATAATTTTGTAGACTTGAATGCGTATGAAAAACCATCGAACTAAAAAGTACAAAACAACTTTAAAAATGCCATGATATGCATTTATATTTGACATATTTCTGTCAAACATTACACAAATTTATTGAACATAAAAACTCTTTGTAATCGAAAGATCTTTGACGGTTTACATAGATGTTCGTCTTAAATGTCAAATTAATTTACGCAATTCTGTTATTACCTATTTACCTATTCTGTGTTTACCTCTTTAAACTCTTCTAAAAATGCTCAAGTTATTTTAATTTGACACATTATTGTCGCGTAAATGGCATGAATTTGTCAAAAAGTATAGTTTCCCCAAAAAACATTTATGTTTTGTTCATTCACACTCGCATTTTTGTTGTAAACCCTTTTTTGGAAATTAACAATGTGACACTTAAATTGACAGCTGCTGTCAAATTGTGAAAAATACACTTTAATTTCTTAAGCATCGTTCAAACTTACAGCAATAAGCAGATATGAAAATTAGTAATGCCATTAAAATGTCACGAAACTTTGTTCGTTCTTTCCAATACACTTTATTTGATTGTGTTATGGGACTCATTCGATTGGAGGATATTAATTTTTATTGTTTGTCTTTTAAGGTAAAACTTTTTTATTTAATGTATAGAACATTCTAAAATTAGTTTTTATAAAATTATGAGGTAGGAATACTAGAAGGAACATTATGTTTTATTTTTATTTATTTATTATTTGACATGTCACGAAATGTCGACAATTCTCTCTTAACCATTCACACCTAATATTTTGTCAAAATGTATGGCTCTTTTGATGTACCTTACTCCGAATAGAAATAACAGACACGAAAAGGAAGTTTTGAGAAAAAAAAAAAAAGCGTTTCAACAAAATTGAAGGCCGAGACGATTGCATCGTGGGCTTCACAGTTTTTCGGTATACCCTGTACAGTATGTACCTTAGTAATAAAAGAGGATTTATTTATTAAACATTTAGCTATTGAAAATTATTCGGATATAATTAAACAACAATGAGTCACAAATTTCGCGGTTGAATTTTTATCTGACAAATAGGTTTATGAAAGTCGAATGAACAGACTTTGTTCTAAAAAAATTCTAAAGATCTACAGTTAAAATTTACAAACAAACACACCTTTTTTACGCACAACACACAAACAATAAAATAGCGGTCGTTTGATTTTACTTTTGTTATGTCAGCGAGATTATTTGCAGAATGTCAACTGCTGACTCGCAGATTTCTTAATGAATACATTTTTTTTTTTTGTTTTGTATAAACAAACATACTCAAATATCACTGAAAGCAAAAACAAAATCGGATAAACAATAATTTATTGATAAAATGTAGTAACAAAAACACATTGATACTATGAAGTATCAATCATAATCAAAAGAACTGTCAAACTTGTCAAAAACAAAAGCCATCTCAACTCACAACAAATAATAATAATGACCTTCTCTAAAAACCACAATTAAGCAATCATGACAATTGCATGTCTTAAAAGCATCTTGCTGCACACTTTCACAATATTTTAATACTCATCATAAAAGAAAGAAATACAAAATACAAAAACAAACCGTTTTGTGTCACTTGACAGATTTATCTATGTACACATATTTAACCTGCTTCCATACTAATTATGACATTTTGAAACGAAAAGAAAAAACTTAATGTCATCAAATTTATGTTATTTTATTCGATCATAAAATGACAATCATATCAAGGTCCATCTTCTGTTACAAATTCAAGGCGAAATATGCATATTGTGTCAAATTAAGCAAAAGTCATCAATACGTCATTGTTTCTTGCTTTTGTATTATTTCTTTTTGTTGTTTGTATGCAATTTTCTTCAAATTGAATAATAATTTTGTTCCCACCTTTACCTGTCTGTCAGCTGAATGGAAATAATGTATACGCAACGCAGAGCATGTATGCAAATAATAGCCAAACATTTATACACAACATGGCGGTACGATGGAGCTTCAAAAGACGGAAATAAAAATATTAAACGTCAGCAGTAATAATATTATTATGAATAATAACACCATATTCTGCATAATGGTTTTATATATTTGAGAGAGAGGTTAAATGACGTCTTATATATTAGAGGAAACTGGAGGCACTTCAAGTGTCAAATTTATCTGTTAGAAAAGTTGACAATTAATGTACTACAGTATCCATCATAAAAATCAAAAGTAAATTGAAGAAGGAGTGTGTTTTTTTTTTTTTTTTTGCAATCCGTTGCACATTGATGTGCTGAGTGCTGACACTGACAGCAAATAATTAATTTGTACACTCCTTGCATTTGACGTTGCAGCGAAACAATTTCATATCAGTTTGCTGGCAGCCAACGCGTCTCTGTATGAACTGGTGTGTGTCTCCGTTATGTCTCCGTATACGGAAACTCACTCATGGTTGATTAATCAAATTGAAAAGAACTCACACCGAGTTATGTGTCATACCACGGTGTGGATGATCGGGTATACATGTCAAACTTTCACTTTGGCTGTATTATAATAATAATATTATACCCATACATTCACTAAGCACTTGGTGGTTGCAGCACAACACAACCGAGTTTGGTTAAACGGCTGTCGGCTACCCATTGATTTTCGAAGTTTCAAGTTGATTGCACCTCAATGTTATCGAAACCAGAGATGTCACGTGGAAGAATGAATATTGATATTGAATTCTGAAATGTTTCGCAAATGCAAATGTCAAGTGAAGGTTTTATTTTCGGAATACCTAAAATCGAAAATTTTAATAAAAAATTAAATTAAATATTTATATGTAGCGGAAGTTTTATATATGTTATGTATGTATGCCCACGCACTCTATATTTAAAGTTGAGTTCATTTTTGTTTATGGCTATTGTAGTACATTAACCTCATCCCGCCCCAAAAAGTGTTTTCGTTTTTGTTTTGTTTATTTAGATTATGTGTTAAGCTCAGGTGAAATGTGGATCTGGAAAAGTATGTGTGCGCTTTCAGATGTGGTGCACATGTTGTGCATCATTAATTTAACAACACGGAGTTGTTTTTTTGTTTTGAAATTTCGTATAAAATGTATTGCCGCCTAGTGACATATTGCTAATGGAATATTGGGAAATGACTTTAATGAAGTAACGGAGTAAATTCAACCATTTTTGTGGGTCATTCCTAGCTTTAGCTTTAAGTTTTCGGATTTTATGAAGGAAAATAGTGTTTAATTTGATGATTTTTGTTCTTTATGACAGATAAATTGTTTTTAATTCTTTGACGGCATTTCATAGGGTTAAGTGCAATATTTATGTCTGACGTTTGTTTATAAAGGAAAGTATTTATGGGTCGATTGGATTACTTGTCAACTCGAGTGATTATTTTTTGGTGGGTACGTTCAAAACACTAGTTTATTATATCTGACATCTGGCTGACGCGATTTATTAGTATTTTTATTGACCTGAACTGAACTGAACACAAGATCAGTTTTTTCCAGTTGACATATACGAAGGGTTAACCGCAAATCTAGTCAAGAATTTCTTAACTGAGAACACTCAGGTGACAATCAATTGTGTATTTGAAAATCAAATTTATGGATTAGTGAATGTCAAAAATGACAATCTAGTCGATCGCTTTTTCAGTCGGTCTAGTCCAGATACGGATAGATCTTGTCAACTTAAGACGAATAGACTTTGCATTATGTTCACTGCATCGCATCTAATAGCAATGTAACTGTCTTAACTTTTTAGAAATATGTGTGTGACAGTTGACATTTACGATGTCACTAGATCGCCAGAGCAACGACGGTTCATAGCGATTTTCTTTTTCTTGAGTACGACATGTTGCGGCTTATATGTGCGCACAGTTCTTGAGTACTATGGCTGAAATTCCGTTGAGTCCTGTTGCCTTATATATCTGTCATCGATGATTCCACCCTTTCGGCTCCAGTAATGCCGCCTTTTGTCCCGTGGGTGGAAGCAGCGCACCTAGTAACTTTGGCAGTTTTTGTCAATACGGTACGCATCCATTTTTTTTACATATATGTATTGACAGGTAGAAATATCAGATTAAAATTTGCGATCGGGTAGATGGAATTAAGAGACCCTATAAAATGTATATATTCTGAATCAGGATCACATTCTGAATCGATTTAGCCATGTCCGTCTGTCTGTCTGTCTGTCCGTCTGTCTGTTGAAAACACGATAGCGTCCAAACGAATCAACCTAGGTGAATGAAATTTTGTGAGAGGACTTCTTTTTACCGTCGTCAGGTTGGTATTGAAAATTGTCTATGTCGGTCAAGTAGTTCTGGTACCTCCTATACCAAACCAATATGGCATGGCAAACATTTTGCATGACTTTTATGCAGTGGAGGGTATCAAAGCATCGGCCAGGCCGATGATAACACTTTTACTTGTTTACGATTTTATTTGGTCCCAAAGTCTATATTTTCTGACGTCTGTTCGAAGAGAACCAAAGGAGGTTCAAGTGACAGCTGCAAACAAAATGGCTCGAGTTCGAGTAGTGGAAAACTTGTCAAGTGTTGTAGATCTGTCCGCAGAGAATGACGCAGGTTGAATTGCATTTCATCCATAGACAGATTGGAATGCATAAACATCATGCTAAACATCCAAAAAAAAAAACAAACTTTAGGAGCAAGCTGAAGTTACTACTGTACACCGCTTTATAAGGTTATTCCTAACTACTTGACCCGAATGCGAGAAGAATCGTCTTCTCAGACATCGTTTATGAGGACATCGGCAGATTAAGTTTTAAGCTACCCAAACTTTGCTGGTACAATTACTGCTGCCAGTCGAGAGTGACACTATACATTTGGGCATTAAAATAAAACCAAGAAACAGAAAAATAAGTTCAAGCGGCAAGTTCATGCCGGACGATCAGGGACTAACCTAATTTCTGGTTCCAGGAAATTTCATTGTTACATCCGCTTTCGATTTACTTCAATCAGCGTCCTTGGCCAACAACCACTTAATACGCAACATAGACTCCATTAGATTGACTTTCCTGGTTTAGCATGTACCTCGTACTCATACCTACACTCAGTGTCTGTCACCTTCATCCTCATTTCGATTCACATCACTCGTCCAGGAAAACAAATCAAAACGTCATGCTAATTGCATTCATTAGTAGAAACGACATTTGCATTTGATTTTCTATAAAAATCCGCTTACAATTCAAATCACTATCGTATGCCCACCTGACGTGCTAACGAACACCGCTCCTGTACCCCGAGAAAGTCCAACTTCAATCAACTACCTACAGCGCACGATAAAAGCTTTTCAGCAATTTGCCCCTTCTCATTTATTTTTTCTTTCGTTTTAGTTCCCCCTATATCCCTCATCGGCAATTAATTTGATGGCCTGGCATAAAAATGTCATTTGCCAAGTCACGGAATAACGCGTATGCCATACCTACTGTGTGTATACACTCTTTCAGGATGTGATAGATTTGCCTTGCAACTTTAATTGTGTTTGCTGAAGAAGACGGGTCAGGTGCGCCTCTGTTACATGTGCAACCTCGTTTGTTTGTTTTAATTAGCTCTCCGGGTTAGAGAAGGTGTAGCAGTAGCTTTATGCAAAACTTTGTTGCAAAACTTAAATTACACTTTAAATCCCCGGTGCCTGGGAGTAATTGAAAACCCATTTTGTTCTTGTTCAGGTCCTCCCACTATATGCACTCATCTTTTATATGCCAACTTAAGCGCACATCATTTTAAGAGAATCCACTCCATTACTGCCTCCCCCGGCACACTCACCCACCGCCACCAGTCATCATAGTCTAGCATCACTGAAGCATAACTCACACTTCGAATCCAATCTTCATTTAAAGTCGAGTATAGTGTGTGTGCATTAAACCCATAAAACTATACTACTTCTGTCTCTATAGCCCGAATCCTTCCTGGTTGCCTTCCTCTCACCGTTTGTCGTTTATCCTTGCCTGGTAATGTAAAATGAATATTTCATGATATTCAAATCGACATCTATATTCTCTATCGGAGCGGCTCTATATCCATATCTAGTTATAGACAAACGAACGAATGCTGGCTGGTAAGACAGGGAAGTAAGTGTCGCCGATGTCTGTAAAGTTTTTATAGTCGACGACGACAGAAGCATTGAATTTCTGCCAATAGATGGAACTACTCAATTGAATGTAAAAAAAAATAATATCCTTGAATCGGTATCGTTGCTTTTTATAAATTTTTCAGTTGCATAAGGACTCGCATTTGATTGGTTCCTGTTTTTTTTTTCGTTTCAGACTGCACGAGCTGCTGATTTAGTGATTGAAATTCCGGGCAATTTAGGACAAGATGACTCTCACTATCGTCTCGACTACAGTCCTCCATTTGGATACCCAGAGGCGAATACGACAATTGCGTCACGGGATGTTGGCGATGAAATACAATTTTCCCATGGACTTCCTGGAACGACATACAACTTTTGGCTATACTATACGAATTCGACACATCATGACTGGTTGACGTGGACAGTGACCATCACAACAGGTAAAGATTTTTAAGCAATTTAAAGTTGTTCATTTATGTATGAGTTCTATCTCATTTAGTTTTAGAAGTTGCTGATTTTCAAGTCTTGAATTTAGTTGATTTATTTTATCAAGTAAATATTTGGCGGACCGAACCATCAGCTCTTCATAGGGACCTACAAATTTATTGGATTTATTCAAAGAGTTCGACAACATTTTTTATAAATTTGTAACGAAAAGTGAAACGGCAGCCTTTTTCTTGAACTGCTATAAAGATTTTAACACAATCTGGTATCGTATATTGGTTATTTAGGGACAGGGTCCATAATTCAAAAAAGAAATCTAATTCTGTAAAGTGAAACTTGCGATAGGATAGACTGGAATGCAGTAGAATATAAGCGTAACAAAATATGAAACGCGACTAAACATCCCACTCAGCAACTGTGGAGTGAGTCTAAAGTGTTTCATTTTTCGTTACGCTCTTAGACTATGTCAGTGGTTAGTGATGCTATATCGTTTCGTTTTTCCTTACGCTTTTCAATTATTTGCACTGAATCCGAAAAAACGCATCTGTAGCTTGGGAGGTTCTCGGGGAATCTATGATGAGCTAGCGAAAAGGTCAAGAGCTTGTCTAATTGTACCAAACTTTTTTTTCTTAGCGACCAAGATTAGACAAGTATGTGGCCAAGATGCGCCTAAATCGATTTGAAAATAACACCCAAAAAAAAACTCGTACAATTTGTTGTTGCGAAATTTTTCGTCATTTTGGGTATTATTTCCTTTCCAGGGTTCGTTTTTTTGACAAGCAGTAAGGCAAGGCCCAAAATAGTAAGTGGAAATGCATAACAGTGAACAGTGGACTAAGTATAAACCATAAATCGAAACGGCGAATGTGGCTTTGGCTTACTGCGATTCTGGGAAAATGGGATGTAAGTCTGTCTTCCTTTCCAAACTTGGTACAAAAATACCTATCATACAAAACAAGGGTACCTTAGGTATTCCGATCGATCGATACATGTAAACTCATAATAAAGCTGGATGTTATCAAAAGAACAAACCTTCGGTGGACAAGTGGCACGACATGCATAGCTACAAAACAGATTTGGCCAAAGCGTGATTTTAAACTTTCTAAGAATGTGATCTCTCTTGACAAAAAGAATATCAGCACCACAAAACCTGTCATCATGGGACATTCCCTTATAGGCAGGCATGCAACTAAGTTTGGCGTATTCTTAAACGATTTTTGTAGAAGTTGTTAGGACGAGGAGGAGAAGGAGACCATTCTCCACTTTTTCTGTACTTGTCCGGCTCTTTCCCAAAAACGGAAACTCCATTTGGGAGCCTTCTACTATACAATGATCTTAAGTTTAGCGTAGGAGACTTCGATTGTTTAAGCTTATTAGATCGTTTAGAGCAAGAGTTTGAACCTCCATTTTCCTGCATCATCGGTCAGAGCCTCAGTTTAAGATTGGGTTTTTTACGAACACATTATGGCACATCTCTCCAGAATGTTGGCGGACTAAACTAATGTCAAGTGCATTCCTTGACTTACTTCCATTCAATACCGTTGTTTGAGTTGGATTCTATAAGATGGAAACGTTTTGCTTCATGTAACTTCGAAAACGAAGGAAATTTTCGTTTTCGCGAAAGCTAAAATGTGAAAATGTGTAAAACGTAAGTGCGAGGTGTCAAGTGCAAGTATCACTCGAATGTTCCGTACATGGCCAACGTTGGTGTCTTGAAAACGTTAGTGTGTAGAATTTTCTTTGATTTGAAAGACCTAGGTAGAAAATCAAACAGTTTTTTTTATGAAGAAAAATATGTTTTTCACTAAATTATTAATTACTCCAAGGCCAGTCAATGTATCGCTTTCATTGGTATTTGTCGTCTAACCAAAGGTTATACCTGATGTTGTTTGACAGCCTTCTATATCAATTATTAGTTCTTGAGATAGACCTAGGATTGGCTTAGTGGGTTCGCACAGACATCGTAGCGAAATCAATAAGGTTCCGTTTACCGTTTACCTGAAAAACGAAAGGAGTTACATGACGCAAATTTCGCATGATTCCTTTCGTTTTTCGAAAAGCGAAAGCGGTTTTCTATTCATTTTTGTACAAAATCCCACCCTTAATTTGATATTTAACCTCAAACTTTGAAGAAGACCCATTCCAGAGCTAAACAATAAAAATTAAAAATATGCGAAAATAATTGTATGGTCCTATAAAATTCGTTAAAAAGTTAAATTAAACAAAAAATCAAATGTTTTTTGGATTTACTTTTTAGAACATTTTAATGATAAGTTTACTTAGTACTTACTCTATTTTTTCAGTTCTTCGAGCTTATAATTAATTTTTTGTAGAAAAACTAATATTTTTACCGGTTAGTCAGCAGTTTAATTTTTTTTTATGGCAAATATTTTGAAAACAGTAAAGAAACTACACCTACCTCTTTGTCTGTCACGGATTTTCACATCACGACATTTGGAATTTCTCAACAACCAGCATAAAGTATTCTACAGCGCGTACCAGTGTTGTTATATCGTGGGATTTATCCCTTTTTGTGGGAATTTCGATGTCCGAAAAGCCTTCCGTGGGATAAAGGGAAAAAGCACCACAATCGTGGGAATTTTAAAGCTCTGACAAAAAAAAATTGTAAAACCAAATTTTTGTGAAATTTCACCAAAACTAATTCAAAAATTCACAACAATTATCAGCAGAAATAAAAAGAGCTCATGTAAATAGCCTCTTAACTAAAAAATTCTAGTACAAAAACAATCTGACGGCGCGGCCGGCGCAGCGACAGCGTATATAACTAGAGCTCTAGCGCCAGCGGCAAAGTGACATTCGAATGGAACCAGTTTAAATTTTTATTACTTTATCTTCATGAGCAGCAAAAATGTATTTTGTGTAACTTCTACACTTCCACTTTTCCTTATTTTTTATTAAATTAATTTAGACTTGATAGATTTGTTTTGGCAGTTCGCTATTTTCCTCCAATTTACCAGTTAATTTTGTGGGCGCATTGGCTCAGCGGTTAAGATGTCCCAGTTCGATCCCCGGAAAAGCACCACCTCTCGCGAACGACTGACAAACATACGAGAATATAACTGTACTGAAAAAGCTTCTCAATTCAGCCGTTCGGAGTCGGCATAAAATGGTAAGTTCCTTCCATTACCCCCAAAAATAACTCACACAAACTAGAGAAGCTAGACCTATAGGGTGCCTATACGGACTTGTTGCATGAACTATTTATTTATTTATTTAGTTAATTTTGCGATAGATTGAAACATTTCCCAGAAAAGGATATCTGACAATATGTGCTACAGCTCTAGCGCAAATGCTGAAATGTCAGTTTTTTATATGGAATTTGACATACCGCTAGATGACTATAGCGGTCAATGCAACGCGGCAATTCTGATTTTCTTACAATATAATAAAAATGAGTTAAATTTTTTTTTATTTTTTTTTTTATTTTAATGCATCGTGGGAATTTCGTGGGAATTTGTGTTCGGTGAAAAGGGATAAAAGGGAAAAATGACCACGGTTCGTGGGAAAAATGAAGAGAGAGACCTAACAACACTGGCGCGTACCAATTCACTTGGCCATTCTACTGCGCAGGTTTCTGTGTATTTTGTTTTTGTGTTTTGTTTTGTGTCGTGTATATTCTCTTAAATCCTCTCTCTGCGCAACCGACGGTTGGCCAAGTGAATTGAAACGCGCTATACCAACAGCGCCCTTCACCAAAACGAAATTCCATGAATCATTCACTCACTCTGCCATTGATTTGGCGGTGAATACCTACATATAATAGTGACGTCACATTTCCTCATCTATACGAAATCACACACGCAGAAGTCGCCTAACAACATTCTATTGATCATGCTGTGCGTTGTTGTTGTTTTTCGTTTCTATTTGGATTTGCTTCGTATACAATATTTTTTCCTTCACGCTTATGCTTCACACCAGCTTGTTGTTGAAAAATTCAGGTATACCTCTGGTTCGCGATCGAAAAGTTAAGACTATACTTCACAGGATCATTTCTGTAGTCAGTCTTCATTTACTTTTTGAGCAATCGAAAAGAAAATTCACCCGCGATGACGAGGTATATCGTTTTATCTGCAGCGTGAGATTTGGACTGGTGTTTGGCGTTTTATACGCATTGAACAGCATGTCGTCGATGATCGCTCGGTATAATGGATAAAACGACTTCTGAGTGGTTTTTTAATTTATTCACCAAATTAGTTTAGTAAAGCGGCAACACAGTAATAATTAATTTTAATTATCACTGTGTATTTATATGTATGCAGGTGCTACTGAACAAGTTCGTAGTTTAGTACAGCGTTGCCGAAGTGGCACAATTGTGCCATTTTGGCACCCTACAGTCCGATTGGCACCTTGGCACCTTGTCACCTTCAGTTCTCATTTGGCACCTTATGAGCTTGATACATTTTAATACATAATATTTAAAAAGAAGCATTTCTTTTGGCTAGAGTTAGAAAATTTTAAAAATGCTTTATTCGAGAAACTGTTTCCAAATATTTCCAAATTCATGTTAAAGCTTTTAGCGTTGCCGCATGGAAGTGCATGTGCGGAACGCGTTTTTTCCAGACTAAACAATATAAAAACCAATAATAAAGTCATTTAAAAAAGACTGAAAAGAATGTTTTTTTTTTTTCAAGTAGTGAAACATACATATCATGTGTGTGTGTGTGTGTGTGTGTACGAATTCATACACAAATAATCGTAATGATACTAATGCGAAATTATATGTTTCTTGTGTTTTTAAATATCTCTCTGCCGTTGAAGGGCTGGTGGCACCCAGTTGGTACCTTTGGTTACCGTCAATGGCACCTAAGAAAATTTGTTTGCGGCAACGTTGGTTTAGTAGCGCAAGAAATGTCACCAGACATTTGCTGTTTCATGTCAGTGTCAAAATCGGATGTACGTGATGCACACAGAGACAGAACCATGACATGTGTGAAAAGCCTTCCGCAAACGTTCTACAAAAAATTATACAAATTTACGGGGCTAGGCTAGGTCAATAGGGCGCTAGGATATAGGGTATGCGAATGCGACCTCATAGGAGGCCCAACAAGGATAATTTTGTCTCATAGTAACTAATTTATTGGCAGATATGGTTTGACTTTTCATAGCATTTTAAAAAATGACATCTCTGTCATGTGGGGGCCATCAGGATCAGTGATGCACTTCTGGACTGTGGAGGTGTTTGAAGTTGGCCTTGGCAACCACACTTTTTCCAACATTCGTCGGTTGATTTGAGCGGCTTCCACTCGAATCGCTTCCTTCAATTCTTAAGTGTTCGGGGTTTGTGCTCGTAGTAAACACGTGAATTGAGGTGACCCCACAAGAAATAATAATGGATAAATCAGGGGACCGATAAGGCCTGTGAATGTTAAATGACGCAACCAGGGAAGAATGGGCGAATATATCCGTCATTGGTTGCCCCATCCTGTTGAAACCACACACGTCGAATCGGTATATGTTCTTTGTCGTAATTCATTCAAAAATAAGTTGTTGATTATCTTGAACAGCTCGATATCTGTGCTGTGTATGTTAAAGTGGCGACGAAAATCACCCTGAACTGCCGAAACCGACTCATTATTTGGGATAAAATTGTCGAAGGTAGGCAAAAACGCGGTGCTCTACCGTCTCCTGGCATCCCAAACCTAACGCTGCCTGCCGACCAACCTTTCTGACGGACCCTTTAAAATTACACCGTCATGCGGCTCACCACTGCAATTTTCGGGCAAAAATTATCCAGTTGCAGACTTTAAAAAGTAGCAGTTCCAGATTTCTTAATCCCTACAACGCTGATTAATATCTACGTAATGTCCGCACTCATTTCTGTTTTTACCTTTTTCTTGCGTCTTTTTATAATTGTTCAACGGTAGCCCTGACTTCTACAGCTAGTTTTAGGCTTAGCGACTAGAGATCTGCATGAATACATTCATTTGCTCTCTTTAAACGAGTACAGTAGTTCAGTGTACTCTATTCACAGCAATTTTACGAAAGAGAGTACCCTAAAAATGAGTACCACAACGCCTAGCTCAAATACTCTACAATAGAGATCACTGGAAACCAAAATGAGTTCACTGTTTGCTTTCTTTGTTTTGCATGGGTGCTTGAATTTAACAAAACAGCATCAATAATAACTCTTAATAATACAGTGAGTACACTGAGTACACTGAATAAAACCGATGGAATGGCTATTTGGTGTCTAGAGTCCATTGTTGCAGCTTTAGGTATAAAATTGTGTGCTTTGTTAGGAAAGTTTTAGGTTTTATTACAAAATGGAAATAATTTCTTTTACAGGATCCGCCATCTTTTATGTCACAAAACAAAACAAAACAAAACATACCCGGCATACTTTTCACACATGTCACAATATATAAAACGTGACATATTCTACAATATGTCGAGTAATTATCGTGATGTCAGAGTGCCATGCGTATGTCGGTGTTTGGCATGTCGTGTACTCGTCATAGCTTTACTTTCAAATATAAACTTAGCCTCTTCCCTCTATAACTCACCATTATCTCCCCTCCAATGCCTTGTTAAGAGATTCTAATTCATTTACTTTCATAAGAAAATAAATACTCAGTGTACTCAGTGCAGTGTACACTATGTTTAAGAGTACTAGTTTATGAATACCCGTTTGTTTATGAGTGCACTGCTCTAATGTTTTGTTTTCAATGGGTGCAGTACTCACTTAGTAATCAAATATCTCCTGATTCATTTGTTTTACTTTTCAAGCAGTGAGTGCAGTAACCAAGTGAACTTGAAATGAAACGAATGTCTTGGAACTGGTTTCAAGCCATTCATTGCAGACCTCTATTAGCGACACTAGGTTCCGATCAATGAAAATGTTAAATACATCTCTTTCTGGTGCATAACTCATTTTGATTCTCGCTGTTATTCTGTGTGAATTTGTCTGCTGGTCCCCTATTTCGTGCATCCACAGCAGATGCTGACAAGGCCTAAAGCTCGCTCATCATAACATCCCACCCTATCTGTTGCGACTTTACAAATAAAGTTCTACTGTTTTGAAGGGTGTTTAAATAGATTCCTAAATATGAGATTAGGTATTAAAAACTAACCAAAAATCTCGTCAAAACCACGCTACGGATCATCAACAAGCATCGGTGGTTCAGTGGTAGAATGCTCGCCTGCCACGCGGGCGGCCCGGGTTCGATTCCCGGCCGATGCAATAAGTTTTTTTGCTTTTTTTTCTCTAACCAATTTGTATTTAACATACCTATATTTTTTTAAATATTGTTGTTTAAATATCCATAGACATTGTTCTTTACTGGTAATCATTTTGAACCTTTAGGTCACAATAGATACCTAATTTTATTTGGAAACATTTCGCCATTGTGTGTTGGTGAAATTTCGTTGACACTAAAAATGATTATTATTACATTTTTAAATTCATCTCACATTTTTGGGGAGTTCACAGTAGCTATATTTTACACAAAAAATTCGTAGGTTATGAACTTCACTAAAATTAAACTCATGACTAGAATTTTTCTTGTTAGTAAGGCAAATTACACGGTACATTTTTAGCGTCCAGTAGCCTATTACACCAACTTATAAATTTGTATTTACAAGAATTTTATCACAAATTCTATAGAAAAATTACAAATTTGCTTTTAAAATAAATGGTGAAACTGAATTTGTCTCTTTTTTCTAAGAAAATTGTCAAAAACTACTGTATAAATTTGTAAGTTGGTGATATAGACTACAGGGCTTTCATTTTCAAATTTTCTATATAAAACGATCTATTTTGACCTACAAAATATTTAAGGTGAAAGGTTAAAAATAAATCATATTAGCAGGTAAGGCTAATTATATTTAAAATAAATTCAGTCCATTTGTCTATCTCAGAAGCGTTTGTGTAGTTAGTATTTACTTATAAAATAAAATAAAATATTAAATTGCATCGGCCGGGAATCGAACCCGGGCCGCCCGCGTGGCAGGCGAGCATTCTACCACTGAACCACCGATGCCTGTTAAATTTTTAATGTCAAAATTTGTTTTCCAAGCTTTTAAGATAGGTATGACTGTATGAGGGATAAATTATTATTTCTCGGCATAATCATATGACAAGAAAATGAGTCGTCGTATGCAAAAAGCAATAGCTTTTTGTTGGGTGTATATTATTTGAAATTTTATTCATGAGTTTATTCTTGCTTTTTGTATTGTTGAGTTTTTTGTGGAACCGGATCGCAGCGAATCTAAATCTAAACCATCCTTAGAGCCATTCAAACACACACACAAAATTTCATTACAATCGATCCAGCCGTTTAGGAGGAGTTCGGTTACAAACACGTACAGAAGAATTATATATATAAAGATGATATAACTGTACTCGTGCTCAGAAATTACAATACCTACACTTCAATGTTCCAAGTTTTACAACTTTAGCTCCCATATAAGTGTTGAGAAATAGCGTTTGAAAATTTTATTTTTCACCCCTATTGTCGTTGTCGTTTACGACTCTAAAAAAAAACGACACGACTGTTTGGTATTGGCGACTAAAAATAAACGACTTTTGTCGCGGCGACGATCGACAAATGGCGTCTGAAATGTCAAAAAATGTGGATTGATTTTTTCGACGACGATCGTCGGTATTGCGTGAGGCGTTTTGTGACGACGTTTGTCGTGGAAATGATACATTTCTGTCGTCGACTATTTTGCGGACGACTGTGTGATAATGTGTTAAAAAAAAGTATGTGTACTTAATTTTTAGGTAACAAAAAGACAATTATAGTTTTGCAGAATGGAGATAACAAATAAAAGGCAGTTTCTACATTTATTGAACGAAATGCAGAAAAATATTCCTTTGGCAAAATCATTCACGAAGGCCTAACAAAAGTGAGGTTAATCGGCAATGGGACGACATAGCCTTATCTCTGAATTGTCTTGGACCATATAAATCTACGCGCTCAAGTAATGAGTTATTACACGACGACCCTAATTAAGGCCATAAAATCATTAATATGATTAAAAACACAGAAAGCGGAAGGATGCAGTACCTGGGTATCGTATTTTTGTATCCTTGCGGATGTGCCACAGGGATTTAAAAAGAGCTGCAACTGATATAGTTTGCATTTGTGTATTTAATATTTAACTAACTGTTGTATTTCTATTGAAAGACGTGTTTGCTTACTTAGGTACAAGTTTATGTTTATTCTTTAAGCTCAGAATTACAACTGACTGGAGTAGAAAGACAATCAAAGAGTGAGACCAGCAGGCATGTGCAGTTGTGTAATATTCTTGTGTCACTCATATGTTATGTATGTTGTTATGCTATGTAGGTGTGATTGCAAGAGTAATAGTGATCTCAATTATACATCATCTCTCTTCTCAACAAAATCAAGAAATTTAATTATCCGCTGTTATCCGATTCAAAATAAAGAAATAGTTTACATCCTTATAATATCATTAGATAGTTAATTCAATTTAAAATTCATTCGGTGATATTATAAGGCAATAATTAAGTTTTAAATTCAAACGGTAAGTTACTCTTAGGGATGATAAAACGAAGGTTTTTTACTTATACGACCAAATTTGGTAATATAATGATCAGTGGCTTGAGGGTGCGACAAATCTTTATCGATGTTGTTATTATTATCTTTGCTTGACATAGGTAAATCACATTGAGCATGCACATGCTGCATAGAGGTGGCATCTTTCACGGTATCACTGATATTTTCAGATGCATGTGTATGTTCTTGCTCTATTGCTTCTGCTTCGGGCATTATGAACGATGGTGAATGGTATGACCTACGCAAATGAGTTGTGTTACGACGTATAATCCGATTGTTTTCATTTTGGAGAAGATACGACCGAGGCAACTCATGCTTTGACACAATTCGAGCTGGTTCCCACTTCCCATTATGTCTGTAAACTACATTTTCACCCTCTTTTAGTTCTAATTCTCGGCGAGGTCGAGCAGGATTGTTATTTTCGTATACATTTCTTTGACGTTCTTTTAATATGCTATATAAATCTTTTGGAATTCTTGGAATTAACTCTTCCTTTTGTATTGGCAAGAATGTTCTTAACTTACGACTCATCAGCATTTCCGCTGGTGAATACCCTATACCAGGAATAGGTGTCGCTCTATACTCTAAAAGAGCGGTCTTTAAATTGCCATCTTCCCTCTCAATTTTCCTTAACATTGACTTGACTATATGAACCGCCTTTTCTGCCTGGCCGTTTGATTTCGGATATCGAGGACTGCTGAAGACAAAATCAAAATTAAAATTTTCTGCGAATTTCCGAAGTTCAAAGGAATTAAAGGGTTGGTTGTCGGCTATGATTTTCTGAGGAATGCCATGAACAGAAAATATTTGCTCTAAAGCACTTTTTACCGTATTTGCGGTCTTATCATGTATGTGGCAGAGCTCAATCCACTTTGAAAAATAATCGATAGCTACTAAATATGACTTTCCCCCATAATCAAGGCAATCCACTCCTATTTTCTGAAACGGGGTTTCAGGTGGAGGATGCATCATTAGTGAATGCTTTTTATTTTCAGGCCTGTACTTTTCACATTTGAGACAGCTCTGGACCATATTCTCAATATCCCTAGACATATACGGCCAATAGAGAGAGCCCTTAGCTCTACTTAAGGTTTTGGTTATCCCCATATGCGATTTATGTAGAAGGTCTAACATTTCCCCAATTAAAGTTCTAGGGACTATTACACGATTATCAAAAAATACAAGATCGTTATCCACATATATCTTGTCTTTAAATTGCCAGTAAAACTTAACACAATCAGGCAACTGTTGTTTGTTCATTGGCCATCCAGCATTATATAATTCTTTAAGGTATTGAAGAACTTGATCTGTTTTTGTTTCTTCTACGAATAGCTTTCTTTTAGGGTCACTCATGTCAATACTATGGACTAAATCCTTTAATGTATGCTCCATTTTAACTTCTGGATCATGAATTAAATTCCTCGATAACAAATCAGCTACATATAATAACTTACCGGGGACATATTTAATCTCGAGATCATATTTCGAAAGCTTAATTTTCATCCGTTGTAAACGAGACGAGTGAATTTGACCAACATCTTTTTCTAAAATTGACACTAAAGGCTTATGATCCGAATGTATAGTAAACCGATGTCCATAGACATAATGATTGAATTTCTCACAAGCGTAAACCACTGCCAATAACTCCTTTTCAATCTGTGCGTATCTGGTCTCGGTATCTGTAAGGCTCTTAGATGCATATGCCACCGGTTTATTATCTTGTAACAGACAACAACCGAGACCATATTGAGACGCATCAGTTTGAAGAATTATATTTTTAGTGGGGTCAAAAGTGTGAAGAATGGAGTGTTTTGCTAGTGCCTCTTTTATTTTATTTAAAACTTCAGTGTGAATAGATGTCCACCGAAATTCGTTATTTTTTTTAAGTAATTCTCGAAGCGGGGCATTAATTTCCGAGAAATTCGGTATAAATGCACGGAGATAATTAAACATACCCATTATCCGTTCTAGTTGTTTTCTATCGTGTGGATCTTTAATATTTAAAATTGCTTCAACCCGGCTCGGGTCAGGACTAATGGTATCTCCTGTAAAAATATGTCCCAAATATCTTACTTTATTAACACAAAACTGTACTTTCGCTTTATTAAATTTGACATTTATCTCACGTGCCTTATCGATGACTCTTTGAAGGTTTTCATCATGTTCTTTTTTGTTTTTTCCTCCTACTATCAGATCGTCTATGTACACAAAAACCCCAGGCAAACTACCAAAATATTTCATATTTAATTGTTGAAACTTTTCAGCTGCTGGTTTTAGACCGAAAGGCAGCACATTATAAACGTATGTACCGAACATTGTAGTGAAAACTGTTAACTGTTTAGCTGAAGCACATAACCCGAGCTGCCAAAATCCCTCCTTCAGATCAAGGACTGTAAATAAAGAGTATTCCCTCATCGCCTCAGAAAAATCATCTAGTGTTGGAATTATGCAATGTTCATCTTTTAGGTGTTTATTAAGTGCATTAGGATCGAGGCATAACCTCAATGAACCATTTGCCTTTTCAACCACTACTAATTGATGTGACCATGATGTTGGCCCTTCCCACTTACTTATAATTCCTCGTCGCTCCATGTCAGCAAGAGCTTCCTTAACCCTACCCCTAATACCGATCGGTATTCTACGCGGAGGCTTACTGACTGGTATAGTATTTGGTTTCAGTTCTAGTGTACATTTTTCCGGAAACCGTCCATCACCAGAAAAAACATCACTATTTTCTGTTAATAATTGAGCACTAGTAACAATTTCAAAAACTCTTCGGATCAAATCGAACTCCACGCATGTTTTCAGACCTAGCAATGGCTGAGATCTACCCTCAACTACAATGAAATCTACATTACTGCAGTACTTTTTATATTGTGTGCAAAGACGCACAGAACCCACAGTCGCAATAGCAGAACCTCCATATGCCTCTAACCTAGCAGTGCATGGTTTAATTTTATTTTCACTACCAATCTTTCGTACAGTCTCACGTGTGATTATATTTACGTCTGCACCACTGTCAAGTTTGAACTCAATTCGCTTGTTCTCAATAGTTAAAGTTTCAAACCAACTATTACTACTACTACTATTTCTACTTTGTCGCACCTGATTAATCGCACCAACATAAGCCACTGACTCACCACTTTCGCTATCACTACCGTAGGTTGACTCATTTACATGAATACTGTTAATTCGTGTTGAATTGCAGACCGATGCAAAGTGATTAAGCTTCCCGCAAGCTAAACACCTTCTTCCATATGCCGGACATTTCCCTGGATGATGATTTCTATTGCACTTGTTACACACCTTGCCTTTATATCTCCCAAAAGTTTGTCCCTGTTCAACACTAGTCTGCTGGTCTCTTTTCTTTGTTACAAATGATCTGGAATTAGAATTTAAAAATGAATTAGCAAATTGATTAGAATTATGATTTTTTGTTGAATTTGTGTAGATTTCTTCTTTTCTCGATTGAATAGCAGCAATCGATCCCCTTTCTGCTTGCATCTGTTGTGCCTGCATACTCGCTTGCTCAGCTACTCGACAGAGTTCTTTTGCTTTAGCCAAGTCGAGGCCATCGGTTTTCAGCAACTGGAGTCGTAAATTCTGCTCAGTAATTCCCATCACGATTCTATCTCTTATCATGTATTCTTTTTGGTCTAGGAATTCGCAGTTTTCCGCTAGTTTGACGACATCTGACAAAAACTGTTCAAACGGTTCTGCTTCTTTCTGATTACGGGAAAAAAATACATATCGCTCGTAGACAACGTTACTTCGTGGAACACAGTACGATTGAAATGCGTCGATCACGTGTTGAATTTTTTCTTTATCTGCATCCTCCAATGGTAGCGTTTGATAGATTTCGATTGCTTGTTCACCCGCACACGACAGAAACCTTGCGGTCTGTATTTTCTCCGACTCAGCATTCGTTTTCGTTGCAATGGAGTATATTTTCCACATGTTGTGAAATTTTCTCCAATTTTCTTTAACATTACCGTCTAAAAGCAATGGACCCGGTTTTTGAAAATAATCACCGCTTGCTGCCATTCCAAATGTTTTTTTTTTTTTTTTGTGTTTAGTTTTAGCTTTCAATTTTTAATAATTTATTTATAATGTAATACTCGTAGCGTTGGTTTTCTTTTGGCTTTTATATAGCTACCGGCTGCGCCATGTTGTATTTCTATTGAAAGACGTGTTTGCTTACTTAGGTACAAGTTTATGTTTATTCTTTAAGCTCAGAATTACAACTGACTGGAGTAGAAAGACAATCAAAGAGTGAGACCAGCAGGCATGTGCAGTTGTGTAATATTCTTGTGTCACTCATATGTTATGTATGTTGTTATGCTATGTAGGTGTGATTGCAAGAGTAATAGTGATCTCAATTATACATCACTAACGAAAAGATAGTTACATATTCTTTAAAATGGAAATCACAAATAAAGACAATAGGAAAATATTCCGTTGGCCAAATCGTTCACAAAGGGCCTAACAAAAAGTGATGTTATCTCTGAATTATCTTGGACCACCTTCGACTTCGTCTAGTCTAAAATACATTTAAAATCTGAAAATAATTGTTATTAACACAATGTATGCAATTTAAATTATTTCTACCACCCATTTAATGTCGGATTGGATTTGGTTCGGATTTCATTCCTTAACTGTACCAGCACTTTTTTCTGGTTTTCTTCTTCATCACTGCTTTCAAAAAACATGTCACACTATTCATTTTTGATTTGTTTTATTATAATTAACCAAGTCACAAACAAAATACCAGACCAAATATAAACTCGTCGACTGAAATGTCAAATCCCATGTGTCATAGTTTGTGGAATGTATGTGGGATGTGAGAGTTCAGAGAGTCGAGTCGTTTCAGTTACGCAATACCAAATTCCAAACGACTCGACACGACAAACGTCGCCAGTCGTTTGCGACAGACGACGACGACAATAGGGGTGTTTGTATGAGAGGCGCCACGCCCCTTTGTCCAATTTTGACCAAACTTCACAGAAACCCTCTCGGGCCAATACCCAAATCAATCAGACATGTCAAACTATTCCAGTATTGCCCCAATACAAACTTCAAGATTTCCATCCCTTCATTCACTATCAACTATAGATTTTCGATAATCGACTTTAATCTTAATGTGCTTAATTATGAATTGTTTCTGTCTACTTTTTTGTCTGTAAATTGCTTCCTTTGGTTGGTTTCGAATTTCTTTAGTCTGCTCTTCATGGGAATGTCCTATCTGAGCAATAGTGGGTACCTATACCTACCTCTGGCACTGTTATCTAGTAGTGCACCATTTGCATCTTTTTTACATCATCTCAGTTTCAAATTTAAACAATTTTATAAAGCACTTTCTGAAAGATATGATGCTCTGTCATCCTGTTATAGCATTTTTATCCTTTCCAGAGATTTTCCATTCGAATCGTGCACCATACTATCGATTCAATTATTTCCCTACAGGTAAATCAGAAGGAAGCTTGAATCTATCCGCTTCATGATTCCTCATGTAGACGGTGTGTGTGTCAAGTCAAGCGATTTAGGTCGATACAACTCTGAATAAGGAATTTCAACATAAGTGGATTCATCTCTAGATTTAACAATCTCGCCATCATTATTTCTTGAATACCTAAAGGGCACTTTAACTCGACAACGGATAGCAGACTTTATATAGAACGTCTTGCCATCAATCCTTAGCCATAAGTTTTCACAACTCTCATTAGGCCCCAGAGAATGTTTATTGTTATGCGATTATGAGAATTTCATTAAGCGTTTCGCTAACAAGAAGTTCCTTCCGTTCCGTTGTGTAACTTTAGGAAAACAGAAAATAATTTACAAAAGTGTCCTCAATTCCTCGAGCACATATGCTATGCATACTTAGTATGTTAATTTGTGTGCATAGGAGCGGGGGAACGGATTATACTATAAGAAATTCATCATAAGAAGGAACACAACTACTTGGTTGTCGTTGTGGCTCCTGATATCCTCCTAGGGGAGGATTATTCAATTAGAGAGTGTTTTGACTAAATGTAGGCATACCTACGTTTTGGAATGAAGACTCTTCATATGTACATATATATGAAATATGAACGAGGCATTCTTCTAGTTGAACGAGGTCAGCTATTGAGGTTTTGTTATATAGTTGTAGACGGCAATTTACATTCCTGAGAGGAGATTGCTGTAAAGTTGTTGTCGTAAGGTGTATATGGGTTTGAGAGGGAATAACAAATTGTAATGTTACCACTAGGATAAGTATATTGTCAAGTGGATGAAGTTATACAAGTGATATTGATGTCATGACTTGTATTGGATTTAAGTGGGATTTGGGCAATTTTATTGTGTGTCCTGAATAAGTCAATCAGTGTCCAGTTGATAACTATTTGTCAAATTCACAAGAAGGGGGAAATACGTTATCTCTTTTAATGAAGGTGATTTGAGTCTAAGAATGGGAGGACAAATATGTACTTTGGCTAAACTGGGGTAAGCCCAACAGCGTATATAACTATGTTGCTCGCACAGTGTTGCAATTAGCAATCAATGCAGTCAGCAAATCACCAAACAAACAAAATTATTCTCAGTTTGCTTAAACCGGCCTTCAATGCTGTCTAAGATGGACTCAATGCTCAATGAAAGAACTATACCTAACTGATGAGGAACAGATTGTCCCGAATTCGCATCAATAAAGTTTGGGGCGGTTTTGAAAATATGGTTGAAGTTATAAATCATAAAAACATACTGCATACGAAAGAATCACTTGGTCAATGAGTCTTTCAGTTTCCCGCTGCATACTCACTTCACAACATCGGGTCCCAATAAACTTTTGGAGTTCAGTGCGTGGTTTTACATAACGTCCTTTACCTGAGAGACCAATCACTGGGTATAGCAGCCAATGCCCAGGCCATATTAAAATACCATCTAGTCCTGTGGATTTGAACGGTTCGAAACAGACAGTGGCCTACTTAAGTTTCTCATATCTGACGAGGTCGGGAGAGGTTCTGTGGTACAGTAACCGCTTTTGGAGGTCTTTTACCCAGGAATAGTCATATAGGAAGTGCAGTGAATGTCCATTAGTAGGTATACTGAACTGAGTAATTCCTCAGTCCATTATCCTTCTGTATTCATTAGAACGTGCTATGGAATCCGTGCTATTAGACAGGCGTCATCCCGAGTAGGTTAGGTTATAGGGGCAGTTTGCATCATATGCAATTTTTACTCAGGCGCATTGTGATTACCCTTTTGTAACACATGATATGGCATGCAACTATAACAAACCATTCAGATCTGGCCAGTTTTATCTGCTGCATCGTTTCTCCATCTTTGAGCCATCTGTGAAGATGGGTATACCTTTTATGATGGTATAATCTGAGAGAGCCAGGCCTGCATGTCCAGTATACCAGACTTTAAATTTCTTGTCAAAATCATACCTTGGTTTCTTGTAAGTCCGCTTTTATCATAATGATGTGAAGTATGCGCGAGTGACCGAATGAATCGGGCTCCCAAATTTTTTTCTGTCTTAATCTAAGAGCGCACCTTTGGCTGCCACGTTTTTAGTGTATTGAACTCGTTATACTTACCTAAGCAAGAAATTTCTGTACCTTGTTGAGATTCTTGAAGAAGGATTTAGTGTTAACAGCCGAGTCATACGTCAGGATTGATCTTACAATCGGAGTGTACATCCAGTACACTATGTTCGTTTGTAAGCCCCTCAGCTTCCCGAAAGCCTTTGTGCAGGCGTTTAATCCTTTCTTCATTCTTCCCTCAATATTCCGTTTCCAGTTTAATTTGAAGTCTGAGTGGGTCCAGGATGAGATGGTTATAGATCAAGTCCGACATGTCTCCTTTTCACGTGTGGGGATTGACCCTAATGATTTATAGACCCTTATAACGGATAGACGAGACATTTAAATACAAATTGCCAATTAAAATAAATCTTTAAAATTTACTACGCCCGGACATTGTCTCATTGTCATGCAGTTCGCCTTTTATATATTTTATATTTGAAATATTTTCAATTTCCCAACTGTAACAAGTCCACAGGCAAGGACACAGTTTTTATGTTAAAAAAATTAATTATCCTCGAATACACATTTACAAAGTGCTATACCAGTTTCGCTGCATCTTATTATAATCTCTACCCTGTACAGCAGTGAATTTTAAATAAAGAAAAAAAGTATCTCCTTGCAACGGCACTTAAGTCGCCGCCGACAAAAAAAATATACTCTCCAACAGAAAAAACAAAAATAAACCCGAAAATCCTTAAAAATACAGAGTGGAACATTCCTATACGAAAAGCCGGCTCATGATGTGCTGCATTTTATCTACCCAAGCCGAACAAATTTAAGGATTTGCACAATCCTTCGAATGAAGGAACACCGCACTGCTTCCTTGTTGCTCGTCCTTTCGTAGAGTCATACCAGATTTTCTTCTATGTGCGGTCTCTTCAGTGGATATTATTAAAATAGAGAAAAAGGATTCAAATTCAAGACAAACAAAAAAAAAAGTGATTGCCTTTGTCGTGTTATGGCTTTCACTGATGTATTTGGTTGATTTATTTTGTGGTTCTAATTAAATGCGATGCATGTTGCGAGTTGGAGGCTATTAAGCATAGCCTCGTGTCCTTCGATGTTTTTCACTTTGAGAGAAAATCCGAAAAGCATGTGATTTTATGTCGGCTTTTCGAATTATGCTTCCCATTCCGGCTAATTAGGGAATATCCTGCGGCGGGATATTACAAGATTTTCTTATTTCCAACGTTGTATACGCACCCCTCATGTTTGGATGCACGCTACTCAGTTCACACACAGGAAATGAATTAACCATTTCACATCGTGACCATTACCCGAACAACGTTTAGCAGGAAATGGTCAATACTGGGTATTTAGGGGTTGCAAGGTGATTAGCTAAAACACTTTTCATCCCCATTTAAGCTTTAAGAAGAATTCGTTAGTTTTCCTGTCAGAAATCGATATATCCTGGAATTACCCCGGCTACCTACACATTTTTTTTTTTTAGAGTTTTCCAAAGTTTTTCATTAACTTGAGCATTTTTCTTCTCCAATTACAGCTCCTGATCCACCCTCTAATCTGTCAGTGGCAGTACGCAGCGGCAAGACGGCTATTATAACCTGGAGTCCACCGTTGCAGGGAAACTTTTCCTCGTTTAAAATAAAGGTTTTAGGTATATCCGATGCGTACGATACAAATCGCACGATAATAGTGGATGACAATGCATTTCAATATCACATAAGGGAGCTGACACCTGGAGCTACATATCAAGTGCAGGCATATACGATATATGACAATAAGGAATCGGTGGCGTACACAAGTCGAAACTTTACAACAAGTGAGTATAGAGACGATTGACTATAGGATGTTTCTAGTTGGAACCATTTTTAGACACAATTTCTTCCTTTTTGTATTTTTTTTTTTTAATTTAATGGTTGGTGGAGGTAACTAACTTTGTTTTTCCATTATGCTTTCCTTTCTCCCACCCACATCCGATGATTTTTAATAACACCGTCTCCATCATTTTGCAACTAACCAACAAAAAAAAAAAATACATATATTTTAAACTCCAACTCATATACACAAAACCAAAGGTAGAAGGACACGTCATAAGGAGTTGTTGGACATTAAAATCCTTAGAGGTAAAACATTTACAAGATGCCTATAATGAATGCGTTATCAATGTATTGCTATTGTCAGTAGTTGCTTGAGTTGAATATTTTGTTTGTATTTAATTATTTTTTTATATAGTTGCATGTAACATATTTAAATGTTTTGCATTTGTCTTTTGATTTTGTATTCAGTGATATAAGCTAGTTAACGTTTTGCATTTAATCCTCTCATTTTTAATTTAACTCTAATATGGACAGTATTTGCCCAAAAAGGTTTCATTTCAAAGAAAAATCGATTTTACTTAACTGGCGCCCAAACAGCTGGACGGATTTACACCAAATTTCGTTTGGGCACCGAAGCGAAATATGCATTTTTAATTTAGTTCTTAAATTAATAGAGCTTGCCATATAACGAGTATAGTACCTAAATATAAAGGAGCAAGTTAGATGCGACCCAGTCATGTACATTTTTTTTATTATTATTCGGAAAATAAAAAATTCAATAATTTCGAAACGTAAATGCACTTGACTGGTATTCATATAAAATTTCACAAGATATGATCGTGATAATCTGCAGCAAAGAACTTCAAATTTACTAATTTTTTAAAATCGCACTCTTGGTCCACTCAGTAGAAGTCTTATTGTAAATAAATCCGTGGAGTCCATTCGAATGATATTGTCTTATGCCACAATAACATTGAATAAAAAAAGGTTTCTTTCATTCGACGACTCATAAGAAGCTTGACGTCAGCCTGTCGTTTCATCGTAGTTCGGAATTACTGCTCATCGAACCATAAGAAGTAATGGTTGCCACTCGACTGGAAAGTCAGGGAATGTCAGGGAAAGTCAGGGAACGCAATTTGGTCAGGGAAAGTCAGGGAAAGTCAGGGAAAATTTGTTTCATTTATTTTTAATTTTACCAAAATGTTGTTTAAAAAAATACCAGTTAAAAAAAGTAATTTAAAATATTGGTAAATTTTGTGTCTGTGTACAAATAAAAGTGTTTTTCGGAACATTCGATGGCTAGTATTAGAACGAAAGGCCGAAAGTGAGAAATTAGATTTTGTCTTTTATTTATTTCGAAAGTGATACATGTTAATTCAAGTTCTATCCGAAAAGTGATTTCAAAATATTTGAATTTTAGAACGTAACTCTGAGGAAGGCCCTTGAACTCTGGAAACACTTTTTTGGGTTCAGGTGGTTCGTTAAACTCGTCGATTCGATCGGAAAAAATTAAAAAAAAAAAAAAAATACTGCGCACAGTTTTGTTTTTTTTTTAAACTTTCAAGAATTGAAATCTCTTCATAATTATTATGATATGTCACAAAAGAAAAACTTTCTTATAAATTTAATATCACAAGGCGTTATTCAAACTGTAATTCTACAAATTAGTTTAGACATTTGAAGTTGCAATCATGTGGCTTGAAACATTTCAACTAAATGTCAGCCGTGTACTTAGTGGAATATTCCTTGACTAGAATTTATTGTCGTTGACCCCTTTGTCTGCGTCAAAGCCAATAAAAACCCAGATCAACGACTTCGACCTAATGTGTGGCGCAGTGTTTCATTAGTTAGTGAGCTGAACTATTGAGCAAGGGTCTTAGGTCTTAGCAAAGGCCAACCCTCCGCAAAACACAATTTAACTAAACAAATACACAGATAGTTGGTGCAACACGTCCATCGTCCATAGGCACCCTAGGCCTAGCTTCTCACAAACGTTCGTTTGTGTGAGTTTTTATTTTTCGGGACGAATGAACACAAGGTCTAAACTTAAGGTATTTTCTGCTGCACTAAATTTTTCAAACGCCTTAAAAACACCTGAAAGAACAGCTATCCTGAGTCAGCTTCTCAATTCAGCTATCGAATTTGGCATAAAATTGTACTTTCCTTCTATTCTTCCCAAGTGTGGCACATTCTCTATTTGAGTAGCTAATTCTCCTATCTCTCAAAATAGGCACTGCTCTCGCCATACAAAGTCACTATATTGTTATCCTACAAGTTTTTTTGAAGACTGAACAAAAAAAAATTGCCCATCTGTGAAAGAGATGGGCTTCAATATAAGCGCTATGAAATTGGTCCACCTTTTAATGAACGGTGGACTGGTCAATTTGGCCCCAACACTTGGCCAACCAGATCTTCTGACCTAACACCTATGGATTTTCTCTTCTGGGGTGCTATGAAAGAAAAAGTTTAGCTTAGAGAAATATCGAGTCTCTTTTTGACCAGTTTTGTCTGACAAAAAATTGCTTCTACTACAACTTCAGTTGATCGTACGTAAAAAGTTGCTTCACATAGTTTTTAGGAAATTTCTGAAGGATACAAATTTCATAAAAGAATAAAAATTTATAAAGTACAAATTTTGAGAAAAAAACATTTAAAATAAAAAAATTAAACAACAAATTTTCATAACTTTGAGTTTAAAAAGCCATAACTTTTTTGTAGGTACACAGATAACCGCAGTGCTTCTTGTATTGCCTTTTCAAAATGTATAAAATGATTGTACCTATAATAGTCTAGAAGTTATAGCGTTTTAAGTGGTAACACCTCCAAATTAGAGGTCACCTGCTTTGATGGACTATAACGGGAAATGGGGTGAGATACAATTTTTTGTTCGGCGAAACTTCAGGAATCTCCCCTAAAAAGGATTATACCACATAACTGAAACACTCTGTATAGATTCTAATATCCTTTCTCTTATAAAAAAGATATTACATAACTGACAAATTTTTTTTTTGATAAATGTATAAATTTTGGTCAGGGAAAACTTGAAAATTGGTCAGGGAAAATCAGGGAAAGTCAGGGAAATTTATTTTGAAAAATAGTGGCAACCCTGTCACTTCAATCTGTCGTTTCTTCGGAGTTCGGAATTACTCCTCAATGACCTCTAGCTCTTTCGTTTCACGGCTTTCGTTTCATCGTAGTTCGGAATTACTGCTCATCGAGCCATAAGAATTTTCACTTCAACCTGTCGTTTCTTCGGAACTCGAAACTCGTGCTCAACGACCTGCCCCTTTTTTGTTTCACGGTTTTCGTTACATCGTAGTTCGGAATTACTGCTCATCGAGTCATAAGAAGTTTCTGTCGTTTCTTCGGAACTCGAAAGTCCTGCTCAACCAGCTTTATTTTCAGATTTGACTTGCCATTTGGATATGCTCTGTCGTCCTTCGTATATACGCCTTTAAACGCCAATAATTCTATTATAATGGTAGAGACTTAAATAAGGGCTAAGACCTTGATGTCCTTTGCTTTATAGCAAATTAACCAACCGTTGTGGAAATCATGTTTTGTCTATCTTGGCTTACCCAACCTGCTTGTCCTTGTTTTACGAATAGGTATGCTAATCATATAAAATATTTCCCCGCAACATAAACTTTACACTGCGACCTATTCCTGCCTTAATTTTTTGGCGCATACTCTTGCCTCGTTGTTTTTGCTTTCTTGTTTTACATTTTTACATTTTTTTCGGTACATTTTGAGAACTGGATTTTGTAGTGCCTATTTATGAGTAGATACTTAAAACAAACTATATCTCTGTTACTCTGCAGGCTTGCAGCAATATGTATGTATATTTATCGATCACAATTGCATTTTGTATTTATAATCAATTTTCATCCGCACGCTTTAAATCTTTAGCAATTCTATGCTGAACACAAATATTTGCATGCCTTTCTCAATAAACTAATCACTTTTTCATTCTTCACTAGAACCGAATACACCTGGAAAATTCATCGTGTGGTTCCGTAATGAAACCACTTTGTTGGTCCTCTGGCAGCCACCCTATCCCGCTGGCATTTATACACACTACAAAGTTTCCATTGAACCGCCAGATGCATTGGAAAGTGTTCTCTATGTCGAAAAGGAAGGTGAACCGCCAGGTCCAGCACAAGCTGCCTTCAAGGGTCTGGTACCCGGACGTGCATACAACATATCCGTTCAGACAATGTCCGAAGATGAAATCTCCTTACCAACAACAGCCCAATATCGTACTGTGCCATTGCGACCACTGAATGTTACGTTTGACAAGGACTCGATAACATCGAATGCCTTCAAGGTGCTTTGGGAGGCACCAAAAGGTGTCAGTGAATTCGACAAATACCAAGTGTCACTGTCCACATCGAGGCGACAATCGACAGTGGCACGAAATAATGATCCCATCGCCTCATTAGAGTTTCAGGACAATCTGGATCCGGGCAAGACTTACAATGTGATAGTGAAGACCGTCTCAGGAAAGGTGACATCATGGCCGGCAACGGGTGATGTTACACTAAAACCACTGCCAGTAAGAAATCTGCGATCGTTTAATGACGACAAGACGAACAATATGATTATAACGTGGGAACCGGATCCGGGTAGTACGCAGGAGGAGTATAGGATCAGTTATCATGAAGTGGAGACTTTCAATGGAGATGCCAGCACCATGACTACGGAGAGAACACGCTATAATTTAGAGAGTCTGTTGCCGGGACGAAACTACTCGCTGACCATTCAGGCGGTGTCAAAGAAAATGGAGTCAAATGAGACTACCATGTATGTTGTGACACGACCATCATCGCCGATTATTGAGGACTTAAAAAGCATCAAGGAGGGCCTCAATATCAGTTGGAAGAGTGACGTGAACTCTCGCCAGGAGAAATATGAGATATTGTACTCAAGAAATGGAACCTCTGAGGTTCGTACTGTTCTAACAACGGAGTCGCGATTGGTGATCAAGAATTTACATCCCGGGGCGGGCTATGAGGTTAAGGTGTTTGCCGTAAGCCATGGCCTGAGGAGTGAACCGCATGCCTATTTCCAGGCAGTTTGTAAGTATTTTTTGCCTATGCCACCGATGATGTTCTAAACTTGTTTCTCTTTTTAGTTCCCAATCCGCCCAGAAATCTCACAATTGACAAGGTGACCAGCAACTCAGTGCTCATCCGTTGGGCCACACCAGAACGTGGCGAATTCACCGAATATTCTGTCCGCTATAAGACTGACAATGACAAACAATGGGCCCGCTTGCCTAGTGTTAAGGCTACCGAGGCAGACGTAACCGAAATGACTCCAGGCGAGCGGTACACCATCCAAGTGAACACAGTCAGCTATGGCATTGAAAGTTCCACACCCCTCCAGATAAATCAGACAGTGCGACCGAATCCTGTCTCGAAAATTATTCCCTTGGTGGATTCAACGAATATTACTCTTGAATGGCCTCGACCTGAGGGAAGAGTGGAGGAGTATGTCCTTAAATGGTGGCCCTCAGAAAGCCCTAGCAAGATTTACACCAAAAACGTTTCCGAGGACAATCGAGGTAAGGTTCCAAAAGACAATATAGCAACGCTTTTGCTTAACATGTTATTTATTTGCAGATGATCCCGAAACGGTGCGTGTCCTAATTGGAGATCTGATGCCGGGCGCTCAATACAAGTTCGACATCTACACCATCTCCTATGGACTCACTAGTGACACAAACCATCTGTCCACTCGAACGATGCCTCTGATACAATCCGAAGTCGTTGTCGTGAATAATAACATTCTTCAAGAACGCGATACGATTACCTTATCATATACACCAACGCCTCAGTCGTCATCGAAATTCGACATTTACCGCTTCTCATTGGGCGACCTCTCTATTCAGGATAAAGAGAAGCTGTCCAACGACACCGACCGCAAGGTGACCTTTACCGGCCTGATCCCCGGTCGGCTGTACAACATCACCGTTTGGACTGTTAGCGGTGGTGTGGCTAGCTTGCCAATCCAAAGACAAGATCGCCTCTACCCAGAACCGATCACCCAGATCAATGCAACTCACATCACTGATACAGAGATATCGTTGAAGTGGGACCTCCCGAAGGGCGAATATAACGCCTTTGAAGTCCAGTACCTGAAGACGGACTCAAACTACGTCCAAAACCTGACCACACAGGACACGATCACTATAAGTGATCTACGGCCACATCGGAACTACACATTCACAGTTGTAGTTCGCAGTGGAACCGAATCATCTGTTCTTCGAAGTAGTTCCCCCGTGTCGGCTAGCTTCACCACAAACGAAGCGGTTCCGGGGCGTGTAGAAAAATTCGAACCGATCGACGTGCAGCCAAGTGAGATCGTTTTTGATTGGTCACTACCGTCCAGTGAGGCAAACGGGGTTATACGACAATTTTCGGTTACTTATGGCCTGGAGAGCACAACTCAGACTCAAACGAAGGAGTTTGATGCGGACGAGACTAGGGGTACCATCAAGAATTTGCTGCCAGGAAAGACGTACGTCTTCAAGATACAAGCAAAGACATCGATCGGTTTTGGTCCCGAAAAAGAGTGGAAGCAGAAAATGCCGATTCTGGCCCCACCAAGACCGGCAACACAAGTCGTTCCAACTGAGGTGTACCGAAGTTCATCGACTATTCAGATACGCTTCCGGAAGAACTACTTCTCTGATCAAAATGGAGCGGTACGTACAAATAGGAGAATGTTGCTCACAACATGTCTAAGCGTATTTCTTTGCAGGTTATAATGTACACCATCATCGTAGCTGAGGATGATACAAAGAACGCTTCAGGTCTAGAGATGCCAAGCTGGCGTGATGTCCAATCGTACAGTGTTTGGCTGCCATACCAAGCCATCGAGCCATATTATCCGTTCAAGAACAGTTCCGTCGAAGACTTCACAATCGGAGCGGAAAATTGCGACAATCGTCAGACAGGATACTGCAACGGGCCCTTGAAATCAGGCACGACCTATCGAGTTAAAGTCAGGGCATTCACTGCCCCCGATAAGTTCACAGATACGGCCTACAGTTTCCCAATACAAACTGGTAAGTGTGCGTTTGCATGTTAGCCCCCCCTTTCCACTCGCTCACAAAGAACAAAGGTAAGTTCTTGAGCTTTTGGACCTGACACAAGTCCCCTTGACATAAGTCGCAGTGTTTTTCTTTTGGGACATAAAACCCAAATTCAATTGAACAAAAAACATTTTCTCTTTATAAGCTTAGATTTTTCTAATATCTCTCTGAAAATTTGGCACTTGTGTCCCATTTTCGACAAAAAAAATGTTGGAACTTATGTCCCGATGGTGTGGGACATAAGTCCCTTATTCGATTTGGGTTTTATGTCCCTGTGCCGAGCTTTTGATGTTGCCCTAGGATTCCCCCAAAAAAACAAAGTCAGTCTCAAGTTTGCATCTCGCTTTAATTGTTCTCTCCTTCCCTTAATTTTTAAACCATGTCTTGCTTAATTTGTATATCCAAGATCTCCTGACATCGGGTAAGAATTGAAATTGTCTACAAACTTTCTTTCCCCACTGTTAGCAACTATCTTTTTACATAAAATTTTTTTCTAGATCAAGACAACACCTCATTGATTGTGGCGATCACGGTGCCGTTAACGATCATACTGATACTCCTAGTCACACTGGTATTCTTCAAAAGACGACGGAATAGCTGTCGAAAGACGACAAAAGACTCACGGGCCAATGACAATATGTCCCTGCAGGACAGTGTTATAGAAACAAATCGACCGATCTTGATCAAGAATTTCGCCGAGCACTATCGGTTGATGTCAGCCGATTCGGACTTCCGATTCAGCGAGGAGTTCGAAGAGCTAAAGCATGTCGGCCGAGATCAACCATGCACCTTTGCCGATCTTCCGTGCAATCGGCCGAAGAATCGGTTCACCAACATTCTACCGTACGACCATTCCCGGTTCAAACTCCAACCTGTCGACGACGACGAGGGATCGGATTATATAAACGCCAACTACGTACCCGGTCACAATTCTCCGCGTGAATTCATTGTGACCCAGGGACCCTTGCATTCCACTCGAGACGACTTCTGGCGCACTTGCTGGGAGAGCAACTCTCGAGCGATCGTGATGCTAACCCGTTGCTTTGAGAAGGGCCGCGAGAAATGTGATCAGTATTGGCCACATGACACCGTACCAGTGTTCTATGGTGACATCAAGGTACAGATCCTAAATGATAGCCATTACGCCGATTGGGTGATGACTGAGTTCATGCTTTGTCGGGTGAGTGTATACCAATTTCGGTTGACGTGAACGATCCTATAGTCTCTTTTTATTATTAGGGCGCTGAACAACGAATCCTGCGTCATTTCCACTTCACTACGTGGCCTGATTTCGGAGTGCCCAATCCTCCTCAAACATTGGTGCGCTTCGTGAGAGCTTTCCGCGATCGAATTGGTACCGAGCAAAGGCCAATTGTTGTCCATTGCAGTGCTGGTGTTGGCCGATCGGGTACGTTTATTACGTTAGATCGCATTCTGCAGCAGATCAACACATCCGAGTATGTGGACATCTTTGGCATTGTGTTTGCAATGAGAAAAGGTAAGTGGATTGGAATCAGTTTAGTGAGGAGGATAACCAATGATATTGATTTTACTTTTTTAGAACGAGTTTGGATGGTGCAGACGGAACAGCAGTATATCTGCATCCATCAATGTTTATTGGCTGTGTTGGAGGGTAAGGAGAATATAATTGGACCTGCTCGTGAGATACATGATAATGAAGGTTATGAGGGTGAGTTTTGCAATTTCTAACGCTTTAGTGGTTTCTTCTTTGTACCTATAATCCTGGAATTTTATTACATTCGGTGATGGGTGTTTCTGGCAAATGCACATAATAGATAACGTTTGTTTGCAAAGTCAAACATTTTTCGCGAACTGTGAGTACTTAACATCAGAATTTTATTATGGGAGTACCTAGTACTGGTACCTAATCTAAGAACAAAATAAGGTAGCTACTTCCATTCAAGATAAAATCGGTCATATCTTCTGTAAATAAAAAGAAAAAACAAATTTCCGTGGGATACCGCCGCCGCAAAACATCATTTAATTCGTCAAGAAAATTATGAAAAGCAACGAGATTAGAATATTTAAAATTTTAAAACTATTCTGCTCGCCGCACTATCAGTAACAAAACTATTTAACCTTCACGCTTCGACGCCGCCCGCTCACAAGAGCACACACCACTGACGTCACTACAACGCGACATAGACGAGGTATAAAAATAGAGCTCTATCATAGAAGAAGTCGTCTAACAACATTCTATTGATCATGCTGTGTGTTGTTGTTGTTGTTTTTCGTATCTATTTGGATTTGCTTCGTATACAATATTTTTTCCTTCACGCTTATGCTTCACACCAGCTTGTTGTTGAAAAATTCAGGTATACCTCTGGTTCGCGATCGAAAAGTTAAGACTATACTTCACAGGATCATTTCTGTAGTCAGTCTTCATTTACTTTTTGAGCAATCGAAAAGAAAATTCACCCGCGATGACGAGGTATATCGTTTTATCTGCAGCGTGAGATTTGGACTGGTGTTTGGCGTTTTATACGCATTGAACAGCATGTCGTCGATGATCGCTCGGTATAATGGATAAAACGACTTCTGAGTGGTTTTTTAATTTATTCAAAATTAGTTTATTAGTTTATTTTTTTATAACAGATAACAGAAATAGTTGAAGCGAGAAAAGAATAATTTGGATCGCAAATTAGGCAATACGTTTAATTTTTATTTTTCCCAAATGAAGATGCGTCGATTTGCATTATTTTTCATAGTTTGTCCTGTAAAGATATATTATATATATAGGTAGGTAGTTAGTAGTGGACATCGTTCCCACTTCCCACTTTTACTACGATCGTAGTGTTTCACTACGATTTTGCCTTAGTTCGGCAAAATCATTACGTCACTACGAAAAATTTGGAAACACTACGATTTTCCGTTCGATTCGTATCCTTATAATTCTTGTATAAAATTCCTTCAATAAGTAATAAAATTGATTTCTAAAATGTTTTCCCATGGAAAAGTTGTCTGAACGCATTCACAACAAAGCGATTAATTGAACACATTCACTCTTCAGCGCAATAATGGCGGTTACATGGGGTCCATTTCCGTTCTGTGATCTGTGATACTGTGAAATGATAAATAATTTAAATTCATTCTCAATTTTTGAGGTTTATTTATTTTCAAGGTAGAATACTTTTCAATGGCCAAATTGGGGCTATTCTCCAGATATTCGATTAAATATGTACATAATTTTGGGTTTTTGAATCCCTTTGTACGCGCTTATTTTTCGTTTCCATTGTGAGTCATAGAGCCTTGTCTATTTTTTTCAAACTTCTTCACAAATGAAACGCCTGCGATAAAAAAAATATATGAAAAAAATCTGACATTTTTGTATTCATTTTTCCATAGACCGAAAATCCAACGATATAACGATCAGACATTTTTTAATTGCTGCAATTGCAAGCAATACTTACTACTGTGTGAGTGCAACTGAAAATAGTAGCGCATTCTGTCACTCTATAATTTTCCAAGACTTTGTTGATGGTTTCGGGCTGTAGCTCACGGATTGCTTGGGTGATATTGGCCTTAAGTGCTTGAATCGTTTCCGAATTGTTGGCATAACATCGGTCCTTCACGGTTTCCCACAAAAAAAAAGTCCAAAGGGGTCAAATCGCAGCTCCGAGGCGGCCAATTATCATCGCCAAGACGGCTGATCAGTGATGGGACTTCTACCACTTAAGTGGTATTTCTACCACTTTTTGCTCAACCCAAAATTCTACCACCCTCAAATCCAAATCTACCACTTTTTCAGATGGGAAAAAATGGAACAATTAATGCATATAATAACAAATACCAACGCACTATAAGACTTATTTTCCATTATCCATAAACAATAGAAACCGAGTGGTTGAATAATTTTAGATTTTTGTGCACTGGAAAATTGGTACTCGTACTGAACTTTGGAAAAAAAAATCGGTGATGCTTTGTGAGGTGACTTTCATAGAGCTCAAGAAAATTTGTTCTGAATGTAAACAATTATTCATTGTATTTTGGGTAATGATAGCATGATAGCAGCATTTATGGTATGTTTTAAAAATCTACCACTTTTTGGCTTCCCAAAATACCACATTTAGCCTCAAGTCCCAACACTGCGGCTGATAAAACGATTTGGGAATTTGGTGCGCAAAATATCAAATGTGGCATGGAGCGCCATCCTGCATGACCCAGAGGTCGTCGAAATCCATGTCCCTAATTTCAGTAAAAAAAAAAGTCGGTTAACATGGCTCTGTAAAGCCCGCACCGTTGACCGAAATGTTGTTCCCAGCCTCATTTTCATAGAAAAATGGTCCAATGATGCCACTCCGCAATCCGAACCAAACTGTCACTCTCTGTGGATGCAATACTGCCTTCTCGTCAATAACGTGCGGGTTTTCCGAGCCCAAGATGCGGCAATTTTGGTTGTTAACGTAGCCGCCGAGTAGATGAAAATGCACCTCGTATAAAAAAATGATTTTTCGCCCAAAATCGTTGTCTAATTCAAGCTGCTCTAAGGCCCACCCAAACTGCGAAGCGATAACTAAGCGGATAGTGGTGCGACTTCAATTGCTGAGTCAATTGTACCTTGTAAGCGAATAATCCGAGATCTTTGTGCAGAATTCTCCTTGGGTGAAATGTTGAGCTGTTGAGATCGATGGCGAGTTGTGTTCGTGAATTGAGTCTCACACTCTTGGCTACAGCTGGCACAGTCTCGTCTGTGCGTACCATACGACGAGGGGGACCATGAGTGTTGTCTACTAGCATACCAGTCTCTCGAACTTTTTGCACAAACTTGCGTACAGCAGGCGCGGTGGGGTGCTTCATTTCGGCCAAAGCTTATTTTCAAAAAACGCACTATTTGGGCTACACAGCACTTACTTTGGAAATAAGTTTTCAATATTTCCCAATTTTGTTTAGGCGTATAAAGCGACTCATTTCGTTCCGCGGAGGTATGATATGATGTAACACGATCCAATGAGAACTTTGCAAACGAACGTTATTTTTATTATTCAACGGCTAACCTTTAAATTATATTTAACAAAAATTCTATCACATAGCTTAATTTATGCCTAAAATCTAACTCTCCTCCGGATCCCAATACATCCCGTCTGCCTATCCTTTCCACTCTATCATCATCATCACGTGCTTAACATATTTATGTATTTGTGCCAAAGACATTGTAACAAGGTGTTGGGCTCACATTGTAACTAACCCCATGTCATCATGTTTTCTTTTCTCCTTCCCCGCGGGCAATCACATGGATAATCGCACCAAAATAAAAAAATAAAAAACAATCCTTTTCGGCCCCGAAAAATCTTAAAAACACAACGTACGACAAAAACAAAACAAAAACAACAGAACAACAAAACCTAGACGAAGAAGATGAAGGTACCGGAGAAGAGATAATTGTCACCGCTGAGGGGCACATCGATCATGATCGCGACGAGGATGACATTGACCAAGCCAACGATGCCATCATCTATCATGACGAACATCAGCCACTTACTGCCAGCGATCAAGATATCAGTCACTCGGCTCCATCACCACCAAGTCAGTGGAAGGCAGCAACACTGGAAAGATGACATCAGCTCAACCAGAACGATAACAACAATAGTGTGGTTATCGTTCTGGTTGATGACAAGCCCAGTTCGATGATTTGCAGCAAAGAAACCCTACACCACCAGCAGCCAGAGCGTCGGAAGTCACAAATGATAACGTTCAGCTCGTCGGCCTGTGATATCAAGAATAGTCTAAGTCACGAGATAGTCCTAGTGAATGGTGGGGGTGGCGGGGCGCATACTATAACCAATGGTCCGAGACGAAGTTTCGACGAGGAAGAAGTCGAAAATCATAGTCACGAAGAGGACATTTATCGACGTCGATCCTCATCGCACAACGAAGAAGATGAAGATTATTTCGAAACGAACCTAGAAGAAGCCAACAATGCCAACGATGACAGTGGTGGCGGCAGCTATGAGGACTCAAATCCAATGCAATCGAGCACGGCTGGTTCGAATCGTAATAGCTTGGAGAAAGATGACGATGACGACGAGGAGGACATCGATGTGATTAGCACGGATGTCAGTTGTTATGATCAGTTGCTGGGCACACGGAACGATGACGATTGTACAATAATTGGGGATGAAGGGGTCATTAGGATAAAAAATGGCAGTGGCACTGGTGAAGGGATCATATACGCTAATCCCTTTCTTGGTTTGTAGCTAATTTGATTTAATTATTTAAAACTTTTCTTTTTTTGGTTTTTCTTTTGTAGATTGGATTTTAAAAGTTTTTCACTTACCTACATATTTTTGTGTGTTAATCTTTTTTTATGTTTATTGTAAATTGCAAACATTTTCTATAGACATTTTGGTAATTGTGCTTTTTGTATTTGGTGTAAAGAAACGCCGGCTTTAGTCTTTTTCATGTTGCTTCCCAAATACCGCTTTTTTCTTTTTATTGAAACATTGAATTCCACAGTGCAGAATTAGATTTCTTTTGATTTTTTGGCTTCATCGATGAATCCACGGGCCGGAACATTTATATCCAACAGCTCTACATGTCCAAGCCATCTTCGACGACTGATGCGCAATTTTTTTGACGTCAGTGTATAGCTTATGTTGAAACTCCTCCTTCAAAGTCCGTCAACGCAAACGGGACAAATTATACGAAAAATATATCCCTCGAAGCGAGATAAAGTTTAGGCTTTAGCGCCTGTGATGACCAAGGTCTTAAACAGAGCCCTATCTTGTTCAGGATAGAGCTACTACTCAATTGTCTCCAAAACCCAAAAACACAGCGGTTGGCAAGAGTTATTCTTCTGAAATGGAACTTGGTTTTGCCCTCGTTTACCGTTAAGCCCATTTTAACCGCTTCTGTTTCTATACATACCAACAAACAATATCATCGGCGTATGCAAGTAATTGGACTGACTTTTGAAAGGTCGTATACCCTGTATGTGTATTTTTCGTACAATTTTCGATGTTGTTACAGCACGTCGCCTTGCCTAAATCTTCTTTACCGACCGACCTTAATGCAGCAGCGAGCTTTCTTCATCGTCATCGTACACAAACGAATGCGTTTTGGAGGGATGTCAAAACTAGACATGGCTCTGGGCTCTGCATAGCTCATTTCTATAGTGAGTATAGATTTGGACTTCTTGCGTTTTTTCCTGTATCGATCTGTCGACCGGCCAAACGGTACTGAGATTCCATTCAATAAGCATACAGTCATCTCAGCAAATTTTATAAATGCGCTCTCTACCATGTCATATCCAGCTGCCCTAAAAAGCTCGGCGGGTAAAGCGTAAGGTCTAGAAGCTTTGTTGGTCTTTAACTTTGTCTCTAACTTGAATATTGACATCCTTACCGGCTTATTTTGATCAAGCTGTTCAATCTACTTAACAGCGGGATTCTGGTTTTCGTCGCCATTTTAGAGTCTGCAGAAATAATGTTCCCACGTTCTCGGCACCGATTGTAATTCTACTATAAGGCTCCCTCGGCCTCGATATCTTTAGAGGTTTCTGTATGGAAATGTCTGTCCTGGAACCTTCTCTCTACCTTTTAGGACGACGGGCCGTGTTAACAGCACCAGTAAAGCACTTGGGTATTTGAGCGCTGCCGTTGTTTCTGTATATGTTTTTAAGAGGTCAGAGGTCCCTATAGACCTGGGATCTAATTAATTCGACCTTGCTCGAACTGTAGACACCACCATTATTCCATTTAGGGAATTCGTCCCCGTTTTTGTGTAGGCATTAATTTTTTTTTATATACAATTTCTGTGGAAAATATTAATGATTCTTTTAACTTTTATTTTCCCTGTAGTTCGCACTTTCTAGCCGTAGATTTGATCATTCTTTACCGTAGGAAATGTTTGCAATTATTTGCCCGAAATTTTTTTTTAACAAAAAGTATTAATCAAACATTTAACTCTTACAGATGATGAAGGTATTGCGGAATCGGGAATGTAAAATAAGAAGAAAAAAAAACTGAAACAAAAAACTGCTACTATAATCTATTCAATTTACAAAACAAACAAAAAATGATATTAACTTTTTAAACTATTTAAGCGAAACAAACAAACAGAAATGCAAATCAATCTTATTCTCTATATACCTATATATACCTTACTTACAATATATGTAATAAATTTACATAGTTACGTACAAACAAACAAACAAGAAATGGACGCATATAATGAACGCATTTTTATATACAACTACTTAAAAATTTAAATTAAGTACATTCTTATTTTACACACTTGTACACTTTTAAACAACAAAAAAATACGCGCAATAGACATTATATTAGTATCCGTGATTTGACAATACATATAAAAACATCTCTCTCCTGACCAAAACAACATTCCACTGATTTTTTTAAATACGAAAACAAAAGAACAAAAACTATAAAAACGAATCGAACTGTTTAGAAACAAAAAATGGAAAAAAACTCAAATCGAAAGATTGTTTAAATTATTTTATATAATATTTTATTACTTTTGTGGATACAAATTTTTATCGTCGTTTTTTTTTTTATTTTTTTATTTTTTATTTTTTGTTGTTTTATAGCTAAGAATATATATAGATAAATTAAACAAATATCTAATAATAATGATTGTATGTTAAATATTAAATAATAATTGTATATGTAATAATTTATAAATTGTATTTTACTAAATATTATATAATTTTATGTATAAATAGCAAAGAAACAAAGGAAACTTTAAATGTTTATATTATACCTATACGAAAAATGCTAAAATTTATTATTAATGCATGCGTACTCGTAAATTTGTAAAACAAAACTATATAAATTAAGATATAACCCGTAGAAAGTAAACAAAGAACAAAATATAACTTTTTGTTACAAAATAAAACGAATGGCCAAGAACAAAGTAAGTTAATGTAAATTTAAAGTTGAAAAATTGGGAGGAGGTTAGTTCGGAAAAAAATGAATAGGTCAAACGCGTTTTGCGGATAACTTAACTGCTTTTGATTATTAGAAATCACTTTAAAAAAATGGACTATTTCTTTTAATCTACGTGTTGCGCTTGCGATCATCGATCTAATCTGAAATCGTGAACCCTAGTCACTTAACTCGAATAGACAGAGCTACCCGATCCATTAAAATTATTTAATTTCTTTTACATATCACTAGATCCACATCTATTCGCGTGAACGTAATCGATATGGATCATTATTTATTCATTTATTGGCTCTAACAGCTCTTCCGGAATGCAGACATCCAAAAATTTGTTAAATGCAATCCAATCACTAATTTTTAAGTATACATTTTCTGCTGCCTGAGAGAACTTTGCTCAATTTTTGTGAATTTTACACATTTTAAGTTGGGAAAAGTTACGCAAATAGATCCACTGAGTAACTAAGGCCCCTAATTACCGTTCGCGAGTCGAATATTTCGCGCAAGTCGACTTGACTGGCGAAAGATACGCCTCTTAGTATTTTGGTTGGTCGAATTAAATAATTCGCTTTTAAATTACTGCTGCCACAGCAAAAAAAAAAGAACAAAATACGTAGCAAAAGTCAGTTAACAGAAAGTCAAAACTATTTTTAACTTATAACAGATATAATGGGTTTTTCAACAGGGACGCTACAAAAGTAGAGCGACAGGGACAGCAAACGACGCCGAATTTCTTGCCGCTCTTTTGACATTTGTCTTCAGTAAGGTTTGCCATTTCATGATGGAAAGATATACGAGCCAACAACGAGTCGAAATTATTAAAATTTACTACCGAAATTCGGAGTCAGTGCCCTCAACGTTAAGAGCGCTACGTCCAATTTATGGTCGTCATAATCGTCCTAGCAGATCAACAATTGAGCGTCTAGTGGAAAAATTTGAATCCACAGGCGATTTGACACCGTTAGACTATTTCCTGTGGGGCTACGTCAAGTCTATGGTCTATGCCAACAAGCCAGCGACGATTGATGAACTTCGTACGAATATCGAATGTGAAATTGCAGCAGTATCGGCCGATTTATGCTTGAAAACCGTCGAAAATTGGGTTCAGCGTCTGGACTTCTGCAAGCGTGCCCGTGGTGGCCATGCAAAAGAAATCGAGTTCCATACATAATGGCATCGAACGTACTTTCACGGAATAAAGAATTTCATTGATATACAAAACCGTTGTTTTATTTAAAAAAAACGTTTGTAGCGCTCTTATTGAAAAACCCTGTATTTATGGTGACAAAAAAAATGATTAGCAGTGCCGAACTATTTTCTTCTTTAACTTCAATTTGTAATCCAACCAAACCTTAAAACGTTTAGATATTATTATACGAAATGTCTATTCGCACGTTCATTTTGACAAATTTTGTACTGAACTGACGTTTCCTATGTTCGGGACACGGGCACGTAACGTAATTCTATTTTTATTAAAAACTCTTTATAAATATAACTGTTGGATCCTAAACGTACGGCATAATGTCCGAAAATGATTATACTGGAGTTTAGAGTCCTTGCCGCGAGCGTAGCGAGCCACATACCCCAACTTGACGCAGTCGTGTCCCGAAGCCGTGCCCCGAAGCCGTGTCCCGAACAACGTGCGAATAGCAACAGCCATTATTATACACGTAATTTTTGTATTTCGGGTTGCATTTACCTTAAGCCATTCTTAACCTCGGCGTATTGGTCGCCCAAGTATATTAAACTCCACTGCAAATCGATCCCAATACTCACGAAAGTTGCTTCTTGAGGACTACTGGACAACTGGCTAATGTTTGTCCTCTTGATGGCGGTTGCTATTCGCCCGTTGTTCCAGACACGGGTACGTAACGAAATGTCAAAGTTTATATTGCGTCAAGTTGGGGTATGTGGCTCGCTACGCTCGCGGCAAAGACTTAAAACTGTAGTATAATCATTTTCGGACATAATGCTGTACGTTTAGGACCCAACTTTTATCTTTATAAACAGTTTTTAATGAAAATAGGATTACGTTACGTTGATTACGTACCCGTGTTCGAAAATCGGTATAAACGTCAGTTCAGTACAAAATCTGTCAAAAAGAACGGTTCGCCGCTTGATACTACAAATAAAACACAAACGTTATTTTTATTCTTCCAAAATGTGGTTTTTCTTACCATTTCTTTTCAATTTCAATTATTTTCAAAAAATTCGCCTTCGAACTCACAGAGAAAAATGATTCGATTGGTTTTGAAGTTTAAGGCGAAGGACATTTTCAAATTCTCCAACCACAACACGGTGATCGGTGACTTTACCTTCGCCGGATGTTTGACAAATCCGGATGGCGAATATTATTTTGTTTTTTCGCAAACCATATTACTATTAGTCACATTCGCCAGATTTTTCAATCGACTCGCGAACAATAGGAGGGCCCTTTCTACGAGTAGGTACCATAACTGTTTGTAAGCACCTACCCACTCCGCTACTACTATTCACTGGGTAGGTATGACCCCAGAAAACTGATCGCCCGATTATACTTGCATTATTGTGCACCATGTTAAAGAACTGAAGCCATTTGGGCAGATTATTAGTAGGTATTGCTGACAGTTATCGCTCATACTCATGCCGTATTGTATAACCTAATGTGTAGTAATTCATACCTATGATGTAATGACCTAATGACCACATAGGACTACAATTAATTTGACCAATTAGGCTACTATTGCACATGTCAAAAATCGTGTGCGTAGACAAAATTTGACACGATTTTTGACATGTATAATAATCACCCCTATTCCCGTTGGCGTTTGTCGTATACGACTCATGTTACGTGTCGTTGTAAAACGATGTTCGGATTTTTTTAACTTTTGTTAACAATTTTATTTCCTTTTCTAAATAACGACTAAAAAACGAAGTGAAATACAAGTCGTTTACGACAAACGCCAACGGGAATAGGGGTGAATAATGTCAGACTTAAAAAATTAATATGAGATGAGAAGTGCGCTATCTTTTAATGTAGGTAACGTTTTCAGTCTGAGAGCCTTAAGAATTCACAGTGCACTGAGAAGAGTCAGTGGCAGTGCATGTTTGTGGCTAGCAAAAATTACCATGTTGCCAAATTGCCAATTGCATTTTGCTCACAACGTTTGAAATATGTAGAACATTGAAAATAATTATCTTTGATCATTTTTCTGTGGTCATAGGACTTGACAGCTAATGATAAAAAAAGAAACAAAACTAGAAAAAGGAGAAATATTAAGACAGTTGGAATTTTTCCAGCTGAAGATGTCGATGCACTAACCAGGCTAACTAAGTAGGTAGTATCATTACTTTCGTGCAATAATTATAGCACATGAACCCAACTAATAACGTGCTTGCAACCAAATACATACACCAGCAGAACGCACGACTATAGTTGGGAAGGGGTATTCAGTTTTTCTTTTGTAAATCACCCACACCGGGCTACCATTAGAATTAGGTATATATAACATTGGAAGCACAGGTAATGCGTTGAATAAAACTAAAAATTAATTTTCTACAACTAAGTGGATAACTAAAGCCAAATTCACACACCCTATATATAACTGGGTAAAATGTAAAGCTCGCAAAATTTATTATTGTTAAACCTTTTCCAAACTTATAGGGCTGTTAATCTGTATTGTTTTTTATGAGCGTGCGCTCGACGTTATATCCATATTGGAGAATGTTTCGTATTGATACCCGTTTATAAAATCGATCACTCTTAACGAACTTTCCACCTCCTCTCTCTCTATGTTTATAATAAATACGAAATAAAAATGTACACTCCTTATAACCATACCTACCTAATATCTATTTTATACAAATATTTTCTACCACTTATACCAATTTTTTTTATCAAAAATAAAGAACAAAAACATATTAACGAATCTAAAAGTCTGTATAACAAGTTTACAAAAGAACTTAACAAAACTACTGCACAATTTTTTGAATGTAAATATTTTTTAAAATAATTCAAACATAAGACAAAAAACATACAAGATACCTAATATTCCACCTTCAACAATTTTTATTTTTTTTACTAAATAAATTTGCATCCCAAAGTCTGCTTTGTAAACTCTTTTATATCCATAATCATATTAAATGCCAAAATTGTATAAATAGCAAAAAATATATTAACAATAAAAATTCTTATTAAATGTCTACAAATAAACATTAAAATTAAAAACAAATAATTTCCTTGTTCCTTCCATAATGTGCTAAGATGTATAAACAATATGAGGAAAAATAGTCGCCGAAAGAAAATATTAATTATGTTTAAAACACACAACTAACTGTAATGAAAATATATCATAGAATTAATTAATTCGTAACGAAAACAATGTAAATCTAGAAAATAAAAAAAAAATAGGTATTAAAAACGTAAAGTAAAATGAAAAAGGAAATATTCTAAAATGCTAACAAAAATTAAGTAATTATGTATGTAATGTATGTATCTATGTAATAAGTTTTATTTTTTAATTTTTAACAAAAACTTACTTAATTAATGTTATTTTGTCGTAGAATATTTTATACAAAAACACGCAAACGTTAAATGTTTTATTTTTTAAATAATTGTTGATTTTATTTTAACACCAATGGGTAAAAGCATTTCGCCAGCAGAAAATGATATTAGATTTGTAAAGCTTAAGGGTAATGATGTAATAAATTGGAAAATACAATTGCATCTGGTGGAATTGTAAATGTTCTGCGAAAATTCGGTAAATTATAATTTTGTTTAATTTAAATGTACAACGGTGTTAATGTGTAGGCAAACAAAAAGGCGAAACGTGAGAGGTCAATAATAAAAACAAAAAAATAATTGTATATTCAAATAATAAACAAAAGTGTGTTTTTTTTTAACCTATGGAATGATAACGATAGGTTAGGTTGGGTATATGGGTTGGTGAGTCAGAAAAAAAACTTGTAAGTAACTCGCCACACTTTGATCGGTGTGGTTTACAACTCTCATACTATTGAAACCTCTGAAAACCGACGGATTTGCAAGCCATCCAGAGGCATTTACAAATTTAAGTAGGTCGTTTATGGACCTGTCGGAAAGTTATTCTAAGCGGGATGTGGGAGCTTGTTGAGTAGTGACAAAGAAAGTATGGAGTGTCCTCATCTTATGCAGCCCCTCGTCACCTTTTCACAAGTCTTCCGTGCTGTTTCTTTTTCTTCAGCATTGTGTTTGTGTCCGCCCACAGTAGAGGAATAACATTTTTTTATGATTATTTATAAGATTTTCAGTTCTCTGTTTGTTATAGAGTGGCAAGGGTCAGATGTTCCTGATAATGTCACAGGAATTTAACGTTCTCCGTCTTTCATTTCTAATAAATTGTTGGGTATTGTTTAAACCTAAACTGCGCCGACTATAGAGGCATCCTGTCTCCTTAACATCGCATGCAAGATGTCGCATGTCTGCCGTACTATATGAACGCCTGAAACCATTTGTCAAAGAATTGAACCCTACCTTCCAGATGGTTAATGTCCGCTAAATTCAAAACCGACCAAATAATCACAATATGGCTGATCCTGATGTTTTGAAGTTATACTCGCACCCACTATCTGTTTATCGATTTTAAGGCCGCATATGACAGTACACCTTGTACATATTTATAAAAACAATAATGCTCCCAATTCTCATGTTACTTCTTCTATTCTCAATCATCATACTCATACGTGATAAAACTGCCCGAAAGTCACGGCCCTTATTGTGATTGTCGATCAGCGATCGTCACAATTATTGTCGATTGCGTCGATTGATTTTAGCTATTCGTACGCACAAAATTTGTTCACTTCCAAGAGAAAGCATCGACCATTTGTAATCGACTACAAGCGACTGTCAAATCGACAAAAAATATCAATCGCAATCGACAATCATAGTTGTCAATCGACAGTTGTCGCTTAATGATCAACTATCGACACTGACAAGGGGCCAAGTTGTACACGCTACACACAAACCACGACCTTCCAAGTCTCTGTTGTCTGTTCAATTACTTGCATACGCCGATGATAAAGCGATTAACCGGCAAAAGCAAGTGGCGACACACAAGATCGATAGAAAGTCGCAATCGACAGCACTTGGATGTTCAAATTAGTAAGTTTTTGGAACATGTAATTAACGTGTCCAACTCACGATGCCTGTTCAAAGTAGAGTACCCCACGTACTCTGCACATATACCTTGTTGTACATGTACATTCCTCCACAAAACTCGATATTTGATGCACTCGTACAAAACGCCATCTATAGTGAAGGCATCGTAAAACCGCAACTGCAGTTATCTTCAAGAATCGAGAACTACCATGTCCCGCTTTTCTTATCGATTGTTTTTACAAAAAAAGTAATGAAATGGTATCGAATCTTGTTCAATTTTATAAAGCCACCTTCTCGTAAATTCCAACCAAGCCCCGCTGGTGATATTCACCAGATATTAAGGAAAAATAAATACAAAAATGTAGTCTTGATGTTTTTAACTTTATTTTCAACTGTTTGTAAGCATTTTAAACTCATCAAACAGGATACGTTCTATACATGGTGTAAGCTTAGGCTTCAACATGTCTTACGCCTGGTTTGTCGGCCAAAAAGTCAGCAAACTCTTGGTATGGGGTCTGGCCGAGAGGCAAGTCCTTCCACAAATCTGGGGTCAAGTAGGCATATGTTTTGGCGATGGCAGCATAAGTGGCCTTGGCAAAGTTGCCCAAGGTACCAGTGGAACCACGAGCCGAGGTGTAACAATCCTCAATACCAGCCATCGTCAACAGCTTCTTGGGGACTGGAGCCGACACAATACCGGTACCACGGGGAGCTGGGATCAAACGCACCGAAACCGAGCCGCACTTGCCAGTGACCTGTAAGAAAATAAAAAATAATAATTAGCTAGAGTAGAGAATAAAATACCATCTGCATTGGTATGGAATAAAAATCAGACTATCTTGACCGTCACTAGCGCAAGGCTTCCGGTGGAAACCGCAAAAGGAAAGACAAAGAGATTCATCATTTGAGGCAAAAAGTTTTATCAAGTGTATTATGCTTACCTTGCATGGTACGGTATGGGGTTTACCGATCTTGTTACCCCAGTAACCACGACGAACTGGAACAACAGACAATTTAGCCAAAATGATAGCTCCACGGATGGCAGTAGCAACTTCCTTGCTGCACTTAACTCCCAAACCAATGTGACCATTGTTATCACCAATAGCGACAAATGCCTTGAAACGGGTACGCTGACCAGCACGTGTCTGCTTCTGGACGGGCATAATTTTCAAGACCTCATCCTTAAGGGCAGAGCCCAAGAAGAAATCGATGATCTCGAACTCTTTGATTGGCAAAGAGTACAAGTAGATCTCTTCAAGGCTGTGAATTTTTGCATCACGAACCAAACGTCCCAACTTGGTGACTGGAACCCATTCCTTGGAATCCTCCTTGCCACGACCACCACGGCCTCTACCGCGACCACGTCCACGACCGCGTCCACGGCCACCACCACCACGAGAACCAAATCCTCCACGGAATCCACCACGGGCTGGAGCTGCGTCCGCCATTCTGCAAAAGAAAAAAAAAGGAAATTTATATTCACCGAATCAATAACGTCAGCAAGGTGCTGCACTTTAGATTTTATTTTTAAGAATCAGACACCTTTGACCATCCTTAGAATTTCTAAAGGAAATTCTTCTGGTGGAAACCGCAAAAGGAAAGTAAAATATTCATCATTTTAGATAAAATAAAATTGTGAAAATTTTCTACTCAAGCCACGCTGGTCGACGCCATCTTGAAAATGATAAATTGACAAGACACGTGGTTCGAAGAAATTATATTTTATTCCATGAAGTTCAATAATAATTACGGAAGAAACATTTAGGACAAAAAACATTCACTTAATCGATAATAGGTTTTTCACAATTTTATTACACAAGTTCAAATATTTTTTCAAAAATTAGAAATCGATGCTTACCTGCAGTATATGAAGTTAAATCGGTGAAGGGAAAAAACCGAATGAACGAGAAGATGAAGTGAAAACTTCCTTCTGCCATTTCGTGTAGAGTTTTTCCATATATTCGAATATTCGAAAGTTACCACTAGTTCGAAGTCGAAAACAAAATGGCGTAAAAAGAGATGTTAAATGAACGCACACAAAGTACACTGAATAAAATATAACCAAATTTAAATTATTTTTAAAATTATACGACCTTAAAGCGGCCCCTAGACGCTCAATATTATTGTGCAATATTTGATATTGCACAGTATTATTGTTCGTCAGTAGATAATGGGATCATGACGTTAACTAGAACGACTAAAATCTAGAATGGTCAACATCTCGAAAATGAATTTGATAAATCTTGAATGCAAAAATCTCGAATGGGTCAAAATCTAGAAAGTACAAAAACCTCGAAAGACTATCTCGAAAAAAATCTCGAAAACAAAAAGTAAATTCGAGATTTTTTATTTGCACCCATCCCATAGCCAGACAGTAAACCCAAGCAGGGGGGTTGCAGGGGTGCAGCATGCCCCCCCATACTCATCGAAATTTTATTTTTCGTGATTTTTGTCATTCGAGATTATGCTTTCTAGATTTTTTAAATTCGAGATTTTTTTTCGAGATTTTTACATTCGAGATTTTTGCTTTCGAGATTTTTTTTTTCGACATATCGCGGTAGACTCGTAGATAATATTACAGGGTTGTGCAATATATTGTAAAAAATCAAAATGCTTTGATATTTATTGCCCAATTAAAAAAATTGTATCGTCTGTTGGGTAATATTGCACCATATTTGTTCATTTATGTTTCAAGTGTCGATAAAGAAACATCTCCGCGAGTGAAAATGTCTGTAAAAAAACATGTTGTCTACACAAATATCAGCAGTCAACTAAATTATTGGGAAAAATATTGCACCGTCTGGGACGCCTAGCCAATAATATTGTGCAATATATTTCACAATAATATTGAGCGTCTAGGGGCCACTTAAAACATGCAACTAAATTAATATATTTCTGCAATCAATACAAATCCAAATATGCCATTTTAGTACATTTCACAGAATGTGTCTATTATTAATTGAGCTACGAATGTTTGCGATCATTTTGGAAATAATTAGGCCTATTCGGCAAAATCTTTTATCCATTTTTCCTGTTATTCTGTTATGAATTTCCATACAAAAGTTCGAACTGTCAAAAAATCTTTTACGATCTCCAGAATTGGTATTCTGCATGCAAAAATCTTTTATGAAATCTGTTATAAATCATAACAGAATAAAAGACAGAATTTTGTGACTTTTATCATAAAAGATTTTTATTAATTAGAAAGTTTTGGATTGAAAGGGATAATCTATATAATTTATGTTTACAAAAGAAGACAAATGTAATAATTGTGCATAAACTAGTGGGTATGTAATCGAAAATAATTTGGAAATTTATACTTTTGCTTTAATTCGCGAGGAAATCAATGTCGAGTAGCTACTTCTCCGGACGGAGCAATCCATGCTTCGGTGGTTTGGTCATGTTAAACGCATGTTCCCAACCAGGATCGCACGATGACGTCCTATGGAATCCGTACCATCATCAGGCAGGCGTCCTCTAGGTAGACCCAGTATGAGATGGTTGTATCAAGTTCATAATCTTTCCTCTACCCGTATGATTTAGAGACGATGGCGGAGAATCGAGATACCCACTATGAATAAGCGGACCATTGAAAATTATTGAATGAATATTTTTGGTTTAGACGAAGACACCGATCACTTTTGCTGGAACTAAGAATAAATAGTAATCCATTTGATCTTCATAATGTGCGTTTTACTCAGCTCTTTAGATTGGATAAGGTGTATGCTAGAAATATAATAAACAAATTGGAACAATTTACAAAGCACGAATACAACCATTTCATTTCAAATGCAGGTAGGTAAATTGTATTTCTAATGATGACGATGTAAAGTTGGATATTTATTTCAAGTTTCTCACGACACAACATTTTTACGGTTACAGTTCAAATCAGGCATCAATAGGAACACATTTTTGGTTTATTGCAGCCCAGTACATCGATATCGATTCAGTTGGTTATAGAGTTTTCTAATTGGATTTTGCTCCATGTAAGAGCAATATATTTCTTTTTGCCTTGTCGTGGCATTTTGTCTTTTTCCTAAAAAGATGTTCCAGTATTTATTACGCAATTATTTAGTTTCTAATAATTCAAAACATACTCTTTTCAGACTGCATTTTAATATGTTTTTTTGCACAAATTTGATCATGTGCCTAGCGTCTATGTATAAAAAAAAAACTCTGCGGTTTGTTTTGACAGCTTCGTAACAGATTTTCAAGTTTCGAACTTCCATAACAGATTTTCATAAAAGTTCGAAACCCTGAATACGATTTATAAAAGGTCTTTTATGGTCGAGATCTTTTATGATTCATAACAGAAAATTCATAACAGAATAAAAGATTTTGCCGAATAGGCCTAAATAATTTTAAAAATTTGTAAACAATTTAGTTGTCAGCCAATATTTGTATTTTGGCAAAATTTTCCTTATAAATAACGGGTCGTATGAATATAACGTAGCAATTGCTTTTAATCAGAAGAAATTGCAAAATTGAAGAATTTGCAAAGGTTCGTATGCATAGAACCTGATTTAAGTTAACTCCAACTTTTGACACGTTCGAAAAGAGAAGCCGCCTATCTTTTACTCAGATTGGTATGAATAAAACGTGGAAGACAAAGCAATTGGCTAATTTGGCTAATATTTTTTAAAAGAAAATCTGGAGACACGGGGTATGGTGATCTTTCAAATATCCAGAAATTAAGAAAGGCTTTCAGGTCAACATTTCAAAAATCGTTCGGTAATTCATAGTTTAACTAGTGAAAAATAAGTACTGTTTACTTGTTTAGGTCGGTGTCGGAGATGATATTAGCATTTATCAATTAATTTCTTTAACTAATTGGTATGTGTGTCAAAAATAGTCGAACAAGAAATGAAACGTCATCAAGCGATTTGGCAAACAAAATTCATGTTTTAAGCTGCAATTGGAGCTGTAGAATGCACTCATATTGCAATAAATAAAGCCTTAGTTTTTAATTTATTTTTGTATTTATGTACTCATTTTTTTTATTAAATTACGTTAGCTTTTGTTCACTTTTCCCCAAAAATTCAAAATAAAGAAAATGATAGTTGTTTTCACTTGCAAGGTTTGACAGGAACTGCAAGTACACGTGCAGCGAATTAAATGCTATATTCGAATTTTCGAAGTAACTTCGGCAAAGAAAGATTTTATTCATACCGATTTAAAGCAGTTTCTAAAGGACCTTTTGACAGTTCCCGAATTTCAGTCATCAGTTTCTACCCGCAATGTCTAGTTTGAGGTTAAGTTCGAGCGCAAGTTTTATTCGATAGTTTGTGGAATGGGAATTAAATGATGTGGATTGCGAATAAACTTTGACAATTCGTGCCAAGGGCGTATTCGTTCGCGGCAAAAAGTTTGCAATTCCAAATTTCGTTATTGGAACTATTTATAAACTTGTTTTTCTATTACATTTTGATCAACATTTTGATGGTATACTTAATTATCCTACCCCTGGAATAATAAAATGTGGCAATCTTCTGTTTTAAATGCATAAAAAAGTGGGTTGGTCGTATATCATCAATTCGTTCGTTCGCTCCCATGTGAATGGTCTTATGCTTATACTTTGCTACAACTTTTAAATAAATAAATAAATAGGTGGCGCAACAGGCAGGTAGACACCCCAGGCCTAGCTTCTCGCAACCATTCGTTTTGTGTGAGTTTCTTTTTGGGACGAATGGAAGGGACCTACAATTTTATGCCGAGTCCGAACGGCTGAATTGAGAAGCTTTTTGAGGACAGTCATACTCTCGGATGTTTGTCAGACGTTCGCGAGAGGTGGCGCAGTAGAAAAAAACCTTAAGATGTAATTTGTGTTTTTCCGGGGATCGAACCTGAGATCCCTCGCACAGTTTAGTCCAGCACACTAACCACTGCTCTACTGCGCCATACACTACAGCCTTTTACTCAATGCAAATAATGCTAGATTTTATTCATATGACCGAATTTATTACGGCTGGTTGCATATAATGTCGTGTTTGAAAAATAACAGTTTTCTATTTTCGAACCTGATTAAAGGAAGTGTTGAATAATCAAGCTTTTCCGGTTCCGGCTTTTTTCGATATTCGAAAGTCTCCGTTGATATTTTTGAACGAAACAAAAATACACCACACGACAAGGACGGCTCTATGTTCCACTGAATCAAATAGTTGTCACTTGTCAGCTGTCAAAAAAATGAAAATTTCTCTTTTGTTTTGTTTATAAAAATTCTTGATCAGAGGATCCACCCATTTTCGTAGAAAATATACCATTAAAGCAATAATGTACCTCTAAATTCTCGAACAAAACATGTCGCCTTGCATTTCGAAAGCAAATTCCCACCTAGCTGCCACAACATTTTTTGCCAAAACACACCCAGTCGATGTTTGCGGTAGCAATGGCTTGCCATTGACGCCCAATTCGATTGCGATTCTTGGACGAGCACAGCGATTAAAGGAGATTAAACATTCAAACTTGTGCCAATATCTAGACATAATACGTGGAAAACATGGTGAGTATTTTAAGATACATGAAAAGCATTGCTAAATTTGAACTTTTTTAGAACGCACAATTGTGGTCTCTGAATATTGTGGGGAAACATTGGAGCAGAAATCTAGAGTTTCCTTTACTGCGGCGCGTATTGTAAGGATATTTTATCAAATTGCTTGTGGAATCGATGAGGTACATCGCAATAAGTTTGTAATACATAACATGGAACCCAAAAATGTACTGGTAGATGAGTTGGACAACGTTAAGTTGTTCAACTATGGACTTTTTTATATGACCAATGGTGGTGAATACGTTCCATTTCCAATTGGGTAAGCTTGTAAAAGGAGCAAACTATAAAATTTTACGGAGTTTGTTTTGTAGAAATATTCGTTATATGCCGCCAGAACGTCTGCTTGGCGCTCGGCACAATATCAAGAGTGATATATGGAGTGTGGGTATGATCATTGCTGAACTGTTGCTGGATTGCCAACTCTGGGCGAACTTGAAAATCTCACACGTAGGACGCAAGATCCTTTCATTCTGTAAGACAAACAGCGTTTTTGAGAAAATTGCCCGTGAGCACAACTGCTACGAACGCTATCTGGCTCTGGACAAGGATTTGCGACAGCTGGTGGAGAAATGTCTGTCTGTAGTTGCAAAAAATCGTCCTCTTCCAGTAGAACTGGTGGAAAATAGCATATTTCAAGCGAATCTCAAAGGTTGTGGGATAAAAACTCCGGACAAGTCCAAGTTTCTTTTGCTTCGTTGTCCTCTCGAGCAGATTTATTACCTCTGGCAGCTGGCTGGAGGTGATGTGCAGGCCGAATTGAAAATGGAAGGTCTGATTCGGAGTGAAGCACCTATTTTAGCAATTCCTCGAGTAGTCTGCCTTGGCGGATCTATTGTAGGGCCAAAGAGAAGTCAGAGCTACCTAATGGACGACCGTGTGGTGATTCTAAACCTAAACAATCTCCTCGAACGCCTGAAAGGAATCCCAGCGATGGCATACTTTCCCCTAATTCATTCGCCAAAGTTTGTCTACAATTTTGGTTCTGGCATGGAGCAGTTGCCGCTCATTATTCGCGAAAGGGATACCGAATATCAGTTTCACCGAGTTATGTTGTTCTCCAGACTGTTGAAGGTGAGCAGAACAATGAGGCGTTCGGGTAGGTTGTCAAAAGTAGTCGTTTTATCTCGCCTAGGGTTACCCATTCACTGGGGAATTGATTGAAAAGGAAGCCGCCGTGGATATACCCCCATTGTTGCGTGGACAAATCTGGTCGTGTCTGCTAGGAGTGATACCGAACGGAAGCTATGGAAAGATTGACAAAGTCACTCCAACATCAACCGATCGACAGGTATTCCTACTAATGGTTCAATTTCTTCCTAAGTACATTTATGTGTCCACAGATCGAAGTCGATATCCCACGATGTCATCAATATGATGAACTTCTGTCATCTCCAGAGGGTCATCGGAAACTCAAACGACTTCTTAAGGCCTGGGTTACGTCTCATCCCCAGTATGTGTACTGGCAAGGACTGGACTCGCTCACAGCACCTTTTTTGTATCTCAATTTCAATCAGGAAGGTGAGTTCATTCGATTGGCGTGTTGTCCCAGGCTCAAAGACATTTTGCAGAGATCGCCTTCCTCAGTCTATACAAGTTCATCCCGAAATATCTGCAATGGTTTTTCCTCAAGGACAACTCGGCAATCATCAAGGAGTATCTCAGTAAATTCTCCCAGTTGACAGCGTTTCACGAGCCCGTTCTTGCCAAACATCTCAGTGGAATCAATTTTATTCCCGAACTCTTTGCCATTCCATGGTTCCTCACGATGTTTTCACGTAAGGCGATTCACTTTGATAGCTTTAAATAACTTACATAAGTTCTCCTTCCCCAGATGTATTTCCCTTGCATAAAATCCTGCACCTCTGGGACAAGCTAATGCTCGGCGACAACTCATATCCTCTGTTCATTGGTATTTCGATTCTAAAACAACTCAAGACCACTCTTCTCACTTCCGGCTTCAATGAGTGCATTTTACTCTTTTCCGACTTGCCGGATATTGTGATGGAGAACTGTGTCGTTGAGTCACAGAAGATGTACGCATCGACTCCCAAGAGCGTTTCCCACCGCCAGCATGTGCTGAGAGAATATGAGCCACAGGATTTCGTAAGACCACATATGGTATACAATCTACAGCCACAACTATGAATTTACTTTGTTTTTAGGACATCTCTGGAGTAACTCTGGCTGAACTACAAGCTGAAATGTGCCCGCGAATAAGCGCGAAAGATTACTCCTACCTTCTATTGCATACACCCAACGAGATGGCCACGATTGACTTGCGTGGGGTGCTGGAGTACTCTAGGGTCCGGATTGAGGGAAGTATCAATATTCCTTTCACTTCAGTGCAGTTGGGTGATACTCGGTTGGAGGCATTGGGTGTACCTAATCTCGAAGCGATGATGGCAGATAAAGTCATCGTCGTCGTTAGCACAATTCATGAAAATGCTGTTTTGGTAAGGAGTTGATGTCAATGTGTCTGATTAAGGTCAAAACATGATGCGCTTTATATTTGCAGTTCTCTAAATTCCTGGTCGAGTGCGGAGTGGAGAGAGTGTGCATTCTTCACAAGGGTTTCAGTATATTGCATGCGATCGAACCGAATATTCTGGTGTCAACGTAGAGTTTCAGTTTTTATTTAATTTTTTTAAAGTCGCCCTTATTCAAAATAAATTTATTAAGGTTAACGTGTTTTCATTTTTTTTTTACGAATAGAAAAATGTTTGATCCATGAGAAGATAAAGCATCATGTCTGCATGTGAATAGCTTGAAGATAATCGAACGTTCAAGTAGGTTTCCACTTGGAATTCTTATTTGTTGAACATACGAGTAAAGTGGTTTCATTAAATAGTGGTTCGGATACCGATCACCTGAACGATTCTCGTGTTAAACCTCGTTGCTTCATTATGTTCACGATGAGGTTGTCAGGAAACCACAGCTTTGGGTGCTGTTAAAATTTCCAGCTGGCCGACTCCAAATTCCTATCTACTTACGGGTGGTTTTCCAGAATAGTTCAGTGCATTGGTACGCATTTGGGACAGGCACTTGCTTGAGTCTAACCAACTGGCTCACATTCCAGAAATCGATCTTCGACTGCTAAATATTGAAATAAGTTTATACCAATATAAAGCAAGTACACGATAAAGAACTTTTTGCTTAGGCTATTGGACTTAAACCAAGTTTTGAATATTCAACGATTCGATCAATTCGTGTCGGATCTTCGATTTAGCCGTTTTAAGCTCATTGATATTTAGACCTTTAGAGCGTGCTAATTGCAGGTAAATTAACTGTTCTTTAAAGTTTTTCAATAACCGAAGAGTTGTCTATAACTATAATACTCCTTATATTATGCTTATATCCAATTAAAAGTCAAAACAGAAAATCATTCTTGTTTGGCGCAAATATCACGCCACGCTAAAAATAGTTTGGATGTTTATATAATCTCCAGGCCTCGGTCAGCTATCTTAAGAATAATGTACGATAATGATGTTTTTGTACCTATACATTTTGAAACAACTCTTAAGCTTGATATACAATATCACTAATCCCTGTCAAACATACGCGTATAGTATCTCTAACTTTTTGAAATTTGTTAGAAAAATTTGCGTGCGATATGACGCACAAGTGATGAATCGCCCAGATCTACTATCTAAATTTACTATCTTATTGTGTCACGATATCTTTTAATAGTACATTAGCAACCAGTGGGTATGTTACCCCACGCAAAGATTTATTTTAGATAGGTACATACTTTCTTAATATGTCAACTTAAATACAACTTGATAACCGTTTCTACATCTTGGCGCCTTTTGTTCTTGTTGTTCTATTGTTTTTAAAAATTATAAATTTAGAGGTAGGTACGTTTTATAAAAAATAAATATTAAAAATATGTATCTACAACGTTCATTCGTTCATACATATAGGTACCTATACGCTACGCACTTCGAATTCAAAAAGCTGGTAAATATGAAGCACAATTGGCGGGTAAAATCTCATTTCAAGGCGATATTAAAATCGGGTTGTTTGGAGATTGTGAGATATATTGTATACGTATATCAACGATCTCATATTTGTATTATTATAGGTTAAATAATCTTCGCTATGCATATATCTAATAAGATTTGCACGTACGTTTGCATTAGCTTCTGGTTCCAGTTTATTCAAACAACAGAGTATACTGAGGGATCATTTAAAAAGTTAATATATTGTAAAAGTCTCTGATTTAAAAAATGTTTTGCATTATCCATGCAATTTTGCAAACTTCTTTGACGAACAGAAAACACACACTTTTTAGTACAGTGTCTGACTGGGCTGACAAAATATTTGTCATACTTTTGTCAATAGGTTAGTTCACGTACATTTTTGTTTTTAAAAAATGTAGGTTTTTTTCGACAAAAATGTAGGTTCGTTCGTGTTCAGCATAGAAAAATTAAAAATGTCAAATCACAAAAATCGAGAGAGAAATCTCTCAATTTCCAGAGAAGTACCTGACCGGTTTTCTTACAAAAAGTTTAAGAAATGTCATTTCGACATTCGTAAAATAAACGTTAACGGCAGAATCTACAAAATAAGTTGGATTTGAATTTTTTATAAGCAAAATACCTATTAAACCTACTATTTTGAATGCGCTGATATGTTCTAAGAAAACATTCAATTACAACTTCTTCCTCCGACATCGTTGAAGACGGAAATAAATAGAGTTTCATAGAGTTTTACTTTTGAGCTGTCACATAGATGACAGTTTTCATTTTTTCATAAGTCGAAATTCGGCGAGTAGAAAAATTTAAAAGAGGGGAAATGGATTTCTCTCCCATTTTTTTCAATTTACTCAGTACGTAGTCGCATTCGCAGTACCCGAACGAACCTGGCGGAAACATGTAAATCACCCCTATTGTCGTCGTCGTTTACGACTCTAAAAAAAAGCGACACGACTGTTTGGTATTGGCGACTGAAAATAAACGACTTTTGTCGCGGCGACGATCGACAAATGGCGTCTGAAATGTCAAAAAATGTGGATTGTATTTTTCGACGACGATCGTCGGTATTGCGTGAGGCGTTTTGTGACGACGTTTGTCGTGGAAATGATACATTTCTGTCGTCGACTATTTTGCGGACGACTGTGTGATAATGTGTTAAAAAAAAGTATGTGTACTTAATTTTTTGTTAACAAAAAGACAATTATAGTTATTTTGCAGAATGGAGATAACAAATAAAAGGCAATTTCTACATTTAGTGAACGAAATGCAGAAAAATATTCTTTTGGCAAAATCATTCACGAAGGCCTAACAAAAGTTTGGTTAATCGGCAATGGGACGACATAGCCTTATCTCTGAATTGTCTTGGACCACCTTCGACTTCGATAGTCTAAAATACATTGAAAATCTGTATATAATTGTTATTAACACAATGTATGCATTATGCAATTTAAATTATTTCTACCACCCACTTAATGTCGGGCAAATCCAATGGATTGGATTTGGTTCGAATTTCCTTCCTTAACTTTACCAGCACTTTTTTCTGGTTTTCTTCTTCATCACTGCTTTCAAAAAACATGTCACACTATTCATTTTTGATTTGTTTTATTAAATAATTAACCAAGTCACAACAAAACACCAGACCAAATATAAATTCGTCGACTGAAATGTCAAATCCCATGTGTCATAGTTTGTGGAATGTATGTGGGATGTGAGAGTTCAGAGAGTCGAGTCGTTTCAGTTACGCAATACCAAATTCCAAACGACTCGACACCACAAACGTCGCCAGTCGTTTGCGACAGACGACGACGACAATAGGGGTGAATGTCAGTTCATATGCCACAAACAATTTAAAATTTTCCATAGAGGAGACTTTTTTTTGCTCCCATTATTGGTTTCTTTTTGAAGAAATTTCGCCTACGCGAACGGGATTTAGTAAACTTGATTACCTATTCCATTGGAAGAAACCTACTTTTTTTAAATTTAAATTTTTTGATTTAAAGGGTGTGTGGGTAAATTGTTATTGAGGAAATCGGAAATCAATGCCAGTAAAAACTTGGATGCGCTAAACTGAAGGCTAGGTATATTTTTTTTACCGCAGTTATGACATGTGCGTTAAGTGAATGCCCGTTTGAAACTGAGCTCCCAAGACGAAAATCGTACTTATTTACCACTTCGTCTGGTCCCTCTGAAAGAAGGCTTTAAGTTCTGCAATTGTCATTTTATCTAGCCATATTTAGCCATAAATTCAGTGACTATTATAAATATTAACAATGCAAATATTAGCCCAACCGACGAGACTTTGTTTGGTTAAGTCTTAAACCATAATCTCCTTATGCCCAATAGATAAAGTAATGTCATCTAAGTTACGTCAGGTAAAAAGCAGGAGCTATTTAAAGTTTATGATTTTACAATTTAGTTCTGAAAGTCATCTCGTTAATTGAGTCTAACAACTGACTGTCAGGTGTAGGTGGTCTACATTAGGCTTAGCGTGCTGTCCTTTTTTTGCCGTCTACAGACGAGAGGGATTGGTCGCGTATGTGATGTCGGATGTTAAAAACTTCTGCGCTCATTTTGACTTTTTTTGAAACAAATTGTTGACTTGGAGTTGCTAAAACACATGCACCGCTAATTTATGACTTTAATTATGAATTTTCACAATGCCCAATTTGCTTTATTAATGAGCGAAACAAAATAACGAACTGATATGCATCCGATTTTTTTACTAGCAAGCCAGTCAGGGACCAAAAAAATGTTTGTTTGGATAACTTCTCGTAGCAGAATGGTTATAAGAGTGAAATCAATGAATTATAACAATTGAAATACTTTTTTTACAACCCTAATGTTGATACCCACATATTTGCAGCAAAGTCACTCGGGCGTATGTGCAACTTTTTTAGCGTATAAGTTTTTCCTCTTACAGGAGACTGTTCCTCTTAAGAGAGCCCTTGTTCGTTTCTAGAATCATGTCCGATAGTGGGCAGACAAGGAAATAAAGATCTGTCATCGTGGAATGCAAAAGCAGTTTTTACACGATATCTTTTCAACGACCTACAGGCCTACAAGCAATTCGTCGAACTTTACTGAACTGATGTGAGCGCCACGCAATGTTCAGTAGGGGAACATCTCAAAGTGTCGTTCTTTTGCCTCTTTTATGTATTAAATCGTATTGGTATTTGGTATAATTCGCAGGTACTATTGAAGAAGCCATAGAAATGAAAATTAAATATAACCTATTACAGAGTGATTGCACATCTTTAAATTGTTTACTCTTTTACATATTTGATGTAATTGGTATTGGGAATTTGGGATATAAAAATATATGTACGTCAATGATAGTTAACAGTTTGTCATATATCCTTCCAATAGATGTCACCGCTTAGCCCACCGATTAAGCGATTAAAAGAATTTATAATAAATTAAATCGACTTTCTGATGGGGCTACCAATAATAATGCGCTCAGATCAGAGGCAAAATAAACTGAGATCAGCGAATTCGAGAAGAACACGGGAGTTGCAGGTTTTTTGGTACAAGCTTAAATAGCACTGCCTCAGTTTGTGCTCTCATTATATGTATCAAAGCTTTTATGTAGGTACGAACGTCCTCTCTAGCAGATTGAAACATTTATATTTTTGTAGATTTGTGGAATGGCCGAGTTCCATTGACCACTAGATGACTAGGCGGCGCGCGTGGCGTGTCAAACTTCATATAGAAAAAGCTGAGCTTCCACCATTTACGCTAGAGTCCTAGCACACATTGTGAAACATCCCTTTCAGGAAAATTTTTCAATCCAGATCAAAATTACCCACTGGATTGAGAAAAAAGGGAGAACAAATGAGCTGTCAATGAAATTTTATTCAAAGTTATGTATAGCTATTTACAGACAAATAAAAGTGGAGGTGGAATTCGTCGATAAAATTGAAATGAAATGAATTTTTTTTTTTTTTTTTTAGAAGTTTAAACTTCTTTTCGACCGAGCAAAATTGTTCGACGAAATTGTCAAAAGGAGAAACTTCACTTTTCCAGCTTGCAGTGAATAGAGAAATTGAGGATACAACAAAACCAAGTATAATTTTTCTGCTGTCTCTAGCGGTAGTTCCTTCATCTGGGATATTATGTGCTAAATATCTAGCGGTCAGTGAAACTATTGTCATTTTCCATTAACTTCACTCAGTAATGCTGAAATTTGACTTGAAATCGAGAAGTTAAATTCTCTTCTCAGAATCGCTAAAAGCGTATTTTTTGTGCCAACAAAGCGCTTTCAAAAGATTTCGGATGCTTCCGGACGATCCTTTTGCCCATTTTAAGTGACAAATTTAATAAAAATTACATGAAAATAATAGGAAATGCAGACCAAAAAAATAGCGGATCCTGATTTTGAAAAAAAAAAATACGTCAAAATGATTCCACGTCGATTTCGCAATTGAGTTTGTGGCCAGAAAGTTTTGAATCATTATATACACAAACCTACAAACACATAATTAACACAAACTGATATTTGATACATTTTTAAGTTTCTACACCCTTAAACATGAGTGGAATAAACCCAGTGCTCTCTTAATACATATCCAAATCCTACACATAGACTTCATACAAAATAACTGTGTGCACTTCACAATTTACATCCAAATGCATAACCATACTTGCAATGGAAAATTTTCCGTTGAAAGGCAATTAATTTCAATACACTTTATCAATTTACTGTTTCGAAAAACCATTCAATTCCTACTGCGCATTGCAGATCGGTTAATCTGGCTGAAAATTGTAAACAGTTTTATTTATTTATAAATAAGTAAGTACGCTAAAATCCCTATCACAAAATATAACTTAATAATAACGCGTAAATTATCTTGTATGATATTTTGGTACTGCATCTATATTTGTATACTCCATACAATAAAAGATACTATTGTCATCCACGTGATAAGAACTAGAAATCAACCTGCCAGTTTTCTTTTGAATGAAAGTGGAGAAGCTATTATCTTTGTACGTTCATTCATAGCAATACAGCTTAAACGCGCGATTTCATTGTGCGGTAGGTCTTGTTTATATCATAAACTTATTACTTAAATTGAACCGGATGCATATAATACATCCATTACAGTAGCGGTCAAAAGCAGAAAAACATTCAACAATTATTTAATTTAATTTTTTAAATATTAAGTTATCCATAGTAATAATTATGAGGCAATGGTTATATTTGAACTTCTTTATGTCCAAATTTAATTAATTAATTATTATAAAAAAAAAATATTCCAATGGCTTAAGAAAAAGTAACGCAATTAAATACTAGGAACTATAGTATTGTGAAAAAATTAAAACAATCCTCTTGAGAAGGTCTCGTCTAGTGCCCAGTACTTTAGTCTGAAACAAAATAACCAAATCACTAAACCTTTCTAAGTACTCTCTATATATTTTATGTCATTAAGTCATAATAATAATAATTATATAATATATTATAATCTATTATGGCAACAAATATGTGGAAGTCATCCCTAAGGGACAAGTTTATTGCCCTGAGCCTGAGCGCTTCAATGGATGCCATTCTCAAAGAATATGTAGGTAAATGAACGGGTGGGTGCTGTGGCTCAGTGGTTAGTGTGCTGGACTACTGTGCGTGGGGTCCCAGGACTCACAGCTTCGAACGAAGATTACATCTTAAGGTGTTTTCCACTGCACCACCACTCGCGAACGTCTAGCAAACACCGAGAGTATAACTGTCCTGAAAAAGGCTTCTCAATTTGTCCCGAAAATAAACACAGAAACCAATGGATGTGAGAAGCTTTGCCAAGAGCGCTTTTACGGACCTTTTACAACTCATCTATGAAACATTTCAAATACAGGACAACTCATCCACGGGCATTTCATCAGATTACAATTATTGCATAGAACTATGTTTTTAATTAAAGAGTTGGGCGAGTCGCCCACTCCCAAAATGATAATAGATAAAATTACCTTATAGATGAGTTGGCCTGTAGTAGGTCAGTTTTTTTCTTAGATGAGTTGTATGGGTATAAGTTCTTTATGGATGGATTGTAAGAAGGTGAGCTATACCCGACCTACATCATCCCATGCATACATTTTTAAAATTGGCTGAAAGGTATATTTGAATTAGTTTTCCGGTAGTAGATGAGCTATAATAGGTTACAGCGGCGATATCTGACTTAGATACGGATATGTTGCCAAATAAAAGCATGCGCAGGAAATAAATCCATTTAACGTTTGTACAATAACTGTCGTTGGACTGTCACAGCCACCGGAATAAAGATATAATAAGCTGCTTTTCGAAGATGTCGCAATCAATCGATAAATGTCAATACAATTGATATATATTTTTCATTATGATCCAGCACATCCGACTTAATTCGCACATGATTTTGTACTACATTTCAGTCATAAATTGACATATCGATTCGAAGCAATTAACACTTTCAATTGAATAGCGGCTATGCTATCGTTAGACATTATAGTCGTGCATATATTTATTTTTTTCAGTCTGTTTCCTATTTTGACAAATAATACACTTGTTGGCTGTGTACAAGTATAAAAGATTCACACATTCAGAGAGTATGCTTTTGTTATGAACCACACTTTTGAGAAGAACTTCTCAGTTCATACATTGAAGATATTGCAGTGGCAATTGTTAAACGGCCGAACTGCATGATTGTCAATACGATGTTAGCACAATATAAATATCGACGGAAATGGAATGCTATTTTTAGAAGGCAATCCTATTTTGAAGTATGCATTTACTGATTTGTTTACTTTGTACTTGTAATATTTATTTACATTGATAATAAATTATTTACCAATTTATCAATAATATGTGACACGATATCAGCAAAGACTGATTTTGTTTGTGCTTTTGTATGCTGTTGGCGCACATGGTAAGCACATTCACTTGAACAATCCACTGTGTGCGGCTTTCTCTGTTGGAATGGAAAGAAAGAGAAGTATGCGATATGCGATAATCCTTTTCATAGAAAATGCGGAGATAGATTATGGCTACTTTATAGTATGTTCAGGTAAATAACTTAATGCGTGGCCGCTAATGAAGTTGCGGGACGCAGCAATGTACTTAGTTGTTAATTTTTGCATTCGTAAAATCATTTTAAGGATTTTGTTCACGACTTAATCGAAAGAAAAAACGTCAGCCATTACAATTTACTACTTCTGACTACAAAAGCGTTTCCTAACTTTTTCGTAAGTTACTATCTCTGTGAGACCTACTGATATTATGACAGCTTTTTCGAAAATAGAACTGCCTTCATAGTCCTTTACGTGTGAATGTTAAAAACAGTGACTTTTGTCGAACTGACAGACAGCTCAGTAAAAAAAAAACGACTATGATATTAGCACCCTTACTCTTATGGGTTTTGTTTGGGCGTAAAGAATCCAAATCTAGAGCCCACAGAGTAACAACATCTCTTTTTATATCTTGATTCTCGCTTCTTTTTCGTAAACGTCACTTCGGCGGAGAATTTACAAATGTATCAGCGAAAGCTGGACAAAAATCTCTGAATCCTTTAGACCCAGAGGGATACTACTCCTTATTTCTTATTTTAATAATTTTCTCCTTTTCTGTAATTTTTTATCATTTTGGTTGAAACGTAGTACGCAAATGGAACTAATTTCAAGATGCAGGAACTTTCCTTACTTTAACACCAGCGGAATAAAAAATGATAAATGTTCCTGTTGGTTCTAAAAAAACGTATTAAATATCAAGAGATATATTTTTTTTCTTAATCTTATGTCATTTCGAATTTTATTGAGCTTTCCAAATTTGTTTGCATTACATTGGCCACGTTTTCTTGATCTAATGACTAAAAATTTAGGTAGAGCTCTAGCACAAATGATTAAATTTACATTAGACTTTAAACTTCTCAGTCTAGGAGAATTTTTGGAAAAAAGGAGTAAAAAACAATCCATTGGGACGGTAGGATATTTAGTGATGAAGTTTGCCTGATAACTTGTTTGAATTAAGGTAGGTTTCCACATGTCGGTTGATTGAAAAAGTTTGACAGCTCTCGCGTTTATGTCATTGAACGACACCACCGTCACCGTCAGTTAATTTCCACTTATGACAATGATTGGCATAAAACCGTTTGTCAGTTGATTGACAAACTTATGAACTTGGTGTCAATTAATTTTTACTGTCAATTACAGACAAAGTGACATTTTGTTTGACAATTCAGCTATTTCCACTTGTCAATAAAATTCTTTGTCAGTTATTGGCAAACGCTTTTTGTCAATTCAAGCCATTTTTCGCTATTTCCACTTGCCAAACATAAAAATACGTCAATTGTCAATTTCAAATCGACAAGTGGAAACCCAGCATTAGGCTTTCGAGCGCATCAAATTGACTTGTCAAATTGAATTTTTGAATGAGGTCTAGTTCTATTTATAAACTTTATACACTATTTATAATAACTCTAAACGCAAAAACCTTATTTATAAAAATTATACTCAGTTGTATAGAGGCAGCATAAACTGAAAAACAAGTAAAAGTGTTATCATCGGCCTGGCCGATGCTTTGATACCCTCCACTGTATGTACTGTACAGGTACACGCCTGTGTCTAATATTGTTTTTGTATGGGAGGTACGAGAACTACTTGACCGACATAGACAATTTTTAATACCAACCTGACAACGGTAAAAAGAAGTCCTCCCACAAAATGTTATTCATTTAAGTCGGTTCGTTTGGACGCTATGGTGTTTCCAACAGCTAGAGAGGTAAATTGGTCGAATATTGACTTTGTATGGAAAGTAACGGAACTACTTTACCGACATGGACCATTTTTATTACAAACCTGACACCGTAAAATTAAAATCTCTCACAAAATTTCAGTCACCTTAGTCGATTCGTTTTGACTCTATCGTGATTTCAATAGATAGAGAGACACATGGGTCTAAGAGTGGTTTTGTATGGGAGGTACCAGAACTACTTGACCGACATAGCCCATTTTCAATACCAACCTGACGACGGTCAATTCGTTTGGACGCTATCGTGTTTTCAACAGACAGACAGACAGACAGACGGACAGACAGACGGACAGACAGACGGACAGACAGACAGACGGACATGGCTAAATCGATTCAGAATGTGATCCTGATTCAGAATATATATACTTTATAGGGTCTCCGGTGAATCCTTCTTGGCGTTACAAATGTAATGACAAAGTGAATATACCTTCCTGTGGAGGGTATAATAAATACTTATACACTGCCTAACTATACAGTTGTTTAGAAGCATTATAGCGAATTATAATAAATAAGGCTGTAGGTGTTTATTGTCTACTAAAACAACAATAATTGTTTATTTAAAATAAAAAATTGTTCAATAGAACAATTATTATTGTTCATTCAGTTACTTTGGGAACTTGGGACTCGTTGTTTATACTAATGCCGCCCTTTGTATTCCCTTCTTTATCTGTCAAATCCTAACAAGTTTTGCTAATTTAGTTAACAACGAGTAGATACTTGGAACGGCGGGGCCTAGATGTCTATTCGAAATTCGATAAATGTACAGAGTATTCAGACAGTATTTTTCTGACTAGATGAACAAGTCACCAGATTTTATTTAAGTATTTTTGGCCTTACTAAGAACCTCAAGTCGAACATCAAAACAGAAAACAAATATCATGCGGGACTAGATGAACAAGTCACCAGATTTTATTTAAGTATTTTTGGCCTTACTAAGAACCTCGAGTCGAACATCAAAACAGAAAACAAATATCATGCGGGTGAACAATATCTCATCAATTAAACGCTAAAATAGTTCTGTATAATAGCAAATTTGCACGCAAGCTATCACGTGTACGATAGTTGGTAAAAACCCGTTGTAAAAGTGAGATGCCCTCATAATCTCTAACAAATTTTACGAATTGAGCTCTAAATAATTCGGAATTGATAGAGAACTACTTTTATCCGAACCACTAATTTGTGAAGTATGATTTCGTGGACAAATTAAAATGTTAAAAATGTATAAAGGCTTAGTGATTAGCGATCTGGAGAGACCTCGGTTTCAACCCCCGAAAAAACACAAAATATTCCAGGGTTTTTCCAGTGCGTGACCTCTCGCAAATATCTGACAAACATCCGATAGTATAACTGTCCTATACCTATAAAAGGCTTGTCAATTGAACCGTTCGGATTGGGCATTCATGTAGGATGAAAACTCATACAAACAAATAGTTGTGAGAAGACCGATGCGATCCTGTATTGCCCCAACTATTTATTTTTAACTTTTGATACTATTGTTTTAACTTCAGAAATGTGTACTAAAATTTTGCAGCTTATAGCCCAAAAAATAGTCTATTTTCCTTCAAACGATTACCCCGATATTACAAAATATTAAAAATGTTATTAGTATCCACCAATGCACTGATTTAAAATTTTATATAATTCCGCTCAGTTGTTTATGCAGCAGTTTCGGTAAGATTTTTTTTAATGTAGAGACTTTTCCTCTTTAAACGTCTGACAATAAATAGTATAAATATAAGAAAAGGTAAATGCAATTTTATATGAGTCGCCCAAAATATCCACCTACTTACTCTATTCAAATCGTCATTTTTTGTTGTGATTGCGATTACATTTTTTCTTATTGATCTCAAATTATGGTGGTATAATATCCCCTACAATTTTATGCCAAGTCCGAACGGCTGAATTGAGAAGCATTTTCAGGACAGTTATATCTACTCTCGGATGTTTGTCAGACGTTCGCTCGCGAGAGGTGGCGTAGTGGAAGAAACCTTAAGATGTAATTTGTGTTTTTCCGGGGATTGAACCTGGCGCTGGGACACTTCGCACAGTAGTCCAGTACACTAACCACTGAGCCACTGCGCCTACAACTGGCATATAAGAAACGTCTTAAAATTGTAAAGGTTTCTTCAATCACATAATTGCTACCAAATAATCAGCCCTATTGCGAAGATCAACTATCAATTGATAGTTGATACTTATCAACCAATTTTTTGAAATGGTATTGCGAAGATCAATTGTCAATGAAGTGTTGATCGATTGTGAACGTGCGTCAATTAGCGATAGTCGGTTGACAAAACGGTATTGTGATTGTCAATTGTGAACAATTTTATTGGTAGCTGTCAATTTTTCAATCAATCGGAATTTCGGTGTTGATAAAGACGACTGTTAAAAGGAAATGTAAGTATTTTTAAAATTGTTGAAGATCAACGTTTTGTTATTTTTTACGAGCTAAAATAGTTAGTAATAAAATGCAACTTAATAGATTGGTTGATTTGATGGAGCAGAATCTTGATATCGCGAAAGGGTTTATTTTCAAAACTGGTGCGCAGGCGAAGAACAATTTGCTAGATTGGCAGAAATGGCAAAGGGTACCTTGTACAACATTTCCAATAACTTGATGATCAATTTAAATTTCTACATTTGTTTAGGATCGACCTGAAATGCAAAACAAAAAAGAAAAAGGTAGAAAAAAAATCGAAATATCTGCGAGTGGCGGTGGCCCAAACCAATGTCACCAGATTAATGATATGGAAGAGGCTGTGATTCGTATCCTTGAATTGAATACTTGCGTAATGAATTCGGGTTGAACGAGCAGCGATGTAGCGCTAATGCCGAGCTCCAGTCAGCGAAGATCCCCATATTATGTCATCCAAAGAGCAGAACAAACAACACCTCAAACAAAAGCAAAAGCAACACCTCGAAGCATTGCAATAGAATCGCATGACACTCTTAGAAGATCAAGCTTCTATTCAAAAACACTGTTATGACAACATGACAGAATAAGCCAGATTTTATTCTTTCCTTCGGTTTTCCAGTTCCAAAAGATTAGATGCATCTCGCAAACTCCTCCTTGAAAATATTTTAGAACTGTCAAAATTGAGTTTTCATTCAAAATAGCTTTATTTTTTGCGTTGTGTTCACAATAGCTTATATTTTTATCAATCGTATTTCGCAATACCAATATCAATCTTAATTGATAAATTTTGTCAATCGTCAACCGATTGATAGTTGATCTTCGCAATAGGGGTGAATATTGCACGCTTTAATGTAGCCTATTAATATGTAATGTTTTTTCATTTCTTTTATTCTATTGTGTAAATATTTGGTATATTTTAATAATTGTTTGTGATAAAATGCATGCGAAAAGCATCTACCCATTAGGCCCATATTTAAAAAAAAAAAAATCGGTTTTGAAATAGCGGCGTAATAGGTTCAACAAAAAGACCTGTAGCCCATTAATATAATGATGATAATTGTCGATCCCTTCATTTCGTACCAACATTAAATTGATGTCATAAGAATGGTTGCCAATATATTACTTTTCATGAAAACAGTTAAACTGATATACCTGATATTTTAGATACAGGTTCGTCGTTATCATCATTCTTAACTTCCATGTGAAATTTATTGTATGTCCACAGTCCACCATAGTAACTTTTCCATTGAAAATGTAGTCATTACCATTTCTTCTTAAGCTTAAGGAACTCGTCTAAATTTTTATTAAAATTATGCATTTAAAAATGTTGGACACAAAGAGAGTACGAAACATTTCCGCTACGTAAAAATCATTGTCCAAGAAATTTCTTTAGGCTTATTTCAGAAGAGCGAAGGTCAAATACAACCATCAGAAAAAAACAAATTACACCTTATGGTTTTTTCCACTGCAAATTCGAAAAACTACCTTATAGTTTCTGAAAGGACATTTTCCCGAGCTTACATGCGAATCTTTGTTAAAAGTACCATAGTAAAAGCGTTCTTAAAGAATCAAGCCTGTTTTTGAGATTTGCTTATTTAGCTCTAAATTGACCTTTTGATAGCTAATCACAAATTCCAGTTGCTCTAAGTAACTGAGTTCCCTTTTGACTTGTGCGAGGTCATCTTTTACTTCGTCTCATCTTCTCTGAGTTCCCCCTGAAACCCAACCTCAGATGGAAACGTCTGAAGAACTGTGCAATAAAGGCAAACAAGCTATCTTCTAAACAAAACGCGCAGAATAACATCGATCACCATACTCCGTTCGCTTAATAGGCGACCTTGCAGTCAGACTGTGCACTTCACATACTACGCTATCCCAAAGGCGTCGCAAATTTTACAAATTTTATTTTTTCACTGCTGTAAGACTCCAAACAAAGGAAAAGCATTACGTTGCTCTTTACGAATACCAAGAACAAGGTCGAAGCGATATCCAATAGTTACATTGCAGTCGACGATTAAGCGCGTTTGTGTTTACTTCGTCGCTGGCACTCGTATATTTGCCTGGCACTCAAAATTAAATAAGGGCTTTTTAATTGGTACGGGTCGTTGGGTCAGATTCGTCGGGAGCATTGCCGCGGTCCATTAGAGTATACATGAGAACCCGAGGCAGTCAATTCCTCGTCGTCGTCGAATCCGAATAGCCAAACTGAGAAGGGTTTTCGGGACAATTATGGTATCTGATATTTGTCCCACATTCGCAAGAGGTGGGACAGTGAACAAACACGATAACGTATAAATTTTAGGTCCTGCTTAAGTGTTTCATCTGGGATCCCTACGTTATCTCCTTTTCCAAAATCTCTTATTGGACATAATCTCTCTTTTTCCAAAATCTTCCAAGACGAAATCCCCTATGCCAAAATCTCCCACAAGCAAACTAAACTTTGCATATACCCAACCTTGTACTTACTCCAAATTCTACAGTGACCAAAAGCTGGGGGGGGGGGGGGCAACTTGCCCCTCATTTGTATCTCAGTTTTTAACAAAATTTTTAGGTGTCGCGGCAACAGAATTGATAACACCAAATCTAAAAATGGGGGATTTTCTCTTTGGGTCTTTAGGATAAGGGATTTCAGCACAGGAGATTTTGGAAAGGGGATTTTGGAAAAGGAATCACCAACCCATGTTTTTGATATGAAACTTCTTATAACAGTAATTCTGAATGTCGACGAATCAAAAAAGCGAAATGTTTAATTGAAATGTCTTATAACTAGTTCGATGAAACGAAAAAGCGACAGGTTGAGTGAAACTTTTAATGGCTCGTTGGTCAGCAATTTCGAACTCGACAAGTTGAAGTGAAACCTCTTGAGCAATAATTCCGAACTTTAATGAAACGAAAAAAAAGTGAAGTGACCACATCGGAAGCTGGTAACACCTAGAGTGACGCTTTAAACATTTCTGGAAAGAGGAAATATAGACGCATCGTTTGAGTGGTGAACTGAAAAACTGTAAACTGCGGATTAATGGGAAAACCTTGAACTAAGTAAACGAATTAGTTGAAAGGAGACCTTAACTACGCACGTTTAGGGTTTTGATCACTATATTGATGACAGGATTACTTGTAGATGACTTGAGGAGTAGTTATTCTGTTTTGTGTGCGCTTTACTTTAGTCCTTGTCACAGTAGTAGTATGTAGCATGTAAGAGGAGCTCGAGTAGAATCGTATCCATTTCATAGTATATATTGATTTGAAAATGTATATGCGTCATTACATGTGTGGATTAAATTTAATTTCAATTCAATTATACATAGTTTACTGCGTTTTGAACTATGTTGAACTAAATTAAACTTATTGAACGTAATTTTTTTTTTCAATCCCGATAGTCTATATTCCCAGATTTATACACGTCAACAGAGCTTAACAGCAACCATTGGCTCATCCAACTAAATATTTTGAACCTTTCAATCTACCAGAAATCCCCTTATTATACAATTTCCTTTCGATATCGATTCAATTCATATTGCAGCAAGTATCATATTTTCTTTCGTCTAATTGCCTCTTCAAGGAATTTCAATGACCATAGCAACGAAAGCTGATTCTCTGTACTCAATCCCATATTTTCTTTAATTAAAAGAACCAATAAACAAATCATCCACATGTGTGGCACTGGCACACTCCCGCTACAGCTCCCGGTAGCTCAAATCCGAACATATTGCCGTCACAATATAAAGCCCAGATGTCTCCTCAAATGACTAGAGCCTCCTAGTAACACAGAAAGTCACCACAAAATAGCCAGCAAGATAATTAAACAGCTTCGTAGATACTTTTCCACTTTTTTTTCTTCATGGAATCTACATCCAATACATTCACAAGCAACCCCGCCGACCGCAGCTGATTCTTGGAGATACTCATCATATTCCATATAGTATCTACAAGTAGGGGGTGCAAATAAAATACAGTGTCTTGTCTTTTTGTTTTATAGCACCATACGAAGGATTAAGTCAAATTTGAGTTCGTTTTTGCTTCGGATTGAGATGGTTTTAGCTTGGCAAATATTGACACCACTCCCACTTTTTGTTGTTTAGATTCGTTTAGTACTTGTTTGCGTAAGGGTTAGAGCGAATACTGTGTTATGTTTATTCGGACTATTAGGACGTTTAACTATACATGCGCTGACGGTGTGTATGTGTGGGCTATTTGTTTATTGCATTGAACTGGTATTGCTTTTGTTCTTGGGGGGGTTGCAATTTACGATGCCCCGCATGCCATTGCGAGTGGGGAGCTTTCTAATAAAAATTCTATCTGCGTAATGGAAATTGATAAAGACTCGCTCGATCTACCACTTGATTTCATCCCCTAGTGTAAGCGTGATAGTGGTAGTGTTGGTATTGCGGAATCTAGTATAAAACATTGATACTGCGGCAAATCGTGATCAGTTAGAAGGGAGAGATCTCCAAGGTGGTTGATTTTTTTTTTTCGCAATTGGAGTTTTTGTGAAGACTGCTAGTTTTTTTTTATTGTAATTTATTAAATTTTTGATATGTAAAGTGGAAATATAGTTTCCTATTTCTTGGGAATTTGTGTTTGCTTTGTTATGAAAGTCTGATTTAAGTTTGCTCTTATATTGCTTTAATTTTGTAGTTTTATCTATTAGTTTAAAATTTTTTAATATCCTGAAACGTGCGTGTGAGAACAGAATAAAATGTGTGAATATCGTGAACAAAATGAAGAATCACAAGGTGTGTTTATTTAGTGATGAGTGATTTTCATTTGCATAAGAAAAAGAGTAATATTTTTGAGCTTCCTTTAGTGTGGAGACCTGAGACAATTTAACCCCTTTAAAGAACTAACCTATACTTACTAACTATGCCTAGTGAATATGAATACTAATATGACTTAGATTGGACTGTTTGTAATTTTTATATTCAACTGAATCATTATTGGATGTAGTCTCTGTGGTTGCTCCTTGTTTTCGGTTAGCATGCGGTTTTTTTTATACAAGCGTTTTTCTTAGGCTGAAGCAGATTGCCCGCGATGCGATCGGTCTAAATAATTACGACAGCTTCTTCCTATATTCTATGCGGTTGAGGTTTTGTTGGCTAATGTGCGGGCGCTCCGCTCAGTGAACTTATGGTGAGCGTTAAAAACGCGCTGAACAGAAAGTTGCCTAGTTAAACCGCTCTAAAGCCCTACTTAGAACATTTATTAATCTCCCCGAGCTTCGGAGTATGTTTAACTGTGGGCGTAGTAGCTCAGTGGTTTGTGTGCGAGGAAAAACACAAATTACATCTTAAGGTTTTTTCCACTGCGCCACCTATCCCGAGCGTCTGTTTGTCAGATCCGAGGGTATAACTATCTTCAAAAAGCATCTCAATTCAGCCATTCGGAATCGGCATAAAATTTTAGGTCCTTTCCATTCGTCCCAAAAAATCAAAACACACATAAAAGAATGGTTATGAGAAGCTAGGACTATGGTGCCTTTACGGACCTGTTGCGTCCTCTTGGTGCTGTCTGACAGATGAACAGACTTGCTGTACTGCTACCTATATCAGGAATAAAGTTAACACACTTTTAATTTTTGACGCACATCGTGTGATTAAGCGCAATCTATTGTGTGCAATTCATTTTGACAGTGAGGCACGATATGGAGGAAGTAACTCCATGCTGGTTTTTCTGTTAAGTGGCGGTACTTGAAATAAATATTTTGGAAAAAGCCACTCATGAATGAGTTTGCCCTTTAGAGTGCTTTTCTATTTCTTTTAAGAGCACGGCAAGTAATTAATTTAAGTAGGTAGAGGTTAGCTACCTAGAATTCACAAGTTAAAGTGTTCTTTGAGTGGAGCAAACAAAAATAAGCAGGACTTCAGTTTACTATTAAAGTTTTATGACGCACTTTGACTGCAGAAAATCTGAAATGAGATACCTAACCATGAAGTGGGAAAGGGAATATTAATGACTTTTTTTTTCTACACAGTCACTCGAAGGAACTATAAATCAATATTATAAATATTGTAAGAAAAAGAAATGCAATATGTCCAAAAACCTATACGAGATTAAATTGCATTAATACATTGCCTCGTTTTAATACAATTTTGGCAGACTTCATTCAACAAATTTGACAGCTTGTGTAATGATATTGATTTATTTTATATCATTTTTAATTTTCTCTTTTTCTATCATTGTTGATGAGAACATGACGTATAGACTTTTTGTGATTGTGACATATTGCGATCAGTTCACATCAAGTCGAATGGTACTGATATTCAATAATGATTTCATAATGTCATGGGTTTTCCACATAAGTTTTGCTTCTCTGTGAACTACAGTAAGATTTACGTGATCACTAAATTGTCACTAATTATTTTGTAACATGCAAAGCGCGTGTCAAAGTGTCACAAAGGTGTAGTAATGTTCAAAAAGTCAGTGCCTTTTTGCTAGCTGTAATTATTGAGGAAATTTTAAAAATAATTTTATAAGTAAAATAAAACTGATTATCTAATTGATAGATTTCGATTATCGTTGTTTTTGTTTTCCTGTTATTTAATTACAAAGATAAATTTTCTACGAAACTATTAATTATGATTAATTATTATTTATTTTAGAAATGTAATTTATATATTTATATTATTAAACATTGCATAGTTGGTAAACGGTTCCTGTCTGCTTTAAAATACTCTTGAAGTCATTATCTATCAGATTAACATTTATTTGGAAATAGCTTTCGCATATAATCTGACAGGCTTTAAGGAGGGAGAAAAAGTGTACACTTAACCCTAAGATTCTAATTTAATCTTGATAGCTTTATAATGCTCCCATCTGGCAGAGTTCTTAAAGTAGTTATTTGGTTTCGATTGCAATATAAATTTCGTAGAAACGTTCCGTTGAACCCTTTTGCCTCTGCAGGAAATATTTGTCCGAGAGCTGCTATAAATATTTCTAATAGTCCTGTTTTATTTATGTATGAAAGGATAAAGTGGAATAATCGTTAGATATATAATTGTGAATACGAACTTTGACGAACTCTAAAGAAAGTAAAAAAATCTACACGACAAGCTCCAGCTCCACCTTTGGACGTATTATACCACTTAAAATGGTTATACCTCCAAATCAGAAAAGTCCCATTTCGACGGGTTATAGGTTGAAATAAAGTGAAAATGTACTCCAAGTCCGATTATTAGTTCGCTAGAAATTCAGGAATCTCCACTTAGAGAGGATTGTACTTCTTACTTCGACACCTTATATAAAAATCTGAACTGAGTTAGATTAGAACAGAATGGGTGACATGTGAGCTATAGTTCGTAGGGCCACTATTTATTTTCGTAATCATATTTCATATACATATAGAATTCTACAAAAATGACGTTTCTTTATTACATATCTCTACAGTTACTGCTATTCTTCTCAGTATTCTGGTGTCTACTGCACATCCCACTTTTTATTGTTTCTTTGCAGCAAATCAAAAAGGATTTGATGTAGGTAGGCAACAGACCCCTGTTGAAATTTTCATTCATCTGTATTAAGGTGGGTTTCCACATGTCGGTTGATTGACAAAATTTGACTGCTCTCGTTTCTGTCATTGAACGACACCACTGTAAGTTCATTTCCACTTTTATCAATATTATTGGAAAAAATAGTTTATCAATTCATTGACAATGAAATTTGTAAAAGTGCGTTTGTCAATTCACTAAAAGCTATTTCCACTTGTGCTGCCAATTTGGAATTGTCATCTCTTTGTCAATTGTGAATTGTGTCGCACGTGTCAAATACATTTATCGGCCTTTTGTGTTTTGTTGGTCGAATATGAGTTGAAGCAGAAAACGTAGAAAGCCTATAATTTGCGTAAAATACCATGCTAAATGCGTAGGAATAATAAATAAACTGAATTCTTTACAAAGGGTTCATAAAAAAAGGCACATTCATGCGAAAAGCGGTGGAACCTGTACAAAGATTGTCCTACCTATTGTACAATCCCATGCACTTGAATAGAGACAAGATTTCTTGTTTCTCTTTTGTGGTTTTTCAATAAAACAACAAAGTATTTGTATAGACAAGACATACATATATTTTTTATGTTTTGAATTAAATTTTGCATTAGAGGGAAAACAAAATTAAGCACCAAAATCTTTCCGTTTTAAACCAATGTTTTTTGAATGTAGTCAAAAATTGCATTTTTCTCTTGGCAAATTCATTTCTTTTTATGTTGTTAAGCATAAAACCTTTGTTTGAAAAAACTTCATAGATACGATTTGGAAGTGAATCTTGCAGAGATTCTAGGTAGCTTAAGGAAATGTCGCTCCATGCGGCATTGATGGCTGCCATTAATGATTTAACATTTGAAAATTGTTTACCGGACTCGTACAACGTGACAACCATCTCCAAATAGACTCAATTATATTGAGGTCAAGGGAATAAGGTAGGCACCTTAGTATAGGCACGTTTTGGGTACGGATACACTCTTTTACCACGCGTGCGGTATGAATGAAGGTCTTATCCTGCTGTATAGTCCATTGCACGGGTCCAAAAACACTATCGTAGTAAGGAAAAGCCTTCTGCAGTACGCCTTTGTAGTTCATCCTTGATGACAGAAACCGAATATTGCCAAAAACTGACTTGCTTATTCCAATTTTTGTTGGCAATATCGCTATAGGTGAGACTACACTCCTTCTGGCCAAGTATTTTGCTTCTCTTCAGCAGTTACACTTTTCCTCGCCTGATTCCTGATTAAAAAAGCTTGTCATTCATGTGTATAAGATTGTAGATATATCAAAATGTGTCTATTCATTGACAATTCAGCCATTTCCACTTGCCCTGTGGTCTTTGTCAGTTATACAAGCGCAATTCATTGACAACCAGTTATTCGCTATTTCCACTTACCAATTTTCTAATTGGCATAAAAATATGTCAATTGTCAAATTCAAATCGACATGTGGAAAATGGAAACCCAGCAATTTTATAAATGTATTTTGAAATCAAAATGTTCCTAAAAAAAAATCACGAAAGTTGTTCGCGAAAAATTGGGTTGCATTGCGCTCAAAAACTACCAGTTAGTGCTCGATATACAATTCTTGTAGAATTTAAAGCAACCATAAAAAAAATTAATTAATATTTTCGAGAGTTTGAAAAGGTCAACCGTTCCAAATCATGTACAACAAATTTAAAAGACAGCAAATTTTATGATCCGCCAAAATATACCCAACGTTTTTTATTTACGCATTTTTCGCGAGTTAGAATTTTTTGTTTTAGCACAAAGCGACGTTGCATACTCTTAGGCATTGGTGAAAATGCTTTTCACTGAAAATAAAGAACACTTTTCGCCCCTTACTGTTCGTTGCTTATCGTACATTGGTGATGTGATGACTAATGAGTAAAGAGTAATGAAATGACTGATAAGTAGTTCCAGACTCATCATCGTATAAAATCTTATGCATACAATACTGTGTTTGAGTAAGATTTAAACAATGTTACAATGTTACCATGCTGTGATATTCATCTCGCACAATCCTTTGCAACATGATGGTAAGTTTAACTTTCTGTCTTCATCAACATCGCTAAATTATGAGTGTTAGCAAGAACAGTGGTTAGTAAGACAGGAGAAACCTTTACGAGCCACACTTACATCAATGAAGATCCGTTGTGATGCCCTAGGAGTTTATGACTCCCGCACTCTGAAAACCTATGAAAAAATCCGAGGTATTTATAAATTAAAGTAGGTCACTTATAGACCTATCGGGAAATTGAACTCTAAGTCCTCGAAAAAGTAACTACCAAGGATTTCATTTCGTTTGTGGTAGAGCACATACACCTCCATCGCCGTATCCTCTGCACATCTGTCATCTGTGCTGATTTCCATATTTTCTTGGTATGAAATTTCAGCACATTGTGTACGATGATAATACCCACAAGCGAGAACAATGATTTCTTGTTCAATTCTAAAATTCTCTCAGCTTTCTGTTTGTCATACATTGGCCACATTTTCCTGGTTATGCCACAGGAATCGAGATTGTTCCATCTTTCATTTGTCATGCAAGAACAATAAGTGCTCGGCCACACATCCATTACCACACATTCCTTACCATGAAAGTCGTGTTGGGCGCGACAGGTAGATTTGTAGGTTAGTTTAGAACAGAAGGGTAGATTACACCGAAAATTCCTACTCTTTCTAAAATTCATAACATAACTTTCTTAGAAACCATACATTGAATGGAAATTTTAATGATGACGATACATATATGTAAAGCTGCGGAGTCGAAGAAGTCCATGAGGACACACCACTCCTTGTCACTGCCCGAGTCGCTGTCATTTTGAGAAACAGAGCACTTGGAAGACATTATTTCCATGAGTTTTGATGTATCCCTTTCTGATCTTGATGGCTGAGCGGCTTCGGGTAATCACAGGAAAGAGGGACATGAAGCTAACCATCTATAACACCAACCGGTAATCCCCCATAAAAGGTCATCACAATGTGACCGCAAGGACCTCAGGATTCACCCTGCTCTACCAACTCTTAAACTTAAGATAACCGAACCTATTTAGGTATTTAGATGGTTTCTATAACCGCCTATGTTTATTTATTTCTAGGAATATGTATCATTCGAAAATATAGTGCACTTCTTATAGCCTTCAAGTAGAAAAGATTCGCTTTCTATCTGAAGTGCTATATAACAATATTTTGATTTAAACCACATGTTTTAAAGGCCTACTTTCCGGCAACGTCAAATCTGACCCAATAAACTGACATCAATAAAAACATGCCACGCCTTCAGTTTTTAATGAATCAATTTGCAACTAAATTCCGACCAAGGCCATATCAGAGACTCCTTCCCACTTGTATTCATCTACTCGTATATTTTTAGAATCTGGATGGTCTCTTGTAGAATTTTCCAGCAAAACACCCATCTGACCTACTGAATCAAGTGTCTATAGTTTAATTGAAAAATGTCAGGCATAACAATTTCCCAGTAAATTGATACAAACCGTTGCTGTTGGCGTACGCCAACGTTGCTTTCAATTTACTGATTCAAATCTAATGGACACAATAAACAAACATCATCTGATATATTTATTTCGCACTCAATTAGGAATTCACGTGCCATAATGTTCGTCGAGTACCCATGAGTCGTACAGCTTCATCAGACTTAATTATTTTGTTACTTAATAAAATTGATATTTGCCATCTTGTCGTCGTCGTCGAGAATGCGGGTGTCTTTAACCCCACTGCCTCTTGTTTGTTTATTGATCCCTATACTAACACCACATGAACTAAACGATATATCATCAGGTCCACTTGAACGATTCATTTGTTGTAACTTAATTGATTAACAAGCAAGCAACGAGACAGAATATTCTTATGAAACTAATCGCACGATGTAATCTCATTTACAGATTCAAATGCAACAATTGCCACAGTGGAGGGTGGCAACGTCGCCGTCGGAGGAGGAATGACAACAGTAACAACATTGGGGACTGATGTCATCGCGGGGCAACCCCAACCAGCCAAGGGTTCAGAATACTTTGAAGATGCTCTACAAGCTACAAGTAAGAATAGAATTATTAGACGTTGATTTGTATGCGTTGTTATTTCAATCAATTTTAATAATAGGCAGTTGACGTCTATATGGCTACATATTGTTTTGTAACAAATGCTTTTCTATTAGCAACACGAGAGTGGAATGAATAGTAATGGATTCTTAAGAAGTTTTGATTGGTTGGCTTTTTTTATAATCACGATTGTATTCAAATCGTGACTTTCAAACCGCCAAGTAGGAACTCATGTTTTAAGTTTTTGGAAAATACCTTAACCATTATATTACGAAGGATGGTGAATTCATGATAACATTTCTGCTAAATTACTTTACATAAACGGATCTTGAATGTAATTAATGTATACTTATGTGACCAAGGAGGCTCTCCATTCAGCTCCATCAACAGCTAGATGCCTACAGTTGCGCACGAAATGTTGATTGAGGTCGCCTTCAAACTGGGCGCGCTACCTAAATAAAGTCTTCTTCTACCGCATAGTTCCTCTGAAGTAAAGTTAAAGATTCTTAGGACCGGAGCATTGACATCCATACTTTGTATATTTCCCAATCCCAGCTTTCAGACAAACCTAGCGATAGCAACTCGATTAAAAATCGCACGCAGAACTTTGGGCTCGAGGTAACTTACAAGAGCAATTTATTCTTCGCTTGATTTCAGAGCTGATGTCAGTGCTGAAGTTTAGCACGGAGTCTAGGTACATAAAGTCTTTCACTACTCGTATCTCAAATTTATAACTGTTTTTGTCCAAGGTGCCGATGTTGAATTTCCATCCATGTGGACAGGGTATATTTTGTTTTGCTTTCATGCGCCGCTAGTCCCATCTGTGACATTTCTTCCTCAATACTTGTGATTTTATGCCTGATTGGTTCTAGGCTTTGCTTAAAAATTTGCCAAAAACGACGTTTTCCATTTTTAGTTCAGAGTAGAGTCTGAACTTCCGAAAGTTGTTGTTCATTTTGTGCTACGGATCTTTTAGTGTTATAAGACTATTGGAGCGCTTGAGATCCAGCATGGGCCAAATTTGTTTCTTGGCGAATTTTATATGAAATTTTCAAGTGGGGAGAAAACTCCACCACCTACACCTATTTCCGTTTGGGACCCGTGTGTATAAAAGTAGACAGACACTACATCAGACTCCCAGTCAGTCCTTGTGGGAATGTAGGTCTTGAAATTCTTGTTGAATTAAAACTGGAGGAGGGTGTAATCAGTGTCTTTTAGGATGCATTCTATTTTATCTAGAAAACACTGATGCATACGCTTGCCGTTCTTTGAACACGACTATAAGTACGTATATGTAGTAAATAGCCTTTTCAAGGGCAGTCCCCCAGACAATATGTAATTCGAGGCTGAAGTTCCCATTTGCTATACCAATAGCTTTTTTTTGCAGCAGAAAACCCTTTGCAGATTATTGAGTTTCCAGCTCAATTTGTTGTCTATAATGAAACATCAATACTTTGCCGTATTAGAAAGCACCAACTTTCTTGTATAGAGAACCAGTTCAATTTTCTGGGAAGATCACATATTTTGGTCCATTTAGACAGCCTAGAGAGGGCATTCTGCAGAAGATCCCTAAGCAACATCATCTGCATAAGTGATTACATTGCACCCTTCCTTTTCCAGTATTAAAAGTAGTTCATTCACTACTAGGTTCCAAAGAAGTGGTGAGATCACACCGGGTGTACCCCTACAGACGAACCTCCGAGCCGATGCCTCGCCCAGCTTTGAGTTCATAAACCTGTTGGTGAGCAAGTATGCTTCACCCATTCGGCAATCGACTTATAAATTTAAGGCTTGTCAGTGATTGCCTTTAGTTCCAACACAGTTAAGAAATTCGAAGAAATTGGGTCTATTATATGGATGAGGATTTAGTAAAATATGTGGTGTACATTATCTTAGACCCCACTCGATGGAAAACATCCAAGCCGTCAGTGCTGAAGACCAAAAATTGATCGATTCATTGGAATTCTTAGGCATAATGCTCGCTCACTGATTTTCATTTTGCCAGAATTTGAAGATTGAAGAGCAGCGCTACATAAAGTTCCCATGCCGCGTAATTTCAAAAGGTTGTCAATCCTCAAACTCTTCAGCAATTTACAATCGTTTACAACGGGCGAGATATCAGTCGAAAGTCATCGAAATTTACATACCTCAAAAGAATTGAGTCGTTCGCGCAGTCACGTGCAAACAATAAAATGAAAAAACAAATTTCATCGAAGTCTTAATTCTTTGTATGTGTGTTTTTTCTTATTTTGCTGTGCTAAGTAACATTGGATAACTCTGTACTGTACACATACTCATAAATATAAATTGTTGTCAAGACCAAATTATAAAAAAAAAAACGAGAGACTAAAGTTACTCCTCAAGTTATCTATGCATACTTGAACTTTGAATTTGAATGACTTCTGTAGGTACTTGGGATCCTGCTTCTAATTTAACTCGTAAGAGTTTCACTTAAATTAAAAAAAATTTAAAAAGAACGCGCCAGGTTACACTCGGATAAATCTCATTTTGCATAAATGGCACGTTTTTCTCATCTAATCTTTTTCGAAGATATGTACAAATTTGCTGTGTAAATATTTGGTAACCAAAATTCTTTTGAGAGCTTGTTCATAATAATAAGAACATTTGGACTAAGTCTAAATGAAATGAAACTACAAGAATATCTTTTAACAGCCACGTGCCGTGATAACCACTCTGATAGTGCGTATCACATAAGCCGATGGTACCAATGTACGAAGGTTTGAACTACGTCTATTCATTTGGGGGATATTGGATATACCAAGGCGCGCCCTACCAATAGGTCCTACATAAAACCTTGAGTATGATTCCGATGCCAATTTGATCACAATTTGTTTATAACAAGAAATACAAGAAATTCGAGAAACAAACAAAAGCAGAAAGTCAATGTGATTAAATAAATAATTCCAAAAACTTGTTTCTAGCACGTGTTATGGCATAATTGTTTTCCAATTATTACTTAATTTGACCGCACTACCCCAAAGCCATATTAATTCGCGCGCTTGGGTATTCGATTGGGAATCGTTTATTGTTTGCAAAACTATCTTTCAAAAATATATACATACCTACAACAAGTCGAATGTAACTACTGCGGCAATTACCCCTAATTGGATCTGATCTCAGTCGATATGCTGACGAGGCGCGTCAATAGACACTCAGTGCGCTTGGCACTTGGCAGGACAGGAAACGTCGTTTTATAGGTATGGCCTGACTATGGTCAACATCATGTCGATTGTGTAGGGTGCGGAAAGTGTTTATTTCAATTATCCCCGAGATTTATGGTGTTCCAAGGAATGCAAATAACCAAAGTAGGAAAATTACAATGAGAGGTTACGACAATAACGATAGGTAGGGAGGAAGCTACATTTTATTAAGCACGTTTTCTATAGGCTTAACTCATTTCACTTATGTTTATGTCAACCATTTGTTTATCATCGCTTTAAATTTATTGTAAGGGCACTTTGTAAATAATATTATTTACTGTGTAAAATTATTTTTTGTGTACAACCTTAAGTTCGTTAAACTTAAAATATTAATACCGCTCAATTAACTTCTGAATGCTTCATTCTCTTTCCTTCCTTGACACTTACCACTTCTCTTAGAATACATTAAATTCAATACAAATCCCAAATAATAAATATGTTCGGAAATAGAAGTTCTTCAACAATTTACCAACTAACAACTTTGCAAGCTTTTTAGTAGGGGTAGCTATAGTACCGTCATACAAGGTGACATCGCTAGACTTGCCAAAATGTCTATACGAAAGGTACACATTGAATAATCATATTAGTTTAAAAATGTTAATTATTTTGCCGGCTGCCCAGTCCCAATAGAATCATATGACTTTTATTTCACGTTCTTCTAATGTCTATTGACGAATTTAAAACTTTCATTTTGGGTGACAATCAGTGCCTGTCGCAGAGACTAATCTGTACACGTACCCGGATTTTGGTCTTTTTTCTGATATTAGGTCTGTTTTTTTCCACATGCATCGATCTCAGTGAAGTAAAGTAAAGTAGGATTTTTAGCACGCAATTACAACAACTGCACTAAATTTGACACCACTGAGATTCACACAAGCTATTCATTTCCAGCAAGTGCAACTTTGGAGCATTCTTCAATTCTGAACACTAGGGGAACAAATTTTTGTGTAATTTGGATCTGTTCACAGAGTGTCTCTTTTCATGATACGTATCACTTTGTCAGCTGTGGTGGGTGTAAATGTATAAGGAATTGCATATTTTAAACAAATTCAAAAATAACAACTGAATATTACGGAAAGTAATAAAATACTAAGGGCCAGTTTCAAGACTAGCTGATAAAGTTTCGGATAGCCTATCCGGAATTTATATGTCAGATAAACTTCAACTTTCGGTTTCAAAGGCTTCGGATAGTGATAGCTGACAGATAAAGTCTCGGATAGTTTATCAGCCAGTTCAAGTGGCTGTTAAAGTCTGTATCCGGTAGATAAACAAAATATTTATTTGAAGTGGCTGGAAAAAATATACTTTTAGAGCATTCTTTCGTTAACCGGCGTATACAGACTAACATGGATTTCTTTGAGTTTTTAGAAGGAGAATTTAAAGAATATTACGATCATACTACACGGCCCCGTAGGCGCAGAGTATTTCGCCCAAGGCCAAATTATTTTGAAACCCTCGACCATGAATATTTCAGAATTCGATTCCGGCTTACTGAAACGGCAGAAAACGCCTGTGGAAGTTAAATTTTATTCACTTTTTTCCTAAACATTCCTACCACGAAGGGGCTGTCACCTTGCCGTTGCGTCCTTTTTTGGACGTTGGTGGTGTGGAGGTTTAAGTTGTAATAATTCAATAGGCTATGCTGTCGGCGGCTTTAGTCGCCAGTAGGGTCACCCATGACAGACAGGCTGTTTTGATGAACAACGAACTAAGAACTACCCAAAAACTATTAATTAAAGTGCTCGATAAGCCTGGCACTGGAGAGCTTACTCCTATCCTCAAATCACCCTTCTCACTATTTCTTATCCTAAACCCCCTTTTCCCTGATGGGTTGGACGTAGGTGTCATACGACCCGTGCCGATAGTCAGCCTGGTTGGGAGCCCAGTTTAAGGAATAGCTCAGCCGCAAACGGAGTATCTGGATGCCTGCCCCAGTTCCTCTGTTAGAATTTTTCTTTTGGATTTTTGCTGCTTCAATTTTTTCTGTCGATAATTTATCACGGGTTTTTTTTTTTAGACCTAAAACAACAAAAAATATTAGAAAACACGAAACAAACAAATGACATGTGTATCGAAACAAACTTTAGTGTCTAATAAATTTTTCCGGAAGTTAGTTTATCAGAGACTTTGACGATGAAACAGAAAAAAAATATCAGTAGCTTTTATCTGGTGGAAAGCGTTATGTGTCGGCTAACTATCCGAAACTTTATCCAGAACCATTGAAACTGGCCCTAAATATTTTCTATTTTTATTTACAAAATACCTATATATTATACACCTAGACTTATAATAATTTAAAATTAGTGTGTTATCTTTGATATGTCATTTTGGGATACATTTTTTGTAATAGCACATCCTCTCATTTTGTATTCCCTGTTGATTTTTTAACTGAATTATGCAATAAAGGTTAAGTATTATTTACATAGCAACTACTCTTTTTTTTTAAGTGAAAGTCATTCGATTTCAGCCAATTGACATTCCAACTTTTGATTTCTAAATCTTTATTTAAAAAATGTTTGTAGTAAAATTTACATAAAACTTATCAAATTGGAAACAACATTTGTTCGTCTTATGGAGAAAAAATTTCAAATGTAAGTAAATATCACATGTAACAATCAAAATGAACAAACCAAAAACGATTTGAAATGCTCATTTATTTAATTTTTATTGCATTTTTTCTGTTCAATTTGATCGTTTCTTCCTCCAAGAATGTATATAAACCCATCCTTTCTCAAATTAAATTCAAAACCAACGCAATCGACAGTGAAATATTTATACAGCTGATTTCGAAAATAAAATTCATACAATGAAATCATTTGGTAATGAACCTCAAAACTTAGATTGTGAGAAGTTCATTCGAGTGAAAGTTTTAAATTCGAACGAATCTCAGAATTAGCACGAATACTCTTTAGGACTCACCTAATAAACACACCCGCGCATGTTTTTGTTGTTTTTTTTCTTTGGCAATTAATTTGTGATTTTATTTTGACCATACAAGATGCCAGGAAGAGAAAAAAAGTAAGAAGAAGAAGTAAATATTTTGTATTGAAATTGATAATCATTATTTTTTTGCGTTCAAAGGTTAATCACTCCTTTTTCCAGAAGGATTTTGATTTTGAAATTGAATTTTTCATTGATGGCCATTTTGACAGCAATGCCAGCTGTTTACTTTTCAGGGGTAAAACCGACTGTTCAGAAAAGTGGTTGGGGACCAGTTGGGGACTGTTTTTTTTGCACATTTTCTTACTTTACTTTACTTCACTGAGATAGGTGAGGAAAAAAACAGACCTATTAACGCATCTTGTGAAATTTGCACAAAATATCAAAGAAATACTTGTTTGAGCTTTATCGAGCTATAATGCGATAGCGGCTTCGCCCTTAAGGGCTATAACTTCGTTTCGACTCACCACAGCGATCTGCAATTTGACATGATGATAGAGGACAGAAAAGTATTTTGGACCTATTTCATGAGATTTCGATTTTAGCTCAATAGCCGGATATAGGGCGCAATTCCTAATGATGTAAAAAAAATAATTGCATAAAAATAATTGCATGGGAAAAACAAATTTTTTCAAAGGGACTAGCCAAGTTTTATAGTAAAAGTGCCTTTACCTTTTTTATAGGAAGACACGCAGGTGGTTTTTGGCTCTAACTTCGGAACAAATTGAGCCAAAAACTTCAAACTTGAAACATTTACCAAGCTCATTAAAAAACTTCAAACTGGAAACATTTACCAAGCTCATTAAAAAGGTCTATCTTTATAGCATTGTGGGCGCTGTAGCGCAGTGGTTAGTGTGCTGGACTACTGTGCGAGGGATCCCAGGTTCGATCCCCGGAAAAACACAAATTACATCTTAAGGTTTTTTCTACTGCGCCAACTCTCGCGAACGTCTGACAAACATCCGAGAGTATGACTGTCCTAAAAAAGCTTCTCAATTCAGCCGTTCGGACTCGGCATAAAATTGTAGGTCCCTTCCATTCGTTCCAAAAATAGAAACTCACACAAAACGAATGGTTGCGAGAAGCTAGGCCTTGGGTGTCTACCGCCTGTCGCGCCGCCTATTTTTTTTTTTTTATCTTTATAGCATTAGTGGTTCTCAACATACAGGACTTCAAAAATCACAAAAACCGTAACTGATTCACTCACTCAATTAGATGATGATCATCAAAATTATGAAGCACTTCCTGCCATCCTAGAATCGTGAAATTTGGCAGAATGCTATATCCGGCGCAGGGTCATAAGTCCACAGGCCAAAAGTCCACAATGGACTTTTGACCCACTCGAGTGGGTTATAAGTCCACAAATCAATTATGAACTAATAACCCACCCACGTGGGCCAAAAGTCCACACGAAATTCTTGTGGACTTTTGACTCATCTATTGTGGTGTTATGGCTCACTATAGTGGGTCATAAGTCCACAATTGTAAATTTTTGTAGTAAGGCAAAAACCAACGGGTTTCGTTAATTTTCTCTTGTGTAATTTGTCTCTTGGACAATATTTCAGGAGCGGATTCCCATAAAATATCAAAACATTTTTACAAGCATGCATGGGATTGTAGAATTTTATTAGTAGCTTTTAGGCAGTTTTTCTTTTCAGTCAGGCGTGCGTGTCCGTTTTTTTTTCAACCTGAGAGAGTACCGGTAAACTAACCTTCAGTATTTAAAAAAAATGAAAAATTCGCGCGAATCTACATCTAAATATATATTACGTTATCTAATGCTAAAAATCTACAGACCATTTTTTTTAAATATAGTTTTTAAAATTAATGCTCAACAAAGACCTTTAGATTTTGAGCATTAGATAAATAATAGTTATGTCTCACTTCAGTTTCAAATATTGTATATGCAAGTCAAGCAGACTGTTGTAGGTGGTAAGTCCTGTTATGCAAACTCCATACGAGAAATAAACTTTTGCGTGTGAAGAATCCAAAAATTCGCGCGAATTTTTAATTTTCACACCCCAAATCGATCCTCCCTTGCTCAACATTTTTTTTTGGCTACGTCTTTAGGATCTTTAAAATCGATCCTCCTTTTCGCAATTGTTTCTTTGCTATGCCTTTGGATTATTTACATGCCCAAGTTTCCTTCTCCTATTATGTAGTGTGCCAGAACTTACCGTTTAAAATAGTCTACCTACCTTGCAGATATGCAGTGAAAAGTGGAATAAAGTCGCTTTACCAAAGCGTCATAATCCCAATTGAAAGAAATTGGCTTTACGTCACTTTCACTAAGCTACATAAGGCCAAATTTAGAGATTTGGTCTTATCACACTTGGCCTTATGTCACGCCACCATAAATTTACGAAAAATGTGTTTGGTAGGACATATCTAAGTTCCGACTTTATGGGACTTACGTTACGCTGGTATGGGACATATCATTATCATATAGTTATTTCCCTGCACCATTTTATATAAAGCGTTTGAAAAATTCGCGCGAATTGTTCACTATTACTTTAAAAACTTCTCAACTTTTTTGTACGTTTTTTTTTTGTACGTATAATGTCTGTATATATATACCTACATACTATATGTTATTTATTCTTTTGAATCATAATAATGTGTACTTAAACTTGACCAATCAAAAAACTAAACATTGTCATACCTTTCACTTTGTTTTAATACAATATAATATGGCATACGAATAATTGTGGACTTATGGCCTACTTCATTTTTGAGATTGTGAGACTATGACCCGAAATAATTGTGGATTTATGGCCCACCTGGGTGGGTTATAAGTTCACAATTGATTTGTGGACTTATAACCCACTCGAGTGGGTCAAAAGTCCATTGTGGACTTCTGGCCTGTGGACTTATGACCCTGCGCCGCTATATCCTGTAGTGCGTAACTGCATATACTGCCAAAGTTGAAAACTTTAGATTTTCCATTCAGGGGGCGTGGTATACGTCCACTTTTGAAAATTGATTATTATTTATTTGGGCCACTTCCGATTGCCGTAGAATGTTGAAATTTGGTAGAGATGTAGGGCTTGCAGTATACAGAAAGGAGAAAACCAAACATTTTATATCCTCCACTCAGGGCCTCAGGGGGCGAAAGAAAACCAAAGTAGTGGTAGTCAGAGTCTGTTGGCATATTAAAAAGCGAAGATGTTCAACGTTGTTTCTGAAATCTTATAGAAAAAAAACTTCGCAAAAAGTTGTCAAATCACACCAAAAACATAAATGAAGCAGTTCTTTTTTAAAGCAAATGTACGCCAAGTTCTTAATTTAAGAAGATTCAATGTTAAAAAAAATTGCTACGTTCACTTAAGTTACGTCAAGTTTTCAAATTCTAATACATATATAGTAAAATATAATTAAGTTATAAATGAAAAACTTGCCAAGTAAACCTACTAATATTTTTAACATTTAACCTTCTTAAATTAAGAACTTGGCGTACATTTTTTATCTCATTACTTTTCGTGGCTGACTAGTTATTCACTTAAATTGATGATCGGTCCATAGGGTATACACCAGCTTTTGAACGACCTGAAGGGGTATGCAGGGATGAGTTATAAAAAAAAGCATGTTAAATGTCAGCATTCGTCTCAAACTTGTTTGTCTGAGCAGAATGACGATGGAGAAATATCGCTGCTTCGTCAGTGTCGAAAAGAACAACATCGAACCCTTTTATTTCGAAAAAGATCTTACTTACTTACTTATCGGGCTCCCGACCCGTGAAGAGTCTCTGCCTGAGACACTGCAGCCTTCCATCCTCTACGATCCCGGGCACGCTGCTTCCAGTTGTCGAGACCAAGCGCTCTGGCATCCGCGATGGCTTGGTCTTTGAAACGGAGGTTCGGTCTTCCTTGTCTTCTCGAACCTGGGGGCTGAGATTCGAAGATCCTCTTAGCTGGAGCATTATTGTCCATTCGCTCGATGTGGCCGAGCCAATGTAGTCGACGTGTTTTGGCTTTTTGGACTACATCCACATCTTGGTACAGCTCATAGAGTTCGCGGTTGTATCTTCTCCTCCATTCGCCCTCCTCGCACACAGGACCAAAAATCCGCCGAAGTATTTTTCTTTCGAAGGAGCCCAGTATCAGCTCTCCCTTCTTGCTTATCGTCCAGCACTCGGCGCCATAAAGCAGAACTGGTAGGATGAGGGTTTTGTAGAGCACACATTTCGTCCTTCGAGTTAGGAGTTTTGAACCCAGTTGTTTTGCCAAACCGAAGTAGCAACGGTTTCCTAGGGTAATTCTTCGCCGGATCTCCACTAGGGTGTCATTCGTGGAGTTCATGTTTACTCCGAGGTAGGTGAACTCCTTAACTACCTCGAAGTTGTTGCTATCAATAGTGACGTTTTGTCCTAGGCGGTGGACAGATGCTTGTTTGTTTGTTGATAGCATGTACTTAGTCTTGTCCTCATTTACTTGAAGGCCAACGGACTTCGCCTGTTCTTCAATCGCCGTGAACGCTTCTACCACGGCACGCTGGGAGCGACCGATGATGTCAATATCGTCCGCATAGCCCAGTAGCTGTACGGATCTGTTGAAGATAGTGCCTTCCGTGTTGATACCTGCCCTGCGCACTATCTGCTCCAGTACGAGATTGAAGAAGTCGCATGACAGCGCGTCTCCTTGCCGAAATCCGGTGCAAGTTTGAAATAGATCGGAGGAGCTGCTTCCAAACTGCACATTGCAGCGCGTGTTTTCCAGCGTCACGCGACACAGCTGAATCAGTTTTGCCGGGATTCCGAATTCGGCCATCGCCACATAGAGCTCCTGACGATGTATGCTATCATACGCGGCTTTGAAGTCGATGAATAGGTGGTGAGTTTCGACTTGAAATTCGTTGGTCTTTTCCAGGATTTGCCTCAGTGTGAAAATTTGGTCTATAGTCGATCTGCCGGGCCGGAAGCCACACTGGTACGTGCCGATTAGTGTGTTGCAGAACGGTTTAAGACGTTCACACAGTACGTTGGATAGGATCTTGTATGCAACATTAAGCAAGGATATGCCTCGATAGTTCTTGCAAGACATAGGATCGCCTTTTTTGTAGATGGGGCATATGGAGCTGATAGTCCAGTCATCGGGCATGTTTTCTTCCAGCCATACTTGGTTGATGATTCGGTGCATGCTCCCTACCAAAACATCACCACCGTATTTAAAGAGCTCCGCTGGTAAACCATCAGAGCCTGCGGCTTTGTTGTTCTTAAGCTTTTTTATAGCTAGGCCAACTTCTTCTATACTAGGTGGTGGAACTAGTTCTTCATTGACTGGACGCGGGTTCTCTTCTTGCCCTATCACTCTCTCTACATGATGCCCATTTAGCAGTTGCTGGAAATGCTGCTTAAACACATCTACTATTCCCTGCGCTTCGGTGACTAGGTTTCCTTCGCTGTCTCGAAGAGCCTGCGTTCCGGTTTTGTAGCCAGCAGCCAGTTGCTTGGCTTTTTTATAAAACCTCCGGATGTTATTACGATCGCGCGACTCTTCGATCTCCTTGAGCTGGGAAGCTGCGTAAGCCCTCTTCTTCCTACGCAGGATCTTCTTTTCCTCTCTTCTCCTGGCTCGATACTCTTCTCTCGCTGCCCTTGTTTTGCGCTGCAGCGCTTTCTTGTGTGCATCTTCTGTCACCTTTTTCCTGTACACGCATTCATCATCATACCACGGGCTCTTTCTCTGGGGTGGCTGGTACCCTACAGTGGTTTCGGCTACCTCCTTGATGATGTCGCGGTACTGGCACCACTGATTGTTGGCGTCTGTGGTAGGTGAGCGCACAGAGGAGAGTTTCATGCTCAGGCGCTCGCTGTAGGCTCTGGCTACTCCAGGTGTGCTAAGGCGTCCAACGTCGAATTTCTTCTTCTGGGCGGTTCGCAGCTTCTTCTCGTTGGACAGCCGAGCTCTGAATTTTGCTGCGACAAGAAAATGGTCAGAGTCGACGTTTGCCCCTCGGAATGTGTGCACGTCGAGGATGTTGGATGCGTGCCTCGCATCGATTATCACATGGTCGATTTGGTTGGCGGTTCGACCGTCTGGAGAGCGCCAGGTTGCTGTGTGGATCCTTAGCCTTGGAAACCTAGTGCTACTTATCACCGTATTACGAGCTGCTGCAAAATCTATTAGTCGGTAGCCGTTGTCTGTTGTCGTTTCGTGGATTCTGTGCTTACCAACTAACCCGCCAAAGATGTTTTCCTTTCCGATTTTAGCATTGAAGTCCCCGAGTACAACTTTTACATCGTACTCCGGACAGGCTCCGTAGGCTCCATCCAGGAGGTCATAAAACTCCTCCTTGATGGGATCTTCAGCCTCGTCGGTAGGGGCGTGTGCACATATTAGGCTTATGTTTTGGAAAGTAGCTTTGATGCGGATCACAGAAAGGCGATCACTTATCGGCTTGAAGTCAATAACTTTTGTCCTAAGCCGATTTCCCACGACGAATCCGCATCCTAATACATGCAGTCTTTTGTTGCAGCTGTAATAAATGTCGCAATCTTTTCTTTTCATCATGCCTGATCCTATCCATCGTATCTCCTGGATCGCGGTGATGTCTGCCTTGTACCGCGTGAGGACAGACTCAAGTTTTTGAGTGGCACCTGGGGTGTAGAGTGTTCTTACATTCCAGGTGCATACTCTCATATCGTAGTCCATTGACGTTCCGGGTCTGGTTGCCATTTGAGGAGTTTCGTTATCCGAGGCTGGTTGCGTCTCTCTCATAACTAGTCTTTTTTTCCATGGTCGGGAAGTTACCCCGACGGCACAACCCCCAACCTGGAGGGCCAGGCCCTGTTTTGACCCTAGGACAGCGGGCCGGACATTCCGATGTCAGTAACCCAATTTTGGGATATGAACGCTGCCGTTGACCCATTTAGGGTTCATCCGCCACCAACTCTTTTCCAACACCCTGGCTCAGTATTGGAGATCCCTATAGACCTGTTATCCAAATAAGTCGAAGCAGCTCATATAGGGATTACACTTTAGTTCGACCTGACTGGAACTGTAGACGCCACCGTTGATTCCATCTAGGGAATTCATCCGCTGCCGCCTGAAACAAGAGGAAATGTCTTAGTGCGTAGACACTCCTTCCCCCTCTCTCGTTCGCTGCCACCAACGATCTTCCACAGGGGTTGGTTACCCCATCTCAGGTCGAGGTACTAGGCACCCACCAGTCACCAACGTGGAGGTGAGAGTAGGAGTTGATAGTGAGAGGCTAGAGTGGGAACGCTTGTGTTCTCATGTAATCGCATCACTACCCTTAAACCAGAAAAAGATCTAAAGAACTAAAAAAGGTTACGCACTATCATCTAAGTTCTTTTACATAATTCAATTGTACGATACTCACAAGCTGTTGGCAGTGGTGCAATTTTTTCAAAGTCCTTTCATTTTTACATACTGCCACTGTCATATGTAATGATATTGACTTTATCGAGAGAACGACGCGAGCTGTCAGTGGCGCTTTTGCAAATAATATAATGGAGGCGGTAATGATGGGTCTGGATGAGGTATATATGCTGTTAACGAGAAAGGACTCTCAACATTGGCGTATCGGTCAAAACGTTACAATGTACAGTTATAACTTTAAAGTAGTTCGGGGCTTTGCCTACCCAGGCTTTACAATTACCTCGCAAATTAGCATCGGCGTAGAATAAGAAAGACATTTAGCCAATCGCTGTTTTTTCGGGCTAATAACACATCTAAGAAGTAAATCCCTCTCTGATAGAATGAGTGAGATATTTTTTTTGGGTGATATATCGGTGCAGTTTATGTGGCGACGCTTACCTGATCGAACTGCTTAAAATAATACATTTTCGTTTTCCGTTCTAATAGTATGTACCCTCACAAGAAGGTACATTCACTTTACCATTACATTTGTTATGCCAAGAAGGAGTCACTGCTTCCGGTTGTCGAGCCCAAGCGCTCTGGCATCCGCGTTGGGTTGGTCTTTGAAACGGAAGTTCGGTCTTCCTTGTCTTCTCGAACCTGGGGCTGGGATTCGAAGACCCTCTTAGCTGGAGCATTATTGTCCATTCGCTCGATCTGGCCGAGCCAATGTAGTCGTTTTGGCTTTTTGGACAACATCCACATCTTGGTACAACTCATAGAGTACGCGGTTGTATCTTCTCCTCCATTCGCCCTCCTCGCACACAGGACCAAAAATCCGCCAAATTATTTTTCTTTCGAAGGAGCCCAGTATTGGCTCTCCCTTCTTGCTTATCGTCCAGCACTCGGAGCCATAAAGCAGAACTGGCAGGATAAGGGTTTTGTAGAGCACACGTTTCGTCCTCCGAGTCAGGAGTTTTCAACCCAGTTGTTTTGCCAAACAAGTAGCAACGGTTTCCTAGGGTAAAGATCATTGCCGGATCTCCACTAGGATGACATTCATGGGGTTCCTGTTTACTCCGAGGTAGGTGAAGTTCTTAACTACCTCGAAATTGTTGCTATCAATAGTGACGTTTTGTCCTAGGCGGTGGACAGATGCTTGTTTGTTTTTTGATGATAGCATGTACTAAGTCGCTTCTATTACGGCACGCTGGGAGCAACCGATGATGTCAATATCGTCCGTCGTCAGGTTGGTATTGAAAATGGGCTATATATTTTAAGTAGTTCTGATACATGTTACATGCCTAACACTTTGCATGACTTTTATGCCTTAGAGGGTATAAAATAAAAGCATTGGTCTGGCCGATAACTTGTTTCGTATGTATCCAATATAATTGCGTTATTTTAAAATAATAATTTTGATATTTTTTTCTGCATGTTGTCAATGGCAAAATGCGCTTAACATAGCTTTTCGGTATCATGTCCTGCACCCGAAGGGGTCATACATTTTTCATCAGTCCTGTTTTGCGCAATCTGTTAATCTAAGCGAGAGAAATCGCATGTGCGCCTAACCTTAGGCGATGGAAATGGTGTGATGGTTTTTGTTTGGCAGTACAATGAACCCAAGAATACGAGGTTTGAAGTATTTCAGTGGCAGCACAATCATTTCCATGACGTCAGACACTTTCTGTGACACCACATTCAATTGGAATTATCACCTGTCATGACCGGTTTTACTTATTTACTTAAAAAAAGTGCTAACTCCATACGGTAAGTGCAGATTGTAACGTCCATACGATACATTCAATCTGTAGTGGATGACAAGATGTAATGTGAATAGATAGATAGATAATTTTTATTTCGTATACAAATTTACAATAGGTTTCATTACCACACATTTTACAATACAGAGATATGATAAATTATATCTTTCTTCTGAAACATTATATATTAGGCTAATTTTAAGAATTGCATTGAACAAAAAATATTAATTAATTATGAAGGAAAATACGAAAAAACCTTAAATTGAAATAGATAAAAAAAAAAAAAAAATAATAATAATAATAATAATAATAATAATACATATGTAATACACATATGAATAATAAAAAATAATTACTAGACAGTAAAGAAGAAAAATACAAATAATAATTGGACAATGAAATCACGTCAATAGGTCAAGTAAATAAATAAATAAATGAATAAATAATTAATTAAATGAATAAATAATTAATTAAATAAATAAATAAATAAATAAATAAACAAACGATAAATAATAATAAATAAATAAACAATAAGTAACAAAAATAAATACAAAAAATGTGAAAATTTTGGTGTTATGGCTTATTAATTTGCGATTAAATGTGTGGATGAAATTGGAATAGATTATTAAAAATATAAAATAATATTTGAAAATAAGTAGGAATACCTATATGGGTATATATTAATAATGTTATAACATATATACAAAATTTTGCAAATTATCAATAAGAAAAAAAAAGCAAAGTAATGTTAATTTATGTCAGTCAATAAAGCAAAGAATTTGTCTACAATGAGACATCATATGCCGGAAAGAATATTATCTTCCCATAATTGAATTCCATCTTCTTATCCATGTTTGTTTTTTGATTTAGTGACAAAACGCTAAACACGCTAAACAAGATGACTTAGATTTAAACACTTCATGTGCTGTGCACGTTCCACGCAAATTGTTCATCTGCGTTATCCACTTTTTAGGCCATAAACTCTAAGCACATAAATGGGCCCTGTTCACAAGTGCAAAGCATGTTTGATAAATAAATCAGGTACTTAGATCTTTCTTAAGAATAGATTACGATAAATATTAAGAATCCCAATTTTTGTACGAAAAACGAAAACTTCACTTTCATTTTAGTCATTAAAATTGTTTTGTTTTTGTTAATTGTCATTCAACTCTTCTCTTATCATTCAGTTTATAAATTTAAGATTACTCGGTTGACTTCTGTCAAATTTTCAATGCCATGGTCTGTGAAAATGTCAACAAACTGAACAAATTTGTCATAAAATTCGTTTTTTTTGTAAGGTCATGCTTACATTTGTATTAATGTAATTTACTCGAGGATGGGCAATGAAATTTGTATAGTGGCTGTATAGATTGATGGCATATTGCTAGTGAATAGATGGCAGCACAAACGACATGTATACGAACATTTATTAAGTCTAAGTTGTCATTTTAGTAACAAATAATATGATACACTACAATTTCAATTGATTACTGGCATCTGTCATTCCATTTCAAGTACCTTTTGATCATAATGAGGCCATGTGATCTGCGTATTTACCTGCAAGCTAAAATAGAATTTGGTGATGAGCTTATAAGCTAGTGTCACAGTTAAGTGTCAACGTCAACCCACTTAATTTCGTCAAACACTTAAAATGAGCTGCGCCCTACGAGTCCTATTATGGGCACCACCAAATATTCCAATGTTACAATAGAACGCTGGCTTAAGCTGGATTACTCCCATTTAATCTTATTAGTGTTTTATTTTTTTTTTAAATTGTAATACAAACAATATTAAATCAAAAATAAATTGTTTAATTCTCTTTTCAAGCATTTGGTAAATTCAACTACATTGTCATCCTAATTTCGGGCTTGATCTTATCAAATGTCTTACTGGAAACATTGGGAATAAGTTACGTCTTGCCAGTGTCACAATGCGATCTTCATTTGTCCATCAAAGAACGCGGTGTCCTGAGTGCCATTGGATTTGTGGGGATAATCACTACGTCACATTTGTGGGGTTTCCTAGCGGATACTACGGGGAGAAGGCAAATAATTCTGCCAACATTGCTGATTGGTTTTGGCTTCACAGTCCTGTCAAGTTTCACTAATAACTTTTGGGCATTGGTGGTTCTTAGGTACCTTAATGGATTTTGGTAAGGACACATTGTTAATCACATTTTGAGTTCAAATTTACTGAAATTTAATTTCTTAGCATATCTGGTGGTTCGGCGACAATTTACGCCTACCTGGGTGAGTTCCACACCGAGAAGACCCGTTCTAGAGCGATCATGGGCGCTGCTTTTATTTTTGGAGTTGGGGCAATGTTAATGCCTGCCATTGCATGGCTTGTCATCAATCAGGAGTGGCGTCTGGATATTCCATTCCTAGCGATCACCTACAAGCCATGGAGGCTGTTTATGGTGGTCTGTGGGATTCCAGGGTTCATTTGCGGTTTGTGCCTGTTTAAGATACCAGAGAGTCCAAAGTTCCTACTTTCTCAGGGGAAGGAAGAGATGACTGTGGAGATTTTGAGAACTATGTTTAGGTGGAATACGGGAAAGGCCAAGGAAGAGTATCCTGTAAGGCGCAAATGGACCATTCAATTGAAAATAGGGTCTGACTTTATCTTTTTTCCAGATCTCCCATGTGTTGGAGGACATTGATTCATCCATGAGACCCAAGATGGTAGTGACTACGGCAAACCCAGCTATAGCTCTCTTCAAATCAATGTGGGTGCAAACTCAACCGCTCTTCAATCGGGAATACATGCGTACAACGGTCTTGATTTGTACGATCCAGTTTTGGATTTTCGTAACCTCAAATGGAATGTATATGTGGTTCCCACACATTCTCAACAGCGTTGCAGAGTTTATCAATGAAAATTCTGGCAATAAGACATACATCTGCGATGTGGTATATGCGAAGCAGGCCTTGCTCTTTGAACAGGATCATAACGGTGGTGAGGAGATTTGTAATGAGAAACTGGAAATATCCACGTATCAACATTCGCTGGTGTTAGAGTTGCTCTACGCAGTAGGTTTCGCTCTGATTGGATGGATCATTAACAATGTGGGGAAGACCCTGATTTTGTGTAAGCCTCAGTTACAATTTTTGATATTCCACTTCTGACATTCATCTATTTTGCAGTTGTTATCCTGGCTGTCTGTGGGATCTGTGGTATTGTCACCATATACGTGAACCTACCCATGGTGGCCATATATCTCTACCTGATCCTGCTCCTCTGCGGCCTTGGAATAAACGTCCTGAGTGCAGCTACCGTTGATCTATACCCAACTAGACTGAGGTGAGTTACAATTCATCGGCCCAAACAAATTCGCACTAATTGATAGTTTTATTCGACAGAGCCATGGCGGTATGCATCTCTCTGATGATGGGGCGCTTGGGCAGTGTGGTCGGGGCTAACATTATAGGCATGCTGATCAGCAATCACTGTGAAAGTGCATTTCTAGCAACAGGGATCTCTTTGATTCTTGCTGGCGGCCTAGGATTTCTAATCCCGAAGCCAGTTAAGGGTGGATCCGAGTCGCCCCGCCGCATTAGTCTTATCTCAATGACGGGGAACTGATGAGACCGTTTTTATTTCATTTCTTTTTTTGTGTTTTAAAGTCTGATATCTTACCTGAGAATTTAATTTAATTAGTATGTGTTTCCTTTGTCAACTGATAAAATGTTTTCATTTTATATGTTATTTACTCATAAGTTGTAGTCAGTAGTTAAGTTACATTATAAATACTTAAGTAAATAGTTTTGTTGTACTGTACTGGCATTACATTTTATTTCACACAACAATAATAATATTCATTTGCAATAAAACAGTCTGAGTATGTTTTTTTTTTTTTGTAAAAAGAGTTGTTTAATGGCGTTAATTAAACAGTTTGTCTTATTAATTAATTAAACCTGTCGCCAGACAGAGGCACATTAATACTTACTTACTTAAGGTGGCGCTACAGTCCGGGGTGGACCTGGGCCTCAACCAACAAGCGTCTCCAGCCAGCACGATCTTTGGCCAGCTGTCTCCAGTTTCGCACGCTAAGTTGGTTAAGGTCCCCTTCCACTTGCGTGTGCCAGAGTGCCACCTGAGTTGGGGTCTTCCTCTACTGCGCCGTCCCTCGGGTGTGGATTCGAAGATCTTCCGGGCCGGAGCATTCACGTCCTTTCGCTCTACATGACCCAGCCACCGCAGTCGTTGGACCTTCACTCTTCTGGCTAGGTCGATGTCGCTGTACAGCCCGTATAGTTCGTCGTTGCATCTCCTCCTCTATTCACCGTCTATGTAGACGGGACCAAAAATAACTGGAAGAATTTTTCTCTCGAAACATCCAAGAGTGACCTCATCCGCTTAGATAGAGTCCATGCCTCATTGCCTTCTGCACCATAAAGTAGGACTGGGATGATTAAGGTCTTATAAAGGGTCACTTTAGTTGTTCGAGAGAGGGCTTTGCTACTCAATTGCTTTCTTAGCTTAAAGAAACATCTGCTTACATGTATTCCGCTACTTTCGGACTTATTATTATAACGCTCGGATTCACTCCCAGTCTCAGAACACCTTCGTACATAATGTTCCATTGGAGAAGGTCTATAGATTATTTTACCAAACGGTAAAAGCTATAGGAAGTTGATATTTTTAAACAATTGAGAATTGAGCACTTAGAAGCGATTTGGGGAATTCCAGTTTTAAACGGGGCAAAGGGGATGAAAGTTGTATCGGTTATTCAGTTCGCTGTGTTTCGATATTGGCAAGCCAACGTTCGGGCAGGACAACATCTGCGGTACTCCAAAGACAAACGAAACCGAGATCAAGTTCGAAAACAAGATTTATTTTTTTGTTAAGTTCATATTAATTTGAGTGATTGATGAGATAAAACTACGAGCTTCATAATATTTATGTAATGTGAGTATGTGGCTTATTAATATTTATATATTCGAGGAAGGATAACCAGCAAGCAAAATGACCCCAAACAATTTGTAGAGAATTCTATTCCACTCATAGAAATATATAATTTTCCAAAAAGAAATGTACCAAATTGAATTTGGTCTACCGGCTTTCATATATCTATCCCAAATGTCAAACACGTTATTTCATGACACCTGCGTCAAAGAGTACGAAATTTCTCAGAAAGCGAACATAAATTAATTTAATTGTATGCATAGTTGAAAATGTTTACTTCAGTCACGTTTAAGTGTAAATTGAGTGCTCTGCTCATAAACTGGTCATTATACAGCTTTAAGTTCGAAATCAATCAACAGACTAGTAAACCTTGAACAAGAAATTGCGAACATTTCACATTTGTATTGTTTGTCGTAGCTTAATTCTGAGATTTATCGGAAGCTGAACTGTTTAAATTTTTTTCCCCATTGTTGACACACATGCATTTGCATGTACTATATCAAATTCAATTCTCTCGAATTAAATGTGAGTTTGTGCGCAACAAATATATGCAAATACCGCTGAACTGGTCAATTCCATTTTAAACTATCTGCAACTCTTTCTAATAGCAGAAGTATTCAAGACTCAAGAGATCTAATAATCTCTTTTAAAAATACACCAATTGAAATGTTCTCACTGTATAAGTGGATGTTTTTTCTGCTTTTGTTGCAAACATCTTGAGATTGAAATACAGACGCAGTAGACAGACAGGCAAGAGACAGAGCTCATTGTTAGTAGTGTAATAATAATGTTATCAACAAGTTGGCATGATTTAAACGAATTAACAAAATATATTTTTAATCATTTAAAATACTATTTTCAACGACAAGAATTCTAGACAAGGATATTCATAAACTATAATTGTTTTCTTATTTTTATTTTTTTTTTCTCAGAATGTAGACAACTCTTGACGAGCTAAAAATAATAAACTTGACACCTGTGTCGCATAATATAGTATGAAATATATAATGTAGATTGGACCAAATAAATATAAATCAAGGGTGCCCCCTGGCCACCGTTTTGATGATGCAGAGAATAGACTTGTGCGTTTGTTTTGAAAAAATACGCTTTGAAGAAATCCGTTCGATAGCTATTGTCTGGTATTTGTGATCTCTGTCGCATATGGTATTTCAACTCAAGTGGCGTTTCTGGGAATATTTAGAAACGACACGAACGACATTCCAACAAATTATATTTAACTAGCTTGAAACAAATTTCCTTTTATGCCCAAAGTGAACAGTAATTTAGGGAAAGTTGATCTCCAAAGGTGTAAAAGGGGGGTCAAATTTTGTACGGAAAAAATTCTTAATTTTCATCAGAGCGATTTCAAACTGGGTTTGTGTATAAGAAATAAAAAAATCTGCTTCTCTGATGTTGGAGATTTTACTTTGGGCCCAATTTATTAGCGACGGGCAAAGGAGGACTCATTTTGTATAAGGAGCATATTTTTTCATCCTATCCAAAGCATAGCAAAGCACACTATGTCCGTCTGTGAAGCTGCAGATAAATGCTTGTTCCCTATGAAGTTACAAGGTTTTACGTTTCTTAATCTATTATTCTACTATGTGTTTAGTGATCCAAAACTTTGCAAACATGCATAAACATAGTAACAATACCTGGTTTAATCATACAAATTCGGCAAATTTTTACTTTTACTCCTTCAACATTATAAAAATCTTAAAATTGCTTTTAGGCAATACTCCCCCGAGTATTATAACATATCACTCAGCTTTCTACTCCACCAAGAAGCTGAGCTATATTAAATCCTATTCCGATTTTATTTGTACAAACATTTCTTTATTTAGGGGTTACTGGCGCGGTACCTACCAATATAGTTTTATATGTAAATTTTCGACTTCGTAAAAGAGTCTGGACCAGTCCTGCCAGTGTTTTGTCATAAGAATTCCCACGCCAGTGCACCAACAAGGCAACAAATCCCTTTTTTACCTCGCCTGGTTTGAAAATGTACCTTAGATTTTCCCACACATATTTTACAAAAAGAAAACAGAAAATTAACGAAACAAAAAAACAGTCTCAATAACTATAGGGAAGAACACTATAGTGTATTCCAGGCAGCTCCACTCCATTCAAGAATGCGACAATCACATCCAAAAAAATTGGCATCAAAAGCTGCTATAAAGGTCCTTAGCTCACCTATCATTGACTACAAAGCAGTATTACATTGTTACAGTACTACAGGGTGTTACCCTTCAAAGTAACACCCTGTCAATGATTGGCCTTGGGAACAGAAACAAATTTATGGTGAGTTTCAGGCCATGAGAGCTTTTAAGGAAACGAAAAAGTCGGAGAATTGGCCAAAATACTCTAAGAAACCCCTCTCAAGGAACCTTTTTCCCATACCACTAAATCGGCTATAAACTTAGCTATCTGTTACCTGTATGTATCTAATGGACGTCAACAGAGAGTGCACAAAGAGAGCTTGTACACGGCATGTACCCATTGGGACCATTCGCTGACGTCAAAATTACGTCAGAGCCACATATATATGTGGCGTGCTACATACCGTGTACTAGCACCTTAAGACAGGCCAAACGAGCTATGCAGCCATTCAATCACAATATCAATAGCAGGCATGATATTCTGAAACTTATAGTAGTATTCCTCACAGGACTTCATGGGCTACGAAACTAGCTAAGGAAAATGAATCTATTCAACTTAGCGGAGTGCAGGCTATGCACTGAAGAAAATGAAACAAAATTATGCGAATGTCCAGCTCTATGTCGAATCACAATATCAATAGCAGGCATGATATTCTGAAACTTATAGTAGTATTCCTCACAGGACTTCATGGGCTACGAAACTAGCTAAGGAAAATGAATCTATTCAACTTAGCGGAGTGCAGGCTATGCACTGAAGAAAATGAAACAAAATTATGCGAATGTCCAGCTCTATGTCGAACTAGAAGTAAGATTTTCTCCAGGGACCAACTAAACCCTAAAGAGGTGAAAAAATCCTCTGCAGCAGTATCATAAGCTTTATAAAAAAAAGTGGAAAAGCTGCTAGCCTAAACCCCCTTTCTAACGTATGGTACAATTACAATAGATCTTAATAAGGTTGACGCGGCGCTTTTATCGCCTAGGTCAGTCAGTTGTTAAGTATAAAATAAATGGGTTCGTTCAATCAAATGTATAGCGTAGCTAAAAAAATATTTTCCTGAAGTTGAACAAGAAAATTAAAGTAAACTAAATATTAAAGTGAAGTCAATAAATTGGCCAATGGCCGCGTTCAATATGCTTTTGCCTATCTATTCAACAGCCTCTGATTGGTCGATTTACCTACAAATCTAGGCAAGTTTCGTGTGTTAGTTAGAACGTCTGCCTAAGTTCTATGATAAACTTTCACCTGAATATTTAGATGCCTAAGCACATTGAACGCGGCCAATGCAAGGGTTGTAGCCTTCCAGACAAAGTTTTTGTTGTTGTGATGCATTTCTTTACCAAATTTCATTTGGCTATAGGATAAGTAAATGATAGAACTGCCTTTCTGGAAAAATATGTCCAGAGTACTATAGGACAACTTACAACAATTGAAATGTAAAAATCTCTTAGCGCCGTTGAAGATATGTTCAACTTGAGAAAAGTATATTAAAAGGAAAAAAAACATACACTTTGGCGGACGGCTTGATTAAGCAGGCCCTCTTCTTAAGGTATATTCGATACGTTACCGATAGATTCTTACGCATTACAACATTTTAGAGACTTGATATTTTCAGTTGACGTTAGGTACAAAAAATGTTGTTATAAGTTTAAAGTACATCCATCTCGATGACAATATTTATCAAGAAGGGATGAATAAAACAACAAAATCTACCCAATTGTTTTCAAATGAGAAAAAAACACATTCGTCCTCTAAAAACTATAAGAAACTAATACACAACGCATACTCATGTGTCGTAGTCGTGCCAATTGATATCACGCAATTATTCTTCAATAAAGTGTATATAGGAACAAACCCCGAATGGTACAACCGCCCAATAAAACGAAATTAATTGACGCTTTGTGAAAAGAAAAACATAAATAAAATACACCCCTTATCAATAAAATAAAAAAAAAAATGCATGCGAAAATAGTTCTGCCCACGATTTATCAAATGCTTTTTTCCGCTCTAGCTATATCTAAGTAATTTGAAACTTTTATAATCTGAATTGGTTTCAATTAGTTCAAATTACCGAAACGCTAATGAGCCATATAAACGAAAAAACATCGATCTCTTTTGCAAAGACAAACCAATCCATTTTGTAGGCAACATAATAAAGAAATATACAATGAATAATGTCCTACAGCTACTTGGAGTTCGAGCTGATGCCATAAATCAAGAAAGTCAAACGAAACTAGTTATAGCCAGTTTTGACCAAACCTAATGCGTACATGTGTCAGAAAAAAACACAAAATTTAGATGATGATGAGCAATGATTATCGCTGGAATTTCTTCTTCTTTATTTACCCTTTTTTATAGGGTAGATTTTTTTTTTAACTTGTATCCGTAAAGTAGTTCAGGCAAACCAAGAGACGAAAAAATCAAACGATTAATTATGCTGAAACGCCGATTAAAAGTTTGAGAGCAATAGCATAGCTGGAAAATGTTTTTCTGCACTTTTGCCAAGGAAGAAGTTAGGATTTTTTCGATTGTCGGCAAAATGTTTACATGCTAATGCTACAGGTTAGGTTAGGTTAGTGGATTGGCAAAACAGGAGAAACCTGTACGTGCCACACTTAGATCAATGTAGATCCGTTGTGATGCCCTAGAGATTTTTGGCTCCCACACTTTGGAAACCGATGAAAAACCCACGGATTGGTAAACCATCCCGAGGTATTTACGAATTTTAGTGGGTCGCTTATGGACCTGTCGGAAAATTGTATTCTATCCTCGAAAAGTAACTACCAAGGATTCTATTTCTTATGTGACTTAGTGCTGACAAAGAAAGTGTGGGGTGTACCCATATCCCATGCACCTCCTGCTCCTCATCACCGCACCCTCTGTCATCTGTGAATTGTAAAATTCTCTCAGTATTCTGTTTGTTTTACATTGGTCACATTTTCCTGGTTATGCCACAGGAATCAAACTTGCTCCATCTTTCATTTGTCGCTATTAGTATTTTGCTCCCAATCATCTGTCTGAGATTACAAGGGGAATCATTACTGTCTGGTGTAGTTCAAGAGAGGACCTCTTTCTTGCCAGTTCACCTCTGTGCCCGGGAACCCAACATATAGTCTTACGTTGTGCTGTGCCCCAAGAACCCGTAGCTATTCGCGACAGCGACTTACGAGCTTCGATTTGACCTCAAAAGCAGAGATCGCTTTTATTGCTGCTTGACTGTCAATGAAAAATGTAATATGAGGTTATATACATGAGGTATTGGGAATACGTTGCTGTGTCAGAAAGTCTGTTTTTTTTTAATACTTCTCTCGGGAAAGACGAACCTATAACGCTATAACAGCGCCCCGAGATGCGTACATAAAAAGTAATTTTGCCGAATCATTCTATCCGCCATCGTGCACAGGAATTGGATATGTTTCCATCCACTTTATGGAAGATTTTCTGGAAAGATCTTGGTTTGCGTGCTTACAAAATCCAAATCGCCACAGGCTCACCTAGCAAGGCGTAGATTCGGTGAATGGGCCCAAAACAAGATTGGCGTTGATCCCAATTTTCATAAGCGAATTTTGTTTAACGATGAAGGATGAAGCTCACTTTTGGTTGAATGCATACGTCAATAAACAAAACTGCCGTATTTGGAGTGAAGATAATCCTCAAGTGTATATTGAGACACCGTTATATCCACAAAAACTGACTGTTTGGTGTGCTTTATGGCTTGGTGGAATAATTGGTCCGTACTTCTTTAAAAACGATGCTGGTTACAGTCAATGGTGACCGCTATAGAGCCATGATTACTGACTTTTTCGTTCATCAATTGAACAACCATGATGTGCAGGAGCTGTGGTTTCAAAAAGACGGCACAACATGTCACAAAGCTAGTGCCATAATTGATTTATTGAAGGAAACGTTTGGTAACCGCATAGTTTCACGTTGCGGACCCGTGAATTGGCCTCCAAGATCGTGCGATTTAACACCATTTGACTATTTTCTGTGTGGATATCTGACTATATGTAGTCTACGCCAATAAGCCCGAAACGATTGACCACTTGAAGGACAACATTCGCCGCGTTATTGCCGATATACGGCTACAAATGTTGGAAAAAGTCATCGAAAATTGGACCTCCAGATTACGACCTCCTACGTCCGAGCCAGCCGTGGCGGTCATATGCCAGAAATCATATCAAAGTTCTATACCTCTAAAAAAAAACACCCTTTACATGCCCATGAGAGATACACATTCTTATACGAAGCCAGCCACCACGCATCATTTTGTTTCCTACTCCGAGTCTGTCGCCTTTTCGTTCCTCTCCATAGTCTCATTCTGCACGAGCTGCCTCATCAGGCACGCTACCGGCTACCCCCTCCGGTAAATCGAATTAAAATCGAAATCACAAATAGAAACTGAGGGTTAAAAAAATGCGCTCATGAATTGACGAATATCTCATTCGCTCACCTTTCACAATTTTCTCTCAAATGAATAATATTTGAAAAAGTATTTTTATTTGTGCGTAGTACTTACGATGTACGCTCCCCACCCTAAAGTATTGCTACAGTTGAAAACAGAATTTTTTTTTGAATAATATGTTCGCATTTGATCAATTAACATCTATTTTGGGATCGCTGTATGTAGCTATAAACTTCTGGCTAGAGCTGAGTGAAAGCTCAAAATGCTCGGGGGAGTGTTGCCTTAAAACTGTCTCAAGCATTTCTCTATTGATTGATCTCACAAGCAAGTTAAGCAGGGTATCTAAAATTGTAGAAATATTTTGCAAGAAATAGTGACAATATAAATTTCCAAATTAAATGAATTCCCTTGTTTGATAGGGTATTGTGCGATGCAATTCAAATAAATTGTACATTCCGTATGTTATCCTAATAGGAACTAATTTTGCTTCGAAAATGCTCATGCTACGTATTTGTCCAACCTAAATAGATAAAACGTGCGTTTGATTAAATAATTAAACAAAAGCGTACATGAGTAACTTGTGACTTTTTTTGCCTAAATTCTATTCCACCAATGATTCACTCACTGCAGTGACGTTATCAAGTTCCTTTTCCGAAAATTAAACAATTTCCCTTGTCGCCAATAAGACGCCATTCCATCCATCTACTAGCACTAGGTACTAGGTATATGTATTTAAAAAATAAACGATGGCTCGCTAGTCGCCACGGGTTAGCTAGCTGGATTTATTTTAGCACACGGATTCAAAAAAAAAAAAAAAAAAAAACCAACAGCATTTTTTATTTTCTTTGACTGTCATCCAAAAATTTAATCGCGATAAGCTTTCCACTTTCTTATTATTCGCAAAAATTATCTCATATTGAGTTGCTCATAGTTTTCCTGAGCGCGGTGGAACTATTTTTGGTTTGGTCAAGGACACAAATACGTACCAACTGACATCACTCGAAAACACTAACGTCACGTGTTTTTCGAATGTGAAATATTTTCAAATTAATAATGAGTGCACGCAATGACAGGGTGCGCCTTGAGAGGGTCGTGTTTGTTATTAGTAATACCCATGATGGAATAAGTATAAGGTGGTCTCGTCGGCTGCCGACTCGTTCGTTTTTTGGTCCCTTAACGCTTCGTTAACGTACACTTACTACGCTGAATAAAGAGAAAAACGTGTCGTTAAGGGACTACTTTTTGCCGACGAGACCACCTTATACTTATTCCATCATGAGTAATACCATAATTCTTCCTATATTATACATATTTCGAAGAGAGCGTGGTATTTTCGTTGAATTTTCTTCACATAAGTTGGCATTTCCCCTCGCCAACAGAAATGCCGCGCCGGCAGCTTTCAGTCTGACCTCAAAGTTCTAGTGCGAAGATAGTAAACAACAACAGCGAACATCTGATAAAAAAAATTTTTAGAATGCACGACTAGAAAATCGTATATAGCTACCGGTTAAAACTGAAAAGTTCTACAAATAACTGGATGTCAGTTCATCATTGTGAAGCGCAGAAATAAAGTTAAACAGAATATAAACTTTTATGGTGAAGGACGGCTGAACAATATTATTGCTGTTGGACAAGCTTTGCTAGTGAACATTATTCTACAACATCAGTTTCAGTCCTCTGTGAAATGAACAGTGAAATTAAAAAATTACCGAACGGGATTTTGAATCCTCAATTTAATAGTGAATGACATTTAACTTATCCAACAGACCTGCACTACCATCTCTGGATATTTTTGACATTTGAAATAAAAGTTGACATTTTGTAACAAAAGGAACATGCACACTTTGTTTTCTCGCAGCAACAATCTTAATGTGTATAAGCATTTAAGCGATTGCCGATTGTTCCAATGAGATATAAGCGGTCTTGGGCATTCCCATTAGAAACTATAATTGCTAGCTAATCGCTTAACAATTACGTTTGCAGATAAGAATGAGGAATTAAATTGTATTTTATATATTTGTAAAATACAGGGTGGCCGATGCGATGAATATTGCTAAATTAAGAAAGTAAATCTGTTTTCTATTCATATTACGTACCTAATTATTTTATTTTTAATAAATGTCAAAGATAATTTGTTTTAAAAATTAATGATTTCAAATTGCCTACGGGCTCCGTGACGCTGACGCTTAATTTACTGTTTGAATGGATTGCTTCAAATCATTCGAATTTGTGATTTCTGTTTTGTAGACTTCTTGTTAGTTTAGATTAGATTACGTTGGCGGGCTAGGAGTAATTCGTGCCACACTCAGTACAATACTGACCCATTGTGATGCCCGTCGGGGAAAGAGGTTTTCCGTTGTCCATTACCCAAAGTATTTCTGTAGAATCGTCGAATACCACGTTTCGTTCAGTTTCCAGTTCATTGACTGGCTCATGGCACTAATGGCGACTGATGGTTGTAGTATAAAGATTTTTAGGGTAAGCTGATTGATGATAGCCTGAAGTCCTGTGGTTGCAGTTGTCCTCATTGCAATGGTGATGCCGATGCACGGTGGTCTTTGAACTTTTTTAATAGCCTTTAAGTAGGTGGCTTTATTGGTTGCCGGTCACCATACGAGACTGCCATAGGGTCAATAGGTCTTACTATAGCCCCTACTTCTTGTTTACAATAATACAAAAAATCAGTTGCCCTCAAATCAGGAAACCTTGGCGGCCAACGGAATGTGGAATTCCTGGAAATCAGCTTGTTTGTGAATTTTTGCTGCAGAAATCGGCAGGTAGAAGTGAAATTTTATATTGTATAATATGGGTTCTTTATAATTTTTTGAGTTACAAAAGAAATATTATTTTAGTTTTACAATCCGCACTTAGCTACTTTTATAGTTTTATACCTTCTTCAAAAAGTGACTTGACTTTTATACAACGGACGATCTTATTGGCCGAGATATGCTTGCCCCTCATTGGCTGATTCCTTGGCTGTCAATTCAAAATAGGCACTAGAATGTTTAACTTTCCCTGTAGATGGGCCCATCAGAGGCTCATCTGTGATAATCTCCTAGATTACAATTGTAAAGAAAATTAAAACTGCTAGTTTAATTTACAAACAAAATTTATAATTTTTATTGGCGACCAAATTAAAACCTCGCGCACCTTCTTGTTACAAATGTAATGGCAAAGTGAATATACGACCTTCCTGTGGAGGGAATAAAAACTAGTAGAAACGACAGCACTGAGTAAGAGCTGTCATTTCCGAAGTTTTGCTGAGCTCGCTGAATGTTGCAAAAGGTGTGTCTGCTTCAACAAACCAACGATTGGAAGTCGTTTTCCGGGTGTTTTCATGGAAAACGACTTCTTGCAATCCTGTTGCCGTATTGGAATTGAAGCTGTATACATTTTTCCCTCACACGGAAGTAATAGTGGTACTAACCATTAATCATTTTTTAATTTCGTTACTAACACACCTCACTTAAATCCAGGTCAAGGCAATTAGTTTTTTTTTATTTAGATATACGCAATGTTTACTTAAGAATACGCAAAAATAAATATAAACAATTATCGCTATGATATCAGGTGATCATAATCGTTTTAACTCAGCAATTAGGAGCAGAAAAGTTTTTTGACCTGTTTAGACTCCCTGATCTTCTGATTATGTGCATGTGCCGTGTACAAAAGATTAAGGTCTACAGACCGATAACAATGGAGTATGTACTATGATAAAGGAATTTTGCTTCTCAGTTTTGTATTGTGAATATAACTTCTCTGAACATCTCCAATGGTAATAGCTTTAGAATAGGCATAGGTGGGTTGTAGACAAAGTTGTGTAATTGAATATCTAATTACATTACAGAGCAATTACAGGTAATTGGCATTGTAATTCAATTACCCGTCAATTACAGGGTAATTGTAATTGAAAACTGCAATTACAATTACATGTAATTGGTAATGTAATTGGAATTACACGAAAGTAATTGAAATGTAATTAAATCTGTACTTCAAAAGTAATTTGAATGTAATTGAAACTCTGCAAAGGAGCTTCTTTCTGCGCAATCCACATCCGATTCCGCCGAATAATTTTTCAATTCACTATCACTCATTTTCCAAACAAACAAAAAAAAAAGACACTAGAAACAAAAACAATACTTTTTCGCAGCACTGCACAGAAATCACTTTATTACTTTCAACAACTAGATACCAATGTGAAATGCAAAGGCACTCGTACCAAAACCTTTGATATGGTTTCAGAAATGGAAGTGATCCACTTCATCATGCATTACATGCAATTACATTCCAAATTACAGTAATTTAATTACATTTCCAACACAATGTGTAATTGCAATTACATTACGAATTACATGTAATTGTAATTGCAGTTTTCAATTACAATTACTCCATAATTGCGATGGAATGCAATTGTAATGAATTAGTAATTAGATTACAAATGTAATGATTACGACCCAACTCTGGTTGTAGATGATGTTAATGTATTAGTAGATCTGCTCGTCAAGTAGTTTATATATGAATGTTTGGAGCTGAGCAATGGGAGCAATTTTTAGGTCTTGTCTAACCTGTGCTCTATAGGGAAAGAGTAGTTTTGTTATGTTATTCCTGAGCTATCTGTGAGTCCAAGAAGGTACATGAGTTCCTTTGGGATCAAAAACGAGGATGCAGTTCGTATTCGATTTCCTGTTACCTAGCTGGCTCTCTATCTAGCATTTGCTTAATCTGTTTATCTCTAGATGCGGCCAAACGAGAAATTAGTTCTTCTTTTACTCGAACATATGCATTACCTGCTGGAGGATTGATGATGACGTCTTGTATTTCCGTGGCGGTAGTCTGGTCGAGATTTGCAATGACAATGTTGAATTTTCAGGCATCAGATCGCTAATTCATAAGCGTAAACTGCGCCTCGAGTTATGCAAACCATAGCTTTACATTTTCTCACCAAAATGGTGGTGGTCGCATACGAGCATGGCTAGATTCAACCTCTGCACCTGCCATTACTTGTGCCTCAGTGCTGCCAGATGTTTTTCCCCAGAAATCGTAATAATTAGCTTTCAAAATCGTGGAAATACGATTTTGTTGGAAATAAAAATATATATATATATATAGAAAATATACGTTCAACAGTAGCAGATGACTTCGGAAGTGATAAAACTTCAAAAATGAAATTTTTCATTAACGGAAATGGTAAACTTTCATTACCATGCTTTGTTTGTAAAACGTTTTTCCAAAAAAATGTTACATCTATTGAAGATCGAGGTGCAGAAAAAAGATATTCAAAATTGAGGTTTCTTATCTCACGAAATTCGGCATCGGCGTCTTGAATATCTTTATTTAGAATTAAATTTGGAAAACTTTTGAATAATGGATAAAAATAATCTACTTTTTTTTCAATTATGTTTAGTGGACTTAGAAGGGTTAAACTTTGAAATAAATATATAAATATACGAAATATACAAGCGCTATATAGAAACCCAAGCAAGCCTGTTTGAATGCTTCAACATCGTTCCTGTTTAGATTTAAAGAATCCAATTGGTCTTGAACTTCTACACGGAGATACAATTTGAAACAATATTCGAAGGCAATTTAAATTCATCATTAAGGTACCTATTTTATGTTTACCACCTTTAAAATATCGGGTTTAAGAAAAAAATCTAAAATTGTAAAAACTAATTGCTTCACTTCATAATACATTTTATGTATTTGTGGCTGCTCGTTCACCTTCATATTTTCAGAAGATATTTGGAAAATTGCAAATGAATTTTTGTATTCAATAAATTTGAAAAAAATCTTGGAATTTTATGCTTTTTTAGCTCAAAAATCTTGGAATAAGTTTTAAGCCCTAAAATCGTAAAAATACGATAAATCGTGGAATCTGGCACCGCTGGTGCCTGGCCTGCTGCCAAATTAACTGTTGCTGCAGTTCTTGCAATCGATTCAATTGCGCTTCCATTGAATTGTCTGGGGGTCGAAAAATTGGAGCATTAACCTTAGCTGTAGATGTAGCAGGTGGTTGCTATGGCTGTCGCTGGTTGTCTTCGAGCATTTTATTGATGGAAGAAAAAAATTTTACAATGTATTTAATTCTTTGTAATCCGCGTACGCGTCGGGGTCACCAATTTGGGCGAGTGTAGATGAATAAAAGTTCACATAATTAGTTTTGGAATAAAACGAAACTTTATTTAAAAAAATTAATTTTGCCACCGTAGCGAAACTTTTAATGAAAGAAAATTCTTATCGAATGACAAGTGGATCTCGGTGAGCTGAATAGTGAATGCCAAAACACGAATGCATTGATTGTGGTGATGATCGATGAGAGAAAATATGCAAAATGGTAGGTTGCTTTAGTGTCGCACTCTTTCGGTCGATCCATAAAGTTGGTGTTATTTATTTGGTTTTTAAATTTGAATTTTTAAATAACGGTTGGTTGAATGTAGACTCCACTGCAAAGATATTTCAGCAAGCACATTTGCCCGAACTCTATTTATTACAAGCTGCGATTATCTGACATTCCTCGTGAGTTTTCTTTATAATATAGCCATTCCCCTTTAGGTACAATCCCACAATACTATGTATGTACTTCAACAATTTCCATAAATTGTTAAATTGTTAGTCACCGTGGAGTGCAGTAGTAATAATTTGTATTGTCCAGTGCCATCTTCTTGAATACTTTTAATTTACTTGCATATATTCCCTTCATAACAAATATATCGTGCAAGCTTCAGCTTAATCGGATGGTTAGTTTTTGAGTGTTTATCACGTTTAGCACAGACAATTTTTTTTAAATATTTATGTATTTATTATTAGAAAGTGCAGTAAGGAACCTTTTTCAAACAAAACTTTGAGACCTCTAGTGATAATAAATCAATTTTAAATACAATATTTGTGTGAAAAAGTTTATCAAACTCAAAACTTGTCAATTTCAAAATTAAACTTTTATTAGCTCGCGAAAGTCGGCTTTAAAGAAAATTTAAATCAACAGATACAAAAATGGCGACTGTGCGCTACAAAATCAAAGTTACAAATTCTTAGTTTTATTATACAAAAAGTACAAATGTAAATTAATTCGATACAAAACTACCCCTTCTGTCGCTTTCTTAAACAACTTCTTTCGTTGGGTGAATTCAGATCACAACTCAGCAATATCAGTGTAAGGGGAAAATTATGATGTTGAAATGTTTTTAACAATTTGGATATGCTAACTTTCCATAAACCTGGATGGGCATTATTTCGCACACACTGTTACAATCGCAAACTTCAAATCAGATAAACAGAAAAAAAATGTTACGTATACGCCATGTATGCGCCACGCGAACATAATTTATGCGCTTTCCAAACCTCCACCAATTTAACCAAAAAAAAAAAAAAACAGATATGTCAACAAATCATAATACTCAATTGAACAGCTATTAAAGTTGCTTTTGTCGGCAAATCAACGTGGTAGAGGCTCCACTAAGAACGAACATAATGCTTTGATATGGTATTCGATTCCACGTCCATACAACACAAAGTCCAACTGTCTGGAGCGTGCTCATAGAGTGAATACCCCAACATTGTATCTGCTTGTGCTTGTGCTTACCAACAGCAGCAGCACTCCTACACCTACACCAGACAAAAGCTAAGAAACGCGCTCTTTCGTACATAGCTCAGGCCAAGAGAGGCCATGTTCGTCGTACATAGGAAAGCGCAAAAAAAGCCAACAACAACCAAAACAAGTGTTTACGACAAACGACAATCGAAGTGTATCTGTATATATTTTAAAAGCATGCTTTCTCGTCCCCTTTTAAGAGTACATAAGAGAAGTCCCAAGTTCGTTCGTATTATGTTCGTTAAGTGTTTTGCGTTTATTAGGCGCCAATATACAGCTCATCGAGAAGCGGACCTTCATTCAGTCAGAATAAACATTTCGCAAAGAATTATCCAATATCCGCAGACGTGCGCTCTGCACAGCACGTATTTCACATTTTCATTTCATTGTTGTCGGTGTCTGTCACTGTATCGCAAGTTTATTATCGGTTCTCGGTGCTCCTCTAAAGAGACGACACGGTGCTGTTTTTTGAGGTTATTTTTAGTTTCCTTAACTAATTTTTTGAATTTTCTTACGATTTCTGTTTTTAAACAAAAATATGTGTTCCTAAAAAAATATTTCACTGCCAAAAAAAATAAAATAAAAATTGTCAACAAAAAATAAAATATATTTAAGTGAATAAGTGTTCAATTTTACAAAAGGATATACTTATACCTACCATAAAAAATGGCTGCAGAGGATCAGGACCTTCTGGATGATACTGTTAAAGTTAAATGTAAGTTTTGGATTTTTATTTGTTTTTCAAATATTAGAATAGCATTACAAACAGTTGAAATGTTCCCGACATTTCTATCAACAAAAGTCCTTTTTTGTGTTCTGTCTCTGTGTGTTGTTGTTGCTCTCGTGCTGCATGAAATTCAAAATCTCTTTGATAAAACTCTCTTCCTTATAAAATACCCTACACCTCCACACAGAATTTGTCTGTGTTCTTATTCTATTTAGAATTCGTGTACAGTTTGTTCCAAAATCTTCTCCATTCGAATGCAAAAGTGTGATAGTCACGTGTTTCTCTTTGCCATTTTGCCTAAAGACATGCAACCGGATATGAATTTTCTGTGATCAATCTTCACAAACAAATACGCCACCTGTAGATGTAATCTGTAAATTATCAATAATTGTATTAATTCGATGGAAATTAATTACAAAAAATGATTAATGTCCGCATCCATTAAAAATCACTCATGGCGAACATTCCATGCGTTAAACTCACCAATTACCTAATCAAAAGTGAAATAGTACGGATATACGCAAACACTATACGCCTTTCGATTATGGGGTTGGTCATAACTGGAAATATTCAGATGATTTTGCCTGCGTATTCTAGATGGCAATAGACTGTCGTCGTCAAAGTGATGTATGGAATTTTGCATTACAAGGCAAAAAACATTATTTTGCTAACAACAAAAGCAAGTGCTGTTAGTTGGTACTGTACTTCCAGCAACACGACATTTTTAAGTATCGATTCAAAACTGAATTGAATTGTTAAGTAGGTTGTCTCAAGCACTCGAATATGGTTGCTAACAACAATAAAAATAACAGCATTGAGTGCGGTAGTTAAAGGCCATTCGATTGAGATATAATTATCGCGATAATTAAAATTCAAAGCGGCCGGCGAAAGTGATTAGGTCGATTGTGAGAAGGAGGACGCTAGGTTAGACAATATCACTGATTTTGGTCAATAAGTATATAGAATAAAGCACTTGGGGTGAATATATCGTAAAATGACTCATCGGATAGGGTATACATAGAAAGAGAGTCTAGTGTTGAGAAATTGATATCGTGCTGTTAATCACTTTAGGATTATGGAAATTATTTGGTTCACCTTCCCCCTGAGTATCGTGTCGTGATGATTTCATCGCATATAAAAACAAGCTTTTTCTATGCAGTTTATTGAGATAAGTCCCGATAGTCTGACTCGGAAGCAAAAAACACGAATATCACTGTCTGCTTCGGTTTGTTAGACGTAATAGCTTGGCACCAAATTTAGCATTTTTACAATCCTATGTCTATGTTATGTACATATATAGGGATGACTTTAAGATGTTTTTTTTTAACTGTTTTTTATAGTCGAAAATTTAAATGTGAGATTTCCTTCATGACTTTGTTGTAGATTGTTTTTAGTCAGATTTTTGATTAGAACCTAAATAGAATCGCAATATGTGCGTCGGTCGTAGCGCCCTTGGGTATCTACATGCCAAAATAATCGAAAAAAATGTGTACACGAACTTGTGTATAATAATATTTGTTTCTGTTTTTAATGATCGAGTGCAAGGTTAGTTGTAGGGAAAAAATGGCCTTACTATAGGCTTGCCATAAAGAGTTACCCTCTTGACGCTACCTTCTAATCGGGTTGGTGATGAAATCTCCTTTTCCTAAATCCTCTTTGCTGAAATCCCTTACACCGAAAGACCCTAAGAAAAAATTCCCATGGACAAAATCCCCCATTTTTACATTTGGTGTTATTAATTCTGTCACCGCGACACCTAAGAAAGGTGTTAATACGCAACCCCCCTGCTTGCGTTCACTGTAGGATTTGGAGTAGGTGAAAGGTATATATCATACACCTATGCAAAGTTTAGTTTGCTTGTGGGAGAATTTGGCATAGGGGATTTCGTCCCGGTATATTTTGGAAAAAGAGAAGAAAAAAGATAGATTATATCCAATGAAGGATTTTGGAAAAGGGGATAACGTAGGGATACCCTACTAATCTACTATTTCGAACTGACCGGTATGTTTAGGATTTCTTTACAATTTTGTCAGTGAGTATTTCGAATTTTCTATACTAGTGGTCATTTAATTAAATTTGATGCTTAAATGTGGAGCAGGAAATGAGGAAAATAATTCCTAACGACATTTAGGATAAGTCTGTGAAAAAGGAAGAATTCATGTTGTAGATATTACTGATAGAAGATATTTCTCATGTAGTAGACAATTCCAAGGAAACAAGATCAACAAAGGATCAATCAGGATCTAATTCCAGAATGAACTAAGTCCCAATATGAGAATTGGGTATATGCAAAGTTTCGCATGGATTTAAAGAAATTTTACATAATATCGAACCCCGCACCTACTCCAAATCCACCAGTAACCCCAAGCAGGGGGATTTCAGGGAACCTGGACAGTATTTGGTGTATACGGTATACAAACAAAAAAAACATGCCAAGATAAATTAAAAGCTTAAAATAAAAACTAATAATTAACAAGAACGAGTACCTAGCTGCAATGTTAAATAAGGGTTTTTCAACTGGGGCAGGTCGATAATGATAGCCTGTGGCGGCCATATTGTTTTGATGGCGTCTGTTTAATCCTGTGTTTATAATAAATCAGTCACTGTTGCCAAAATTACCATGGCACGTTACACGATTGAGCAACACGTCCAAATGATAAGACCTTATTACCAAAATGTGTGTTCGTCTGTACGACAGACACGGTGGCGCTTCAAAGTCGACTTTCCAATGTCGGTGGCCAAATTCGAGACAATTGGTTCCCGTATACGTGAAAGGAGCAACAGATCGACCGAGAATATTGTCGCAGTCTGTGAAACTGTTCAGGAAACCCCAAGGCAGTCAATTCCTCGCCGTGCACAATAAGTCGGCCTTTCGCAGATTTCAGGACTTGTAGAAATTGGGCCTATACGCCCAATTTCGTACAAGATCCAACTGATCCAGAAGCTCAAGGTTAATGACCATAGTCAACGTCGTTTGTTCAGTGACTGGGCTTCGGAACGTTTGGAATAGGACCCCAATTTTGAGCGAAAAATCGTCTTTAGTGATGAGGCTAAAGCCGGGAACTCCTGCAACAATTGACTGGTTATGTCAATTATCTCAGCTTTAAAAAAACATGGGTTTTTGACGTAGTATTACTCACTTAAACCATGACCGCTGCAAGAATTTTGTTTATAGCATCAGCCTTACACCATACTTCAATTTATCTACTTTTTTTTTGGTTATATTTCGGTCCCAACATTTGCTGTGGACTCTTGATGTATGAACGATTTTCATAGGTCCTGAGTTTCACTGGAGATACCCGCGCCTGTACCGATGTACTGTACACATCATAGATCTATCTCATCTTCTTCTGTAACTACTTTGTTCTTCCAGTAGCTTCTGTTGCAAATTCTAGTACATAGTGAATTTAATTTCAAAAGCATAAGTGCGGGTAGGTAGTGTGTGGTAATGTTTTCTTCACTCTGTCCCATGCGCATTGTGCCTCAATTGAGGCGTGACCACACGTTTTGAATGACCATAATTCAGACTCTCTAAGCTCGAATCCCAGGGGGGTGAGGTTTAGCATTGCCTCGATTCCTTATGTCGGGTCCAATCATCTCATCGTAGGTCTGTCTACCTATTGAATCCTTTTGCCTGTATTTAATGGCACATCTTGACAAACAAAAATTGTATGGGTAACGCTAAGCTTCGCTCTCTGTATATTTAACAAAATAAACTGGCGATGTTATTTAGATGGCCAATGCTCGTATTTGTACCGTACCGAATTTGTTGTCTTTTATTTTCACTGAATATCAATTTTTTTTTTGTTTAACCGTTTCGCCATCATAATAGATTTGTTAAGCACGATTTTATCCCCCATTGTTTGCTAACACAGGTTTCGTTGCCGTTGAAGCACATAACTCTAAACCTCAGACAGATGAGAAAGTGGTAATAAATTTGCATGCATTACTTACCTACTGTCTCGAAAAAACTAAGAATTAATTAGCTCAAATTGAAATGTTTGCACGATCACAATACTTTTTTTGTATGCATATCTGTAAGGCGTTGGTGTGGCTTCGAATTTGAAATTTTTCCAACAGCCTAGGCGTATGCAATTGTTTCACACCTTTAAACTTCATGAGAAACAGTTCCGGAATCAGGGCTCTCTGTTGACTCCGAGGTTGTCTCGAAAGCTCATTCAATGTAGATAAACGGAGGTGCATGGACTTATATCTAAGTAGTGTGCTTACGTACTACCGCACTGCTTATCTATAAAGGTAGTACCAGTAGTCGCTATAGAGTTGATGTAATAACTCCAAAAGTCCAAATGCCACATTCTGTACTATCGTGGTTATGAGGGCTCTGTTGTGTGGTGTCTCTATTTTTTTAATTTGCAACACGAGCAAGATCATAATCTGCTGGCTGGATTTTTCTTTTTGCTGATTGTAAAATTGTTTCTATGCCAAAAAAAAAATGCGTCATTTTCACTCGTCTTATCATTGATTACTCCATTTGGCATTTGCGTGTGTAGGTATAACTGGAATGTTGGTACAGTAAATGTCGGGGAAACTGCTGCGTCGCTGATAGTAGATACGGAATGGCACACGATATTTTTATTGTTCGGTATTGATTTCTATTTTAAAGTGATTATAAAATTAGAACAAACATACCGTTCTTAAAATATCTAGTTAATTCATTTCATGACGTATTTTTCTGGAGCAACTCACATACATCTAGCTTTCAGTCCTAACCCTTACTTTTAAATTATAATTCGCAAAAACACCTTCACTAAAATAAGTGATTAGGTATAGCCAGATTTCGAAGGTAAGTTATGGAAAAGATTACTTATTTTCCATGGCAAGAGGATTTTGGCAGCGTTAGTCAATAACGCCCAAGGAAATACCGCCCAAATAGATTTGGAAACGCCCATAAAAATGTATAGCGTCCAAAAATAAACAACAAGATGGAAATAAAGCCCAAACATAATTTGCAGTTTAATACGTTTGTTTGTTTAACCGGAAACTTAAGACATATAAGAGACGACCAAGAATCCAACTTTGGACGACATTTTAAGAACTAATCGGTGGCATCAAACGTTGTTTGCGGCCACTTTAGTGCACATTAAATCATTTTCATACCATTTCGCCGCCATTTCATCGCCACACAACTTCCATGCCACGGCCACGCCACTTACTAACCAATTCAGTGCGCGCCTTAGCTTAGATCCATCTTCTTTTTTTTGCTTTTCTTTTCATACTAAATGTACGGTATTGATCAACCCTCAAAGTGTGAATTTTTAAAAATTCTTGAGCACACAACGAACCTTCAAGCAAAATTTGAAGTTTCTGTGGCCAATGATGAGTTGGCCATTTATGCACATACATTTTATTTAAATTATATAGATATATTGACCTTAATCCGAATGTGCAACCAGAGAAATATTGGTATCTCCCCAAGGCGCAAATAATTCCCCCCCTGAATTTAAGATGCACTAGGGCGTATACGCAACATTTTTTTATTTTTTATTTTTATAATAATAGTTGGAATGATTTCTGATGTCATACTTGACTGGATTTCATTATTAAGCCAGTTGCTTTTTTTACAATTTGTACTCCCACAGAACCTTTCATAAGGGCAGAACAACCCGCTTAAAATCACCTAGAAAAGAATGTTAAAAATATATAAAAAATCAATCACAATGGAAATATTTGATGATGAGAAACTACTAGCTTGGCAACTCTTTAGAAAATCCAAGAGCAATGACCTTTACTGGTGTTTGAATTTAAACGAATTCACTGTATATTGCTGTCAATGGCAAGAGAAAGCTTTGCGAATATACAGCTTTTATTCTGTCGTATATGAGATGTATAATGTTCGGCTGTCGGTTGACAGCTTTAATGGAGTGCATTAATATAGTCATCACAACAAAAAAATAACTTAAAATCCGATTGTGGTCTGTGTATTTTTGAATGTAAATATGTACATAATTGGAACTATACCCACGACTACAGTATTTATTACCATTTATTTGAATTATTTATTTATTTATCGTTTATGTGGTTATTAAATGGGATTTTTAGAATGTGGTCTTAGTTTCAGATTTCTTCAAGAAGATACATTTTTTTGTTCTTATTGTGCTGGTATTCTTTTATAGCTCTCAATTTTGTGTAATTTAATTTATATACATTTATGTTCGAATTTTAACGCATTTTTCATTTGGAATTTTAATTGGAATGCTAATTCAGTGGAAATGATATCTTATGACGTGCCTTAATCGGGTATAGGAAGACTGTTGTTGTTTTTAAGTTTAAAGTGGATAATATTTAATTGAATGATTTGTTTAATATAATGATTTGTTTAATCATTGAAACTGTTTCATATACCTACTTTAATTGTGCTATTTTTACCTCAAGCTAGTATTGGTCTTGTTCATATTGACTAAACTTGCTGAATTTATAAAGGGGGTGGTGAACATGAAAAAAATAATAGTCACACTATGACTAGGTATACTGCTCTATCAGAATTGACTGGCTTAATGAGTCTCTGAGGTTTAACATGAGCCCATCAGAAGGATGATGTACACCGGATGAATTCACTGGACTTAATCACCGGTGTCATCTATTGTCACGAAGACAAATATCTTACGTGAGCTACTCTGACATATTTGGAGCTGTTAGGTCAGTGAGGATTTTTCATGGCTACAGTCAGAGGATGAAACAGACATTATGGCGGATGGACATGATATGCGGTCATGCCACCACACAGGAATAGTATGATGCTCGCAAAGATTATTTCTATACGAACTCGTCGACTACACGTCTGGAAACGGACTTTGGCTAATTGGATTTGCGCCGTGGCGTCATATTACTATAACTAGCATTTCAAGCGGGCAATCGAAGTAATAAAGAGTAATGTTAAGAACTGTTACCAAAAAGCAAAGAAGAATGTATCAAGGCAACAAGACCCGAAAAGATGCCTGTAGAGATGAGTGATGGGGGTATGGCAAAATCACCTCTGGAGACTTCTAAACGGCAAAAAATACCGAAATTCTGCTAACGATTCAACCTGGACAATAAAAGGCAATATATCCATCCACCAGACCAACTTCTAAACTATAAACTAATTGGGCCCAATTAGTTCATAACCGACCAAATATTCACACTACGATAGATCATTGGTCCAATAACGAGTACCTACATAAATGCTGTCAAAAATAAGGTATTTTTAGAATGAGGTATTAGTTTCAAATCTCTTCAAGAAGATATTTACATTTTTTGTAGGAATTTTCTTTGGCTCTTAAAAACTCGAAAACTACTGAACAGATTTCGATGAAACTTTTTTTTAAATGTTCCTTAAGACTGTGAGACTGCTATAGGCTGTGTCGTTTATAGCCACGTCCTTAGGAAAAGTTATTAGCCAAAATGTATTTTTTGAAGTGAAGATATATATTACTATTTACTTAAATTAATTAAATAGATTACTTTTGCGATCGGGCGACACGACAAACAAAAACAAAACCACGCTATCATACCTCGCGTTCGAAAAGGGTTGTTTTGTTTTCGCAGTGAGTGCTATGGTCAGTTGTATATGTATGTATGTATATTATGATCGTATGCCCGATGACGGATGAGGATGGGTTGCGTGCTGCAGTATGACATGGGGTATATTAATAATCTTCATAAGAGAAGAGACGTATAATACAAAACAGGTTTCATTTCAGAATTTCATTCCGATATGTGGTATGGTAACAGTGTAGAGATGCGGTAGGTAGTTGTTTGGATTCCGTACGAGGAGGGAAACAAAGGAAAGGGAATGCAGTATTTTAAACAAGTGGCAAGATCATGGAGAGGGAGGGCGATGCAGAGTGTGCACATTTCTCCTAAAAGCGCGAAAACTACTGGACAGATTTCAATGAAACAATCAAAGTGTAATCTTTGTTTGTTTGCTAAAGGCGAGCGGCGCAAGGCGAGCACGGGTCAGCTAGTATTCCCTAAAAATGTATTTCTGCCTTTAAATAGTATCCAAATTTAAAAGACCATTGCACCACCTTGTCACAACAATGGCTTACCGGATTTGAAAACAAAACAAATGGCTCTTAATAAATTCGTCCCTGATTCATTTCAGACTCCATTCAAAAACTGAGCTACACTAAATCCAAATTATTTCACTAAATGGAAACAAAAATTATAGCGATTTGCAATAGCAATATACAATTCTTCGGCACAAGCTAAGTTGAGGGCTTACAGCTATAGTTTCATTATAAAAACAACTCTCATTGTCTGTCTGATTATGCTTGATATATGCACCTTTCGGCACCTAGTTCAACTAATTCAACTTAAATACCCAAATTTATTGAATATGCACTAATTAACCAGCAACTGCTCTCTGTCACCAAGTACCATGCATAGGTGCCCACCGGCGCCGTTTTATGCAGCAAAGCTTTGTGGTTAGCAACCGCGACCTAAGATGATTATGCAAATATACACCGCATCGTTGCTAGGAGCCTATTAACCCACAAAAGTCTGTATTTTCGTTGCCAATGAATTGACTATTTGTAGCTCCCTTCTTCTACTTACCCAACCAGTCTAGCGAGTTATATTCAAAGGCGCGTGTATCAAGAAAATTACTTGTTTGGGGATAGCCTAACCAGCATGAGTTTAGTCATAAAGGAGCTGTTGATCTCGACCGTTTATAATCGGATACCAATAAAGGAATCAGCAACCAAGTTCATAAACAATACCTCGAACTATGGTATCTACATTAGGTGTTCAAGAAATTGGCATTGGTGGTATGTGATGTTTTTTTTTTTTGTGTGTCTAGTGATCTAATGCAAGCTTTGAAGACATTTATTTCTAACTTTGCTCAAAAAGTGCGTTTGATTTAGAATTCCAATTCAGTTCAATGTTATGTTTTAAAAGTAGTTCATAATTCCAAGTGCGCATTTTTGTTTGGCCTTGATTCTATTGAACTCCAAATTGCATTAGAAAGAAATATACGTCAAGTGATTTGGGCCACACAGTTCTAACTTAAGGCTAGAATTAGTGAGAGTGAAAAAGTGCATATAAAAAATACATATATTTGGAAAGGCGAGCCCAAGATGCTTGCATAGATAGACATTAGTTCTGCATTTACGTTAAATTGATCTCTTATGGACAATTGAGTACCTAATGTTCTATGAGCATTCCCATTCACTTCTAACGTAAGTTGATAGTCCTGTGGAAATATGTTTACATGATGCGAGTTCCAAATTGTACTTATCTTGTAAAAACTGAGGCATCAATGTCCTCTGTACCTAATAGTAAATGTAAAATTTTTTCTTGACGAAATACTAACAACTAGCAAAACATAAAAGGAATAAAATAGCAAAATCTTAAACGTTTTAATTCCTATACCGGGAAAAAGCTTTGTATAACCAACTTTGTGCAGAAAAAGAGAAAAACCAAAAAAGAAAGGCGAGACATTTGCATTTGAAATCCATCACTCACCCACGGGCTTGTAATTGACTTAAGTACCTGCATGGATGGTATTGTGTGATGTAAGGCACAGACGTGATGTCAATATTCCTTGTGGTGATTATGAAATACAAGTGTCTTAAGCATCACTCTCACGAAAAATATCTATTTACTTGCTGAAGATGCTCATAAAACCCTGTTATATCAACTTTACCGTTGCTTATTTATTAACTGTCAACCTTCGAACAGAGCAAAGCCATATTGGCTACAATGTCTACATAATCTACATAATATAAAACGTGCTATGTATTTTGAGTTTGCTACACAGTTGTGGTCAACTATAGGTTAGTGTCAGTTAAACTTCATTATTCAGCCTCACTTAACAGTTTGTGACTTTTGTTATCGTAAAGAAGAATTTATATAGGAACTTGATTTGACTTCAAAAATAACAAGCTCTTTTTAGGCTTTTGAATCTTTGCAGGTCGTTCTGTATGCTCGTTATGAAGAAGCATGTCTTCTTCTGACTTCAGCATATTTCTTATTAGAAATTACGGCCTTTGTAAGTTTACTCTTCTCCCCCTGCAAAGCGTATACTGTGCTCCGTATCTTCTTCTTTATCCAGACAGAAAGGAGAGTTATTGTGGAGAAATCGGTGGACATATTTTCAATAGAGTAGCCGCCGTTCCAGGAACTGCGTAAAGTGGTTGTTGCGGTTCCTCCGTGTTCTTTTTGTCCATACCTCGATGGTAGAGAACATTTTGGATTGCCGCAATGCTATAGATGTATCCCTTCTTCTTCTTTTACCTTTCTGGTAACGATGACCTATTGCCGGTTGACGGTTCGTCTGAGGTAGTTCCTTTTCATTTCGCTGGCGAGAACGTCGATGGGGTTTATTCCCGCTATAACGCAGCTTGCCTCGTTCGAAATTGTTCGGAATCTGCTTACTACGTAGGGCTCGTCTACTTACGAGAGCTTCCTTCTTGTTTCGTTCTAATACCCCCCGTCTCTGTATAGCAGAATCCTCCTAGCGTATCCAGGTCCAGGGCCTCCAATATATGGCAGCATCCGGGATAGAGCTGCTTGCATCTGATGCCTTCATTCAGTCAGTTTTTCAATTAGTTATCACCATGGCATCCCTGTTCTTGTGGTTCAGCTATTTTTAGGCCCGCAGACTACAGTAAATTTTTGATACAGTATCGGACTCTATTTCATGGATCTGTATGGTCACAGTAACCGCGATGAAATCGTCATCAATGCCAATGAACTTAAGTCTTTTTGGCAGCATTGGTTTTGGAACTCATACATCAAGTTACACAGTAAGGGTCCAAAAACCAATCTTTATGGTACTCCTGCGGTGACATGGTAGCACTTAACGCCTAATACTTCTGATTTCTGTCTGTGAATCAGTTCGTAACTATAGTCATAGAATGGAGTTTCCATTCTGGGAAGGGATCTCCTAATCCATAACCAACCAGTTCGCCGAGTTGAAGACATTTTTAATGTCTCTCCCAACCTTTTTCGCAATATTGCGAATTTTTAAATTCAGCTACTGATGCATTCGAGGAAAAGAGAGACGGAAATTATTTGTCGTCTGTGTTTCACTCACGTATTTTTCCCCGCATTGACAGCAACCGCTGCAAATTGAATTCTGCATATCTGTTTCATCTGCAGTACTGCGTGTAGTGAAGCATTCAGAAATTCTGCACATGTGTTTTGGGCATAAGTGAATGCAAATCATGACATTTCTCAAAATGAATTATCGAACTTCGAAAGATAATTAAACAGACAATTAGTGAAAACGGCGGAAAACATTATAAACCGTCAACAGAAAATCATATCAAACAGTATCCAATGCAAGTGAATAATTTCAAAATTAAAAATATTTTTAAAATTGAACTTTACAAGCAATTTTATCGATTTTCATGAACATCGCTTTTGAAAAGCGCACATCCGTGTAAACGTAAAACCACTAATTTGATTTATTTCTTTTTCCGCATCACATAAATTCATTAAAATTTCAAGGTCAAAGAAAAGACCGCTACCAAAAACACATTTTTCTGTTGAGGTGCGTGACAGTTGTATAAAAATAACATTGTCTGACGTGAAGACAAAATGCTCTAATTCTCATGTGAAAGTACTAGTTTCTAGCAAATGCGATACATCTAAAAATAGGCAATGGAAAATGTTTTCTCTTGCAGTAACAGGTATTTAGTATGCCAGCTGGCGGAAATTAATCTCTTATAGATAGTACTTTTTTTATATTTTCTGAATGAATAAAATTGTCAACGATTATTAATTTTCTCTTACTCTTACTCGTGAGTGCCAACAGGTATGTTATATGTGTTTCGAATCCAGACAATAGCAGCCATATTAATTGATTGATTCAATTAAACTGAGTAAAGCTGATATCATAAATAGAGTCACCTTAACCGCGAAACTTCATCAATTGAATTGCTCTTGCGGAAATTATTAAACTAATGCAAACATAAACCAGTCCTGATAATACATATTAGCAATAATTTCCGTTACTAAATGGATACAAACCAATCGATATCGTTTTGTTTTTAAATAGAACCACCGACCGTGGCTGGCTAGTATGAATGGAAACTTCTGTCTAATTTATTTGTGAATACTAATAATATGTAGTACTAATAATATGTAGTAAGAGAAAGATATTGTTTTCGTACAAATTTTAAAACTGAAAATGTTAATTAATTCTGACATTACGATGACAGGTGGAACTTAAAAAAAGGGATTTCGATCGTCTCTCCTGCTGTCTGCTTATCTCTAAACGGCTAGGCCGATGGATTGGTTTCAAATTTCTTAATTGGAGTTGCAAAGTCATTTTTAACTTTAAAGAAAAAACAAAATGATTTCACAAAAACTCCTACTACTATCCATACTTTTTTTGTACTAATGTAACAAATGTACCTGATTCCGAATCCACACTGCTTTCTTCAGCTTTTAGTTTATCATGTGGATGTGACATAAGACATTTGAATCATGCTGTAAGTTTTAGTTTTAAATAAACATTTTCCTGATAAGTACAACGTAAGTCAGTCACAGCAGACTGCATCTGGATCTGCATGCGCATCTACAATAAACAATGTCAATGCAAATAGTCTGTCATTGACCTGCTTGGTTAACTATTTTGAGTTTCCCCTTTTGGGTTTGTCAACTGTCCAACGCTATCTAATCGAGGTGGTGTTGTACAGTAAACTCATAAACGCTTTACTGCTCAGTAGCGGACTTTATTTATTCTGCTACTGCAAACAGAATTGGATATGCCGCCCTAATATGTCTCTATCATCTTAAAAATGTTCGCGTACTTGATAAATAAATAAATAAATAAATAATGGGTGCAACTGTTCTAAATACGACCTCGGGGCTTGCTTCTAATGACAATTCCCTTAAATAGATAGTAGATCAAATTTTTATGAAAGTTTTGTTATTGGCTCAAGGGTATGTCTATGAAATTCGCTCAAAATTGACAAAGGGGCGTGGCACCTCCCATACAAAAAAAAAACATTGCAAACGCTTTTCCTCAACACTTCGAAACAGATTAAGCTGCAACTGTATCTTTTAGATATGAAATGAAAATTGCACGTTGATCAAAAGTTTTCTATATTCCCGATAGATGGCGCTGAACATCTCAAATTTACACTATATGTAGACATTTATTGCAGCTTTAGTCTTGAAATTTTGTAAATAGACATTTATTGCCATAAAATATGAGCGGGTTCTGGCAATTACAAAAAAGAAAAAACTCAAATTTCTCGACACTCGTGGGAGCTAAAATCTTAAATTTGGGACATTTATGTGCATTGTCCTGATGGTAGATAGGTAGGAGTGGCGGTTTGAGATAAAACCCAAGTAGCAATGTGCCGTTTTGTTACCACATACTCATTTGACCTGGTTGTTGTAAGTATGTCGAAGTGTGGTTTAGATCCAGTCTGTGGAATTCAAAAAGTAATAATAATATTAAAGGACAGCTGTCCTTTTTTCCGGCTTTTTTGGTCAATTGTGTGTGGAAATGAAACAAATTAGTTCATTTGTTTTCCCATCCGACGTTTCGACAGAAGTTTCTGTCTTCCTCAGGGATATTGAAAAGTACTACAGTATTACAATAGTAGGTATAACAAATGAAAAACAATGCGAAACATTGGGAGCAAGTTAAGTTAAACACTTCGATAGAAGCTTAGTCAGTTGCGGAGACTTCTACGCTAAATTACGCGGAATTCAAAAAGGTTATAAGCTCTTTGATGTTATTCTTCGAGACTTCCTCGATTGAAACGGCGAAGAAGGGTTTATCCAGAGTTTGCTGTCTAGTCCTAGCTAGTGCCGGTCAAGCGCATAGGTAGTGAGTGAGGGTTTCTTTTTCGGTTGAGTCGTTACAATTGCGACAGTGTCTATTATGTGGGATGCCTAATCTGACTGCATGGTCCCCTATAGGCCAGTTGCTATATCTTTTCGTGTTTTACTCAGGAGGTGGGTTGTTTTTTCCCAGCTATAATTTGGCCACATCCTTCGGGATATGATGCAATTTGCTAGTCTCCTCCATCTGAGATTGCCTTTCGAAAGGGATTCTGAGGAAATTTTTGTTTTGACTGCTCCTATTGGAATGTGGATCGGTTCCATTATCCTGATAGAAAAGAACATATTTAAGCAATACAATTCCTGGGCAATTGCAAAGCTAGGTCCTGCTACTGCAGCTGCTAATGCACATCTTCTCAAAAATCCTACATAAAATATTCCTTGTCTCCAAATTCAGCCTCAGTACAAATTTCTCTCCACAGTTAAGAAGGTTTTTTTTTACTATACATACAATCGTGAATCGTATCTTAAAAGTCAAAAATCTCTCAAACAACGCCATACTACCAAATGTAAACGAACTTGATGTTAATTTTAGAACAGCCTACGTAAAATAGTCGAAAAACTGTCCGATAAGAACAAAACAATTATTGCAACCGTATGCAAATAAATAATAAATGACTTACTTTTGATTTGTTGAATTTAGAAAATAAAAAGAATAATGTAAGCATTTATGATGTTAGATTAAAATTTATTGTGCAGGAGGAGTAGAACGGTTTCCCAGTAACCAAATACTAGCGCATGATTTAGAATAGATAAATACTATACCTACCCTCACATCGCAGAACTTTACAGAGTCAATCTGAATAAAAGAGCTATTGCAGAGGCATCTGATGTACAGTCGTTTAGTGTTTGTTAGAATGATTACAACTAAGATTGAGCTAAAACTTAGTTTAAAGAAACCGTAGTGTTGAGAAGAAATTTAAAGTTCATTACAGTTACATCTGCACCAGAGAAATTTTAATAAAAATGGGTAAACAATCTTGTACTAATTTTTGTTTAATAATTTTTACAAGGAGGTGATTAGTAGCTATTAATTTTTAAGAGTTAAGTTTAAACTTGCTATTAAAATAAATTCGAGACTCTATGCAGTTGTTGTAATAGCGTTCTGAAGATTCTACTTTACTTTGCTGAGATAGATGTTCAATAAAACACGCCCATTGTATACGTAAGCCTTATATTACTTGCCACTGAGTAACAGAACGTAAGTAGTTGTTGCATTAGGAGGTTTATATTTTTGTGTTAATTTCCGCATCGTTTAACTTACATTTTTGTTATCTTTTCAAAGATTTGTCGGAAATGAACGGTTTGTTTGTCATCATTATATTTATGTAGGGTAAGGAAGTTCGAAACGGTATTCTTTAATTGAAGCTATACCTGTGTTATTTTCACTGTTGAAATATGGCACTCGATTCAGATAAAGGCCTTTTTAACCAACAGATACTTTTTAACCAACGAGTTCAGTTCATCACACTAAATTGGTTGAAGGTTCCACGGACCTAAGCCGCTCTATTACCCTCAAGTCAAGGCCCATTTTCAACTAGTACATTCGCTCAGTCACTTATTTTGCGGGACTTATCCCAAAAAAGTAGGCTCAAAACTTCATTAAAAATTCTAAAGGCAAGAAACTTTTAATAAAACTTGTTAGTTGGTATTTAGAGATCTTCATATTCTACAAGTAAAATATTTTTACCTAAAATCTATAATAATTGCGGGATGAAGAAAATTTTACCAAATTTATTGTACTAGCATTTTTCATAGGTATTTGGAGTAGCTATTTTGTTAGTCTTTCTATAAATACTTTTCTCAAATTTGTCAGCAAGTTTTGAGGTGAAACTTCTTATTTTTTATTTGTTTTACATCCACTGCATTTTACTTATATTTGAAGACAACTGTTAGTATACATCTAATACAATTCTTGGACACGGCATTGTAAAAAAAAGTACTCATTTTGTCACAACTTCTTTGTATGTTGTGTGTGTGTGTGTATGTTTGTCATAATTTATTGCTAGTCAGAGTGTTGTTCTTTGTTTATCTTATTCAGGTATGTATTCAGAGTGTCATTATTTGTTTATCTTTTGCTTACCTTGGTAGTAAATTTTCTAACAAAGTAATATTGACGTCATAGAAACTGGGGCGCGTCTGTTATCACATGGTTTATATCGAATAGGCTCGTTTATCATTTAGATTACAATTTCTTTTCATGTACATATATCTATTTTTCATTTGTAAATCCCAAAATAAGCTATTCGGTGGAAACATAATTATAGTACAATCTGTACTTTTTTTTCTATGATCGCAATGAATCCACGGCTATTGTCAAACGTCAAAGTAACATTTTTTCGTTTTATTTAGAATTAACTATGTGCGGTGCTGTAATCATAATATTATGCTTTCCATCATCATGTAAAGTTGAATTTACAAGCATATATCAAATTCAAACGCAACTTCTTACCGCCTTCTTTACAAAGCATTGCCAAGTTCAAGTTTTCCACTAATGCAACTATAAGGTAAACAAAATAAATCACAGACGCAGGTTGACGCAGCTTAAATAGATTAAATTAACTAAATTGCTGGCTGTAGAGACTGGATGAAAGCAGATTAAACTGTCTAATTAAAAGTGCCTAGAATATATTTTAACTAAGTGACCTTAACTTGCTGTCTTTGAAACATGCAAATATTTATTTGTTTTTATATTTTAGAACCAAAATAGTTCCTGTCTAATAATAGACTAAGGTTATATTTTGTTTTATGTATGGAATTAAAGTTTAAGATGCAATACAGAGCATTTACTTTACATTTAGTAGCTCATCTAGTACAATTTGTGTGGATCTGATTGTTTGATGAGTGTGTATAGAGATAGTCTTGCTTTTTATTACAAATTTTTAGCCGTAAGCCCTAGCAGCTAGTGCTATATTTATATATTAACTCTGTAATTCATTACTGATTAATAAATTATAATAATAATAATAATATTACAAATTTTGAAGTTTCTACTGACGTTAATTAGACACTACAACTTTCTGAGAAAACATTTCTTTTCGTACTTTTCCAAATCGCTTTGGAAAATCGCAATTAAAGTAAATGTCATAGTTTTCACAGCTACAATTTATATTTTCACCACGATAGTGTCAGAAAATTATCCGAGGATTAAGCTTACATTAATTTCCGCTTCCAATTTGTATATAAAGCATTTTAATTCATTCTTATTTTTGTAAGCACTTTATTTTTCTTACAAATGTCACTCTTATTTTTTATGGCTATGAAGTTTATCAATCGCTTGAAAGGTCAATGTCAACTCGTCGACGAATGATGACTTGGATGAAAAGATCCTACCAGAAGCTATTCACAAACATATCACTTTTGCGGATGGAGGTATCCTTCTGTAAAACATTAAATTAAAACAAATTATGTAATACTTATTCTACTGTATATAAATAGACTGTTATATTATTTATAAGTTTAAAAAAATAAATGCAAGTGTAAAATAATGATTCGAATTGGGAAATATCCTCAGACATCCCCTTTTGCTCTTCGCTGAATTGAGTTGGTCATCCTTGGGTCCTCTCAGACTGAACTACAGCTCTCGCTCGATCAGTTTGTAGACGTTTGTGTTGAAGTTGAAATAGAAATAAACGTGAACAAAACTCAAGTAATGGTCGTCTTTAGAACGCCTGCGCCTGTTCAATGCACTCTTCATCTTAGTGGATGAAACAAGGGGAGAAGTTGAAGTTTTGTTCACGAGTGATGCGAGGAGCAATGCTGAGTTTTCCTGTATGAATGGTCAGACTGGGTAAATTTTGAGACACCTTGGTCATTCTGTTATTAGGAGGACTCAACTTATGGTGTCAAAGCTATACTGTCAGTCTTTAATTCGGTCTTTGTTGCAACCCTTACCTATATGAACATGAGATTTTGGTATAATGACCGAATGAATAAGATCGCAGATACATGTTTTCAGAATGAGATTTCTCCATCGTATTGCTGGTGTGACTTTCAGAGTTCGAATAAGGAACACCAGAATACGTGATGAACTCAATGTCGAGCAGCTATTTCTCCGGGCGGAGCGGTCCATGCTTTGGTCGTTTAGTCATGTTAAACGCATGCCCCCAAAACCAGTATCCCAAGATGTGCTATGGAATCCATACCATCAGGCAGGCGTCCTCTATATAGACTAAGGATGAGATGGTTAGATCAAGTCCATAATCTCTTCTTTACCCGTATCGAGATTGCCTTTGATGATTTATAGTCGATGGCAGAAAATCGAGGGTCTACCTAAACCCGCGACCCACTAATGGACAACCGCACTATTAATTAAAAAAAATCATGGCATGATTTAAGTCAAGTGGCAAATATTTACAACCCTTTATAAAAATGTGTGTAATTTTAACCGCATAACAAATTTGTAATGACATTTTTTTCTTTCATTACAGTACTCGTCATCAAAAATGGACAAAAACCCGAGAAAGGACCAATCCCATTCTCAGAGGCCTTAGAAAAGACAAGTAATTTCAGCACTGACATTTCTGGTTTAGATACAAAATGACATAAAATTCTTTCTTTTCAGAATTTGGAATATTCAATTACTTCCTTATAGTTGTCGCTGGCTTAGTGTTGGCTAATGTGCTCCTTGAAACAGCATCGATCGGTTTTATCCTACCAATTTCGCATTGTGATCTGCAGCTATCCAATCAGGACAAGGGCATCCTTAGCGCAATTGGTTTTGCTGGTATTATTGTAAGCTCTCATCTATGGGGCTTTTTGGCCGATACCAAGGGCAGACGAAAAGTGATCATGCCAACTCTGTTGATCACTTTCGGTGTCACTGTACTGTCATCATTTTCACATACTTTCTGGGTGTTAGTTTTACTAAGATTCATCAACGGTTTCTTGTAAGTTAAATTTATTGATTCTTACTTGTGTACACTTTTTGATCGTGTTCATTTGTATAGTGTTTCTGGAGGATCGGCCACAATCTATGCGTATTTGGGTGAATTTCACACAGATCGCACGAGATCGCGAGCAATGATGGGATCCTCGTTTATTTTCGCTGTCGGAGCCATGATACTGCCACTGATCGCATGGCTTGTGATCAATCAAGAGTGGGCACTGCCAATACCTGCATTGGGAATCACATACAAACCATGGCGTCTTTTTATGATAGTTTGTGGTATTCCTGGATTTTTGTGCGGCCTATTTCTACTAGTCTTGCCAGAGAGTCCGAAGTTCCTGTTGTCCGTGGGACAGGATAAGGAAGCAATTGAGGTTTTAAGAAAGATGCACAGGTGGAATGTGGGAACAAAGGAAGATTTTGAGGTTGGAACGCATTTATTATTACTTAAAAGAGGTATTTCTAAATTTTGTTATTTTCTAGATTAACGGTATCATTCCCGAAGAAGACACAACCGTTCGGAAAATAAAAGAATCGCCAGGCAAACAAGCAAACTTTGTAACAGCCTTCCTGCGTACAATGTGGGACCAAACAATGCCACTTTTCGAGAAAAAATACTGCCGAGCAACTGTGATTATTTGTACTATTCAATTCTGGCTTTACGTTACCACCAATGGCATGTACATGTGGTTCCCCCATATAACGAACAGCATGGTGGAATTCATGAATCAGAATCCTGGTAACAAAACGCTTATCTGTGATGTTGTTTATGCCAAGCATGCCTCAATTTATAATGAAGATGGAGTAAGTTGTCACTTTAGCTTCTCGTTTTAATACGCCCCTCTAACACAATTTTGCTTTCCAGACAATGCAATGTGTGGAAAAGCTGGAAGATCCCACATTTATGTACTCTCTAGTCATGGAAATTCTTTATGCCTTAGGCTTTGCCGTTATTGGCTTGATTATTAACAGAGTTGGAAAAGTTCCTATATTGTGTATGTAACCCTAATAATTGGCGCCCAACGAACGGCCTTTTCATATTTTTCGTTTTTCTCTTTCAGTTGTTGTAGTAGTACTCTTTGGATCTTGTGGAATTGCTGCAATTCACGTACATAATCCTGCCATATCCGTATACCTATATGTACTTCTATTCCTCTGCGGAGTGGGGATAAATGTTCTTGGTGCTGCAACAGTTGAACTATATCCAACACATTTGAGGTGAGTTTGATTTTGCTACCGCCTCTAACAACAGGTTGAAAAATACTCTTTTTTTCTTTCGCAGAGGAATGGCGATATGCATCTCATTGATGTTTGGCCGTCTAGGCAGTGTAGTCGGTGCAAACATCGTGGGTCTCTTACTCTCCGATCATTGTGAATCAACGTTTTACATTTCATCAATAGCGCTAATACTTTGTGGATTACTAGCGTTCTTTATACCAAAACAGCAAAAACAAAAGGGAGACGAAGAGGCCGGCCTTGAGCATTAAGGCTATAGACTGATTTTAGAATAAGTTTTATTATTTTTTTTTAGTCAATTACAATAAAGACATACGATGTTTGTTGTTCTTAAAGTAAGACACATTTTTTATTTGGGAAAAAAGATTTGCAAAGAGAAAGAGCAGCTTGGTATGTCATACTTTTGGTGGCAGCCAACAATGAGTGAAGCACAAACTAATAATAGTCCGCACATATCAGATTTTCCCATAAGATTTTGAAAGAAAATTCTCCCTCAATTTTTCTATCGACAAATACGTATGAAAGTGGAAAAAAACGAATTCTATGTGTACCTAATAAAATATAAAAACTGTGGTAGATCTGTGTGTCTTCTTAGAACTCAAACAAACAACGATCATAGCTACATGACAAACATTGGTAAGCGCACTTAATCTGGCTGACAAAAAAAAAACAACGCACAGTAGGTACTTATCTACAGCCAATGACCCGCAAACTCTAAGCTGTAATTATTTTGAAAGATAAATTATTTTTCGTCTGTTTACGTAGATACGCAAAATAATCTTTCGTGTTTGTAGATATACTATATATATACCTAACCTACACTATACAGCTAGCTACCTATGCAGCCAATGGTATTATTTGTTCAACATGTCAAAAAAATTGCATTGTTGGTATGTGGTTGGTGGCGCTACATTCATAGGCGACCCTCCACTTAACTCCATCTTTGGCTAGCTGCCTCCAGTTGCGCACTCCATAAGTTGTTTGCGATCCTCTTCCACTTATGCATGTGCATGCTACCTATGGTGAGGTCTTCCTCTACAGGGTTGGAGTCGAAGACTCTTCTTCTTTGCTCCAAGTTCCGTCAATTCAAACGGAACCAAAAACCACTCAAAAAAATTTGTGTTCAAAACCACCAATGACATCTTCACCCGCCTTAGCTAATGTCCATGCTTCTGCGCTACATAGCAGAACTGGAATGACGAAAACGGAAACTTATGTTAAAAAAAAACAATTGGCAAGTTTAATTCCTTGTTTGATTTCTAAGGTAATGTAATATAGCGGAACCGAGGTTGTGTTTCCCTTCCTTCTTTTTTACCACCTCTTCTGTACTGAGGTTCTGACACTCCATCTGCTTCAGTAGCCGTTTTTGACATTATTTGAAATATTTCTATCCTCACTTCATTTTGGTCGGGTGGACGGAAGTCTTGGACTGTCCAGATTGAACAGTTCGCTCTGAATAATAGTGGAGTTTCGGTCGTTTTTTCTCAACACCGACTGTGACTCTACTATCAGGTTTCCTTGCTCATCTCTATAGATGTTCGGGGTTTGTTGCCTTGACACGTTTTTCTTACCTTTTGGTAAAACTTTCGAACATTGCTCCTAATTATTCTGTTGTAAGCCGTCTTTTCAGAGTCCAAACATTCCACGTGCATATCCGAATGAATCTGACGATTAGATTATTATTAGAGTGAAATAGAACATAGAAATACCCAAATGTCATTTTTGTTACGCTGGCGGGCGTTCCTCCATTGAAAGTATTATGTGCTAGAATGTCTAGCTCTCAATGGGACGCGATCAACGACATTATAAACGCTAATAAGAGTTTGGAATAAAAATTAACTCGAAATTCTATCTCATCGCTTTAATAACTTGACAACTGAGATTATGCAATGAAAAAACATCATACGTTCCATTTTTACCAATGCCTAGGAGTATGCAACGTCGCTTTGTGCTTATGGTGCAAATTGGAATTGTAGAAAATTAGATCGAGAATGCAGAGCAATTTGGCACAATTTGCCTCAAAATGTGCTTGCTCCACGTCCACCTACAAAAATGCAACCAAATAGGCAAAGTTAGAGCAATACGTTATTTTTTAGAAGTCAAATTTAAATTTAGGGTGTATATACATACCTACATAATTCGCAGCAGAATGAAAATTGACTACGGAACCTGTATTTCAGTGGTCGTTTACATCTAGTCAGTCATTGAGATTTTCCACTTCGTTCTCTTGCATTCTTCCAGGTTGAACCAAGCTTAGAAAAGCCGATCATCTTTGGCGGCTAACTTTAACGTCAACTTTTTTACCGATTCGTTTTCTTGGCGAAAAGTTGAAGTTGAAGTTGAAAAATGCTCAATGCTCAAACTTCAAACATTCAAAAAACTAATATCGTCGTTTTTTTTAACCGCATTGCCAATGCCCACACACATTTCGTCAAGTGTACACTTCAGTTACCGCAAATAACATTTGGTGTTTTTGTCTTTCGAGATGTTTCAGTTGCTTGAACTGACATTGAAAGATCTTACAGATTTCCAGTTTCCCTTCTTAAATAAAAAACAATCTAATGGAGCGCAATTCGTTTAGAAATGTGATTTTATTTCCAAAATAAAGAAAAATAAAGAGTGTTTATAAATAATAAAGATAAATAGAACAGAAACAAGTAGGAGGAGTAGATCTGCGAAAAAAACAATCTTTGACCATAGACAGGCTCACAAAAAGTAACTTTTCGTCTTTAGAAAATATTTTAGATAAACTTAATAGGTAACGAGGAAAAATATTAACAGAATGAATTTTAAGTACAAACACGAGATGATTCCTAGATGAAATACACTCAACGGCTAGTTCTGGGGAGCTTGTTTTCCTTGTTTTTATCAGCTGTACTTGGTAAGGTTGCGGGCTTTGTCAATCGGAGGACCTGTGAAAGAAAAAGATTTTAAATTGAGTAATGAAAATAAGTCTGCTGTGCTTACCCCTTTCGATGTTGACGGTGCCATTTTGTTGAGAGTCTTTGAGAAATTCTGCGGCAGTTTGACTGTCTTCATGGGCGGCTTTGAGATGCCCGATGAATTCGGTTTCTCTATCAATTTCTTGGGAGATCGCATCTCACTCATCGTCCGACGACGCACTTGACTCGAAGAAGATGGCGCAAGGCTGGATTGCTTCGGGGTTGGTGTGGCTGCAACAAAGGAATATCTCGACTTGGCTATGCCACTCCTCTTTATGGGCGACGCCTCTACCATCGGTGTAGAGCAGGCATTCGGATAGCAGTTCGCAGCTAACTGCACATTCGGAGTGCTGGTGACTGATTTGAATTTGATCGCATCTTCAATGGGTGAATCTACTGTAGTGGTAACGATCATTGGTGCGACCTTCTTTACGGGAATTGTCGCCTTCATGGGACCACTGGCCTTGAATATTGAATCCGTCGATTGTTTGAACTTGAGCTTCTTCGCGTTTAAGCCGATGCCACCCATTGGGATTGGAGGATGCGACTGGGGAATATGTTGTTTTTCGTGATGCGTCTCTAGAGCCATGGATCGTCGGGGCATCTGATATTGCGGCTTTGTGACCGATTCGATCGAGTTGCTGCTAGAGTAAATTGAGCGACGATTTATGTGCGCACTAGGAGTGCTGGAGGTTGCGCTGGAGAACGAGTTTCTACGAATCATGGTTGCGCGTGCTGGTGTCTTGCACTCGTTGCGCTGCTCACTGGGAGGCTCTGGGGCGGTGAATTGCTTTTCTTTGTCGTGAATGCTCAACGATTGGCTACGACGCCGCCCTTGACTCTGGGATAATTCTGGCGAGCCGTCATTTCGATACTCTGACGGCACGATGGAATGGCGCTGTTTGGGTGGAATGGGTGTGTTCATGACGACAATGTAGGTGGGATTTGTGGCACCATTTCCAGAAGAGTTGCTGAGATTGGCTTGAACAACGTTGACGTTCTGATTGCTTAGAAGGCGTCCTATTTGTTCGACAATGTCTGACACTTCAGGCTGAGAAATCTCAGGAGAGTGGAAAGAATGCGTTCTGCCCGATATGTTTGAATCGGAACAGTGTTCGGGTTCTTCTTGCGATGGCTCCTCTGCACTGCAGTGCGGCTCTTGATATGTTTGTTGCACTTCTTTCTGTGTTTGCTGCGCCTCTTGCTTCTCACGCTCCTCGTTCTCCTTCAGGTCAATGTCAAAGGTACCCTGACGGACAATTGGCTGTGGCGGTGTGAGCGTGTCCATCTTGTCACTAGTTTCTGGTGGGAGAATACACATCAAACAATAATCCAGTAAAGTAACTAATTTCACTTACCGCTAACGTTCTTGTCGTTCAATAAGTTGCTCAGACTTTCGAGCAAGTTGTTCGCCTCAGTCTTTTTTGTGTCGTTTGCGCAATCCTTGATCACATGCTTGAGATTTTCGATCAACGCTCCAATCTCGTGGTTGTTGTTTCGCTCCACTTTATGCTGCTGAACTTTTTCCTTGAGAGCTTCCAAGTCTGGAGAGTTCTTACAAATAACAGGCAATGTAGACGGCTCTGCCTCTGCAGGCTCTTCATCCCAAGGCATTGATTTTTGGGAGACGACCGGGGAGGGAATATCCTGAAGAATAGGAATCCTCATCAACTCCAGGTCGCTATCGATGTCGGTCTCCGAATCTATCCAATTTGGTTTGATCGCCATAAGATCATCGCAGGAATCATCGAATGACTTTGCCGAGTCGAAAGCAAATTGAGACGAAAAGTGGTCAGCAAGATTTTCGGCCTCTGAAAATACCGAAGATAGGGGGCTGCTGTTTTCTTCATCAAAAACCCGGCGATTTAGAGGTGAATTCGAAGTAGAATTGGACAAACTAAGCTTAAGCAGTCGCTTACGTGCATCAACCACTTTCTGCGATCGTCCCCTCCCGGAACTGTCCGAGTTATCCGGAACCGCTGCCGAACATTCTGGCGTAGAGCCACCAGGCGATTGGCTTACATCAAAGGAACTACAAGATCCAACAAAGCCCTTATTCATTATACTCTGCGACCGGCTTTCCTCCGAGAGGCTGGAGATTGTGTTTTCCGTTACGAACGCTTTGTTTATTGTCTTTGAGCTGTCATTCCGCGATGTAAATGCACTATCATTATCCGGCGAGAAGATTGTGGACCCAATACTCGATAAGGAACTAATGGGTTCCCTAAATCTGGAAGGTACTTGGAGTTTGCTAAATTCCGGAACTGGCGCAGAATTTTCATCCTCTACTTTAATACTGTCATCACTAATCCAGAGTAAATTTCCGGTACGTACCTCAGCTTGGGTAGCAGCTGCGGCAGATTCGAAAGGATGCGACTGGTAGGAAGCCTCTCGGGAGAGTAGCTCGAAAGGATCATCTGGACGGTTGGCCTGTTTTTGAATGCAATCGAAAGGATTGTTTTCAAGACTTTCACGGCCATCACAGTGGGGAATAGGTAGTAATGCTATCGGTGGTGTGCAAGTCTTTGTTTTGGACGGAGTAGAATCGACGAGTGGCGAGGAGGGGCCATCTTCAGCGCTTAAGTCGATGAGATTTGTTGCTGTATTTATGTCATTCGACATTATTTCGGTTGATTTCTTTCAAAACACTTGTGTGCCTATGATAGTGGCAAGAAACATTCACAGTTTATGGAAAATGCAAGAAAGTGTAAACAATTTTGAGGATTTTTTTTTTGAGAAATTGCGGATTCTATTTGAAATTTTTGTATTCAAACCGCAATCAGCTGTCACTTGTGGTTTGATGCGGTGGTTTTGGGCTTGAGATGAAACTGTTATTCAGCGTATTTGCTGAATTGCAATTTTTTTGGGATTTTTTTAGCATTCAAATGTACTAGATTTAAAGTAAAAATAAAGTTATGCCCAAAACACACGTGCAGAATTCACTGCGCAGCAGGATTAGAATACACATGTTCTTATGTGGTGAAACAAATGTAAATTCTGCAGCCACCGCAGCACTGCAACATGTCTCTATTTCTAAATCCACTGCATAGCAACGCAGTGAATTAAATTAAGTAGACTTGGCAGCATCGAATTTTTAAATTCAGCTACCGATGCATACGAGGAAAAGAGAGACGGGAATTATTTGTCGTCTTTGTTTCACTCACATATGTTTCCCCTCATTGACAGCAACCGCTGCAAATTGAATTCTGCACATGTGTTTCATCTGCAGTACTGCATGCAGTGAAGCATTCAGAATTTCTGCACATGTGTTTTGGGCATTAGGTGTAGGTAGGTAGGTACACTTAATGCCCAAAACACATGTCGTCACCTCAGTATTGGAGTGACACATATGCATTTTTGCCATTTTTGAGTTAGGAATGATTTCTAAGAGACAAAAAGGGGATCTTTCGTTTGGTGTAATTAAATCTGTCGTATCTCCATTACTGCCAAAGATATCAGTGTTACAAATGATATAAACGCACTTATGGGAATAAATGGTCAGTATTGGTCTGCCACATAAGCCTTTGTATGTGAAGTTCACATTTTCGTATGAACTTTTCTGAATTTTCTTAAATATTTTAAATGACCTATACATACAATTGAACTAAAATGATGCTTCAATTGCAAACACCAATTCAGTGCTTAAATGATCTAAACATACAATTCTTCCTCAAAAGTGCTTCATATGCACAATAGTTGTTCAGTGTTTAAATGATACATACAAACCAAACTCCAGGTTAAATTTTTGAGCATTAAAAATGATTTCAGTGCATAAGTGATACATACAATACAGTTGGCCCCATAAATGCCTTATAGACAGTTACTGTTGTTCAGTATTTAAGTGATACATACATACAATTCATTTCTCAAATCCCTTAAACGCTTTGTAGTTGTATGTATAACTGACACACACCATTATAATTTGGGCCAAAAGTAACACAATTTATCATAATCATGAACAAATTTCAGTGTCATGATCATGAGTGCGGTTGATGTGCAAATACATATAGCCATTTTTGCAAAGAATCAAGCCTTATAAGATGTCATTGTAAGTACACTTGAGGCTATGAAAAAGTCAAAGAAGTCACTCCAAGGAGAACAACGCGTGAAATGAAAAGAAAGCATTGATCAAAAAGGCTTGTACCAAAAGTATTAATATAATTTTTATTTATTTATTGAAAAAATGTTGTTTATGTGGTTTTCCATTGGGCCAAAAAATAAATTTTTTTTTAACCTAGATCACTTGTCATGTTCCAATGGGCAAAAAAATCTACCTTTTTTTTATCCCGATCACTTTTTTTTAGGTACTTCTCACTAATCAAAATATACTTTGCACAGCTGTTTTACGTCATTCAGAATTTGTTTTTAAAACAAAATTACTAAAAGCATCTTGAAAAGCAATTATTCAGAACAAAAACGTAAATAATGGACATGGACTTAATTTTGGAGCAATTGCTATCATCTTCATAATTTTTTTTTTATTCTTAATCTGTGTCATCTGTGGATTTTGATTCTTCGTCGATATGTTTATCCATATGAAGTTCGTATGTCTCCATCGACAAACGAAAACAATTTACACAGCTGATGTACCCACTGTCAAATAAAGCACTAATACATTTACAAAAGCAGATCAATCTGCTGCATGTTCCATGTGCCACGAAAAATCTGAGATCTGAATAAAAATCGGATGTGCCCAATGAAAATCACATTAGTCGACGTAGTTTTCATGTTTTGGAAGTTCAATTTATGCTTCATTTTTCTGCATTATATTTAATAATATATTTTTTAAAATTATGTTATGAATTAATAGTGGGATACAATACATAATTTTGTTTTATTTTTTTTTTCTTACCCTCTGAATTAGTGCCTTCAGAGAGAAAGGAAAAAAAATAATTTATTATTATTTTTAAAAAAGCTGAAATATAGGATTTTTAGATCCCAGTTATAAACAAACGTAGCTATATTACCGAATTATTTTTCTTTGAAACGATAACTTACTTTGTTTTTTACATAAAAAAATAAGTTTAACAAAAAAAACGACAAGAAAAATAAAATAACAGCAGTTCAAAAAAATGCTTTTATTTTAACTTTTGTATGAAAATATGCCACATACGCATTCAAAAATCACAATCTCGTTCCATATTTAAATGCCACATAGGTTGGTCAAAAAGTGCCTCATACCATACAAATACGCATTATTTGAAAAAAAAATCATGCCATATATGCAATTTCCTTTTTTTCAACTTGAGATTACAAAAAAACCAATTGTCCAAATGAAACAAGAACTAAAGTGTAAGTAGAACTCAATAGCCACTAAATTAATAAATTTGTTTCATAGTTGTTTTACTGACGATTTTTTTTTTATTCGTATTCAAACTTTAAACGTCGTTTTCTCGAAACTAGGTTTTTGTCGTTTAGATCACTCCAATACTGAGGTGACGATGTGCAGAAATTCTGAATGCTTCACTGCATGCAGTACTGCAGATGAAACACATGTGCAGAATTCAATTTGCAGCGGTTGCTGTTAATGAGGGGAAAAATATGTGAGTGAAACAAAGACGACAAATAATTCCCGTCTCTCTTTTCCTCGTATGCATCAGTAGCTGAATTTAAAAATTCGATGCTGCCAAGTCTACTTAATTTAATTCACTGCGTTGCTATGCAGTGGATTTAGAAATAGAGACATGTTGCAGTGCTGCGGTGGCTGCAGAATTTACATTTGTTTCACCACATAAGAACATGTGTATTCTAATCCTGCTGCGCAGTGAATTCTGCACATGTGTTTTGGGCATAACTTATTTTTTACACTTTATTTCATTTACCATGTAGGTACCTACAATGTATTGTCAAAAAAAAAACAGTTCTTGCCCCCAAATCACTATTGGTTCCATACGGTTTTCATACCTAAAAGCATTTTACATTACATCTCTTATGAGTCCGTTTTCGGAAATGGTAAAACCGTTTCGGTACAGTGCGTCAATTTGCTGCAAAATTTAGTGAAACATAAAAAACAGAACAGTGTGAAATTCGTAACTCACCAGTGTGTGCCCCTGCCCATAGTGTTAATCCAAGAGAATGAAATTAGCTAGGTATACGTTTTTGAAACAGACTACACGAATTATATCTTAAAATAATGTCCGAGATGGATTGTAAATTTTCTGTCTATTTCTCTCTGACGATTTCTGTCAAACACAAGTTTTTCACTGATTGGGGAAGGGAGGATGAGGAGTAACAACCATTCTCGGTAGTTGGATTGCACTCTAACATTTTCCTGTCGAAACTTGGAAATTTTGTTGGAAATATCGTTCGTTTTATTTTACGTAATCTGACCCCTGAATAATTGATTTTAAAAAATGTGATGTTTTGTGTTGCGTTTCTCGCACAAGCATTTCCCAAGAACATTAGGCTTTCCCCCTTTTCATGGTTTACACAAAAACAGTAGGAACTATCGTACTGTTGTTGTAGATCATGGATGAAAATAAGAAAAAATATATCAATGTCACTATTCTAGTACGTTTGGTACAATTTTTGAAAAAAAAATCCCGATGTTCCATCAAATTTCCCAATCTGTCAGCTGTCATTTGCGTATGTTGTCATCGATGGTCAGTGGAACTACAGTAGAAATTTTTGTTTAACTTTTCTTCGATTTTTTCATTGCGATATTTTTTCATCTTTCACCATGGCGAACTTTATGCAAGATAGTGTAGTTAAATTTGCTTGCTCTTGTGGTATTTTAAATCCCATACTGAAGTTGTATTTCTGCCGACATTGCTTGAAATTGAGGTGTGGTTTCTGCGTCTGCCACGAAGTGAGTAATCTTCCCTCAGTCCATAAACGGAACAATAGTATCTATATTCTTTCTAGGTGGACTCGAATTTCTGTTCAAATTGCTTGGAAAATATTCCATCGTCAGAGGCTAGACGCATGAAGAACCGTTGCATGAACTGTTTCAATTGTCCCTGTTGTCAGCATACACTATCGGCTAGAGCGACTACGGTTATTGTTCAAAGGTAAGTGCAAAAATTAGTGTTGCTTCCATTCTTAATTTGTTACCTATAGAAAGACCGATGAACCCCCAAAAGACGGCGATACTGAGCCAAAAGTCATGTCCAAGAAGATGTACTATCTCTCATGTTTGGCCTGTCGATGGACCTCTAGGGATGTAGGCATTCCCGATCAAACGGTCGCCACCGGGGCATGGCCAGACAATGAGTACGGACATCAGACTAGATTTGATGCGCTTCTCGAGTACTATCAATCTGTAGTTCTTCAAGAGAAGCAGGAAAAACAAGAGTACAATCGGAGAAGAACGCCTAAGGCACACAAATTTACCAATTTGACGGTAGGCCTTGTGAATTATCACGAATTTTTTTAAAAATATTGAGCTAATTTACAGGATCGTACTGGTTTAACTGTGGCAATCATTCGACGCCAAATGGGTTGGTCCGATAAGAACCCCCAAAAGGCCAAGCCGATTCAAATAAGTCCCTCAGCAGCTACAGAAGATGTCGCCGAACTGAATCCATCGATTTTCACTCAGAAAATCAACATAAAAAACAGTAAGTTACTCTGATTAGCCAACTCAAGTTTTGCCTATAAGCGCTGCTCTTTCTTAGTCACTACAATACAACAGCGTCATGGCCAGCCATCTGATCAACCATTCACCGTCAACAAGCTCTATCCGCAGCGCAAGTACCTATGGATCAAACGATCGCTTCGTTGTCGTCAGTGTGAACATAACGTGATCAAGCCAGAGTATCATCCGGGTTCGATCAAGTATCGCATTCAATTGTTCGCCAACTACCACGTACCCGATGTTCTACTTGTGCGTTGCGAGAAGCCTTTAAAAGCGGGCAGCGTCGGCCAACTGATTCTCAAGCTAACCAATCCAACTATGCACGACATGACCATCACCATTATGGAGTTGCCAACCGAAGAAGAGGAACTTCGAATGATCGAACTGATGCGGAAAAACTTTGAAGAGCAGATTGCTATCACCGCGGCGACATCGACGCCTGGCCTGAACACTGGTCTGTCCAGGCAGACATCTCTCACAGAGGAGCCTCGCTGTGTAAAGAGTCCAACCAACGCTCAGTTGGAGATGTTGGATTCTTCGTTTGTCTTGAATCAGCGCGATGACTCCACTGAGTTCGACGAAGAGGTTCAGGTTCAACGAGAGGAACCAAAGTAAGTAAATGGCCTCGTGTGCGCCTTGAGGCTGTAGGAATTTTTTTTTCTAGATTCATCATTTGGCGGAAATCTAATAAAGTATCCATCAAGTTGAACTTCATCCCAGATGCTGGGCTAAAGGCGGGTGATGATGTCACTCTTGGCTTCCTCATGCAGTATACCTATGTGAATACTGTCACAAATACTCCCGAGAAGAAGGAACCACAGAAGCACGCTTTGTCTTCGAAGGTCTACGTCAAAGTCGGACAGATTGCGAATGAGGCTTAGATGAGCAAGTCCTTTGAGATTGTCGTTTGCAACGACCTGTTTATTTATTACTTATAACCTCCCCTTCTCCTGCGCTATAATTTAACAGTTAATCTAACCGAAGGAGCAAGTGAAACGAAACACTATTTACACGGAATGAATATTGAGTGAGTGGGGTGCTCCTATGGGCACTGTTACAATAAAAAACTGCTTTGTTCTGGAATTTGTTCTTGTTTGATTTGTTAAAATGCTAAATAGGACTGCAGTCTTGTTGTCATAAGGCAAGGTGTTCGACAACATACACTTTTGTGACAAAGTGTTGAATAGGAAAGTGGAATATGCAAGTTCGTGCTCCATAGGCTGGAAAAAGAGTGAACTGCATTTTGGTATGGTCTATGCAGGAATATGTTGTATATCAAATGGAAATCCTTCTGTTGGACATCGAGATTTGATTCGCTGCTAATCCTAATTTGGTTCTGGCTAAACAGTGCAAATCCAAGGCTTGGACTTGATATTCGTGATGGCGGTTTGTTTCTTTCCTCTTGGTTTATCTTACCAAGAACGCTTTCGGGTTTTTTTTTCTGTATGCCACTGATATCCCATATTTTAGGAATTTTGTAGCATGGAAGCCAACACCCAACTCGACTTAGATACCAACTCTCCGTTGCGAAGTTTTGTTTCGACAGCCTAAAGGATCGTTGGCGACTTTTGCCACCGATCGCTTTTCGTTCGTCTTATTTGCGGTATACGAAATTGGAATTCTAGAGTACCACGCCTATGAAGCGAGCCTGATTTCCAGGGAAATACTTATCCAAAGTAGCATTTCCATCCGCGGAGCTAGTCTCAAATCTTCTCTGCTAAATAAGGGTGAATGCAGTTAGGACAATTTCGGGAGTGAGCACCAGTTGATATTCGTCAGGTTATAGTTAGATAATCACCGTCAAAATGCCTACTCTTCTCGCATGCAATGAAAAGCAAGTGCCCGCCGTATAGCTTCCATCACCTCTGAACCGAATGCAAACCAATTCCGAATTGGAAAATGAAAACTCAGAGGTTCTTATTTACGGTATTTGTTTATATCAATTAAAAAATCAAATTTGTTGCCGAGAATACTGGAGTAATCCAACAGCCAGGGCACAAAAGTAATCCAGCATACAATCTACAAACGGCGACCGCGACGACCACCCTTCCTGCGTGTGGAATCTGATGGGATTGGAGTGACATCCTCGATGCGGCCAATCTTCATCGATGAACGAGCCAAGGCACGTAATGCCGACTGTGCACCAGGTCCGGGAGTTTTAGTCTTGTTGCCACCAGTGGCACGGAGCTTGATGTGCAGAGCGGTGATGCCAAGAGTCTTGCACTTCTCAGCAACATCCTAGAAACAAAACAATACGCATATAACAATATCTGCGAAGAAAGTTGTTTTTCTTTGTTTATTACCTGAGCGGCCAACATAGCAGCGTAGGGCGAAGCCTCATCACGATCAGCCTTCACTTTCATGCCACCAGTGACACGGGCAATGGTTTCACGACCGGACAAATCAGTGACATGTACGAATGTATCGTTGAAACTGGCATAGATGTGAGCAACGCCGAATACTAGCTCACCATCGCGCACTTGTGGTCCTAGGGAAACTTGGACTTCCTCTTTTTGAACTTTATTCTTCCTTGGTGGCATTTTGATTGAGTTCTGGAATATAGAGAATACACTTTGTCAAACATTTTTTTTTTGTTGTGGATGCAATTGAGTAGAGACAAGTTTAAATTCACAAACATCGGCATGAAAACATATAAAATCGATACGCTAATTGTAAGATTTTATTTAAACACATATTTAGTTTTCAGTTTGCACTAGTATTTTGGGAAAATATAGGCGGATTAATAAAATATTTGAAAATTTAATGAGACCTTTTGAAAAACACAGTCCAATCGAACGAACCGGATATACGGAAAAGAAAGTACAGCAGTTTGTGGTTGTCAAAACTGTCAAATTACTGCTAGAATGTTTCAATGCCACAATTTCTGCATGAAAATTCTAGTAGAATAATGTGAGAAAGAACGAACATGGTAATATTAAGGCTTCTGCTACATCAGTTTTTATTAAGTAGGAATTTTAATTTGTCGGCGTTTTGTGTACCTACGTTCACTTATTATGTCGGGCGATATATCAATTGCGCAAAGTAATAATCTTCGGTTAATTCGGTTATTAGAATTAGGCAATTTTTTTACGTTTTCTTCCTTCCGCGGTTTGTAAACAATTTTCGAATTTATAACTTTAAAGCCGCATAAAACAAATATTTGCGCTGAGCAGCGGCATAGATCTTGCGCTAAATTGTTAGAGTGATTACAAAAATATTATAAAACAAACAGGATCGATTGCAATTTTTCTCTTAGCTGTGGTAAAAGCACTTTGGTTGGCAATTATTGTAATAATTGTTGTTTAAATATATTTTTATTTACAGTTTTTGTTTGAAGACGGAAGCTACAATGGTGAGTCGTCTGACTGCTCATTTTCGGAGGAAGTTATGGCCGATTCCTCATCTGAATCTGAGAAGAAGCATGAAAATGTGAAGAATTTCGAAGAAGTCATTGGAAAATATAGTGAAATGAACTTCAAAAGAAATTTTCGACTTCAGCGTTCTACTGCCCAGGTTTTAATAGGTAAAAGTTAATTTTATTTACATACACGAAGATAGTGCTAAAATTATAGTTAATTTGCAGATCGCTATAATAAGAAAAGGGATCGTTATATTTCCACCACATCAGAAGGATTGCCAAAAATATCACCCGACAAGGAAATTCACGTATTTTTATGGTACATGGGAAACACAAATACATTTCGCGAAGTAGCAAATATCTTTGGAATTTGTTCGTCAACAGCTTGGAACATCGTAAAAAGAGTTTCGCTGTGGCTTATTTCAATTGGACATGCGCATGCACATGTACTGCACTCTTATGGCCGGGTTATCATAGAATACGCCTTTGGTATGCTGGAAACACGTTTTCGTAGATTGCTTCATTTTACCGAACAAGTGCACATAATTCTTGTGCTAAACTTAGTTGTTTGTGGCTGTATTTTACACAATTTGTGTGTGGACCAGTATGATGAAATAGAAAACGAAGAACCAGCTGATTACGACCAACAAGTTGAAAATCATAAATCCGATCATCAGGTGCTTTCGAATGCCAATGGGACATGCGTTAGTAGATGAACTATTGTAAAAACATTTTACACAGAGTTTAATCTGGTAGACGTAGTCTCTTTAAATATTTATTGTTAAAATCCTCACTTCAATAAAAAAGAAAACATAACAAATAAACTTATTAAATAATGTTCTTCTTCATTGTTTCTCATTTGACGTTGACCGGCGAACTCTTCTGTTGCAGAGACCCAAACAACAACTCTCGATATGGTTAGCACCAAGCTAAAAAAATTGCTTAGGGCGTTTAAAGCAACACACGATAATAATCAGAGGACTGGAGCATCGGAAAGTAGAGCTCCATATGAAGATTTGATGGATAACATCTTAGGAAATCGGCCAGAAATATCTTGTGGTCTCACTAAGCCTAATAGTTGCTGCCATAACTTTTTTATGGAGATTTGTGGTCTCCCTCTTATGCCCAAAACACATGTGCAGAAATTCTGAATGCTTCACTGCATGCAGTACTGCAGATGAAACACATATGCAGAATTCAATTTGCAGCGGTTCCTGTCAATGAGGGGAAAAATACGTGAGTGAAACAAGGACGACAAATAATTCCCGTCTCTCTTTTCCTCGTATGCATCAGTAGCTGAATTTATAAATTCGATGCTGCCAAGTCTACTTAATTTAATTCACTGCATTGCTATGCAGTGGATTTAGAAATAGAAACATGTTGCAGTGCTGCGGTGGCTGCAGAATTTACATTTGTTTCACCACATAAGAACATGTGTATTCTAATCCTGCTGCGCAGTGAATTCTGCACGTGTGTTTTGGGCATTACACACATCATTAGCCTTGAGTGTGGAAAACGGATCTCTCTCTCTGAAGTCATGCAAAATTGCGTGGCGTGGTAATGTTGGTAAATCCAGATTTTTTTTTACAATTCATTTTACACAACGACTTATTTTAATTTTTTTTTTTTTTATAGCAAATATGTTTGCTCATAATTTTCTTTTTGTTTACAAAAAACGTTGTTGATTTCCGAACGCAGTCCAATTCATCAGCTGCTTGGCGCATCTTCAAATTCTATTTTTCATTTCCATTTCTTAGCCCGTTCCTATGTGAAAATTCCAAATCATTTTTTTTTTCATACAAGAATTGGGAAAAACGAAACGAACAAAGGGAAAATGCCCACAGATTCCATTTTCACTTCATTCTCGCATTGTGTCGCCATATTTGTTGTTATCTTCTTCGAAGGGGAGCAAGAACTAATACTTTTTCTTCTTCAGTGAACGTGAAAGAAATTAAAAATTCCCAAAAATCGAATCAAAGTACTATTCATATATTCGATTTTCGTTTCGAACATAATTTTCGGCGTTTGCGCGAAGGAAAACTCAAGAATATTCCCATCAAAACTCAACAAAGCAATTATTTTGCTCTTCTCCCCCGAGAAGAAAAACTCGAGAAAGACAATCTTTTGGAAAAAGACCCCCCAATTCCCAATTCGAGTAGTGATCGTATTCGTTTAAGAGTTGCACTTTCAGTCCCACAATTTGTGCGATCCGAGAAAACTGTGAAAATGCCCATACAAAGCGACGACCCGAACACAATTTATTGTGGTACCCTACTTACTGGCTCTAATGGTGGTGATTGAAAACAAAGAAAGCAAGGACTTTCGGACTGTAAAATATAGCAAAGTGAACTCAAAACTTAATAGTTATAAATTGCATTGAATCAGGAGGGGCTACAATAAAAAAAAAAGAAGTAAAATCGACGGCTGGGCGCTGTGTTGTGTTTGTTTGCTGTGTGTATAGATTTTCCTCTTTTTTTTTTTCGTTTTCCCCCACCCGTCCTTCGGATTAGAGTTTTCGCTTGGTGGAAACTCATTCTTTGTTTTCACTGCGAAAGTAAAACAAAAAACTTATCCAAGTGAGTCCATTTGCCAGCTGATCAAGTGCTTCTTGATTCAAGCGAACAATAAAAAAAAACGATTCCAAGAACAAAAAGAAGAAGAAAAGCCATCTGTACATATATGTAATATATATATATACCAGAACACAAACACTTAGGTGCACGCATATGCACACAAGCAAGCCACAAACACACACACACTCAACGGCCCCGAACAGCAGCAGTAGAAACGTTTGCCTACCTACTCACCAAACAACCTCCCAAATGCGACACCATTCCGGGAAAAAGTGAAAATTCAAAGCGAGTAAAAGGAAAATACCATCCTGAACTGCTGGTGGTACAGAGGGGTGAATCCTTTGTTTTCGGCGCGTGGTGGTGGTGGATCACAATCGGTTTAAAGCAACAACAACAACAACACGACGATAGAATTGGAGGATTTCGTGTTTTTTTGGTCATTATCCCCCCAATTTTCTCTGTTTGTGTTCTTCTCTTTCGCTAGCTGAAGAATTTTTCAAGTCTGTTATAAACATTTTGCTGTAAAACTGGCGAACGGCATAGGCAACGGCAGTGGGGGAGGTGGGCATCCGAACCCCTCTGTTGCAGGTGGCAATGGTCATGGATCTGCTGAGGCAGGTGCGGGCGGTGGTGCCGGTAATGGTGGCGGTGGCGGAGGAGCCGTAGGTCATCAACATAGGGTCAACAACCAAGGCAATGACCAACAAGCGGGTGGTGTTGGTGATTGGAATCAAGAGGACATCGATCGTTTTAGCTTCGATGATTCGGATCGCTTTGAAGAGGATTCGCTGTGCAGCTGGAGCTCTGAACCGGAGTCGGTTTGCAACAATTGGCGCGGCTGGAAGCGACCATTTACTAACAGCAGTAACGGCGGCTGGGGTTCTACCGTATTCAATCAGACAGGGTATTCGAAAAGACCCAACGAAAGCGAGGGTGAGTAGCAAATAAATTATTTTAATCTTTACCTGTTTAAATTGTTTCGAAGTCTCATCTTAAATGATGGAACATAACTTTGTCATGTACAACCTAAATGAATTGATTACAGCAAACAATATCATTTCAAACTTAGGTACATCACAAAATTTCTTAAGAAGTGCCGACTTGGCTTAGCTGCATATCATTGCCTCACAAATAATATAGGCAAATAATATAGTGGTAAATGGAATGACCTTATACAACCCTGTAAATTGACAATCATTATATCATTTCGCCTAAGGTGTTTTTACTTTACTAGTGCAAAGACTTGCTTTTCAAGTCCTGATTGCACCTTACAGTTTAACAAAGGATGCAATTAGCTTACAAACGAGTTCCACTGCATAATGAACACCTTTAATCAATTTAACGTTCAACTTGATCGGTGCCCCTACTCATTGCATCGTAGTTTACACGAATAATTTGTTGCTGCTTGGTAAACGTTGACAACAACGCGACACTGTTTTTTAATTAATTATTATTAGCTATTTGTTTAGTTTTCATCAGTCAAACATTTTTTTGTCCATCCTTCCAAATCGAATTTATAAGGATGCACTCAACTAAGACCGTAGATATAACGTCTAGGTATGGTATAACAAACACAAACGAAAAAATAAACCTGAAATATAATTAACAACCGCAATGTCAATTGCCTTTGTATGCTTCTTCGAGAACAAGAGTCAAATCCTTGGCAAGGTTCTTTGACTTTTATTCGCTTATTCGTTTTGATTGTAAACAAAGCACAACAAATAATGAGAATAAGAAAACACCTCTTGCAACTCTGAGACCAACAACCTGAGTCCGAGTTCGTTCTCTCTGTTATGTTACTCCATCTTCGTTCCCTGTCCTGATGATTTCTCGTGGCTCGGTGTGTTCCTTTGTGTACCCATATCCGTTTGTACGCAAAGTCAAATTTAATACATACTCGAAAGGAAAATGTAAAAATGCGAAACCAGTTTTAAGACTCCTTACCACCACAAAACAAACGGTCTACTGCTGCTGATGTTGTTTATGTTGCTTGTGAACCCTAGCGCTTCTGATAACATGTACAGTGGGTCAAATAAAATATGTTTGATATCAAGATGTTTGTATGAAGGAATATGTCTGGCTACTTTCTGGACAGTGGGATAACTAGGTACTTAAGGTACTATTATACAGTGGAAGCTCGGAAAAGTTGATCGAAATGTCCCAGAGCTTGTCAACTTTTCCGAAAAGTAAACTTTTCTGGACACTTCAAGATCTGTAGAAAATTAATAGGTACCTACATATTTTGTTCCATTGTGCAATTTTTTTTTTGTCAAAATTTAGTTAATTACCGGACAGCAAATAAAATTAAACGTGCGAATGGACAATACACTTAAGAAAAAGTCAGTAATAATCTAAAACAACTGTAACTGGCACGCAGCTGCCACGGAAACATACATACATTTCTTCGGAATGCGTAGCTGCTGTGTTGTGTATTTTAAATCGTTTATTTAAATTTGATATATAAAAAAACCGAATGCATGTAAAAAAAAGAGACACACTCTAAAAAGTTGACCAAAAATGTAAAAAAAATGGCCAAAAGTCAACTTTTTAAGGTAACGTGTGGTAGCTAAAATTTGGTCAACTTTTCTGCATAGTAAACTTTTCTGAGAGTATCAACTTTTCCGAACTTCTACTGTATATGTTAAAAAACATGTTCATTTTTGGCATGTGTGACATTTGTATTGTGTAATATGTAGTAGCTTTACACTTTACATAGGACAGAACCTAGCAAAGGACTGTGATGCGAAAGGTATATGTAGTTTATTTAGTCAGCTTTAGAATACTACTGCATATCATTGATTCCGAGTCCATGCTCGACGTAATGGAGGCTTTCATAACTATTCAAGCTGGCAAGACTTTTTGCTATTAGCAGACACACATCTGTCCACCGCCTAAGTCAGAACGTCACAGTTGCACTTCCGAGGTAGTTAATGAGTACATCTAGTGAAGATTCGACGAAGAATAGCGCTAGCCAAAACAGATGGGTTCAAAACTCCTCTTTCGAAGGACGAACAGTATTCTTTGTGGCGCCAAGTGCTACACGAACAAGGGTGGAAGAGCTCATACTAGGAAGGAGTGCGAATGGATCAGAAGATACAATGCGAACTTATGAGCTGTATCAATTTAGGAATGCAGTCCAAAAATGCGAAATAAGACACCAATTACATTGACTCGGCCACATCGAGCGAATGGACATTAATGTTTCAGACAAGTGGTAGAAGGTCCCTGTCCTCTGTTTCAAAGACCAAGCCATCGCTTGGGGTTTGCCTGGACGACTGGAAAAACGTGTACGGGAAGTAAGGAACCCGTTTAGTAAGTACTAATACTATGGGTCCGCTGACGAGATTGAGAAAAAAAGGTTATAGATTCCTAGCGACATTGTTCTCATCGCCCATTGATCTATAAGTGGTCATACTCCCGCCTCCGTCGTGTCTAACCATCTACTTAGGCTTCTGTTATAGCTATCCGTAAAATGCATCCGTAAAAAAATTTTTTCACTTTTTTGGAGCACTTAAACTTAATCGTTGAACTCAATCTTGGTCTTAAAATGTTGCTTTTGAATTATAAAACTAATTCGTCAAAAAAAATTAAGCAATTGATCTTTAAATTTTCTAAAAAAAGAATTTCTTTATTTTTCCGTACGAAAAACTTTTTCTGTACAACTTCTCAACCAGTTTCACGAAGTATTCCACTGAATTCCTATGATATTCTATGGCTAAATGTGTTCTGTTTCGTGTTTTTACGGATGGATTTTACTGATGGCTAAAACTGCAGCCTTATACAAATTTTACCTTGTGGCTATCTTCTCTGCATATATACATAATAAATTTCTTTGTATGTGTCATTAAGGTGAGGGCACATTAAAACTCCTCAGCCAACCCGTATGGATTTATCAGACATAACACGGGGCTTATTGGAAAATACGACACATTCAGAAGAAATACGAATAGTTTTTTTTTTAATTATGTAAAAAAAAAAAATAAAATGCTCGCAAAATATTTGGGACAATGATAATTCACAAATGTGGGCAATTTGTTTTTCTGTTTGTTTGTGGTGACTTTCATAATAGGTGCGTTCGAGATTATTTTGTGCACAGTTTATGGTGACAAACATGTGATTTAATTTTATAGTTTGTGTTTTAAAATAAAAAGTAAAGCTTAAACTAAGAAAATATGAACGATAATCCCGCTTTTGCAATGGCTGCCGCTGAAAAAGTACCTACAACGATGCTTACTCTAAGACCCTTCCAGGATAAGCCTTAAAAATAAACCACAAATAAACCTTAATTACTTTTTTTGCTTTTTAATGCAATTTCGTACTTACTTACAAAAGAGTTTCATTAGTTTGTTCTACTATATTTATTTTAAATTTGACAATACGTCTTACAAACATAAAAACGCAAAAAAAAAAAACAATCTTGGACTGTCAAATAAATAAAATCCTACAGACAAATAAACGTATGCACTGTATGAAATTGATGTCAATAAGCGCTCTAGGGCTCCAAATTTTATGACGGCTGAAATATTTTTGCTGCTTTCCCTAGTTAAAAAATAGAGCTTCCAGGCGATAGCCTCATTTGGAGCTCCCAAGAATCCAACTCTGCTTTGATGTTACAGAGCATTAATCAATCAATCGAAACCTATTTCTGAGATTCGAATCGAAAGTAATTCCATTTCACGCAACTGACATTTCAACTTTCGATTTCGAAGAAAATTCGTTTTTTGTTCATTTCTCCCCACATTCTCGGTTTCGATTTGTGGCCGAAAGCATTATTTAAAAATGTAAGTTCAATTGTTTTTGGATAAATAAAAAGAAATGTTGCTTACTTTTGTTACAAAATTTACATAAAACATAGAAATTAAATAGAAAGCAACATTTGCTCGTTTTATGGAAAAAATGTTCAAATGTAAATAATCGCAGGTCGCAATCGAAATTAACAAACCAAGGCCAATTCAATTTGATTGTTTCTTCCTCCAAGAATAGATATAGGTACATTTATATAAAGCCGTATTTTCTCAAACTAAAACCAAAAACAAATGACAATCTGACAGTTAAATGTTTTTATAGCCGAGAATAAAATGCATCCAATGAATTCATTCAATAATGAACTTCTTTCTCTCTTTCACTTTGAAATGTGAGCAGTCCATTCGAGTGAACGTTTTGAATTCGAGGAATACTCGATTCGATCGAATCTCAGAACTAGCGTGATCATCTTTGAAAATCGTTGTTGTGTGTCCAATGAGACTGGCTAATTACGGTGATCTCCATTAACCCTTTTTTTAAACGGACTGTGTACCATGCCAACTGGGATTCATCTAGCGCCACCAGTCCCCTACACAGACTAGTCTGGAAGCTTTTTTCAGGGCATGAAGTCAGTAAATTGAATCGAGGGATTTGACATATTTATAGATTTAAGGATCTTCTTAGCATCACCTGGTTTGCATTTTTGGACAGTTTGATCCACCTACCTACCCTCTTGGTACGTACCTGCAACACGAGCGCATGCCAGTCTCTGTACTCTTTGAAGTGCTGAACATCGAACATATTTATCTGATAGTTTGTCTATTTCTTTAGCAATACGGCTGAAGTAGTAAGTAAGTTATTTATTTTACGTTATAAAAATAATTTTACAATTTAAAATTTGAGAACATACGACAATGACATAAATGTCTTCTTTCGTTGATTCTCATTTTAAAGTTCTACTGCAGTTTTAAATGGTTAGTGCGGCTGTATTAAAAGCTGGTTATAAAGCTGGCTATAAAGAGTGACGTTAGTGTTCCGATTCCGTATTTTATTAGAGGACTATTACACCCCCTCCCGGTTTTTGATAGAGCTTCTGGGTGTAGAATGTATGTAGATATTTACATGTACATCTCACCCGAAAGACTCGTTGATATTCCGTTTGGAATTTGGATTAGTTCCTGTCATTTTCAGTGCTGAAGGTTGGGTTTTTCTCACACACCACAGAGCCAGGTGTCAACTCCAATGTTTTTCTAAAGCTTGCGGTGAATGATCCGTCTGTTGTTCTGTTTTTTGGATTCTGATGGAAGTTTTTGGATTTACAATGTTTTCACAATAGGTCCTTGATTATTTCTTTCGCTATCCGTTTATCATAATATTTTTGTCATTTTTTTCCTTTTCTGGTGCAGAACAAACAATAGAAAGGCGATGTACGAAAATCGGTCTTAACGCCTTATACCTATTTTCTGGTTTTAAGTGAGCTTATATTTATAAAGAAAAAACTATTACATAGGTACTGCATATTTTGCAGCTGCTTTTATGTACATATCTACGTACAAACAAGTATGTCTGCAGGCACGTACTCGTACAGCCTAAAGAATAAACAAAACGAAAAAACGCACGAAAAATGATTGCGTGAATCGTGAAGCCACTCAACGTAATTTCACAAGAAATAAACGGGAACAAGACCTAAGAGCACAACAAAAATGACCTTATTCTTTCGTGTTTAGCTAAATTGGACAAACAACACACAGAGAAATTGGCAAAGAGGCCAACAACACTTTAATTGACGGGTTGTTTTCATTGAACATGATGGCGTAGACTTTTTTGAAAGCAATAATTTGTAGTAGATAGCTACGGCAGACGATTGCCCGTCAAGTCGAACGGACTACCTATATAATATGAATAGAAAAAAAAGCGAAAGTTATGTACAGTACATACATACTCATATGCCAACAGATGACGGGATGCGTCATGTTTCAACTTTGGCGCGTGTTTGTCATTACGGTTCTATGGTGTAATGGTTAGCACTCTGGACTTTGAATCCAGCGATCCGAGTTCAAATCTCGGTAGAACCTTAAGTTTTTTTTTTTTTAATTAGTTCTCTCTTCGGGGGTTGTTGAAGGATTTAAGGGTACATAAAATTAGACTCAAATATTAATGAATGAGAACATGCTTCAATGGGGTATGTGATGTGGACACTTGGACAGGTATATGAACATACATACCTACAACTGCACACTAGAAAACTAAACTTTTGAACCAAAATGAATTGGACTAAAATTATGTATGGAAAAAGTGTTTCCAGGTTGAGAGGAAAATCGCCATTTTTGGCGATTTTTTAAGAAGAAAGTGTAAAAAAAGGGCAGGGATAAAAACGGGGAAACAAATCCAAAAATCTTAAAACCCTATCATTTGTAAGAAAATCTTTTAGATTCAATAAATAATGTTAACAAACTACAAAAAACAACCATGCTCAAGAAATGTGGCCATGCAACATCTTACATAAATTTTTGTATGGTTTCCGAATGCATTCATTCTTTTGACATTTAATAAAACTGTTACCATGGCCTGGCCATACACTCCTTACCATGAACGTCGGCCGTCTCCAGAGAGACAGGTAGATTTTGAGTGAGTAGAAAGGTAGATGGTACAGAAAATGAACTAAAAATCCACTTTCAGAAATAATTCTCGCATGGGCATGACATGACGCATGGCATGATCATGAAGATTCTAGTGTCTCCTTGCACTATGTCTAAATTCAAAATATTACGCGAATTTCTAGACAACGGCGCGGCGACACAACTTGATGGGTAAGTGAAAATCATTCACATTTTATTTTGGATTTTGAAATGAAGGAAGAACCAACAAATAAAAATACAAATATCTCAAGTTCCCAAGCAATTGGAAGCATTGCCCGAGTTCAAAAGCTTTTTTTTTTTAAAGGAGAAAATAATAATTTTGGTGTTAAGAAAATGGGATTTTTTTTCTTAAAACCTGGGAACCGTAACAACTCCTGCGTCAGCGGAGCAAATTTGACATTTGGCTTTGTTTACGTTTATTTTCACTCTGAAACATAGACTTATATATTAAACAAGACAAACCGTTTATTTAGGTTTTTTGTTTTTTATTTTCAATCTAGCTGGTAATTCTATGCTAGTTTGAGCAATTTCCCTTTCGGGGAAATTTGCTAGAACTCTGGCACAAAAGGCTAGATGTTATTTTTTTTGTTTAAAGTTTGACGTGCCGCTATTAATCTAGTTAGTCAATGGGACGCTGCCTTTAACATAGCTCTGTTTTTTTTTATTCCCGACACGGCTATAAGGTACGTCAAATAAAAAAAATAATGATTGCCTCAATACAACAATGGCTTAACCTCTGTCTATAATTATTGGGATTAACAGCTTCGCGGAGACAGAGAAAAGTGTTGCCGACACAATTTTGTTTTTATATTATCGAAAATGATAAATGACATTTGACATGTTGATAAAAAAATTATAAATACGGACAAAGCTCGATCTGCGAATGTGCGGAATTCGGAATACCCGCCCAGCTTTCCCCCTGCACAGTAATTCTATTGCTTAGATCTTAGATAATAATGTTCTTTCGTAAAATGCGAAAAACGAGAATAAATCAATTTTCTGGAATTTTCTTTCTGTCTTAAATATGAAATGCAGTCCATAATACTAAAAAAAAAGCAAAAAAAAAAAAAAATTAAAAATTAAATGTTTTTTGTATGGGATATGTCACGCCCCTTTGTCCTATTTTTTTTTACTCCTGAGCCAATAGGTACTTAAGATTGTCTGTAAATTTTAACTCAATCGTTTTGTCGGCTTTCGAGATAAGGATCATGTACGGAACGTGAAGTAGTCAATGTCGAGCAGCTACATCTCCGGATGGAACGGTTCCGATGGTTTGATCACATTCAACGGGCTATGAAATTCGTGCCATCGGGCAGGCGTCCTCTATCGCCCTCCAGGACGAAATAAATATATCAAGTCCACCTCAAACTCAATTCAAACCACGTTTACCTTAATTCGGTGTCGTCTTATGTGTCTCCGCAAGAAATTTAAAACAGTTTTCGTTTTCTGGCATCATGCTTGACATAACATATCCACTTATAATTAGCTCATTTCGCCAAATACTGTGAAGCAATCCTGTTATTAAAGTGTGCAACATGCAATTCTGCAACACACCAGTTGCCATATACATATATATAATCACAAGTCACTGTACAGGTCCGCTCCGCACACGTTACATGGTTCCATACTATCTCCTTCAATTCCATACCATAAGCTGTCGTCATAGGTTGCTGTAACGGCAATTGCGGCGACCGACGGGTTACACTTGTATTGCATGTGCTCAATTCGTCATCATTGCCACTATCATCGTCATCAAACACTACAGAATAGAGAGTCCAATGCAGTGTACGGTGTATAATATACATACGATATCTTTACTGCCGTCTTTATGTCTCCTCTTTCAGAGTTGCTGAAGCACATTCTCTCATCTACCGGGCACACTATCCTGCACGCAGTTTTCGTTTTTTATCACACCTCTTGTTGTTTTTGTTTTGTATGTCTCTCGTGTAGCTTGTTGTTGCTTACTTCAGTCTTTTTGTAGTAGATTGGTACGTTCTCATGCGAAAGAGGCCAGCGACTGCAATTCCATTGGCAGACGACTTTCCATATATGCATATTCCGAAGCCTTCCTTCACAGTTCACACGCGCTTCACTTGCCCCTTAGCCAATTTTGCAACACGACTTACGACACGCAATCTTCGTGTATTTGCCTTCTCTTTATTGCTAGCGAGCACTATATTTGTTTTTTTTTTTTTTTCTTTTTTGTAATCTTTTGTGGGCATGATTAGGTTAGGTTAGGTCAGGGTTTTGCTTGGCTTATACCCTATCTATATGAACATGTACGAAGTTGTTAGTCATAGTGGCCATCCGTCGTGTACCTACATAATGATATTCACGTTTTTTTTTCTGTCATAGAAACAAATTAAAGTGCGGGTTTGTGGTCAATGGCACCGACCGTAGTCCTGATTAGAGGGTTAGAAAAGTTATTGGACACGTTTGCGATAATCCGGTGAGAATGAGTGGAAGTCAGCAGTGTACCAACAACAAATATCTATCAACCGCTGACCACCTCCCGATTGATTCGAATTGGTAATGAAAAACTTGGACGACTTCATCGACCAGTTATCTTAAAACGAACTATAGTGTTTTAGCTGTGGCCTTATTGTCCTTGTTTTCTGTTAAATTTATATTCAATAACCAAAGTATCTAATTGGAATTTATTTCTCCTTGCAGAAGTTCCATCTCTAACGGAGCTAGCAGCGAAATGCGTCGCCTCACACATCCCGTTTGAATTGGTTGAGCACGTCTACCCGCCGGTTCCAGAACAACTCCAATTACGTATAGCATTCTGGAGTTTTCCCGACAACGAGGAGGACATTCGTTTGTACTCCTGTTTAGCAAATAGTTCCGCCGATGAATTCCATCGTGGAGATCAGTTATTTAAGAATCGTTTAGTTAAGGATCCATTGCAAATAGGTAAATAATGTCGGCCATTCGTCAAACGATTCATACATTAATCTACTCTGCTATGGATTAGGTTTTCATCTATCTGCGACTGTGGTTGGCCAGAGCCAGCTAAGAGGTCATTTCAATGTAGCGGTCACTTTCGACCGACGGCGGATATCGTCGTGCAATTGTACGTGTACATCGTCCGCCTATTGGTGTTCTCATGTGGTCGCCGTGTGTCTATATCGAATACATTGTGTAAGTATTCGAGATAAATGAATCGGTGATAATAGCTGAAGTTTATATGTTTCCCTCTTTACAGCCCAATGAGGTGTGTCTACGTGCTCCAGTATCCGAATCACTCACCCGCCTGCAACGAGATCAGCTGCAAAAATTCGCTCAATATCTGATCAGCGAGCTACCGCAGCAGATTCTGCCAACAGCGCAGCGTTTGCTTGACGAGCTGTTAAGCGCACAGCCGACTGCAATCAACACAGTATGTGGAGCACCAGATCCAACGGCTGGTGCTTCAGCAAACGATCAAACCAGCTGGTACTTGGACGAGAAGACACTACACGAGAATATCAACCGCATATTGATTAAATTTTGCTTACCAGCACCAATTGTATTTAGGTAAGGAGCGGTATGGTCTCTCTGTCTGGCTTAGATTAATTGTGTCCCCCCTTTCAGTGATGTAAATTATTTAACAAACTCCGCCCCACCGGCCGCTGCCGAATGGAGTTCTCTGTTGCGCCCACTGCGTGGCCGAGAACCGGAAGGCATGTGGAATCTACTTTCGATCGTTCGAGAGATGTATCGCCGCTGCGACCGCAACGCAGTGCGTCTGCTAGAAATCATTACCGAGGAGTGTATGGCATGCGATCAGATTCTGATTTGGTGGTTTCAGACGAAGCTATCGATGATGATGGGATCGCATGGCTATAACGGTGGCAAGCACAGCAACACGCATAGCAATTCGAATGCGTCACAACATGCCTGCTCATCGCTGTGTGATGAAATCGTCGTTCTGTGGCGTCTAGCAGCGTTGAATCCAGGACTGGCGCCAGACGAGCGGGACATGCTGCACGCACAGTTCACGGCATGGCATTTGAAGATCCTCGATCGGGTGGTCAAGTGTCGGATGCTGCCCTCATCGTACAGCAGTAAGCACCAGCAGAACTCCAGGTGAGTGGAAATGTTTTACGTTTTTGGCTTTGGGGTAGCAGAGTTGCAGACCCGTTTTTTGTTCTCTTTTTGGTTTCTTGAAAAACTACAATAATTATTCACAAAGATTAACTTCACGTAGAACCGACGCCGAATTGTTTGTCGGCTTTAAGCCGGCCATCGAAGCATGCTACCTGGACTGGGAGGAGTACCCTATACCTGGCATAACGCACACACAGGACACGAATCCGATTTACTACTCGCCCTTCACATGTTTCAAACACACCGACTCGAAGAACGAACCGGCAACGAACAGCCATCAGTTGAATGCAACCCAAGCTGTTATGGCTAACAACAAGCACTATAACTACATCAGCACTTCGTCGGATCACCACAGCATGCACCTGGTACACAACAAGAATCGGTATGACCGTCCCTTCCGCGATCGTTTCTACATCTCGAGCGGAAACAACTCTAGCAATTCGAGCAGCGAAAGTGTACCCGTACGATTGCATCAAGCGTTAATTGTGACTGGAGGCGGTGTTATGCCAGGCATTGCTAGTGGTGGCGTTGGTTCGGTAGTTGTCGGCGGCGTAGGGGTCAAACCGGGCGATGGTAATCGTTCGAGTGCAAGCAGTGAAGGGTTCTGCGAAAACGAGGACTTTGGCGGTGACAGTAGTGGCAACAATGAAGGTGGCAGGGCGTTACAACCTGCAGCAGTACAGATCAAGCAGCCGAATACTAGCGAAACAGATTCACAGAACAGTATTGAGCTGTCCTCGCCACTGGAGGGAGTGAATTCGCCCGTTACTGGGGAGGAGCTAAAGTTTCTGGGAAATTTCGTTGATAGTGTTAGTGGGAGTGCCGGAACGAGGCAAACATCGTCACTTTCATCAGCTTCGTCGTCCTCCTCTTCGATGTTGGGCGCAAAAGTTGGCGAAGTGCCGGCACCGCCACCAGCAACACCTCAACTACTACCAACTACGATTGCTGAAGTTGTCGTTATAGATGACGCGGTGGTCATTGTGGGCGATGTAGTGGTGGAGCCACGTCGGATCTCGAAAGACGAATCATTCTCAAGTTCCAGCGATGAATTTATCACTCCAGAGTGTCAACCGATTAAAACCACACCTCCATCGGTCTTCTCAGCAGGTATCGCGGAGTGCAGCCCCATCGCAGGATGCAGTAAATCCTTGCAAATACCCCTGTCAACAGAGAAGCCGGAGATTTTCTCTAATGTCCGACCCACAGAGGATGCTTGGGATATTCTTCTAGCACGAGCTGAAGGTCTTCATGCCCATGGCCACGGAAGAGAAGCGTGTATCTTAGCCGTTCGCTTGGCGGAGGAAATGTTGGCGAATCCGCCAAACTTGATGGTTGAACTACCACCACCGCCCAAGCGCAAGGGCAAGAAGCATAACATCAATCCCATTTCGCATCAACTGAGCGTGCTGGCGTCGTCTACACTATCCAAGTGTGCATTCCTCTGCACCGTGCTGTCTGAGAATTCGGAGCACTATCACAACGCATTCAGAATTTGCCTGTTTGCGCTGGAGATGCCGCGACCACCGGCCAGTACAAAACCGCTAGAGGTGAAGTTGGCCAACCAGGAGGCCGATCTGCTTGCATTGTTGAAGAAAATCCATTTGAATCAGCCGAAATTGCGAGTAATTCGTGAGCGAGCAGAACAGCTTAAAAACGGAACGCTCAAGTCAAGGGGAGAGGCCTTGCTCCCGATAAACCTTGCGAGCTTCATTTTTGATGCGCTAGTCATGCCTTCGGTGACGGGCAAGGAGAACCGCAACAAAGTTATGAGTATAGCGTACAGGATACCCACGGATGAGAACTTGGGTTTCGAGGCAGCGGTGGCAGCGTTGGGGCTCAAGGCGAATGTGTCTGAAGCCGAACATCCATTGCTCTGCGAAGGGACACGTCGTCAGAGGGGCGATCTTGCGCTCACTCTGCTGTCGTATTACAAGGACGAACCACGAAAGATTGCGAAGATTATGGACAAACTTTTGGATCGAGACATACACACACTGCTGAAGACTCCCCTCCTGCCGGCGTACTACTCGAACAATCCGCCAGTGCGGACGCCGGCATCACAAGCTCGCCGCGACGAGCAGGAACAGTTCAATGCACATGCAGCAGCAGCGTCTAACTTTGCGGATTCATGCGGCTTCCCTGCGTCAGACAATAGCCGGCCACATAGCAGTACCAGTGCAGAGTTGGAGGCTAGTATTGGGGTGCTCAACATCGGCTCTGGGCAGGGTAACCTCACCGGAGCTTCACCGAGCCAAGCTGTGGGCAATGGCAACAGTGTTGGTGGCAATGCACCCGGTCCAAGCAGTCGAAACAAGGACCTTCGGTATAAGGGTAAGCGCGCCTATCCGTCCATACCCAATCAGCCCTCAGAGGCGAGTGCACATTTCATGTTTGAATTGGCAAAGAACGTTCTAACCAAGGCTGGCGGAACAAGCTCAACGTCGTTGTTCACACAGGCGACTACAAACCACAATCACCATGGGCCACACCGCTCCCTCCATATGTGCGCCTTCCAGTTGGGCCTGTACGCCCTTGGCCTACACAATTGTGTCAGTCCCAATTGGCTATCACGCACCTATTCGTCACATGTGTCCTGGATTATCGGACAAGCGATGGAGATCGGAGCGCCGGCGATATCGTTCCTAATCGATACATGGGAAGGGCATTTAACACCGCCAGAGGCTGCAGGAATGGCCGACCGTGCGTCACGAGGTTGGGACAACAATATGGTGTATCCTGCCGCTGAATTGGCCCTTTCTGTCCTACCCCATGCAGCTGCTCTCAATCCAAATGAGATTCAGCGAGCGATACTGCAGTGCAAGGAGCAAAGCGACCAAATGCTGGAACGAGCGTGTATAACCGTCGAAAACGCAGCAAAGGGTGGCGGCGTCTACCCCGAGGTGCTGTTCCAAGTCGCGCACTACTGGTACGAATTATATCTGCGAAATACCCCCAACAGTGAGCAAGATCACGATGTAAACGATATTGATCACTCAGTCAGCCTGAGTGCGCTGATAGAATCTGCCGAGGCTCAAATGCAGCAGCCTCCTCCGCCCCAACCGTCACAGAATCAGCAAGTAGTTGTGACAACAGCGCCGCCACAATTCCAACAGGGAGTGACTACACTGGCACCGATTGGCATCGCTCCATATCCGCCGTACAGCTTCTGTCAGGGCATCTATCATCACCACAACTTGTCGTATCCCCCAAATCAAATGCAAATGTATATCTCAACGGCGCCACCGCCCCAGGGTTACCAGCCATTTGCGCAGCAAGCTCCACCCCCACAAGCCGGACCGCCGCCAACAGCGTATGGAGTGCCCCCAGGCTCCTTCCAATCAATGCAGCCACATCCACAAGTACCACCAGGTGGAGGCTATCCAGGCGGACCTGGTACACCACAGTACGCAGTGCAAATGCCAGTGGCATCAGGGCCACCACCACCGCAGCAGATGCCGCCGCAGTACTACGGTCAACCGATGTCGATATCACAACCTCCACCACAAGGCTCCCAACAGGGCAATGGTATGCGACAGCAGCAGTATCCGTTTGTCCAGCAAGCACAGCCGCAACCGCAAGTGCGACAGAGGCATCCACATCAATTCAGGTGAGTTCGAGTCGAGAGTCAAAGTTCCAAAGGAGCTCACGTGGTGTTTTTTTTTTTTAATTTGTTTGCAGCCCCACACAATTGCGATATTTGCTCGCCGCCTACAATGTTGGCATGCTGGCAATGGAAACACTCGCTCGAAGGGTTCATGACGATCGTCCACAGGCGAAGTATGCACGCAATCCGCCATACGGCGAAGATGTGAAATGGCTTTTACGCATCTCAAAGAAACTCGGCACTCAGTACTTGCATCAGTTTTGTGTGTGCGCTGTAAATTCGATCGTTAGCCCGTTTGTTCTGCACGACGTAGCTATAGAGTCGGCACATTATTTGGGCCGAAACAACCACCAACTTGTGATGCAACATTTGCGATCTGCGTTGACACCACTCGTTCAAAAGTGTCAACAGATGTAAGTACAAGAAACGGACTCTATAAAGAGTAGTTGCTCACATTTAAATCCCTTATAGGTATATTCAATGCATACACCAGAAACTGTATCATCTCACTCAGGCGGACTACGAAGAATTCGCCAGTATTATACTAGCAGCACGTGCAGCCTTCCAGATAACACCTGAAGGCAGCGCACAATTTAAGGATTGGTTGCAATCCATTAAGAGGTGAGTTTCCTTAGTGATGTCTCACAATTAGGACACACAAGCATATTCTTTTTTCCCGTTTCAGATCGAAATCCTGTAAGAAGGACCTTTGGACGCAGATAAATGCCGCTCTCCAAAGCAATTCCAAATGACAAAGACTGGATTCGGTCAGTTCCGAAGTACACAATCTAAAAAGCAATGCATCATCCCTTACCTCATTACTAGCCGAATCGGAAGCATCTACGCCCACTATCAGCCACGACCGATCACTATCATCAACGCCGTCCCCTTCAGAATCACCAGCCAACTCTGTGATGGTAGCTCCAATGATATCTCGAACAAAGGCACCACCTTCTGCTTCGCCTAGCCTCAATCAGCCACCGTCATCTTCGTCAACCCCGTCGATTAGTTCATTTCACATGCAGCACCACCAGAATTTGCATCTTCATCACCATCAACAACCACAGCAGCATTTTGTGATGGGTTCGTCACTAACAATAGGTGCAGCCACAACGTCCACATCATCAGCGAGCAATAGCAGTTTAAGTTCTATCGCTGTTCCACCATCGATAGCGGGCTCAACAGGTGGCCATCATCACCATCACCACCATCATCATCATCACCATGCCAAACAGCAGCAGCAGCAGCAGCAACACGAACAACAACAGCAGCACCGCCAGCAGATGTCAGCTCCTCCCCAACATCATCATCAGCAGGTTTCGCAACAGTTTCACCATCTCCACCAGCATCCTCCACTTCCCCATCAATTGCCACATCGGCACCACATGCAGAAGCCCCATCAAATGCATCATACAACCTTGGAGCTGCTGACGCAACAACCCCCACCAGTTGTTTCTTCACCCTCTCAGCAATCTCACCACACTATGGCTTCGCAGCATATCCCCATGAATATGCAATCACCTGTTACAACAACGGTGCAACAGTCGCCGTCCGCACAACAGCAACAGGTTTATCCCGCCGCGATGCTTACAATAGCGGCGACCGGAGGGTCAGCGCCCAATCAAAATCTTAACGTAATCGCAGCTGCCCCCATTGTGGTGGACTTCAGTAATTTCACAGTGAATTGTCTGACAGCTCATCCACCGCCTCCACCGCAATCTCAGCAGCAGCAAGAGCATCATCAGCTGCTTCATCAGCAGCAGCATCACCATCAGCAGCATCATCATCAACAACATGCGCATCAGCACCAACAGCATATTGTGCATAGTCACCTGAGATCGTCCTCACCACCTTTGTTTTCGTCGCCCAAATGAACACATTAATTCTGCTGAATACCCAATAGGTGAGGTAAACATTAATTAGAATTATATTATAGTTGAAATTTGTAATCATATCTCGATAACGAATGCAAGGACAGCTAACAGAAGATTCTGTTGATTATAAATATATATAAGTCACCCCATCCAACATTGTTAACTATTTGCTAAACAATTCTTAAATCTATTTTCAAACAATTCCCGCTACTGGCTCTTTATTTTTCTAAGGTCTCTGACTGTGAAAGGGATTCTTCATTTTCAGAAGGGAGAATACAATTTGTTTGAATTTTTTATTTTTATTATTATTTTTTGTGGGGTTCCTTAAGTTTAAAAGCTGTGAACTACTTGTTCACATGGCTGGAGAAGCACTTCCCTACTTCGTTACAAAATCACTTATATTGCCCATTTCTCAGTAAGAAACAAAACGGTAACGTGTGTGAAAATTACGATAAATTCACGTGAATGCAAAATCTTCTATTGTCCATTTAATACTAAAGGTTATCATAAGAAACTGTTTTGAGAAAGGGGTTTACTTGTACGTAAGTTGAGAGATGGTCGATATTTTGACAGGATTTTATTTCTTTTCTTCTAAACGGAAAAATGAACACTTGGAAACGCTGGGTACATGAAAGAGAAATGAAATCATTACCCTCGTTTGTTGGCTCTTGACTTTGCCGAATCGTGGCCAAAGCTTTCTTGATGTATTACAGGTACTAAGCGATTTTCGCATATTTAGGGCTGTTTTTAAGTTCGATTCGCTTCTTCAAATTGCAGAGTGGAGGCTTGATTCTTTAAAGTGCTGGATTTTGGTCTATTGCAGATCCTTTTTTGCAAGTTCATCAGCTATCTCACACCCGGTTATATCGTTGTGACCAGGAACCGAGCTGAGATTTATTTTGTGCTGTGTGAAATAATAATCTAAAAATAAGAGATTTTGTCCCGTGGGGTGCCTCAGAATCTTTTGGAGTAAGGGATTATTACACAGCGGATTTTGGATTTTGAAAAAGGACGTATCATTATCAAATCTTACATTTGTCAGGATTTATACGTTTATTAAGGATTTATACCTTTAGTGCTTTCAGTTGGAAATTTTCTTCTTGTGCACGCATCGATCAACGAGCCATATCTGATTTTTAATGGTATATATCGGGATTAAATTTGACAGATTTCGCGTTTCCAATCGAATGACAAAAAAAAAAAAAAAAAACAATTCTTTTATTGTTTGTAATCGAGTTTTTAAATTATGTGTAGCCCTAGGCTAATATTTAAATACATATTTTGGTTAATCTGTATAACTTGTCCTTCAAAATGTGCACCGACTATTGATCTACAATAATACTAATTGTAAATAATTGATTAACAAGCAATAGGTCAACGATCTGGAAAGTACCTATTTCGATGGTAAAATGTAAACAAGCTTCTCTAGCTGCAAAACTTAAAAAATGTGCTTGTGTTGGTAAATTGCAAGCAACTCTGAAAATAAATCGAGATTCCGAAGGAGTGATCTAGATCTCAAATATTTGTTGTCGAATCCAATCCGACATTAGCCAGGACAAGATTTACATGTTCACCGTTTTCACATAAAATTCTCCCCAATTCTCGTTTTGCGATTTTATTTTTATATTTTTGTCAACAACTGTAACCAATCGAAGAAATTTATTCTGCCGTAAAAAAACGCCATCTGGGGCCTGTACCACAAAACTACAAGTATTGTACAACAGGCGACAACAACAGGTTTTCTGGTACAAAATTGTTAAAATTCGCCTGTTGTACAATACTTGTAGTTTTGTGGTACAGGCCCCTGGATGTTTCCCTTCAAACACCTGTTAAACGAACAATTGTGTGGACACACATTAAACATTAGCAAAAGCTAGTTTATTTGTTGCTTATTTTTTGTTGGAAAATACATCAAATAAATTGGCTCAAGAACTTGGCATTTGTTGCATTTGCCAACGAAATACACCACCGACTGGTTTCAGTATTAAATGGGCCTTGTAAAGAAGCGTGTATACAGCCTCGAAATAGACATCCAATACAAAAAAAACTCTGTCACCTGTAACGTAGATACAACTTTCAATTATGTTTATTCTTTGTTTTTATTACATATTTTTTTTAGACTGAATTTACCCTCATAAATAAAAAATATACATATACGGATAGAAAAAAAAGAAAACAAAAAATAAAATCTATAAAAAACACAAAAAAAAAACTTTTTACTTATTATTCCTGTTTTTATTTTTAAGCCTTTTAATTTAATTTAAATTAAAATAAAAAACAAAATAAAGAAAAAAATTGTGTTCAGACGTAGAAAAAATATATACATAAATATTAGTAATGTAACCTTGTTTTTATTTTGAAGGATTTTTAGTAATTTAAATTTAGCTCCGAAATATTATACATTATAAATAATTTTATTTTTTGCATTAGACTTAGTTTTTTTTTTCATTTGTCTTTTACACGAGTTCAATTTGAGTTTTGCTTTTCTTGATTATTATACATTTACATTTTAAGCAATCATATTTATTTTTTTTTTTTCTAAAAAAATATACATACATATATATTTGTTTTATTTTTATATACATACCTACATATAATATTTTTTGTCATGTCATTTTTATACATTCATTATATACACGAAACATTTTTTTTTCATATTCATTTTAGTTGTAAGTAACTAATAAAAAGGAGGTAGACCCACACAAGAATAGAAGAAACATTTTTTTTAGTACTTTTTTTTTCGTTTATATTGTTTGTTTTTTTCTTCCTTTTTGAAGAGTTTTTTTTTTTTAAATTAAATAAATAATATTTTTTTATGTGTACACGTGTACGTACACACAGCGAATTGTTGTTTTTTTTTTTTGTATTTCCATTTATTCGATTTTCTTTACTTTGAGAGATTTAGAAATAAGTAAGTTTGTTGCTAGAGTCGTTGAAACGAGGTCTCATTCGGCCCTAGCGAGGTATACGTCGGAACGGAATATATGTAACGCACATTGGCGTTTTGCGTTTCTGTGCGATGAAGTGCGTTTTTACTGATATTTTTGACAGATTCATACGAATTTTCTTCCGATATGCTCCGACAGAAATTGGTTGCGGAATTTGTTTACGATTTGCAGTGAAGTTTTGATAAATGAAAGCAATAAAGAAAAAAACATTTTAGCAAAGTAATTGGTTGTATTTGTTGCTTAAATGTGTATTTCCAGGGCAAACAAAAAAAAAAAAAAACGAAAAAACAAGCACTAAATAGAAAAATCCCGATGTACCACGAAACAACATCATATAAAATCAATGCGTTGTCGTATTTTAATTATGCTTTCCGAAAGCGGATACCTGGAATGTAATTTGAGTCTCCGACGGAGTATGCGTTGCGGAGAATTTTCCGTTCCGACGGATACCTCGCTAGGGCCGATTAAATCGATATTTGTCTAGGAAACTAGTGGAGGGGCGAAATAGTGAATTACATAAATATTCAATATTATGACTAATCTAAAAAAAGGACCAGGGACGGGTAGATTTTGTTCTTTGTCTTACTGAGGACCTCATTCGAAGTATTGCTTGGAGATGTTTCCATTCGGTGTTTTTTATTTATTCTGCTTTTAACATCTATGTCAGTTCCGCCATCTTGGTAATACTATTTATCATCCAACTTTGCTTTGGTTTCAGCATCTGGTTTCTTGGTTAGGATTCTGCCCATGATCTCCCCTTTACTATTTAGGGCTCATTCCGTCCGAGTTGGGGCAGTAACCACCCGCTTTAAAGGCTCAATCCACAGAATCCTTCGGGACCGTTGAGCCAACGTAGTCAACTGACAGATAGACAGAATACACACTTGCTTATGGAAGGTTAGGTTACCCATAAGCAACGCCAAACTTTTGTGTTTTTCCAGATTTCTGTTGCTTTTTCGTTTCATCGTAGTTCGCAATTACTGAACCGCATAAGTTTCTTTCTGTATCGGGGACTTGAAATCGGGAACGACAGTTCAACATTGGATTGGTTTTGAAAATGAGTAAAATCCGTTAACTAAAAGTTTCCATTACTTTCATTTGAAAAATATACTAGGACAATTGAGTTACAAACATTTTATTTCGTTTTATATACTAAATTCGATAACATTTTCGAAAGATTCGATCCTTATTAATTAATTTTAAACTGCGTTGTTAATTTTATTATTTTTGGTACGTACACTGTTACCACCAGTTGGCAAAAGAAATGAAAGAACTACCAACAATACACATATACCCACATAAATCATGAACATCATGTCACAATGTGCGAAAATCATGTATCCAACGAAATTACCACTCACAAAGGATCCAATTCTTGCGATCATTATTACCAGACACATGCCCATTGCGCTGATATTTGTAGGGAAAAATTCCATAGCTACGGTGCTAATAACCCCGCCACAACTATTTAAACTTATGATGAGGGTGAAAACAACCACTGACCAGGTGTAATTCGTCACATATTGAATGATTAAGCAGGCAGCTCCTGCTGTCAATGCCCAACAGACTGAAAAAGATTAAAGAGTTTAGTTTACAGAAAGCATTTCTAATTGAACAACTATCTCAACCAAGTAAAGCTAAGTCCTACTGTCCACGTAGCTGCACTTCATATGCACGCTTTCGTCATTTGAAGCTTGTTGTACGATTCCTTGCCCACGAAGTCGTAAATGCGACTTTGCCGCTCCTTGGACTGAGCTTCGTTTGTTTATATGCAAGCTGGAAGGAAGTTGCCAGTAAGCTGCAAGCAAGCGTACCTACAACAAGCTGAAAATGACGAAAGCGTGCGTATGAATCGCAGCTACGTGAACAGTAGTCCTAAGTAAAGTATGCTTAGGAATAGAATGTTTAATAGAACAGTTGAGAATAAAGTGGTATAAAATGGTATACATATTTTGTTAGGTTTCTTGAGTTTTAGTTTGATCCAATGGTCTTAAAGCAGTTTCCTGGCATCAGTGTCATGATTCATGAACATGTCACCAGAAAGGTGTCAACAATGAACTGCTGCTGTCAAGTCTACTTCTAGGATAAATACCTAGTGTGAAGTATAGTGCAAACTGCGTCTTGAAGATTCTTATTTACTTTGCTTTATTGAGACAGTTCATTAAAACTTGCGTATTGTCATTAGGTAACTCACTCAGCAGCCTTTTTTTACCGACGTAATTAATGATCGTGGAAAATATAAAATATGTAACGGTAAATATTGCACCAAGTATAATCAGAACCAAAAACATATTTGTTGAAACTTCATCTTCTTCATCACTTTCGTCTATTTCCGTAATATTTGTTGGTACATCAATGGACAAATGCATTATTTCACAGGTCGTGTAGTAATCGCCATCTTTTATTTGTTCTTTTGCGTTCAATATTACTGGTAACCTACGAAAGATTGATAATTTCATAAAGTGTATCAAAATTGATTGGACAAAATAATTTACCACATAAATAATCCATTTGAGACCCAAAAACATATAAACATTGTTATACAAATGTTTATCGTTTGTAGTGCTCTATTTTTGTAAAAAAGTTGAGCTGTCTGTATCCAGACTAGTTTAATGGCATCCTTTACTCCTAAAACGTTTTTAAGTGTACCACCCGATACTTCAACTGACATTCGTTGCACAGGATATTCACATTTTGGTTTACGCGTATTTATCGCGAACATGGTTTGCAAGGTATTTAATGCATCATCATGGTGACCCTGTATTAGTGTGTATTTGGGAGACTCAGGCATTAGAAAGAGTCCGATTAGAGGAATTATTCTCAGCAAACAGCACAGTAGAAGAAATACACGCCACGATGAAAAGGCCATACCAAATATTTCCCAGTCTAGTTTTAATGGCAGTATTGCAAGTCCAAAAGCTGAAAAGTTTGCAATTATAGATTTAATAATAATAATAATAAAAAAAAAAAAACAAACATAACAAACAACAAAAGAAGGAAAGAGACTTCGGAAATCCCATTTATGTACTTAGCTCAACTTACCTGGTATTATCATCATTCCCATTGGTAAAAACATCGACAACATTGATATATATTTGGTTCGTGTTTTGTTGCCATGAAATTCTGCAAGAAAACTATACGAAATAGCTTGGCAGCTAGAAATTATAAGTCCAGTTAAAAATCGAAATACAGTTAGCATCCAAATGTCGACACAAAATACTAATATAAAGCTCGTTATAAAACTGAGGGCCACATTTAAACGTAGCATCTTCACTCGACCCCATGTATCGGAGAGAAATCCACACGCATGCGAACTTAAAATGGAGCCCAAAAACGCAGAAGAAGCAAATAAACCTTGCTCAGCAATCGTTGATGAGATATCTTTCTTAAAAAATGGTATTATGATGCTGCCACCCAAGAGATCTAACGTAATTGCCATTAAACAAAGTCCACACACTATTTCTAGAATGTAATGGTACATCCCAACTTTCGTTAGTGTAACTGCTTCCTCAAATGTGTAGACTTTGATGTTTTCGTTTTTTAAATTATTTTTCACATTTTCTGCAACAGGATCGGATTTTTCTGTAAAAAAAGTAAAATAATTTAAAACAAAATAAAATACTATAAATTCTAAAAAAAAAACATGTTCATTACAGTGATCAATTTGGATTTACTCTGAGTCTCAAGCAATTTTAAGGGTCAGTTTCAAGGGTTCTGGATAAAGTTTCGGATAGCTACGAGAATATTTATCTATTAGCAATATAACGTTATCCAACAGATAAAGGTTCTGGTTCATCGTCAAAGTCTCTGTTCACTGATAAACTAACTTGTAGAAACATTGATCAGCCACTAATTGTTTGACCGAACGGCAATGCTCGTTTCGATACACTATCATTTGTTTCGTCTTGGTTCATTTTGTTTTTATTAGTATCTCAACCACACTAGCCAAATTAAGTTTTTATATCACTTTCTTTTAATGTATGAATATATTTTACATCCATTTTGGTACGCGCGCCAGTTGGTACGACGGAATCGAATTCTGAACTCTTCGTCGTCGAGTGTTTCAAAAGAATTTGGTCTTGGGCAAAATACTCTGTTTGTACGGAGCTCTGTTACTTAACTTCCAGATAAAGACTTTAACAGCCTCTGAAACTATCTGTCAGATATCACTATCCGAGGCCTTTGAAACCAAACGTTGGAATTTATCTGGCAAATACGTTTCTGATAGGTCTTAAGTCGGGAAAGCATTCATGGGGCTCTGGCACTGCGGGCTCTTTAAAAGGAGTCTATTGTGCTTTCCCTGGTGAGGTCTTAGAGCCATCTTCTTACTCCGAAGACAGTCAGGAAGATGAATGATCTTCTCTGGAGGTATGTCAGCAAGATTTGCTGAAGGATACTCTTTTTGAGACGAAAGAGAGCCTATACATTGCATAAGTATGTGAAGAGAGGATTCGTCTTTCTCAAGACAACATTTTTCATTGTTTTCCAAATATTTCGTTGTCTAAAACGTTTTCTCAATTTTTTGATACATTTGAATGTTTTTCCAAGTTCCGAAGTTTTAGTGCTTAAGACTATGGCCCCTATTGTGAGTGTCGATAATTATTATTTTTTAAATACTTCTCCAGGGAAAGGCAAAACGCTTCAACAGCACCCGAGATGCTTGCAGATGTATGTTAGTTCTGCACTTAAATTGCTGCAAATTGTAGGCTTCAGGAAATACATATATCCCCAGGAAGCGAGTTCCAGAGTTTGCTTGTCCTATAACAGAAGGAGTTGAGCGACAACTGTCGATCGTCGATTGTAAATTTTAGTATTGTGATTGTCGATTCCGATTGATATTATTTGTCGATTTGACAGTCGATTAAAAATGTCTGGTCGATGCTTTCTCTTGGAAGTGAAAAAATTGTGTGCGAACGAATAGATAAAATCAATCGACGCAATCGACAATTGTCGTGAAGACTGATCGACAATCGCAATAAGGGCCTATGTCTTCAAACGAGACTCTAATATTTTCAGCTCGTTTTATCGTCTAGAAAAGTTGGATTAAAAAATATTGCGGATGATTTTATTATATATCTACGTAGTTTGGGCCTGCTGACATAAAACTTCTGAAGCGTGGCGATGCTAATATTGAAACGAGCAAAGATTTTGTTTTATATAAGCTTTCAGTTGACTTGTGGAGGATGATGTGATGAGTTTCATAGTGCTAATGAAGAATTTGTTAGTGATAAGGAGGAACTAAAAATACTATTTGTGGAATATAAAAAAAGTTTAATTTGAAAATTCATGAATTTTTTTGCAAGTATGAAAATAGGAATTGTTATATGTATTTTTTGGTATAAGAGAATGCGTCTTACTATTCCTTATATAAAATAGTCTTATATTGTCGACGTGTACGCTAGAGTCTTAGCCGAATGAAAGGCTCATCAATGCCGAATTAATATATCACATTTCACAAAGTAAATCGTAAATCCTAATCCTCTTTGTTATTGATTTGAAGTATAAACTATAATATAAGTAACACTCAAATATAGGAATCCAGGACTTACCCTGAGTTTTATCCAAGTCATCCACAAACGCTAAATTATCCATTGCTCTACACCGTTATGTCGTCAACTAAGTCAATTTTTTTAAAACACCTCTGAACCCGTTGAACACATTCGCTTCATTAATATTATAAATTTCAATGTATAAGCTTTAACATGACTTAAATGAATATACTTAATCATCCCTTTGAAATTAGTTCGGCAAAATCTCCAAGTGAAAATACTTAAAAGATAAATAATCTAACGATTAATTGTAAGTCACTGAGCTGTATGTGGATATATTAACAAAATATAGCGACGGAAGCGAATATGTATAACACAATACAAAAAAATGTATGAGCCGTTTATCGACTAGCTACCACTTTAATTTTAAATATATAGGTGCATGTAGTAATAGTGATGGCCCTCATATGGCTTAAATGTTAAAAAGTCAATGAAACAAAGATTAGAACAGGATCGTATGGGATGTCAGGCTTAAATTTTCATTGATCGTGAAATGCCTAAATATGAAATCAATGAAAAGATAAGTGACCTTACATCAATTAAAACTATATACCTACACATACCTATAACAATCTATTTCCCACTTCCAAACAAAAGGGAGAGAGTTCCCACAATTTGACACTATTTCTACGGCCTAACCACAATGAAACCACTTTTCTAAAATGATATGCCGTTTTTTTCATAATTTGTAAACAACTATGTAGGTATCACAATTTTCGACTTTTAACTTTTTATTTTATATAATCTTCTGTGGTTCATTTATCTCAAATTATTATTATATATTTTTTTTAATATTAAGTGGATTTCTTAATTACTAGCCGTGAAACAATTTAATATTATATTTCTATAGTATATGTCCCTTTGCGGCTATCACGCCCAATCAATCTTTAATGAGGTGTCATAACATAATAGTACCTATATTTAGGCATTTAAATCTTAGCCAGAAGCAGATTTTGACTGAACAAATATAAAATTTGAAAAAATAACCAGAATTAACACATCCACTGTTTAAATATCAAAATAACAAATTTTGACGACGACGTTATCGACAAAAAAAACTGGAAAACTTAAAGGACAGACGAGTAGACTGTTCCCTAACCGCTAACCCCCACATCCATTAGGCCAGAAAATCATTACGAATGAGAAAGAAGATTTGTTTTGTTTTCCAGAACGTTCACTTTCAATGTGTGGTGGTTATAAAATGGCTCCATAAATGGCAGGTTCCACAGAGCCGTGTATGAACAAAACAACTTCACCATCCCACTAAAGTCGATTGGTGTTATCGGGTTGCACTTACTGCCGAATTTGTTGATCTTTTATCCACTCTATTAAATCATTTACAGAATTTATATGAAAGACTTTCGGCTTTTCAGCCACTTCGAGACTTTTCCTGTACCATGTGTATTCATACATATATGTATTTGTGTGGAAAGAAGGTGTTCGTAACGGACATGCCATTTGTACGGTAAAAGACAAACATCTTCAATACGTTCGCATTCTGATTAGTGTCATTGTTCCAACCGATCACGCTATACTATGGCGCTACATCCACACCTATGTGAGCATTCAAGAAACCGATCAGGATGTAAGAACCCATATATGCAACCTTTTCAAGTGGTGAATCAATTTCATCTAAAGTGCAAATCCAGTGCACCTTTACTAGAGACAACTAGACAACTAGACTAGAGTTGATCTTTCGAGCTTATATTTTTAGATCTCAACTCAGACTCCTAATGGTCAGCAGCATTAAAAGTTTAAAAAAAAAGGAATTTCAAATCTTTTAAATAAATCGCCCGTAAATCAATTAATAAAGACACTAATGTAGGTATTTTTCCAATTTCTATCTTTATTGTATGTATTACATTTCTTGTTTCTTACTGCTAGAAGGTAAAACCAGTGAAAGGATCGCAATCAATATACATAGAACCAAAAAAATATTTAACATCATATCACAATGTGTGTAAATCATTAAACCAACAAAATTACTCCCAATAAATGATCCGATTCGTGCTATCATCATCATTAGACACATGCCCATGGCACTGACATTTGTGGGGAAAAATTCCATAGCCACTGTGCTGACAATACCGCCGCTGCTATTCAAACTCACTAAAAATATGAACACGACCACAGACCATGTGAAATCTGTCATGTACTGGAATATCAAGCTGGCAGCTCCGGCAACCAATATCCAACAGACTGCAAAATTCATCGGTTAGTGAGGTTACGTTTATCCAAAAATAAATGTCAACTTACACAACAGATTCCGTTTGCCGATATAATTAATAATCGTTGAGAAAATGAAATATGTAATAGTGAATGATGCACCAATCATAATCAGAACATAAAACATTGTAGTGTCAATAGGCACGTCATCAGAATTGTCGACCTCTGCCACGCCTGTAGTATTTCCAGATGAATTTTTTGCTAGAGACATAATTTCACACGTTGTGTAGCCATTTCCAGCTTGTTGTACTTGTTGTTTTAGCATTGTAGGTAACCTGTGGTGGACATAGAAATTTAAAAGGTAAAGGTGATTATTATTATGATATTTGTGAATTTGTACGATATGCTTTCGAAAATATGAGACACATTTAGCTGAATTTAGTCAGACTCCATAGAAGTTCTTGCAAATTGGCGCATTCACGCACGAGTTGCTACTTTTGACTACAAGTTTTTGTCAATTTGGCCCTAAATTATAATGAAATGCCACAGACAAAATTTAAATATGCTATGCGTGAATATTTCAAAGTTCTAAGTTATGCAACGTTTCCACCGGAGATTGACTCCGAGATTAGGATTAATTTTCGTTAATCTCGTATAAATCTCGAGATTTATCATACAAAAATTAATCTCATAAAAAGGAGATTGATGCCCCTATTATGTAAGACAACTCAACTTAGTATAGATTAGCATAATTTCAACTTAGTTCAATTCAATTCAACTCAACTTTCACGCAACCCCAACTAACTAACAACTTATAAACAACCACTACCATCTTTGTTGTGTTTTGACAGACAACTTTTCTATCAAGCTTGTGTATTACAATACGGACAATACCGAATTTTGAATTAAATAAAACCCTGTGACAACTGAACTTTGGTTGTAGTTGTCTTACATAATAGGGGCATGAAAATTAATCTCCTATAGGTACTGACCAGGTTAACATGTAGACTTCGGTCTCTGAACACACTCTCCACAGGTCGAGATGTCCAAAATTAAAAACAAACGGAGCTGCATCTGACATTATTTTATATCATTGGCGAGAAAAAGAAAAATCGGTTTTTTTTTCGGTACCTAACCTATACTTCTTGCCAATGCAACCGTTAAAACGTTCATACATATTAGTTTTGAGGACAAACAGATGCGTTAATAATATTTTTAGATTACTGCTCTCATATTTTGTTAATACATACTTTTAATTTCGAAAGTAGAAATTGTTTAATTTTGTATCATTTGTCACACTTCGATTTGACAGCTAATGACAACATCTGGTGAAACGTCGAATTAACCTCTTTTTTGTTGGTGGAAACACTTCAGGATTCATTTTAAACCTCTTGCACTTAATCTTGGGGTTATCGTCCGTTGGAAACGTAGCATTAGTAGAAAGTTCATAGAAATTATGCTTACCACATAAACGATCCATGTGCTATTGCATACATGATGAACATCATGAAACAAATGTTCATTGTATGCAACACCCTATTTTTGTTAAAAAGTGGTACCGTCTGCGTCCAAATAAGTTTCAAAGCATCCTTTACTCCGGTTATATTTTTCAGACTCCCACCTGACACTCCAATAGATAGCTGATGTACAGGATATTCATATTCATCTTTATGTGTATTTTTTGTGAACATCTTTCTTAAGATCTGCAACGCATAGTCATGGTCACCCTGCATCAGTACGTATTTGGGAGACTCTGGCGTCATAAAGACTCCGATGAAAGCAAACACTCTCAGAAAGCAAATAGATAACAAAAATAGACGCCACGATCGAAATGCCATGCCAAATACTGTGAAATTTAGTTTTACTGGCAGAATAGCGAGTCCCACTGCTGGAAATTAAAAATGGTTATTGGTTAGGTAACTAGAGCAACTGTTTTAACTGAGTTTCGAATTGAAAATAATTTTTAAAAAAGCTTCAGTCGAGTCCCACCACTAGTAACCATAAAACAAAGTTACATTATTATTTTGCGATTTCTAGTGATGGGACTTTTGAAAACAATTATTTTCATAGCAACAACGTATTCGTTCAAGCGTACCTGGTATAAAAATCAATCCCAATGGTACAAAGATCGACAACATTGTTATAAATCTCGTTCTTGTTTGTTTGCTGTGGAATTCACCAAGAAAACTATAAACGATAGCTAGGCAACCAGACATTATCAATCCATTTAGAAATCGAAAGCTAATTAGCATCCATATATTGACCGAAAATGCTGAAATAGTGCTCGTTATGAAACTGAGCGATAGAGTAACTCGAAGCATCTTGACTCGTCCCCATGTGTCGGAGAGAAATCCGATAGCATGTGAACTTACGATGGTACCCAAATATCCAGAAGACGCCAGAAAACCTTTTTGGGCAACAGTTGATGGGATGTCACGATCCAAAAATGGCATCACCATACTGATGCCCATGATATCAACAATAGCTGATATTAGGCAGAGCCCACATACCATTTGAACAAAATAATGATAGATCCCGATTTCGGTTAATGCAGCTGCTTCATCGAATGTGTAGACTTTTGTAATTTCGGATTTTGTTTCTATTCGGACATCTTGAATGGTTGGTTGGGGTTTTTCTAAAAATGAAAAAAAAAAAAAAGATTCAGTAGAAATATTATAGGAAATGTATTGAAAAAAGGACCTGTTGAGCTTGAGCCCGTTTTGCAACTCAAAACGCCATTAGGTGTCGAATGCAGGTCTTCTGAACATCTTAATATCATTTTCTATGTCGTGCCGCATTGTAAAGGTCAGAGAGTCATAGAGTAATAAAAACTTGGACCTGATGGAAATTAAAAAGTCCGATTTGGGCACACTGTCCTTAAATTAACTGAATTAAAATGTTCACTAACACGGGATACTTACTCTAGAACTTACCTTGACCCCGAGTCTTATCCAATTTAGTCACAATAGCAAAATTATCCATCACTGTACACGACTATGTCATCAACTAAGTCAAATATCTATTAACACCTCTGAAAAGTACTACACATTTTGCTTTATTGAAATTATTATTTTTAGTCTTCAAACTTCAAACTTTAAACCTATAGTTAAACTATATGTACAACAACTACAACTATAATTACTCCCTTCAAATTTGGTTGTCAAAGTCTCCAAGTAAAAATGCAAAAAAGATAAAAAATCAAAATTGTAATTACTATAATTATTAACTATAATAATCAGGCATGTATATGTAGATTGTAGATATAGGGAAACAGTAGTCACAAAAGCTTTAAATAGGCGTGAGTGCAGCTCAAGCTAGCACTTCAGCTGAATTTATTTCGATTAGATTAGGTTCGGTTTCTCTCACCATGGTTATTATTGCTTGTATAATTCGCTTAATTTTAAATAATGTATTCTTTTAGTTCAGAGGAAAATATCAAAATCGTCAAGTATAACTGAAAACATTTGTTTCGTGGTTTCGTTATTTCTTCCTCGCTGTATAGAACTTCTTCGATACAAGCTGGACCGAATATCACCGGAAAAATGTTGCCCTCAAAACCAAAACATCCAATGACATGTTCATCCGCTTTCGATAAGGCCATGTATAAGAGACGGCGTTACTCCTTTTTAGCGAGATCGTGTACTGTTAGGTATAATTAAACTATGTTTTATCTTTGTTTATATCCTCCACAGGAAAGTATATTAATTTTGCCATTACATTTGTAACGCCAAGAAGGAGTCACCGGAGACCGCATAAAGTGTATATATTCTGAATCAGGATCAAATTCGGAATATTTGTTCAAAACACGATAGATTCCAAATTTTTGAGAGAAAACTTTTTACCGTCGTATTGAAAATGGGCTATATCGGTCGAGTAGTTATGGTATCGCCCATATAAAAACAATTATTAGATCCATGTGTTGTGTACGTATACTAACTCACATAACCATAAGTCATTGTTGCTGGATTTATTGCGACCACCGAAGAATAGTGCTTAGCTTCCTCGAGGTCACCGATCAGGTTCTTAGGGGAAACATCTAAGTATTAACAAAAATCTCCCACATCTTGGGTAAGCTATTTTTTTTTATCTGTGAGCACTATACCCAAAACGAACTTTATGTTCACAGCGGATTACCTTGGGCTAGAAATTTCCCGAAGGATAACTACTGTGGCCGCTACCTTTGTTCGAGCTTTGTTCTCGATGCAGCTGTATTCCTCCGTAGTTAATTTTTACTTCATTGCATCACCATAATTACTATGGGGAAATGATAACAAAATATATATACTAAGTTTAGATTTATAAATTTCTTGCTGCAGTAATAAAGATGTTCATAATACTCGTAGAATCTCATTTATCTTGTCTAAATTAACTTCGGAGATGAGATAACTGCGATAGCTTAGCTAACGTACCTTTTTGGTTGGTTCAGAGACGTAAATAAGGGTTAACATTTTTGGCGTTAGAATCTAAAGGACTTTGGGTCTACTTAGGAGGGCAGGGCTACCTAAGCTAATACACCTCAGCCTAGAGTTGAAATTTTAATAAGAACAGTAAACCTTTTCGCTCAACACACTAACGCACGTTTAATTTTTTTTTTTGTAAACGGAGGGGAGTAAATGATTGGATCGTTCATGCAAAGAACAACCCCACCCACTGAAGCAGTTGAATTTTATAACGTGCTGACCACATGCATTCGTCCATCTACCATTTTAGATTTCGTTATAATTAATTTTTTTTCATATACATAAATAGTACGTATACGCCCTGGTGAAAAATTTAATTTTTAGTTTCATTTTCTCTTTTCCCTTCTTTTTTCTTTTTCTTTTTCTTTTTTCCCTTCGAGCTTTACAGTCTTTTAGTAGCCTTCGTTGTTGGTGCGTGTTGGTAGATTTACGCATCCGCACTTTGTCTATACTACCAGATAGCCACCAGATATTCTTCGTCGAAAAAATAGTAAATCACAATAGAAAAACTTTATTTGTAGCACAAACTGTGTTCTCCATTAAAAAACGGTTACAATTTTTTTAAGACTTTCTACAGTGGGACAAAATATGCTTGAATTAAAAGAAGACAGGGGTGGGATTCTGTAAAAAACGAAATGAAAACCGCTTTCGTTTTCACTAAACCTGTCTCTATCATATCTGTGGCAATAGACAGAGACTGCTATTGTCGAAACGAAAACGTTCGTTCGTTTTCGTCTTACATAATCTGGCCCCAGGTTTGTTCTTATTTTAACTTACTTCGAAATTTAGTGAATTTGTAACGAAAGCAGACATTCGGTCAATAAGCGCGCTACGCACAGCAACATAAATAATAATATTGTACTAATTTTGTTTTCCAATTTACAACTTTATTCAATTACGTTTCTTTTTTCTTTTTCTTTTTCTTTTTTCCCTTCGAGCTTTACAGTCTTTTAGTAGCCTTCGTTGTTGGTGCGTGTTGGTAGATTTACGCATCCGCACTTTGTCTATACTACCAGATAGCCACCAGATATTCTTCGTCGAAAAAATAGTAAATCACAATAGAAAAACTTTATTTGTAGCACAAACTGTGTTCTCCATTAAAAAACGGTTACAATTTTTTTAAGACTTTCTACAGTGGGACAAAATATGCTTGAATTAAAAGAAGACAGGGGTGGGATTCTGTAAAAAACGAAATGAAAACCGCTTTCGTTTTCACTAAACCTGTCTCTATCATATCTGTGGCAATAGACAGAGACTGCTATTGTCGAAACGAAAACGTTCGTTCGTTTTCGTCTTACATAATCTGGCCCCAGGTTTGTTCTTATTTTAACTTACTTCGAAATTTAGTGAATTTGTAACGAAAGCAGACATTCGGTCAATAAGCGCGCTACGCACAGCAACATAAATAATAATATTGTACTAATTTTGTTTTCCAATTTACAACTTTATTCAATTACGTTTCTTGTTTCTTAGTGCTAGAAGGTAAAACCAGTGAAAGGATCGCAATCAATATACATAGAACCAAAAAAATATTTAACATCATATCACAATGTGTGTAAATCATTAAACCAACAAAATTACTCCCAATAAATGATCCGATTCGTGCTATCATCATCATTAGACACATGCCCATGGCACTGACATTTGTGGGAAAAAATTCCATAGCCACTGTGCTGACAATACCGCCGCTGCTATTCAAACTCACTAAAAATATGAACACGACCACAGACCATGTGAAATCTGTCATGTACTGGAATATCAAGCTGGCAGCTCCGGCAACCAATATCCAACAGACTGCAAAATTCATCGGTTAGTGAGGTTACGTTTATCAAAAATAAATGTCAACTTACACAACAGATTCCGTTTGCCGATATAATTAATAATCGTTGAGAAAATGAAATATGTAATAGTGAATGATGCACCGATCATAATCAGAACATAAAACATTGTAGTGTCAATAGGCACGTCATCAGAATTGTCGACCTCTGCCACGCCTGTAGTATTTCCAGATGAATTTTTTGCTAGAGACATAATTTCACACGTTGTGTAGCCATTTCCAGCTTGTTGTACTTGTTGTTTTAGCATTGTAGGTAACCTGTGGTGGACATAGAAATTTAAAAGGTAAAGCTGATTATTATTATGATATTTGTGAATTTGTACGATATGCTTTCGAAAATATGAGACACATTTAGCTGAATTTAGTCAGACTCCATAGAAGTTCTTGCAAATTGGCGCATTCACGCACGAGTTGCTACTTTTGACTACAAGTTTTTGTCAATTTGGCCCTAAATTATAATGAAATGCCACAGACAAAATTTAAATATGTTATGCGTGAATATTTCAAAGTTCTAAGTTATGCAACGTTTCCACCGGAGATTGACTCCGAGATTAGGATTAATTTTCGTTAACCTCGTATAAATCTCGAGATTTATCATACAAAAATTAATCTCATAAAAAGGAGATTGAAAATGAATCTCCTATAGGTACTGACCAGGTTAACATGTAGACTTCGGTCTCTGAACACACTCTCCACAGGTCGAGATGTCCAAAATTAAAAACAAACGGAGCTGCATCTGACATTATTTTATATCATTGGCGAGAAAAAGAAAAATCGGTTTTTTTTTTCGGTACCTAACCTATACTTCTTGCCAATGCAACCGTTAAAACGTTCATACATATTAGTTTTGAGGACAAAATGATGCGTTAATAATATTTTTAGATTATTGCACTCATATTTTGTTTATACCAACTTTTATTTCGAAAGTAGAAATTGTTTAATTTTGTATCATTTGTCACACTTCGATTTGACAGCTAATGACAACATCTGGTGAAACGTCGAATTAACCTCTTTTTTGTCGGTGGAAACACTTCAGGATTCATTTTAAACCTCTTGCACTTAATCTTGGGGTTATCGTCCGGTGGAAACGTAGCATTAGTAGAAAGTTCATAGAAATTATGCTTACCACATAAACGATCCATGTGCTATCGCATACATGATGAACATCATGAAACAAATGTTCATTGTATGCAAAACCCTATTTTTGTTAAAAAGTGGTACCGTCTGCGTCCAAATAAGTTTCAAAGCATCCTTTACTCCGGTTATATTTTTCAGACTCCCACCTGACACTCCAATAGATAGCTGATGTACAGGATATTCATATTCATCTTTATGTGTATTTTTTGTGAACATCTTTCTTAAGATCTGCAACGCATAGTCATGGTCACCCTGCATCAGTACGTATTTGGGAGACTCTGGTGTCATAAAGACTCCGATGAAGGCAAACACTCTCAGAAAGCAAATAGCTAATAGAAATAGACGCCACGATCGAAATGCCATACCAAATACTGTGAAATTTAGTTTTACCGGAAGAATTGCGAGTCCCATTGCTGGAAAATGAAAGAAGTTTATAGGTTATGTATTGAAAGCTTGTTAAAATATTTTCTGTGTCAAATTGTAAGTCGTATTGCAGGGAGTTTGGGAAAGTAGCGGGAAAACCTGATGGACCTGATTGGACAGAACATTTTTGAGTTGCGTTGTTAAAATGTTAAAATTTTGCAAAACATCCGAATGTACTAGAATTATTCTGAACAATCAGAGTACTTTACACTAAAAATTTGGATTGGATTTTCGCTTGGTGGTTTTTTTATGAACTGTGTACTACGATTGAGTATTTTTTTTAAAGTAGCGTCTATAAGGTTTCAACAAACTTTACCAACTTCAATTTTGGACAGAACCTTGAGTGCGAAAATATAAAAAAACGCGATTCGAATCAATAGGGTGCTTTGCTTTGTTTTTTTAAATAATGATTTAAATACTCAGTCGAGTCTCATCACTATCACTAGTAAAATTTAGTTTTGAGTTTACCACTAATTAAATAAAATGTGTGTAAACTTACCAGGAATAAACATCAGTCCCATTGGTATAAACATCGACAACATTGTTATATATTTCGTTCTTGTTTTCTGGCTATGGAATTCCCCAAGAAAACTGTAAACAATAGCTTGACAACTTGACAATATCAATCCGGTTAGAAATCGAAATACAATTAGCATCCATATATTGACTGAAAATGCTGAAATAATGCTCGTGATGAAGCTGATTGTTAGAGTAACTCGAAGCATCTTGACTCGCCCCCATGTGTCTGAGAGAAATCCAATCGCATGTGAACTTACGACGGTACCCAAATATCCGGAAGACGCCAGAAAACCTTGTTGGGCAACAGTCGATGGGATGTCACGGTTTAAAAATGGCATAACTACGCTGGTGCCCATAACATCAACAACAGCTGACATTAGGCAAAGGCCACATACTAATTGAAGGAAATAATGAAAGATCCCGATTTCAGTTAATTCAGCTGCCTCATCAAATGTGTAGACTTTTGTGTTTTTGGCTTTTGTTTCAATTCGGATGTCTTCGGTGGTCGTTTTTGGGTTTTCTAAAATTGAATAAAAAATACATTCATGAATGGGGATGTAACGATAAGCAAACATAAAGTAAGGTAATATGTAATACCAAACCAGCCTGACTGGCGCAATCGATGATTAAACTAAAAATTTCTTCCTCGCATCAATGACTGTAAGCGTGCTATCACTCAGTTTGACCAGAAGCTACATAAATGACAGCTTTACATAATAGGGTTTAGGACAGAATCTATAACGTCATATTGACGTCAGCATGTCAAAAATTATCACTATTTCCTCAATTTCCTATTGGACTATTGTTTCCTTGAGTTTTCAAAGACAACCAAACTGCTTTTAAATCCTGGTATTGAATTTTGTTTGACTCACCAACTCCAAAACTCCATTTAGATGCATTCGAGCTAGAATGGCCAATTGAATTGAGCTCAGATAACACTTTGACTTCACATATGTTGGTTCGTTTCTCAACAGCAACTTTAACTGGAATCTCCTCCCCATCAAACAAGAGTCTTTCTCTTTCGGGAAACTCGAGCGCCCGTTCCAAAACCATTCGTTTTATCTTATCTTTGCAATAGTTTCCTAAACTTTCAGGTGCTAATTGCTTCTAATATGTAGCTAATAGCAAAGTATTTTCTAAAATTTCTACCGCAGACTGAAAAAATCCATTGGTCTATATGATATCATTAGTTCGCTAACATTTTTCTATCATACAAAAACAATTGCAACAATCTGATCCCTAACGCTTCTGTGTTGGAGAAATAGCAACAAATAGAACGCTGCAATACTTTGAATACCTTATAGTTGCTACGAGTATACACGGTAGTGTCTGTCTTTCTGTCTGAAACAGAGAGATGAATGAAAAGGCAGTCTTAATTATACCTAATATACTATGTGGTACAAACAAAATCGATAATTACAATATGGCAATAAATGTACTTCTGTCACGCAACAAATTTTTGTCTTATTTTTATGGGTAAACAAAGTTGTTAGTTTAGCTCGATAGTCTGAGATTCGAAAGTTCATAAAGTTCACTTTTCGTAGTTTTTGTTTTCAAATACACATTACTGATGGGCTACAGAAATACCGCGGCCCATTGTGGCTTACTTTTCATTTTGGCCGTTCTTTAAAAACAAAACAACAATAATTTTTAATATGGCCGCCATTTAAATAAGTATATTATAACTTAAATCGTTATGAGACATATCAGCAAAGGACCCTTAACCTTATTCTCACCGAGCCGAAAACAGGGTTTTAGAAAAAGCACTCGTAAACTTAATTGAAAACAGAAGTTTTCCCATATAGGCACATATTTCAGTTTACAAAACCTGTTATTTGAAGTCACACAACACGAAAACGACATCCAATCTCCCTCAGGGTCTCAGTGATGCCGTTTCTACTATTCTTTCAAGCTTTTTTGTTTACAAATGTGGAATTATCTTTGCACCACAATCATCGAATATTTAGCCAGCCCCAGCACTGCCTGTCATGATTATGATCGGTCCCACCTTCAGCCAACCCTAATTTTCAAAAGTCTGTAGAGTAGAATTCTGTATTTATGCTTGACGAAATTCCGTAGAAATCCAGACATATATTACAAGTGATTAAAATGTGAATTTTGGGTGACATTAAACATCGACTTTTAATTGTATTAAACTTGTATTTACAATGAACGATGAGCATTGTTTATAAATCGCTGAAATCGATAATACTCGTGCACCTTTTTGTAAAAAAAAAAAACAATGCCGTTAAGTTAAAATTGTCGGAAACATGCGCTATTTTGTTTAACAAACAATGAACTTATTGTTTAATAGCATTGATTAGAAAAGCGACAATTTACAACTGACTAACGGACTATGTGTTTCTTGGTATCAACTTTGAGTGAGTATTTAAAAAGTAGTGGCCTACAAAGTTAACAATAAAACAGGCGCTCTACATTTGCACTGCTATGTGGCAAAATTTCGAGACTACGTAATGATAACAAGCTAGTTGGATCAGCTTTTTCTAAATTCAATATAGAAATATTTGAAAAAATTGGCCACTTGTACATGATCCGCTGAAGATTATGGTGATGTCATTATATGAAATACTCTCCATTCTCTATCAAAAATGCAGTCACATTCATATCGATCCAAAATTGAGGTCTTTAAGAAGAGTGCATAACAACGTACTTAGATTTGACTTGTTGAAAATCGCTTAGCATCGCTTTGCTACGATCATAGTGCCTTATATTTGTTTCCCAAAATTGGAAGATTGGGAGTATTTTTGTCTGTCTCGCAATTTTTCTTGTTTTTGTGAGTGGTTCGTTCGGTACAATCTTCACTAAACTCATCTTATTTTTAGTTATAATTTACAGTAATGTTTCGATAATCCGAATCACCTTTAATCCGAATATCGCGCTTATCCTAACATTCAATAAACATTCTCCAATTTTTGTAATCCGAATTATAAATAAAGAATATACCTACATTATACTTTGCATTGATTTTCACAATCATGTTGGCTTTTACTATCATTTTTTGAATGAATGACGCATAAGTCATCAACATACTATTTCCCTTTCTCGTCCTGTATCTACATAATGATCCGAATATCCCCTTGCAATAATTGATTCGGATTTGCGAGGCATTACCTACGCTATTTACACTTTTCTCGCCAATTTTCTTTTTTAAATCTTAAAGCATTTAATTAATTGGTGCTCTCGCACTCACGCCAAATGTCACAAGAAAGATGGTGAAAATAAAATTGAGAACTTGGGATTTGCATTTGAACGGCATTATTATTGGTTCTAGAACGAAAGTAATAGTTCTGTTAAGCTGTCTTGTTCAGTATTGTTTTATGTACACTTTTCTACTGGAATCTGAAATTTCTGTATATTTTCGTTTGATTTCTGTATTTCTGTAGGCAAGGTAAACATTCTGTAGATATACAGACAATTCTGTAGGGTTGGCATCAGTGATCGTGCATTCATCCCAAGTGATGATTTTGCATTCTCGCATCAATTTAGCTGTCGCCGAATACTTGGTCATTGTGCACGTTGGATTGTCAACCGTGAGAAGATTCATCGGCAGCTTCAAAGCGGAATGTGCCGACCGCCTTCCAACAATGTGGCAGCAATACCAGAGTATGCAACAGCCAACGCAATTTGAGATCTTGACCAAATCAAAGAAAATGCAAAATTTTGTCGAAAAAAAATTCAAAATTTTCGCGTTTTTCCGAGTTTTCCACTAAGCATTTTATATTTTTACATTTGAAAAGCCATTCCGGAACACACAAAATTCCATACAAAAAATCTATTTTCGCTTTTTCCAATTTTCCTACTTTTCCGGAGGGTTTTCCCAAAATTTTCTTTCAGAAGAACTTTCTCCAGGCAATTACGAACAACTGAAAAAAAAATTTGAGTCAAATGGGCCCAGCCGTTCTCAATTTTCGATTTTTTCAATTTCCCAACTTTTCCGGAGGATTTTCCTAACATTTTCTTTCAGAAGAACCTTCTCCTGGCGATTACGATCAACTTGCATGGCAAATATTTTGCATGACTTATGCAGTGGAGTATTAAAGCATCAGCCAGGCCGATGATAAAACTTTTAATTGTTTTCTATTGCAATCGATTAGTGACTGAAAGCAATACATTATGTGAGCGCAGCTATTTTATTGCTGGTGTTTCTGGATCTAGATCATCGTCTTGTTCTAGACAACTGAGCTGCAATTTAATGGTAAACCGTACACAGTGCATTAACATTTGATTGATTCCATTGGCTCAACTAGCAGAGGCACACAAATTTCGTCGCACTTTACTGTACCTATTTATTAAATTAATTTTTAACATCAAAAAGCTATATAAATCCGATATTTTTGTATGGGAGGTAGTAGTAGTTTTCATCCGATCTTGGTCATCTTCGAACTTAGCCTCAGTTTGTTGGATAAAAGCTTACGTACCAATTTTCATAGCTCGGACGGACAGACAGACGGACATCGCTAGATCGACTAGGAAAGTGATGCTGGGTTAATAATATGTATAGTTTGTCATACCTACAGGCTACAACGCCTACTTATGTGCCTTACAAATGGAATGTCAAAGGAATATACCCTCACCACAGTGTGGTACCGGGTATAACAAAGAGGATGAACTAAAACAATAATTGCTCCTGTGCTGCACCTGTGTCGCAAAATTAAATAAAATGGAAATCGAAAATCTTATATCGGCAATATTTGAAAGGCCTCCAGTTTGGGATCAAAAAACTAAAAATTATCACAACAGAATTGTTGTTGAATGGCAATGGAATGACATTCTTGTGTATTCAATAAACTTTCAACATAATGGTGAAACTCTCCTTTTTCCTTTCTTTTTAAATAAATTTCGTGCACTTTTTTTCTTTTTTTATTTCTCAGAATTTAAAATATAAACTCTCGTTTAAAAACTCCTCATCTGATGGTGAATACATCGCAACAAACATCACAATAGCACAGAGCAGCCTAACTGTGTGCACCATGTCGCATCTCGCACAGCTTCTTGCATCACTTCTTTCGCCTCGCTTCCCGCATCGCATCGCTTTCTCGCACTGTGTGCTTAGCCTTTCGAATTGAATGTGTTGAATTCGGAATTTATGCGTTGGGCACTAAGTGGACGAGCTGCATTTCCACTCTTTATTTTTCTGTGTATGAATATTTGCAAAACACTTTGAAACAGTGGGTGCATTTGTATAACAGTGAAAGTATTAATTGCTCGTTAATTATCTATTTCTTATCAAGCTACGTAAATCATTCAAAAATCAAAACTCACCCAAAGATCCATGGAAATCATTCTCATAAGCTGAATTCTCCATTGTAGAACCAAAACTCTCGTTGATCAACTTTCCAGCACATGTGCTACCAACCGTTTGATCACTTTAAATAAGTTATTTGATTCTATTTTAGTTTTCCCGTTTCCTTTTTTAACAGCTGTTTTCTAGACAAGTTCCCGAAAAGCAGATTCTCTAAATATTTTTCACAGAAAATTTAATTTTCATACACAACAACACTTAAGTGTTCCAAGTGTTACACTGCAATTTGATGTTTACTCAACTGCGTTAAATGAAGAAAAGTCCAGTAGAACTTGTTTTGGACTTGAACTCAACTTATTTATATATTTTTATCGTTGTACAGTAAAACCTGCATAAGTTGGCCACCTGTGGTGCAGACATTTTTGGCCAACTTAAAGAGGTGACCAACTTGGTTATTCACAAACTGTAGAAATTCAGTCAAATCTATCCCAACAAGATTTAATACGAACGAACATTTCGTTGGATTTTGTTCTGGGGACACGAAAGTGCGAACGCCAGGCCAACTTTTGCAGGTTACTTAGTACGAAAGTCGAACTGAAAGTTCCAAGATCGACAGGTGGCCAACATACGGAGGTATTTGGTGGAATATTTATATGGAAATTTCTATACATATACTGGCCAACTTCGGCAGGTGGCCAACTTACAAGGGTGCCCAACTTGACAGGTTTTACTGTATCGTTTTCACAAACTGGTAATAAAGAAACGTCATTTGATTGAACGTGTGCGTTACCCATGATACAAATACTACAGGTAGCGCAATGGTGATGTTCAGTTTTTTTCGTTCTGCGCACCTACGTCATTTGAGCGCAGAATTCATTTTGACAGGGAGAGATATAGGTGAGAGTATTTGCCCAGTGGAGTTTTGTTTTCATTTGTTTTGTGTTAATTATAAATGGATTTGCTGAAAATTATTAATTTGATTTATTCGTAATGATGCGATAAATATTTTGTTAAAGTTTTGTTATGATTCCAAAAGCGTATCAGCCTTATTATGGAAACGAAACAAGATTATTTTTTTTTTATTTTGTATGCAAAGTCATGGACATTGACCGCATTTCCTCTTTTTATTTTATTATTTATGTTTGTTCAGGACAGGACCGACGCGCCCGGCTAAACCAGAAATGGAACACTGTATAATTTGTTTACTATATTATTTTGTATCATCGTCTCAATCAGGAAATTTTTTGTATGTTTAATAATATTATTATTGCTACTTTAAAAAATGTAAAAATAAATCGAAAACTGATAAGGAGGAGGAGGAGGATATTAATATACCTACAGTCCACCAGCTGACGAAACAAGGGCCATCGATGGCCGGATATTGAACCAGGAAAAGTGATGTTATGCGCTGTTGGCCGATTAGCATATTAGAGCACTGAATAAGAACGGAGAGCGCATGAAACTGTCCAGTAGCATCAGTGATAGTTACGAATATGACCAAGGTGCGGTGGTCATGGAGAGTGAGTATAAGTGTACTCAAACTGTGCGTCACTTGGAAAGTTATTTGCTGCAGTTTTCTTTTTTGTAATTTTTACTGGCTTTGGCGTAGCAATTCTATGCGAAACACGGCGCAATTTCCCGTTGTATTTCTGTGCGATCGTGCGATGCACTTGAAATGCAATTGGAACAGAGTTCTTTGTTTTTGTATGGCATCGCGCTACGCATAGTGCAATATATATGTATGTAATTGATTTTCTGTGCTATACTGCGCTGCACAAGATCAATTTAAAGTGTAAATTTTAGTGTAGCAATTAATTTTTGAATAGCGATACTGCGCTGGGCACTCCGCACAGTTTCCGGTTGTATTTCTGTGCAATTCTGCGCGCACTTGAAATGCAATTGGAGCTGAGGCTGTACTTATCGCAATTAACTGCGCTATTGCGATACTGTGCTACTGCGATACTGTGCTACAGCGATACTGCGCTTCTGCGATACTGCGCTACTGCGATACTGCGCTACTGTATTTCTGTGCTATACGGCGCGCACTTGAAATGCAATTGGAGCTGAAGCTATGCACATAGAGCAATTTACAACTGCGCTAATACGATACTGCGCTACTATCTGCCAGTGGACTTTGAAGCAGAGACTTCAAGGGGGGGAAGATATATAAAAAACCGAATGCAAATAAAAAAAGAGTTCCGCTCTAAAAAGGTAACGTATGGTAGATACGATTTGGTCAACTTTTCTGCATAGTAAACTTTTCTGAGGGTTAACTTTTCCGAACTTCTACTGTATTTTGTATCATCGGCTCAATCAGGGATTTTTTTGTATGTTTAATAATATTATTATTGCTGCTTTAAAAAATGTAAAAATAAATCGAAAACTGATAAGGAGGAGGAGGAGGATATTAATATACAGTCCACCAGCTGTCGAAACAATGTTTTTGCTTTTCTTTAAATTTATTTATCAAAAGTGAAGTGTGTCTATGAATACAAATACCTAGCCGTGTGTTATAATGAAAGATACTAAACTTGTTTTGTAGTTTTTCTCAGTGAATCTATTGCAATCGCGTGTTCATTTGGGCGACAACATTAGGTCTGTTTTTTTCCACACCCATCTCAGTGAAGTAAAGTAAAGTAAGAAAATATGCAAAAAAACAGTCAACAACCACTTTTCTGAACAGTCGGTTTTACCCCTGAAAAGTTAACAGCTGGCATTGCTGTCAAAATCTCCATCAATAGGTCTGTTTTTTTCCTCACCTATCTCAGTGAAGTAAATTAAAGTAAGAAAATGTGCAAAAAACAGTCCCCAACTGGTCCCCAACCACTTTTCTGAACAGTCGGTTATACCCCTGAAAAGTAAACAGCTGGCATTGCTGTCAAAATGGCCATCAATGAAAAATTCAATTTCAAAATCAAATTCCTTTTAGAAAACTGAATAATTAACCTTTTAGCGCAAAAAAATAATGATTACCAATTTCTACAGAATATTTACTTTTTCTGCTTACTTTTTTTCTCTTGTATGGTCAAAATAAAATCACGAATTATTGCCAAAGAAAAAAAAAGCAGAAACACACGCGGGTGTGTTTGTTAGGTGAGTCCAAAAGTGTATTCACGCAAATTCTGAGATTCGATCGTATTGAGTATTCCTCGAATTTAAAACTTTCACTCTAATGAAGTTCTTACAATCTAAATTTTGGGGGAAAGAAGTTCATTACCAAATGATTTCATTAATTGTATGATTTTTATTTCGAAATCGGCTGTATAAATATTTTAACTATCAGACTGCCAGTTGGTTTTGACTTTAATTTGAGAAAAGATGGCCTTAAATATATATTCTTGGAGGAAGAAACAATCAAATTGAACAGAAAAATGCAATAAAAATTAAATAAATGAGCATTTTAAATTGGTTTGTTCATTTTGATTGCGACATGCGATTATTTACATTTGAAATTTTTTGTCCATAAGACGAAATTTTACTGTAAACATTTTTTAAATAAAGATTTAGACCACAAATTTTCAGTCGAAAAAACACATAACATTTAACTGAATGCAATCGAAAATGAGAATGTGCAGAGAAATTAACAAAAGGAATCTCCATCGAAATAAAAATTTCGAAAGTCAGATGGCTGAAATCGAATGATTTTCCTTTAAAAAAAGAGTATGTAAATAATTCCTTCATTACATATCTACTTCAGTTAAAAAATCAACAGGGAATACAAAATGGGAGAATGTGCTATAACAAAAAATGTATCCCATAATGACATAACATCAAAGATAACACACTAATTTTCAATTATTATAAGCCTAGGTGTATATAATATATAACTATATATTTTGCTAACAAAGTTCAACTTAAATAAAAACAGAAAACATTTAGTATTTTATTAATTTCCGTAATATTCAGTTGCTATTTTGAAATTTGTTTAAAATATATGCACTTTACGCATTTTACACCCACCACAGCCGACGCATATTATGTATCATAAATGGAGACACTCTGTGAACACATCCAAATGGCAACATCAAATGTGTTCCCCTGGTGTTCAGAATTGAAGAATGCTCCAAAGTTGGTCTTGCTGGAAATGAATAGCTTGTGTGAATCTCAGTAATGTCAAATTGGGTGCAGTTGTTGTAGTTGCGTGCTGAAAATCCTACTTTACTTTACTTCACTGATATCGATGAGGAAAAAAACAGACCTATTATTTTTAAAGTAATTCTTAAGAAGAATATTAAACGAATAAAAAGATGCAGATATTTACCCTATCTTTATAAAAAAAACTATTTGTATTTACATTTTTAAATTAAGTCAGAAGAGGCAATTTTAGAAATGAAAATGCCCACAAAAAGAAATATGATCGAAATATGTACAGTCATTGGGCCTTACTAATAACCATTTTAGCCGAAGTTTCCGTTGTTAGTTCAAAGAACATTTTCTTTCATTTGTTTAATCTTTAATGCAAACAACATTTTTATTTATAAACAAGATTTATTATTTGTTCTTTGCTCAGGTAATTGAGTATTTTTCGCAAGACTGTCCCAATATTTACTCAAAATTTTGCGCGGTTAAGTGCTGCCAAAACAATAAAAAAAACAGTGTGATCGCTGGCAGTTCAAAGTTATTGAAAATGGAACGCAACGCAAAAGAACAACGCATTGTTATTGATGAGCAATATTTTAAAAAGATAGAGGATTGGTGAACGTCTGATAAACATCCGAGATTATAATTGTTCTAAAAGGGCTTCTTAGTGCATCCGTTTGGACTCGTCATAAAATTGTTTGTCCCTGATTATTTGTCACAAAAATAAAAATTCACACAATCGAATGGGTCACAACCAATTAGGTTCTATATGGATATGTGCGCCTTGAAAGCTGATAGCTGATTTGCTTTACCAATTCCCAATGTTGCTGCAAAGCAAATACTAATTCGATGTAATCGTGGCGCTTGTTTGCCCAAAATAATAGCAATAATGGCCCAAAACTATTTTTCCAATAAAGTTCACCCCACTCAGGTCCTCGAGGACCCATTGTGATACCCTTCGATGGGGTTAGCCGCGTTGTAATGGCTTTATTTCATCCTTCCCTTGGTTACTCGACCTTGTCCAGCCATCCCGCTGTCCTCAGAAACCTGTAAAGATCAGATATTGAGACATTAGAGAGTTCTTGGATTTCCTGGAAGTAGTAACTTGCAAGTGTTCTGTTCCTCAAGTGACAGAGACTTGGGCAGTGACAGAGAAAGTGAGGTGTGTCCTCGTGGACTTCTTCATCACCGCAGCCTCTGCAGATGTCATCATTCTTGAGATTTAATTTCATTGCATGGCTTCTTAGAAAGTTGTTACCGGTGAGGGCGCCAACCAACTTGGGCAGCGATATTCTGTCATATTGTAGCAGTTTGTTGGTCCTGCTTTTATCGTATTCTGGCCACATCTTCCGCGATATGTCACAGGTGGTTAGTGTTTCCCACCTGGTATTGGCTTTCATTCAGATCTTATATTCCACTAGCTCTCTGAGATTGCAGATTGGTGGTTTGATCGACTGATGTGCCTGGTCTAGGTTCATTGCAGAACCATTTCTTGCCAGTTCGTCAGCCCTCTCGTTGCCGATTATGTCCCTGTGTCCAGGAACCCAGCAGAGAACCGTATTGTGCTGCGAGCCAAGAGCCTTGAGCTCTTCGCGACAGCGATGAACTAGTTTGATTCTTGCATGTATAGATCCATAGGTAGCAGGTTGAGAAGCGTTTCCAACCCAGCTGTCGGTGTTGTTCTTAACGCACTAGTCGTTCCTATACTTGCCAGTCTTTGTATTTTTGTCATTGCCTTAAGATTGGTTGCCTTGTCTGTGGCTTGCCACCAGACTATATTGCCATATGTGAGTATTGGGCGGACGATTGCCGTATACATCCACAGAATTATTTTCGGGTTAGGTCCCCAGTTTCTGCCGAAGACACGATTGCATGCATAAAATGCATTCGCTGCCTTTTTCACTCTTTCATTGACATTTAGTTTCCAATTAAGTTTTCTGTCGAGAATTATTCCCAGATATTTCGCACTCTCTGCCACCTGCAGGGGTATTCCCTCAATAGTTGGTAGTTCAAAGTGTGGTATGTTTCTTCTGTTTGAAAACAGCACAAGATCGGTCTTCTGGGGGTTCACCCCAAGGCCACAATGTTTTGTCCACAAATTAAGTGTCCGCAGTGAGCTTCCTAATAACTCAGTTATAGTTGGTAGGAATTCTCCTGTCGCCAGCAGTACTACATCATCCGCATAAGCGACGGCCTTTACTGTGTTTGAGTTTCATGAGTATCTCATTGATGACGAGGACCCAAAGTAGAGGAGAAATGACTCCTCCTTGTGGTGTGCCTCTGGAGGCAGTTACTTGTAGGTCAGTGTCACCTAATCTCGCATTGATATTCCTTTCATTGAGCATGCACATGATCACGTTAGTGAGAGATAATTCAACATTGGAATTCTGCAGCGCCCTCTTCACAGCACACGTTTTGACATTGTTGAACGCTCCCTCAATGTCTAAAAACGCGGCTAGTGTGTATTCTTTATCTTTTAATGATTTTTCTATACTGCTGACGACGTTACTGTGAGGATGTTACTATGCCAAGAAATGTATTTTTGTATAAATCCAAACGCAAAACACTCTTTTTACCACAATATAATATCACGTTTTATTATTAAAATATACTTATATATCTAGGGTTTTACAAAAAGTTTTACATTTATTAACACGCTCGTTATTCAATTAGTTTAAATTACACTCGTTATACATTTATCGTTACAATTCTATCGATACTCAATTAAATATTGCGACCGCGCGGTTTGGTATAATAATTACAACTGAGTCAATCTACCTACAGCCGGCAGCCCATTAACTGGGGGATAAATTTTTTCTCCTCTTGGAGATATCGCTCGTCTGTCTCTCTTTTACATTCGTTATTCTTGTTTCTGTATGTGTTACCTTACATTACGTAGCGCTGTTTCACCTCGGCCTTTAGTATAAGCATGTTGAGCCGTGGAAATTGCGCTCCCGTTTAGCCGGTTGCGAATATGAATGATCACCAGTTGTTCAAAGGTTTTCAAAATAAATGATTTTAGACTTATGGGTCTGAAATCCTTGGCAGTGGTATGACTAGGTTTTCCCGCTTTAGGGATGAAGACTACTTTCACTTCCCGCCAGGCTTTTGGGATGTAGCCATATTCCAGGCTGCTTATGAAAAGTCGATTGAGAACCGGTACGATAATGGTATTTGCCTTCATGATGGGAGTTGGCATCGCAGCCTAGAACATTGTCCCATTTCTTGCGTTCCGCTTCCTTTACCAGTGCACTTGTTAGCTCGGACGATGGACTGTCTTGTGAGTCGAACGGCATGTATATTGCCGCCAGTATCAGAGTGATTTTCCCTCGTCTCTCCCAGCAAAGGTCCAACTTACTAAAATATTAAAAGCAAGCGATTGTGGAAAATGTGGGTTACTTTCAAAAGTATCACCGACAACAATTATGACGGGTGCCATTGTTCTTCTACATCTACATTGTCTCAAAAGAGCTGTCATATATATGGGTTTAAGCTAAGTACTCTATCTGATTGTAATCGCATAAAAAAATATATATTAAATCCAACGTAAAAAACATTCTTTCGCCACATACATTTCTCAAAATAATGCAAAACGTTAATAATGTAGATACACGAAAGAAAAAATTTACCAATTCCAGAAGTCCAGATGTGGAAAAAGGCCAGTTAGCGATTGGTCTAAGGGTAATGCCACTAACTTCCATGCAAATGTAGGTACTTCACGTCACCACGCATGACCGCTGACCATTAACACTGTGTGATAGGGTGTCAATCGGTGTTGACACGCTAACGAATGACACTTTCATGACAACCTGATGAGTAAATTTTTGTGATGTTACCATGTCAATTCACATTTCACATTTCGTGACATTATTTGGTAGTACTAGTAGCTTAATGAGTTCAACCTATTTTTGTCGTCAGTGGTTAATTATAGTAGATAGCTAATTATCTGTTTAGAAAGTGTTCTTAGTAATTGTACTCTTATACGATCCTCCAATATTTCGTTGAAGACACTTTTTGTTCAAAATACAAAAATCAAATAAGGAGTCACTATAGAACACCAAATTAAAACCATCTAACGAACATGAACTAAGATGGCTAGGACATGTAGAGCGAATGGACACCAACGCTCCGGCCCGAAGAGTCTTCGATTCCAACCCGGAGGGACAACGCAGTAGAGGAAGACCTCGCCTTAGGTGGCGCGCACAAGTGGAAGGGGACCTCAACCAACTTGGAGTGCGCAACTGGAGGCGGTTAGCCAAAGATCGTGCTAACTGGAGAGGCGTGTTGGTTGAGGCCCAGGTCCACCCCGGACTGTAGCGCCATCTAAGTAAGTAAGTAAGTAACGAACATGAACAGCATGAACATGAAGTTGCAAATATTGGCTATTTTTGAGAATCACTACCTAAATTGATGGTAATAAAAATGGTAACTGTTAAAAAATCTAATGGTTTTGAGTTATGTTAAAATAAATATGCTTTTACTAAATATGCACTTTATTTATGGCTGTTTAAGAAAGCCATATTTCAAGCTCCTTTGTCCTTTGTCCGGGCCAATACCTCATATTGGCTTTCGAGATATAAGATTTTTAATTTTTTTTTTGTATGAGAGGTACCATGGCCCTATCTCATGAACCAATACAAATTCAAACACCGTATATACATATAAACCATGGTATTGACGTCACCTTTCATGGGAAATTTTCAGAATCAAAATCGTTTCACGCATTACAGAGAACATTAATTACAAACACAATACCAGTTATTTTTATTTACATATCTAAGACTAGCGTACATTTTCATTGGCCGTCAATTGTTCTGCGGCCGTTTTATTTAACCAATGTGTCCGGACTGATTCTGAGGGGTTATTCCCAAATGCGCGGCGGATCGTATTGAAAGCGATACTTCGATTTTTACCATTTTGACCAAACTTTCACAGAAACACCTTTGGGCCAATAACAAATATTTTCTTAAAATTTGAGTTCAATAATAGTTCGGTAGTTTTCTAGATATAAGATTTTGTTGGGAGGTACCACGCCCTTTTGTCCAATGTTCACCAAATGTCTAAAATCTAAACCATCCTTGGACTCACTCAAACACACACAAAAAAATTAATCAAAATCGGTCCAGCCGTTTAGGAGGAGTTCGATCACAACACACGTACAGAAGATAATACATACATATATTATGTATGTGTATAAAGATATAGAAGAAGAAAGATTATGTGTCAGTAAATAGTTTCAATAAATTACTCAAACCCTCAGGCGTTCATTTCGTTGATGCTTTATTTTTTTCTCTTTACAGAAACCGAATGCAGACCATTTGTATAACATTCCCTTTGCAGAAATTCTTCATGTGTCATAATGAAATGAAGTAAATGTTCAATTTAATATATTATACTGCCACACAATATCTGCATGCGTTTTTATTATTTTACAAAATGATCATTATTGTGATAAAAAAAACCACTTACACATAAATTCTACATTAAAAATCACAATCACTCAATGCATAAATTACAGTAACGTGTATTATTCAATTGAAACCAAGCAATTGTACGAGTATGTATCTATGAACAGTATAATATTATAGTTTATAATAAACGAAAAGCAATGGTTTTATAATAACAACGTAATGTAGTAGCTTTTTTTTTATTTTAATGTTCATCTATACCGAAAGTTGTTTATAGTTTTCAAATTTAAAATATTTTTTAAATTAAAAATGTAATGTAAATAAATAAACAAAAGCAAAATGTAGGTATTTCAGAATTGAAGTAGTTTCAAAGAAAACTTTATATATAAAAATTAAAAATAAAAACTCAGCGAAACAAAAAAAAATATATCTACATCTACATCTTCTGCTTAAATAAATTCAATGAATCTATTTTTCAATGCGAAAATTACTATTTTCGTTAATATAAAAAAATAAAACAAATAGCAAATTTGCCATTTTGATTTGGTTGTTGTAAAAAAATAAATCCTTCATTTAGTTTATGAACCACATGTTTTCGAGTAAATAAATAAGGGTTTTAGGATAAAAAAATAATTACATTTTTGTAGATGTGAATCAATTTTAAGAATAGAATTAGAAAAGTTTATATAGATATTAGGTACCTATACATGAACTCGGATAAATTTATTCATTTGCTTATCCTGAAATAAGGACGCGTTGAATAATTGTGTTTAAATTGTAAAATATGTTGTCTATATTTTCTAGAGCGAAATAGTGTAATTAACAAGTAAAATAAATTCGAATGCAACTTTTTAAGGGTTGCCTGCTGTTCTATTTGGCTTAATTCGAAACTAAATGCTTCCTCATTTCAAACCGAGCTATACCATTATATCAGATGCTTTTAAATAAGTAGGTACATGTAGTAAGTCCTATAGTAAACTCAAAATTGTATTATTATGTAACATATAAACAAACGAAATGCTTCCTTACTATGAAGCAATGTAACAAATCATCGTTTAGATATGTGTCGCTGGAAAAAAATCTAACCGGGTAGGTACATTTTTCTTGTAATTGAAAAAAAAAAAACAAAAAAAAATTTGTTGTATTATTAAATACTGTTATATTTTCCCATGCAATTAGGTACCATATAGATAGTACTTTTATCGATAAGTATAAAGATAAGTTATGTAAATATATTTTAGTTTTTTTTTCAAGTTTGTAAATAGAATTTTCGATTTAATTTTTGTTTTAACAAAGTGTGATAGGGAGTTTCGGATCTAAAAAAAAATAATTATTTTTCTTCTAGACTGCAGGTAACAGCATGATAGGCCCTTAAAGATTTGTAGACCGTAACGAAATAAGTTCCACATGGAACTAACTCCAACGATTTTCAGGAACTAAAGTCCAACTCTAGAATGAACTAAGTCCCAATAAAAGAATTGAGTATATAAAAATGTACGCATGGATTTAAAGAAATTTTGCATGATATCCAACTTTGCACCTACTCCAAATCCAACAGGAGGGGCAGCATGCCCCCTTATTTATATTTCATTGTTGCATTTGCATTGTAAACTTACTTCCTTGGAAATTAGTTCATAATGAACTGCGTCCTAAATGAACTATTTCCCAATCTTATGAACTAAATCCCACTGGATATTTGGCTTAACTTAAATTCATTTTGGGTAGTGGGAGTTAGTTTCATGTGCGACTTAGTTCGTAGGGCTGAATACTATGCGCACAATATGTACACGCATCTGGGATTTTATTTTCAATATGATCACTACAAAACAGAGGTTCATAAAGAACTCCTCTAAAAATTCACGAATCGTACGAGATACGTTTGAGCTTCAAGCTTGGAAATCGGTATAAAACTAAAACTAAATATAAATGTACTATACAAAAACATAGTTAATTGTAAAAATGTTCTGTATGTTAGTTACATGAAGCAAATCAAGGTTAACAACGTTTTTCAACAACAATGGTTGGTTCAGTGCGCGCAGTGCGCGCATTTGCAGAGGAAATGAGAGAGTTTCTTTCTCGTTGGTATTTCCGCAACTGCGGCAGTGAGGGTTGTATGCGATACCTAGTTTGGCCGCATGGACTTTATTTGGCCAATGCCCCGTGGTTATTGCCGCAAATCTGTCGATATCTGGACGGGTTTCTGTTTAGTAGGTTCTTTGTTCTATTTTGATCGTTTGAAGATATTTTGATATCTTCCTTGATATCACGCAGTTTGTCAATCCCGACAATCGGAGATTGGCTGTCTGCAGAAAGTGTAAATGTATTTGTCCCTTAACCGCTCCTAGCGGAATGTGTACCCTCGTTGAGAGGCGTGTAGTGCTGAGCCCCTCCTGACCAGCTCATCCGGCGCTCATTGCCAGTTATGTCACTATGCCCTGGAACCCATAGAAGTGTGACCCTGAAACGTTCGCTCAGACAGGCAAGCTCGTTCCGGCACTCCTGCACCAGTTTGGAGGATATGGTAGCCGAATCGATGGCTTTGATGGCGGCTGGGCTCTCTATAAGGATAGCAAAGCTTTGTTTATGCGCTGTGTCACGCCCTAGTTGCGTGTAGGATTCTGGCCAGTAATTCGGCCTGGAAAACGCTAGCAAAATCCGGTAAGCGGACGGAAATTGATATTTGCGGTGATTCCGAGTAGATACCGGCCCACACACCACAGTTCATCTTAGAGCCGTCGGTGTATATAACCGTGTCGAAGCCCTTCACTACTTCGTCCCTCTTCCACTGAGCCCGTTGGGAAACCGACGTGGAAGCTTTTCGTGAAGTTTAATTTGATATATGAGCTCTTGCCAAAACCATATCTAAATAGGTGTCTACCATATTTCGTCGTCAAATCTCCGCCTCCAAATTCCGTCAACGCAAACGGGACCGAACATTTTGCGTAGAATTTTGTTTCACGGATCTACCGAGGATATCTTCAGCCGGCCTAGATAGAATCTAATCCAAGCTTCACCGCCATAATGCGGGACTGGGATGATCTTCTTAATTTTTTGGGATAGGGCTCTGCTACTGAGTTGCCTCCGCAGCCCAAAGAAATAACGATTAGCGGGAGTTATTTTTCGTTTTATTTCTGCTGAGATATTATTTTCAGATCTTATAGTAGAACCAAGTTAGACAAAGTGCATTACTACATAACAGCTGTCGAAATGTTATCTTCACTTTATAGTCCAGATTGATTGGTTTGTTCTCCCTGATAGCGGAATTTCTATTGTTTGAGCCGTTTAACAGTTTGTCAATATACTGTGATTCTACTACAATGTTTCTGGCGGCTTGTTGCGACTGTAGCCGCTGAATGTCAAATCACCTCACAGTATTTCTCTGTTGTGATGTCTCAATGTCTGTATTCGTACCTAACCTTGGCTATAAAAAAATAGTGGTCCGATTCTTACGTCGATCGCAACATGATAAAATTTTTATGCTTCAAATTCTGTTAACTCAGATGTCAAAGTAAAGTCTAACTTATTTCAAAGTACATGCATATGAGCATACAACATATTCCGTTTCATTCTGCGCATCTGTCAAAAAGACATTCTTTTCCATAGAGTCTGTCACCTATGCCAGCAGCCATGATGATACATGCGCCCGCCATGACAGATGCGCAATATATTACTTTTAATACGTATAATGTGATCCTATTCAATTATCAAATTATCCGCCCTATTACGGTTACTTTGTTTCTTTTTCAATCGTACTTTTGTAAATTTAACGTTAGTAAGGATTAGATGGACAAACAAATAATCTTCATTAGCATATATTAATTTATCTAATAGTTATACAAATACATTTATACATAAGAAATGGATAGGAAAAAATGGTGTAAATAAATTTATGAATGAAAATGTGAATATGATCTAATTATATTATGCATCTATTTGTAATTAATGCATAAAAATGTAAATTTCTTACCTAAGCTTAAATTCCAAAATAGTGTAAAATTTTATACCTATACACAGAAAATCTCTCGGACTTGTCTGCAATGTAAATTTTGTACTAAAAAAAAAGTTCAACACTTCTCATTAAAGGATTTGAGGAAACAATTTGCGTTTTGTTTCATAACCAGCAACTAGTTATTTTACTGGTAGTATCTACTTATTGTAAGAAAACCGTCACTGTAAATTTTGTAAAAGAAACTGCATTCGAAATAAATATTAAGAATAATGAACAATAACACGATTTAAAATAAATTGTAGTATTCACAATCAAATAAATTATTTCAATTATCATTAGAAATTGTTATTTAAATTTATATGTGAAGGAAATAATGACAATTATCGGTGTAGATATTTATATAATATATTCATATTAAATAATACACTTAACTAAATATAATTAAACAAATAAATTAAGTTTCTTTCTTAAGGACACTGCCACTTTTGATGTCACTTCAATTCCATTTAAATACTTTGATTGTTTTTGTCTTTCTCGTATGTCCTTAAATTTAACTTGTAATGTATAGAAAAAAACGTTCAGCGTCGTTGACAAAAAGTAAAAGCAATGACAAAATAATTTGGCAGTTGGTGAACTTGATTACCTCATTTCAGTGTCAACATTTCTGTTCCCTATTATCTTTGCAGTTTTTATTTAATTTAACGTGTTTACTTAAAACCAACAACTGTATATAGACCACATCTTTTATAAATATTATAGAGTAATAAGCTCTATAAATATACAACGCAATCTTGAGCAACTATTTGAACTCTAAAAGTAATTATAAGTTTTCAGTAAAATATATTATATTAGTCGTAGGTACATCAAAATAAAAACAACAAATAAATAATATACAGTAGAAGCAATTTAAAAAAAAAAATAAACAAAGTGTTTGCACGCTTTCCTAAAACAGAAAACATTAAATAGTTATTAATTTGCTTAAAATAAAAAAAAAAAAACACTAAAAAAAGTTATCTAACATTATGGAACTGTAAAAAAATATATACATATAAATAAAATAATCCAAGCATTGACGTATGCAAAATAATGTGTATTTAATTTCTAGTAACTAATGTAGAATAAATAAATTGATTGCAAAAAAGTAAAATAAAATTTAAAAAAACCGAAAAAAATACAAAAAAGTGTTCTTCAAAATTGAAAAAAATATTGACATATTTTAAAATACACCCAGCAATAGAATATTCTCCCTTCAATATATATATTATACATAAATATTTAAAAGAAAGAAAGAAACAAATATATATATATATACATGATATATACATATGGAATTACAAATATATTGTTTTTTCGGTGTAACTTTTTCGAATTAAAATAAATATATAAATTTAAATTATATATATACATACTAAATATAAATATACATAAAAAATTTAACGAAAATAAAAAAAAAACAAGAAACTGAGAAGTAATCGGAGTTTGTTTCATTGTTTTATGGTATAAAGTCGCGGTCATCGTCGCTTTGAACTCGGAAAGCAACCTATCCAAGGTACAGAGAATGGCGCATGCAACGGCATAACGGGAGCAATGACATCAACACCTCAAGCTGGGCTGGAAACGTTTCTAAATCTTCCACCCCTAGGTTAATACATTTGTAGCAAGGCAGCTAAGGGAGCCTTCCGCCTAAAGGAGGCAAAAACCTGGAAGGACAGCTCCTATGGGCACGGCTCAATAATTCAAAAATACTTGAGTATCAATCTGGCTAGAAAAACGGAATACATGATTCCATACCAGAGCTTCAATAAAAACTACTCTGCCTATATACGCCAACGACAGGATTGGATTACTAACACGCACGCAAGCGTGCAAGAAATACAAATTTACACTCACGCGACGCACGGGTCATGACCAAGTCCCCAAACTATTCTAAACTATAACTAAAACTAATTTCATACATTGTCAGGTTAGGTACCGTCTTCTGATACCATATGTGATGAAAAATCTAGAAAAATCGTTTGAGAATACGTCAAGCATTGTTGTATGCTTGCCCATAAGACAGTGCCCCGTAATGACACCTATTGTGGCGCTGATATGCCTTCTGTTAAGACCGAGCAATATTATATCTTATACATACCTGCTTTTAGCAGTCGTAGTTCGGAAATTTATTGTAGGGTGAAAACTGCAAGTCCTCGTAAGACGTAAGGTACTCTTGGTTTAACATTAAGAGCCCAAAAGATATGTCTATTCTATATTGGATCTACCAATGTTTCAAATTTTGTCGAAGCTCCGAGTTCTTATTTATCTGATCATTATGCTTTCTACCTACAAAGTCGCCATACATAGTTTTACCTAGGGCTACCAGTTCCATATACCATAAAGTGGCTACATAAAGTGGCTTCATACCAGTTACTTGTCATTAATGGCTTATAAACCATTTTAGAAAATTGTGAAATATTTTTTATGAAACAAAATAAAGAAATGGATTACAAATTTGAAATTGGAGTAGAAAATGGAAAATTAGAAATAAGTGGAGTATGGAGTAGATTTCTGAAATTTGTGAAAAAGTGAAGTAGATCTACTCCAATTGGAGTAAAGTGTCATCGCTGATTACAATGGACCAAAAGGCCCCCATGGTAGCACAGCACATACAAGTTGTGCAGTTCCCTCAAACATAACCTAACCTAAATCAAATTGGATCATAACTTTTCGACTAGGTACCCTGTAAACAGGTTAAAGAAATAACATGTATTAGGCCTAGGCCACGCACTGAGCGGCAAGCGGCAAAGCGGCAGACCGGCAAAATTCTGAGCGGCAATCATAAGCGGCAAGTGGCCATTTATTAAGCGGCAATTCCCATAGAAGATATTTTTTATATATGTAGGAGGTATAAGATATAGATTTTTTTTTTTGTATGGGAGGTGCCATGCCCCTTTATCCAATTTTGACCAATCTTCACAGGAGCACTCCAGGGCCAATACCTAAGGTCCAGTGTTGCCACTAAAAAAAAGTGAATCCGGTCAAATCTGACCGAATGACCGGATTTTTATTTTCTAAAACCGGTCAAAAAATCCGGTCAACAGTTAAAATGAGAATTTTTGACCTGAAACCCGGTCAAAAATAGAAAATACCTAGGTATACCTACCCATACAATTTACGAATTTTTAGGTTCACCTGAGTTTTTGATTTTTATAAAACGTTTTTATTATTGGTGAATCTTGAGTTTGTGAACTTGTTTTTTATTTCGTTTGTTTAAAATTTACTGAAACTAATTTTTCATTATATATGACATGTTTTAAGTTCTGAAATACATTTTTAGTGCATGGCCATACACGCCTTCCAATGAACGTCGTGTCCAGCGACACAGGTAGATTTTGAGTGAGTAAGGGAGAAAGGTAGATAGCATAGAAAATGCACAGAAAATCCACTTTCAGAAATAATTCTGGCACGTTCTTTTTCGCACCATTGATAGAGTGAGGACGTCAAAAACGGGCGTCCACATCGGCTTAACTTTAGAATTTGTTTGTGTTATCAATTTCACTATTCTTTTACCTGCCAAATTTTATTTCATTGCAATGACGCCTGGTTTTTGTGTATAGCCAAATCGTGAATGGAAATGAAAGTCATGAGAAGACGTGTATGGCCAGGCCATGTACTAAGGCTGTGTGTCAATTGGGCTAAATAATTATTCTCGGATAATTTTCTGACACTTGAAAATAGTAGTTCACCAAACTCCAATTTGAGATTTATCGAATTTCAAACTTTAATTTATTGAAATTCATTGTTTAATTTCCTCTCATTATTCAGTCAAAAAATTAGCCTATAAGATAATTTATTATCCTGCTTCCTGCTCCCGGAGCAGAATTTCATACGTGATGTTGTAGTCCCATTATTCGTATTAAATTGGTTTCTTGGGAGCATGTTCGTAATGTATGGCAAAGTTTTATTCAAGTTATAGAAATCTATCTCTATTTATAGTCAGTAGGACAATTTTATTTTTCCAGTCAAAAAAGAGTTTTCCGGTTAAAAACATTTTTCGTTCCGGTCAAAAAACGGTTAGGCCGGATTTCAAAATTTTCTCCGGTCAGAGTAAAGAGATTTCGGTCAGATATGCCGGAATCCGGTCAGAATGGCATCACTGCTAAGGTCATCTATAAGTTTGAGCTCAATCGATTTGGTGGTTTTCGAGATATACGATTTTGAATGTTTTTTTTGTATGGGCGGTGCCCCGCCTCTTTGACCATACTTAATAAAATAGCCTTTCTGCCAATAACACAGATTTTCTTAAAATTTTAGCTCAATCGGTTTTTTGGTTTTTGAGATATACCATGGTTTTTGTATGGGAGGTTCCACGCCCCTTTGTCGAATGTTTTTTTACTTACAAACATGCTACAAAAGAATACCTTTCCAGCAAAAAAAAGAATCATAAAAGTTGGTGTTGCCAAACTGGAGATATAAACGTTCAAACATACATGATGATTTCTTGCCGCTCAGCACTACACTAAAATAATAGAACAGAATTGAAAGCTGAGAGACGCCGCTCTGCCGCTCAGATCAGAAACGTCGCTTGCCGCTCAGCGACTGGGTGGCCACCAGCGTTGCCACTAAAATCTAAAGCAAATGTAGTACGTTAGCCAACAAAATGTAGTACCATATGAGTTTTTGTTTTTATTGATATTGTCGCGTATGTCTGTGAAGAAAGTGGGCATGTGAAGCTTTAATAGAGCTTAGTATACTTAATGGCAAGAGTTTGCAGACACTCGATGAACATGAATGTAGGTTGTGACTACTGCATCCCTTGAAAATAGTTTTGGACAGACATTGTACAGTTTGTCACTCACCCCGCTAAGAGGTCTACTGACCAGAGGTAAGCTGCTGACTACTGATGTGTCAACCGAAACCTCTCGATTGACACATCAGTATAGTCTCATAAACTATAAAAGAACATTTTTGTTTTACTAGTTGTTTGACAATAGGTCTGTTTTTTTCCACAACTACGAACTGTTTGACACTTTCGAGACTCTATATAGTTGTTGTAATTGCGTGTTAAAAATCCTACTTTACTTTACTTCACTGAGATAGATGTGGAAAAAAAACAGACCTAATATGTAATTTGGCAAAAGCACCAATTCAAGTTTTGTCAAGGTAAGTTGGTTTTGTCCGACGACATTTTCCTTAATATGGCAGAGTTGAATGCTGTACTACATTACGCAAACAATTTCAGAACACAGAACAGTATGATGCTGTTTTTAATTGTTATGTTTCTAAAAATTCGTTATCCGAAACCACGCTCAAAAATCGATCCATATTTGTTGCTTGCAGGTGCAGCCCAAGAAAAACAATCAACAAACATTTTAATTGACGATCAGTTCTCTGAATTCTGGCAGGATATACCCTGCTCTGTCAACCCTTTAACCTAAGACCTAAGGCGCGTCTGAATTCTGCTGATAGACAGACAAATACTACAAAAATGGAAGTATTCAGCTGAAGAATTGCATTTACTTTAGAATGATGTAAAGTTTCTATATTTTTTTACTTAGTTATAAAGCAAAAGTGGGAAAATTTACAAAAGAAAAGTTTTTCGTAAAAAAGTAAAATGGTTAGGCGGAGCTTAACAAATGTAGTACTTTGGGGTAACGATGTAGTATGTAGTACAGCGTTGAAAAATCAAGCAAATATGTAGCACAGTACTACATATGTAGTACAAGTGGTAACGCTGGTGGCCACGCCACACCCATACAATTTCATATGTTTGAAATATTTTTTGCCGCTCAGAGTTTTGCCGCTCTGCCTTGCATGAAAGTGATCTCATAATTGCATGCGCCTAAGTAACCATATAAATAAGGTGAGTATGAGTACACGTGAAAAATGTATACCCATAAATTCATCAACAAAAAATGTCCTTTCCTTTGATACGTTGAAAATTTATGTGATAAATGTTTACGCTCTGCTATTCTGCTAAGAGTTCCTACCTACTCTAATCTTTTTGTTGTGCATTCTCGTTTTTTTGCGTTTTTATTGCAGACTCAGTACAGTAGTGGAAATTTCCTTTCTTCTTAATTTCCTAACTTCAATAGAATTCTACCTATCGTTTTACAATGACAATCGATGTGGTGTACCAGGAAAAACATTTTCAATAAAAAAAATCAGTTTCAGAGGCACCTCACTTAGGTGTATGGAAACGTACCATAATTGGCCCTAAAGAGAGACAAACAGAAGTTAAATTTTTTTCGTATTTGTGTGTGATTAATTTCAGATTAGCCGAATTGAATTTTGAGTTTAGGTACACGTTTAATATTAATGTAGTGCAGGTAGTAGGTTTGCTCAACTACTTTTAAAACGTCACGTTATGCAGAAAGGATAAAACAGAATGCAGACGTTGACTATAGGTACAAAAGTTAGCTATATTTATTTTACTGCGTGCGGCTATTTAAAACTATGACCTGCGTGTTGAAAATGGGGACATAAAAGGAAACAATATAGGTATGCACATTATTTATACTATTACTATTTACTATCACTGAAAGTAGTTAAAAATAGAAATACGTCCTATAAAATGTTGTCTTTTATTAAAAGCTAAGCGGCATTATCAATCAATTGAAAAGAGTTTTATTTTCGTAAAGCAAGTTCTTCTTCTCCTATACCCATTACTCTACCATCAGTGGCATCAGTTGTTATAGCCATATTTAAGTTGTTCAGTATGAGCAGTTTTTTAACTGAATCTTTCTGTCTGTTTGTAGTACATCAACTTAAACCAAACCTAATGGCTAATATCGTACAAATCATTTTCGGTTGCAATAGATAGAAAACATTTTCATCCGCCTTTGGGTCCATAGGTAGCAGAACTGGGATGATTTCTATAATTATACCCTCCACAGGAAGGTATACATATATTCATTTTGTCATTACATTTGTAACGCCAAGAAGGATTCACCGGAGTCCCTATAAAGTATATATATTCTGAATCACGATCACATTCTGAATCGATTTAGCCATGTCCGTCTGTCTGTCTGTCTGTCCGTCTGTCTGTTGAAAACACGATAGCGTCCAAACGAATCTACCTAGGTGAATGAAATTTTGTGAGAGGACTTCTTTTTACCGTCGCGTCGTCAGGTTGGTATTGAAAATGGGCTATACCAAACCAATATGGCATGGCAAACATTTTGCATGACTTTTATGCAGTGGAGGGTATCAAAGCATCGGCCAGGCCGATGATAACACTTTTACTTGTTTTTTTTTAATTTTTCGAAAATTGGAAATAAGTATTTTGAAAAGCAGTACAGGCCACAGGAATAGCTGTTTTCGTTTCATTTTTGAAACCAATATTTGAAACCAGATATTCGAACAATTGTGGACGTGTGGCCATGGAACAAAAAAACTATTCCTATTGACTATGGAACTCCCCACTCAGTACCTTTAGTATGGATCTGGAGTGTATACGATCCTCTTTCAGTCCTATTTACATTCCACAAACTATATCTTTTTCATTGGGAAGTAATTGCGAACTCCCGATGAAACGAAAAAGGAACAAGAAACGGGAGGGGGTAGAGAGGGTTGTGAGGCAGCTCGGCCTGTACAAGATATATGAGAGGAACGAAAAACCGACAGGCTCGCAGTAGGGCATAGAAAGAGAGGGCGTAACGCGCTTGGTGGGCACTAACTCGGACGGAATAAGGCATGAACAGTTAAAGGGTAGTCATGGGAAAATAGGAAAATAGATGCCGTTTGTTACCTTGGTTTTGAGGTACAGTCCTCAGAATCTATGGCAGCGCAGTATACCTGCGATTTATTATTATACAAAAAACTCAATTATAAAATGAATATTGACGAAAGAATCGAAAAAGCTGCTTCCTTTTATTCCTTCAGCAAAATCGTAGCGGAGGTACTGATGGTAGTGGCAAGAGCAGCTCGAGAGTCAGTGAAAGGTGCAGTACCGCCGGAAGGTACCTTTTTTTGTCGACAGCCACGCAGATATGAGAAAGCGGACGAACTAGCAAGACAAGGTTTGGAAGCTGTTTTAGAGCAAAGTAATCATTCTGTGAGTATGCCACCTTGCACACTCAAGTTTGAAGCAAGCTAAAAAGTCACAATAAGCCAGATGGATCACCATACGTAGGCATAGGTGCTTGTACTACCGTAAGAAAGCTGTGACCATCCTTTAAAGTAACCAGTACCCAGGCACTAATGTGGATAGAAGATCCCATTGGCACGCTCGTAGAAATCATGACGGCGTATAATACTCATCAAAACGTGGAAAATGCGCCAGACGGAAGAGGAATTTTGCAATGGCTGATGTGATGAAGTAAGTAGTTCTTGAGGACACAACCCAATTCTTTTGACAATTGTCACTGCCCAGAGACCTGTATAACGAAACAACAAGTATTGTACAAAAGTAGCAATTTATCACAGCTTAATGTTAAAACGCTCCCATTTGACAATACGTGTTGTTTCGTGGTCCAGGCCGCCAGGTCTTCAAAATACCAGGAAAACATTTGTTGGTAGATATGTACTTTTTTTTTAAAAACTATCTTGCCAGCAGGACAAGTAATTGATAACAGCTTTTACCGATATGGTTACAGTAAGCATGGCGCAACCTCTCTTCCCCCAACCTCTTTTCTTGATTCCCAAAATGGGTCAGCATTGACGTACAATATTAACCTAACCTAACACTATAAAATGGTAACATTTTGGTAGTTATTTCCCACTAAGTTACGTATTACTTTTGAAACTGGAAATTGTTGTTACATTTAACCGCACTTGTCGAAAGCTTTATTTTTAAATTCTGCACTGCTTAAAAACAAAGCGCTGTATGTACCAATAATAATTTATAGTGTTCAGGTTTAATTTTATGAATTCTCTATTGTGACCATCAAAATATGTACATATTTAAGTTGAAAGTTAAATAGGTATGATTATTGGTATTGGATTGCTGATACAAATCTGATATATACCAAAGAAATAAATACATAGTGTAATGCTATATTCAACTTCCGTGTTACGTAACTGTTAATTTATATTTTCATACTGTTCGTACACACAAATAAAATTTAAAGAGTGCGGATGGACATAAAAAACAGGTACTCGTATCTGGGGTCGCTCAATCCGTTAAAAGGTAGACGTTCCCGGATCTATGCAACATAAGGAATCGGAACAAATTGCGTAACCAATTGTAAATGGATTATCTGAGTAAAATAGACTAAATATTTTAGGGCCATACAAAAAATTTGATTCAAAAACATAATGTTTGCATTGTTTAGTCCCCATTTGGGATGAATAAATAAATATTCCATTCATAATTTTTAGAAGCTAAACCTAGGATATGTTTAGCCCAGAATATGTGAACATGAACCTCCATTCGTCACCCCATTCAAACAATATTTGTACTTTTATGCGGCGGAAAACTTGAATATAGGGTCTAGAATTAAATCAAACACAATTCTTTTAAAATCACCACCCTATACCCAAAGCAACTGATGAAATGCTTTCATATTTCGTCTGCATTAGAAAAAGCTTTCTAAAAGCGGCTCAATTTATTTTTATACTCTTCCCTCAACTAAAATCAAAACAAACGCCAAACCAAACGTATGCATCTTTCGTCTACGGAAGCTTTTTCTTATCAATCAACAGAAAAAGCTTATGGGGCTAATCGACCCCCCATTGTCCATCCATCCCTTCCGTGGGGAGAATAATTTAAACTTTCGCGTTAAAACACATTCATATATATATACACAGTTGACCTGTGTCTGTGTGTAAGTATACCCATGTAATATCAAAAAGAAGTACAAACAAAATTCTGTGTTTATAAAGTACCTACGGTTCTTCATCGAGTCATTCAGTTAGCAAAGTAACAACTGACAAGACAACTACCCCCGACTAGTGAAGCAGGTCTTAGAAGAATTTCCATCGTCTGGTAACCTCAGTCAGCGTTGCACTTGCACCATCATAGTCCGAGTCCGTTCTGTCAGATAGTATCAGTTTGGCCTAGTTGTCGCAGTACACAACACGTGCTGCTAGTTGTATCTCGCTTTCTATTAAACACGCTATCAGTGTTAACGTGTTAATTATCTATTTGTGAAGTATTAATTATAATAAAACAAATAATATTAAAATGTCATATGCACCGGAGATGTTAGAATCTACTGCCAGCGAGCAGTTGTGCAAATCAGAAACCATCAAGTTACGAAACAAGCATATTGGGTGAGTAAGAGTACCTACACGCTATAGTCAGTCCTTGAGTGTCCTTCCGTATTGTAATGTATCCATATAGATGTTTTTTTTTGTGCCGTTTCGGCTCTTTCCCTGAACTTTCCACATGAAGGTCGAACTTTCTCTGTCAAGGTCGTTTTGCCGCCTTGAGTGAGTGAGTGTTTTTTTTTATTTTTCTTCGTTATTCTGGTAGTAGCTTTTCGGTATTTTGTTGTTTTTTTTTTTCTTTCGGCTTTTGGCTATTGCACTTTGATTTGGTGAATGCACTTAGGGATGTAGAGTGGAAAACTTGCAAATCGTACTTTTTTTTATACACATACAACATGCATATTTGCATTTGCTTTGTCAGTTGATTTTGTTTGTTAAGTGTTCTGTTTGTTTACATAATGGAGTTGGCAGTTTTCGGCATCAGATTCAGCCAGAAACAGCCAAGGTAGGAATTTTTTCTAAACTAAAGAATAGCCGGCATGCGTTGGTACGCCTCTGTAAAAAAATATGTATATAGGTATGTATCTATTTTTATTTTTAGTTGACTACGTAAAAATTATTTTTATTTATTTGTCTATAATTGTAATTGATTGTGTTGATTAATAATATTTTTGGTTTTTCCATTTGGTGCAATAATTAAAAACATTTTTGTTGACATTCCCGCTATGGTGAGCTATGTTGTCATCGGGCTTTGCTAATTGTGATCGTCATTGTAAGACGCACTGAAAATCTTGGTAGTCTCTTAAAATTGAAGGGTTGATCGGTAGGAAGCACTGAAGTGCATGAAACCAGAAGCCGAATCGCAGCACCCCATAGTCAAGTATACATTTTAACACGGTCGTCCGTCGTTTTGAAATGGACTTAGGAATAAACTAAGATAGCTATTAAGTGCCAAATGCTAACATTTTAGGACAAAATCTAGTCCATTTGACGCAAGGGTAAACAGAATCTTTAATTTATCGATATTAGATCGTTATCGATCTACCCAATTACGGTCGTCAAATTTGGCAAACTATGTAATTTACCACAGTCACGTCTTAACCCTTACGTTTCCCGCTAATTAGTGATTCATTCGTTTTTTAACGGATAGTAAAATTTTGCGCAGATCAAAATTTTAAGGAGCATTATCGGTCAACAAACTTTCAAAGACAATATTTGCAGTGTCATTCCACATAGGTTCATCAGCTTTTTGATAACGCTGTTATTCGTAGGACGTTAGGTAATAACGCCCACGGAAATAACGCCCAAATCAATTTGGAAATAACGCCCTAAAAAAACTCGTACAATTTGTTGCTGCAAAATTTTTCGTCATTTTGGGTGTTATTTCCTTTCCAGGGTTCGTTTTTTTTTTACAAGCAGTAAAGCTATTTTGGGCTTTAAGTGGAAATGCATAAACAGTGAAATAAGTATGGGGGGCATGCTGCCCCCTCCCCTGCTTGGGTTTTCTGTTGGATTTGGGAGTAGGTTGGAGTTTGTACTGCAAAAACAACCAATTACGCACATACTGCAAATGTGACAGTAACCCCAAGCAGGGGGGTTTCAGGGGGTAGCATGCCCCCCATACGTATTAAACTGCAAATTATTTTTGGGTTTTATTTCCATCTTGTTGTTTATTTTTGGGCGCTATGCATTTTTTGGGCGTTATCGATTTGGGTGCTATTTCCTTGGACGTTATTGCCTAACGTCTATTCGTAGCACTCAAAGTGGACATCACAATAGCCAGCATGATTTTGTATTTGTCCACTTTGTACCATATTTTATACTGAGTTATGAATTCATCTACATGGTTCTAAACACTTCATTATCTATCTATCTCTAAAATCTCTTAAAATGTCATTACGCTCGTTCTGGCAGTTAGCTTCAGTCTAAATCGATGTTTTGCTGGCTAGTTCTCCCTTTACAGAACCTTCAAGACCGCGTGCTTCGACATAGTTGTTGTCGCACCCGTTTCTCTCGCAGCGACAGTACTAATACTGGGGCCAGACGAAAACGATCGAACGTTTTCGTTTCGACAATAGCAGTCTCTGTCTATTGCCACAGGTATGATAGAGACAGGTTTAATAAAAACGAAAGCGTTTTTCGTTTCGTTTTTTACAGAATCCCACCCCTGGTCTCTGGTTGTATCGTTGCTTTGTCGATGACTTGCTCGTTGTAGCTGTGTCGTTTGTTTTCGGAGCCTGATTTGCAGACTTGTCAGATCACTTGAGGATTACCCTTATTTGTCCAAACCTTTAAGAAACCATTCCCCTCAGCTCTCATCGTGCTCTCGTTTATTGCAAAGATCATGTGGGCGACATCTTTTTCGTCCGATCTTTGCAGAACTCTTCAAGCTATTATGTTCAACTTTTAATTCTGAATATCATCTAGCATTGCCAGTATTCATTCATTGGCTATTATATTTTCCTCCCCCACAAGCATCACTTCTAGCTCACATTTTTCTTTCAGCCTCAGAAAATGCTTTCATCCACTCTGAAGTGATGATGTCCGCATACACACTTTCATGAGCCATCTGACACTTGCAAAGTCGTACCGCGGAAGTCTGGCTTAGCGCCACCGCCGTACAATTCGATCGTGAAGTCCATAATCCTCTCCTGTATCTGAATCTGAACCATTTATTCATTAGTGAGAAGACTGCGATCGAGATCGACTGGTAATACATATATCTGTATATCGCTATTTCTCTCTAAGAGACTTTGTCAGCGGTTGTTGTCCCCGTGCGAGCACATTTATCGTCATATGTCGACTTTGCATATTTGGGGCTTGCCCTATACTGCTACCCTATTTCAGAGCTCACTTAAAGCGGAGCTCGTTGCTCAGATGGCGGGAATTTGACACGTTTAGCTTAGACTCAGTCTCTGCATGTTTGCCAGAGGTCTTAGGCGCGCCCTTGACACTTAGAAGACACGACAAATAAGTTCTCGTCCATCTCAGAGTCCATTGTTGGTGACCCTTCCCGAGTCACAGGAAAGTTCTACCGACAGGGTGTTCTAAAATATTCCTAGTTGATGCATTTATAGATTGAGAGGGATTGAGAGGTCGACTTCGTAGTTTACCCGTCTAACCACAGGACTCGGAAGTCGACCGGTATCCGAAGTTCGCAAACTAGCGACCTAGCACCCTCTTAGCCATGCATCCATCGGCGTTTTCTGTTCCACCTTGCATTGGAGCTCATCGAGTGTGCTTTTTTGGCTCTGTCGAACGGACATTTTTTTGTCAATTTAGCCTTTCTCTCTCGTTTCTTCTCATAATCCGATCGGATCGCAGAGTCCATCATATCGCCTCACACTCAGGTGAATTTATAATGTAGTCTTTTCATTGATCTGTCAGTCGATAAAATCGGTTAAAATCAAGTTCGCCAATTCCGATTCTGATGAATATTTGATTCTCGTGAAGTTTCTAAAATTCCATTTGGAGTTTGAAATGGGGTTTCGAAGTGAGATTTTGCTGTAACATTTACAAAGATTACATCGTACCTAAGATAAGAGTCGAAAATTGAATGAGTAGAGATAAAAATCTTGAGATCACTCACGAAATTGTCAAAGGTTCTACCAAAAGGTAAAAGAGGTTCTAAAACATTGGCATACGAGTAGTATCGGCTTCAAACTTTTTAGGACCCAACTTTTTCTTTAAAATCCTACCCATACATAATTAAAGGTCAACGAAATGTCGATCCATGGTCTGTAAATTTCATAGATAATCTGTGTGTGGGTATTACGTTTAAAATGTCATTAGATGTCATTAGACTTCTCTGTAGGTAAATATGGCTTGCGATCACCATATTCATGGTGATCATCTACATCGTTACTATATTGTCATATATATGTCTAGTACCATAGTTACCATATTTTCCTATTCCTTAAACTTCACCTTTTCGAAACAATTTAATTTTTTTTCCTACGATCATTGCAGCAAAGCATGTCAACTGTTTTATCGTAACGATCCGCTTAAAATAGTCCGTGGTCAAGGACAGTACATGTACGATGAACAGGGTACTCGTTATTTGGACTGTATTAACAATGTTGCTCATGGTAAGTAATAAAAAAACCTTTAAATCTATTTACTAATCAATCTAAAACAAAAAAAATGTAATCTTTTAAATTTTAATAACAAGGGCAACGAAAGTCATTATAATGTTACTTGTTAACTTCGCAATAATTAAACAGATTTGTAGCTTACGTTCGCTACATCTAAATTTAGTATCAGATTTGAGTGCTGCTAACATGATGAGTATAATTTGCTAAATTAGCGATTAGTAACGAAATAAATATCTACGGGGCATGGGCCAGTTCCTTTGTTCGATATTGAGGTCCCCAACGAAATAAAACATTTTAATATGACTAGAGCTATTGACCAATTCCAAGGTGATTAGTACCGACTAGGTCTTATCAAAATTGGTGTTAACTTTATCTGAACTGTAGGTTATAATTAACGGTCTTAGATTAGTATTCCAAAAATAATGGCATTTTACGATTTTACTTAGATGGGGGATTACTTGTATATATTCGTTTGATAATCGCAACATTTTTTTACAATCGGAAATCAAACATTATTCATATTCGTGTTTTGAGACAGCCAAGTTCAACTGAGGACAAAATTATTTGAACTGTCAAAGTCAATTTAAACGCCTCAAGTAGATAAAGCCTGTTTCGTCTGTTTATTAAAATATTGTCTGTCAAATGGAACAAACTGACTTGATAAATGAATATTATACACAAATATTTGGGTTAGTTGACTCATCTAGTCAGGAAAATCCTACCTACCCATGCAGTTGACATTCAGAATTTCAAATAGGCACGCTTCCTCGCAGTTAACTAAATTAAAAATAGTTAACTATCTTCGGCTAATTTGCTGACACTTATAAGATTGTTGAAAATAGAAGTTCACCAAACTCCAATCTTAATTCGGAGATTTATCGAAGTGTTTTATTTGCTCCTCAACATTCTAGCAAAACTCAAGCGAAATGAAATGTCACAAAAATTAGCCTATTAGATATTTTTTTTTTGACAGCAAAGAAGTTACTTTTCCTCTACGATAGTGTCAGAAAATTATCCGACGATAATTATTTAACCCAATATTAGTTAATTCAAACCGAACGTATTCATTCATTGGCTTATATTGATCACCTGAACGGTTTTTTTTTTTTGTTGACGTTTATAGAGCGGTGATTGACAAATTTAGTCAAGAATTTCTAGAATGAGTTGCACTTACGATTGACATTACGATTGTATGTCTGGTGCTAATAATGACGTTAAGGACCAATTTAATTATTGCTTTTAGAGGACATTAAATCCAGAGAAATGTAGTTGACTTAAGACGACTCAACCTTTAAATTTTCCCATAATGTTTGAAATCGAATAGGTACCATTTTTCACTGGGCGCCATTTTTATCCATTTTTAGAGGAGTTATCTCAAAACGGCAAAGTGCTTGCCAAGCGCGCTTATGGTTGATTAGATTAGGGAATTTTGTTTAAATCTTGCTACCCATTTAAATCCGTACTTACTAAAATGCGGTTAATCATTTATACAAAATTTTAAAACGAAAATATTGGAAACGATATACCTAGTTTTGTACTAGTTCTAATTTTGTACTAGTTATATTATGTAGGCAAGGTAGTTCACAAAATTAAACAATTCCACAATTATAGTACCTAATAATTGACATTATTTAAAGAATTTATTAATAAAACAAATAGTACCTATACTAAAACAACACGTTTAGTTTTCAATTCTTATTAAAAGTGTGGTAAAGTTGTGCGGAATCAAGCGAACAAATTGTTGTTAACCAACTTTCTACGATCTTGTTCAAAAATTTAGTACTAAATTCTCGTTTAATGTAAAGACTGTACGAAACAATAGAAAGAAATATAAATTTGTATTAAAACCGTGGAGATTATAGAGATATCGAATGTGAAATATATTTCATCGTGCGAATGTAGGTACCTACATTTTGTTTTTTAATAAATAAATAGGCAGGGAGACACCTTAGGCCTAGCTTCTCGCAACCATTCGTTTCTGTCAGTTTTTATTTTTGAGACAAAACTAACTAACTAACTAAATTATTGCAACACTAAATTAATGATATGCCAACAAAATTGTAATTTGGTTATTTTGATAACTTTGGCTTGTAGACGTCAAAATAAATCAGCTCATGCGAACATAGAAACCAACGTATGTGGTACGTCTTTGGATCATGCAATGTAACACGAGCCCCCAGTTTGACGCAATTAGAAATTATTTTATTTAATTTTATGTATACGAGTATGTGTATATATAAATAAATCTGTTATTTCACAGGAAGTGAAAACGCCACGGCGCGGCGCAGTAATTTTGTTTTTTTGCGATTGGAACATCATAAACAGGATGATACCTATATGATAGGTCACTGAAATGTTCCATAGCTCTTAAAACCTGATACATATACGATTTACCCGCGCGGAATTCTTCTTATTATACTCGCACAATCACTCACATTAAACGCGACAAAAATAGCTCAGTCCATCGCTTCAGTCAGTGGCTTCTCTCGTGAGCTTCACGTGATTAGATTATGGAACGCGCTATTATAAAATAGGAAAAAATAAACCCCAACGTGCTCCGAGACGTGCCCCCCGTTCAATAATTGAAATGAGTAAACAACTCTTGGCGATACGCATCCATAAAATGATTCAAAATGAACTGATAACGCACCAACATTATACTCAGTCGAGACTATGCCACAGTGTTAAGTGCTAAGAACATAAAATGAAGGCGCTGTCAATAAGAGTGTTTTTCAATAAAAACTAGGCCACATGAAGTGGAAAAAAACGTGCACATCAGGCGTGTGCATTGGAGTTCACGTGAACACCATATTCGTTTAGAGAATGGCCCCATATCTGACTAATCTCACACTATTTACTCGGCCGAGTCTAAAGTATCAACTTTTTGATTCGAACTGTCAAAAACTACTAGGTTGAATAACCGATCGATTTAGAGTTAAACATTGTACCTACCTACCTATTGCTAATTTGGTTAGACACACACTTCGACTGTAGGATGGATGCGCTGTCACTGTTTATCTGTCAATTAAAGCTTCATCTACAAAGCGGAAGTTAATTTTGTAGGTAGATACTAGAGAGAGGGTAACAGCATGTAGGGACACTTATAACAAGCGATTGAGGAGGTAATTTGTAAACGGGAGGTATTTTCATGACAGTTACACAATTGTTGACATTTCTATTATGTGATTTGTGTATGCTGATCGTTGCGGTTGTTTTGGAGCGTTAAGTGCAACCAATAAATAACGATTATGGGAAAGGGTGTTGTCTTCATTTGCGATAAGAACGTACTAGTGTAGCGAGTGCAAATGACCTCTTGAACGGCAGCTGATTAGAGATAATAGTTTAGAAAATTGTAGCATGAGTTTGCTGGCAGCAAAAAATATTTTACGTGCAAATGTGACGCAACTAAAAGGGGATTGAGAATTTTAATGTAATAGAAGTGGAATAGAGCGCTCATAATCATGTAAAAACTAATGAGCTGATAAGTTCTACGGAAAGAGAAACTATGTACCTATACGTCAGTCTATGTCAGTCATCATGCAAAAATAATGGTAAGTTGATTTTCGGAGACTCGTCTATTTTTGGAAATATTTGAAAAAGCTTATTCAGAGATACCTAAAAATAGAAGCAATCCATTTCGGGTCAGGTTAGACAGTTTGTACCTATTGTTGTACCTATAGAAACAGATCTGGCTCATGCTGGATCTCAAGCGCTCCAACGATCTTGTAAAACAAAAAAGATCCAATATAAGCATATTAGTAGGTGTCATCACGGGCCACTGCATTATTGGGAGACATGTTCAAAAGCTGGGCCTCCCTTTCAATGACTTCTGTAGAAAATGCATGGACGAAGAGGAAGAAGAGGCAATTCTTCACCTACTATGCACATGCCCAGCCCTTTCAACTCGTAGGGAACTATATCTCGGAGAATACTTCTTCGACAATCTTGGCGAACTCGCTAATACAAGCATAAGTTGCCTCCAACGCTTCATTCTCAGCTCCTCATGGTTTAACGGGTAGTTGTGAGATTATTAGATCCTGTGGTATCACAATGGGCCTCCTCTGGCCTAAGTGAGGCTGCACTTAATGCGGCCTGCCACTCCAACCTAACCTAACCTAACCCAAGTCGATTAAATCAGGATAGATACAGTGATCACAATAGTTCGCAATACTTTAGAGAATAAATTATATTTAAGACGACTTAATCAGGAAAAATAATCCGGGCACCTGTTCTGCAAATTTACCATGATTTTCCACCAATAGATGGGTCTTAAAATAAGAAGAAACTGGTTATAAAGTGGATTGTAGCTAAAGTTATGACTTAAATTCGTGTAAGTCATTAAAATATCAAGCAAAGCGACGAATTTTGTATACATTATAATTTAAAAGTGACATTTTAATTCGTTAAATGTAAAATTTGGCAGCGAAATGGGGAAAACCAATAAATGATTGTTACCTAAATAAAGCGGTTACCTAATTTCTCATACGCGACAGTTTTGTTTGGAGGAATTCTAGTACAATTTCATGTGTAATTTTTCGAAAGCGCTTCGTTAATTAAAAATGTTAATTAATATAAATCTATCAACTGTAGGTTTCTAGGTTAATATAGTTGAAAACAGAGTGCGTCGGAAAACAAAAGCAATTTGTAGGCAATCTTTGGGCATGATCAAGACAAATTATATTTTACTTTGGCTTCCCCAATTTGCTTACGTTCACCTATACACTCCTATTTAGGTACAACCTACAACGAATTGATATCGCATGCAGTCGGAAATATGTATTTATGATTTTCCAACCATCATTACACATTGTACTACCAAATTGTCTTTTAGTTAACTAATGCCCCTATTGTGTAACTACAACTAGAGTTGAGTTGTCTCTTGGTTGTAATTCAAAATTCGGTATTATCATACACAACCATAGAAAAGTTGTCTGTCCAAACACAGCAAAGATGGCGGTGGTTTTCTATGAGTCGTTAGTTAGTACCTACTGCGAATTGCACCCAATCCGCAATTTTTGGATTCCTCAACAACGTGACAGAATGCGACAACTAATCAAGCAAATCAGGAAAATACTCGTTGCAGCTGCTATTGTCTCCCATGTAAACACGATTACATCCCAAGGCAAATATTTAATGCTATAAGGCTATGTAATTCAATTTTATTGGAGTCTTTAAATAGCTAAGCTCTTCAAAAAGTTTTCCACTATTTGAGTTTTGTGATAACGCGATAAGATGGAAAATGTCTGTCTCGTGCTGAATGTGATCATCACGCATGTGAACTATGTCCGCGGTCTTCGTATTGCACTCAGAGATAAGAATAGGCGCACACTTTATATAAACGGTGGCTATAAATTTATTTTCATTTTCTATTTTTATAGTGGGTCATTGCCATCCAAAGGTCGTAAAGGCGGGATGCCTACAAATGGCTTCGTTGTCAACCAATAACCGTTTCTTGCACGATGAGTTGGTTCAGTGCGCCAAAAATCTGACAAATAGGATGCCATCGGAGCTTTCAGTATGTTTCTTTGTGAATTCCGGTTCCGAGGCAAATGATTTAGCATTGCGATTGGCCAGGAATCACACCAAGAGGAAGGATGTCATCACTTTGGATCAGTAAATATCAAGCAAATTAACATTAACCGACAGGATCTTGATTAAACTCTTTTGTTTTGTTATTACAGTGCTTACCATGGTCACCTCCAGTCGGTGATGGAAATTTCACCGTACAAGTTCAATCAACCCGGTGGTGACAAGAAGCCTGATTTTGTCCATGTGGCTGCTTGCCCTGATAGCTATGGTGGCAAGTACATTGACAAGGACCACCCCAATAAGGATATGGCATCGATTTATGTGAAAGACATTGAAGACATCATCGAAGACCTGAGAGCAGAGGGCAAAGGTGTGGCCGCCTTTATTGCCGAGAGCTTACAGAGCTGTGGTGGTCAGATTATTCCTCCAGATGGTTACTTTAAGAAGGCATTCAAAGCTGTTCGGGCTGCTGGTGGGCTCTGTATTGCCGATGAGGTTCAGGTTGGATTCGGTCGAGTTGGTTCACATTATTGGGCTTTCGAAATGCAAGATGTCGTTCCAGACATCGTTACAGTAGCCAAACCGATGGGCAATGGACATCCAGTTGGAGCCGTCGTAACAACTCAAGACATTGCTGATTCATTTGCTGCAACTGGTGTGGCTTACTTTAACACCTATGGAGGCAATCCTGTGTCTTGTGCCATTGCCAACGCCGTTATGGGCGTCATTGATGAGGAAAATCTACAAGAAAATGCCCTCAAGGTGGGCCAATATTTACTCAATCAATGCGAGGAGTTGAAGTTTGAGTTCGATTGCATTGGTGATGTACGAGGCAGTGGTCTTTTTATCGGCGTTGAGCTGGTGAAAAGCAAGAGCACTCGAGAGGCGGCTACTGAAGCAGCTCACTGGGTTGTCAATCGCATGAAGAATGTTCATAAGATTCTGGTGAGCTCCGATGGGCCCCGTGATAATGTGATCAAGCTAAAGCCCCCAATGGTATTCAACACTGAAAACGCTGACGAATTTTTGCTCGGCTTCAGGGAGTGTCTGTCCGAATTGGAAAGAGACCGTCGGGCCGTGAATGCAACAACTGCGACTTGTAGTTTACCCACTAATAAAATACACCAAAAGCAGGATCATTTGATCAAGTCCGTTTAATCGGACCTCTAGTATTGATATGTATTTAGTTTTAGCTTTATTTTTAGTTCTAGTATCTAGAATTGTAGTTTTTGGATAAGATGCGAGTATGGCATAAGTCTAGGACGAACCATATTGATTAGAATAAATTTTGAAGCTTTTGTTTGGTAGCTGATTTTATAATCTTTTATACTATTACAGTGTTCTAATGGAATTAATAAAACGTTATGTAAATTGTAAGTCAAATTGTCGAGTTGGTAGATTGGGCTTCTGCACTTTGTAGATACGTATGACTCGTTATTACTGCAGCGGCATATAAAAGCTTCTCTTATTGCTGATGCTTTGGGGACTTCTACGATTTGAAATGGCTTTTGGAAAGGGGTTGGTGATGATATCTCCTTTTCCAAAATCCCTTTTCCAAAAGCCCCTTTCCAAAATCCCCTATTCCATAATTCCCCGTGCTGGAATCCCTTACTCCAAAAGACCCTAAGGCCTTCCGCACACGGCTCGTATCGTCATCGTATCGTCGTCGTCACATCATGAAAATGTCGTGCGATGCCGATAGGCGTATTAAACCTAAGAGAAAATCCCCACGGGACAAAATCTCCCGATTTTTAGATTTGATGATATAAATTCTGTCGCGCGACAGAGTGAGATACGTCATGTAGCATGCATGATGCAACCCCCCTGCTTGTGGTCATTGTAGGATTTGGAGAAGGTGCAAGGTTGGGTATATGCAAAGTTTATTTGCTTAATTTTACTGATAAATTCTAAATTGAGGAACAGGGGATTTTAACGAGGTATTTAATAAGTATGCATGTAAATGGGAGATTTTGGCATAGGGTTTCCCGTCCCGGAAGATTTTGGAAAAAGAGATAAAAAAAAGAGAGATTATGTTCAATAAGGGATTTTGGAAAAGGAGATAACGTAGGGATCCCCTTATCCACATTAATATCCGAATAAACAGATATCATAGCAAGTGAGCTTAATCTTGCATTCTCCATAACGCTTTGGGAAACTGTTTTAATCCTTTTCATAGTTCAAAAGGTAATTTCAGCACTATAGCTGTGATCACTGGAAGCGTGGCCAAAACCGTAAGCAAGACGTCTATAGCTCTAAAGTAAGTCTTGTAGGTACTAAGCTTTCACAGCTGACAACGAAATTGCATTATCAAAGTAACATATTAGCTTTTTCATTTCGTTCACTCGCTCAACTGCAGCAAAACCTGGGAGAAGGGCTTGAAACGATGCGCATTGAAAAGCCTCTCTGAAAAACTCTTCAGCATTTTCTCTGATGTTCTTAAGAGAATTTAGAACTTCTTTTGTGCGGTCGATTGCAGAAACGAAATCTAAGGATTTATTCTATAAAACTGATAAGGGAAGTGTTAAACTCAATAGTTTTTCGCATATATACAATGAGGTTTAGGTACTAGGAAATCTCTTTTTTGGACCGCTGCCAAAAGTGTTGATGCTTTCGAAGACATCGCCCACGTACTGCTAGTTATTTCTTCAAGACTTATTGAGATGCATTTGAAGAGCTCAACAAAGGAAATAATACTGTCATGCCTTTCAATGAATCTTATATCACAAAGGCGTAGAAGTGGAGTTTTTCGGCTCTCTGGAGCGTGTTTTTTAATGACATTTTTGAAACTTTTATTTGCATTTGAATGGTTGCGGAAGAAATTAGCTATTTCACTAACTACACCAAGGCAATTGCGAATTGCAGGAGTTGACATGCCATTAGACCTAGCCAGGTTCAAGCGATGGCTTGCACAGTGTACATACCGAGCGTTTGGATACTGTCCATACCTGGATAGTCTCCTTATTTTTATAGATTTGAATTTATATTAGAAAGTTTTAGTTTTTAGTTCTTTGTTTAGATTTTCGGGGGGGGGGGGGGGGCTTCAGCCCCTTAAACCCCCTGGATACGTGCCTGCTAGATACTGTTTCCCTAGAGAACATGCCAAAAGGACTTTCAGACACAGATCTGTGTAGATTCTGTCACTTAACAACATAGTAGAGAGGCCTTATCGACCAAGTGAAGATCTGCAGGGAAATAAAATGCTTCAGTGAAAATAATTGGGGGTTTTCTATTTATTAAATTATGGTTCCCCCAGGAATAGACCGGGTCCACTAAAATGCAAAGCGTACTGTGATGGTTATCATTACGAACCTGCTTCTAACTTAACCTAAATTATGCGAGAAATGTACATACCTCTGTATATCTTCTGACAAAATATCTCGTTGCAAGGTATGTGCATGACAGGTTAACAATTAATATGTATGTTCCATTCAAAGCACTTATTCTGCTCCTCTGTAAAAAAAACATATGCTTTTCAATAGAGATTGACACATTTGTCAGACAAGACGCATATTATTCCTACACATTGCCCGCGGTCAATGGAACGCGGGCATTGTCATAGTCACAATAGGCCAAAATGACAGATGTGCTTTTTATGCCTTTTCCCCAAGACTAATGTGAAATACCTTTTGGTGTTTCTAACAACCTTAATAGGATTATTTATTTAATAATAAGTAAGTAAGAACAATTTGTTTCTGATGGATTATCTTAAGTTGCTATTATTTCAATTGTACGGAGACACTGCCAAAATTTTGACGTTTTTGTACCCTTCGTCTGTAAAGATATCCAGTAATGCCAGCAATTATTAGTACTACAGCGAGAGTCCACAGAACTGCAGCTATTGGAGAGGAGGGTGAAGTGTTCATGTCCATCGATGGTGGACATTTGAAGTACTCATCATGAATAGAACCATCATTACAGATGCACTCAGCGCTATCGGGACCTAGGACACAAAGGCCGGAACACTTTTTATGATAGCAATCGTTGGCAACTATTCTCTGACGCGAAGGACTATTCACTACAATGTCCTTGGCGGCGTACACATTCCAATGGAATGCTTCGCAGGTTTTATCTCCATACAGGCGGCAATAGTAGGCCTTTTGGATGCCCATGTTCACAATGTAAGCCATGTTTTCGTGAACGCTTATCGCTGTTGGGTGGATTATCGCGTTTTCGTTACGAATGACTGTCTTGATAGATCTGTCACTGTCCATACTATAGCTTATCGAGAGTAGAGTGTGTGAATGGGCGTCGACAAAATACAGCTCCTTCTTATAGGTATCAGCTTCTAAGGCTGTGACGTCGGCTCGGGTGGTGACCAGAATTGTATGCCTGTATCCATCCAGTCCAGCGACGCAGATATGTGTCGACGGGGCACTGCCTGTCACAGCGGTGTAGAAGATTTTCCGATTGATGGCATCCACCGCTAACTCAGTCATTATTTCCATAGGCACCAGCTTGATGATGTCAGCACAGAGTTTTTTCTCGAAATCACACGCTCTTAGACGGTAGGTGTCTATTTGGCTTATAAGATATACGTTTCCAGTTATCCAATCCACAGTGACCTTACTGACATTCTCAATGGCAAGTCCTCCGGTAAGCTCACCTTTATCCATGCTCCATTCGAAGAGAGCTTTGCCTTCATGGGTGGTGTAGTACAACTTCTTTCGAGCAATGTCCAAGTCAAAGTTCGCTATCGTGGTGTCATTCACGGACCAAAGCACCTGCAATGCTCTCGGCGATTCAGTTAAGCTTCGAATTTCGTTATGCGTAGCGAATAAAAGGCTATATTCACTCTCAAGCGACTTGCAACTGGTTTTATCAGGTCGCAGCATAAATCCGCTATAACAACTGCATCGATATCCACCAGGGAAGTTTTCACACACCTGTGCACAGGGGTTATCAACTTGAAGGCACTCATTAATGTCCACGCATTTCCTGTTGTCAACCGCCAATTTGAATCCCTCGAAGCAGCTGCACTTGGCACCGTTAAGCGTTGGGTGACACTTCTGCTCACAGAAATTTCCCTTCGCACAAGCAGTCGTGCATATCTCACTCTCATCTTGACCATTTTCACAATCGCGCGCTCCATCACAAGTCTTTGAGTCATCGATGCAAGTTCCGTCTTTGCAGTCAAACATACCCCGATCGCAGGTATTAACAAACTTATCCATTGTGCTTTCCTTATGGCGATCGCAACTAAGCTCATCACTGCCATCACGACAGTCCTTCTCGCCGTCACAATGGAACTCGATTGCAATGCACTCGGAAGTCGTCTTACACCTGAATTCATACACGCTGCACCCGTGACAGTCGACTTCATCCTCTCCTCGCGGACACTCGGCTGTTCCATTACACTTGGCTTTCCAATCCAAGCAAACAGTCGGCTCCGATGGGCATTGGAACATTTTCGGGTTCCCAAAAGTGTCAAACTCATCGCCGCATAAATCCGTCTTCCTGCCGTTAACGCATTTTAATTCGTCCGAATTATCGCCACAGTCATTGTGCCCGTCGCACACAAGGCGCTCATCGATGCACTGCCCTAGGTTGCATTTGTGCATTCCCTTGGGACAATCCTTAAGAGCTAGAAAACGGCTTGACTATTAGTTTATAAAAAATAAAGGACACACAAACATACCACATTTTACGTGCTCATCAGACCCATCGGTGCAGTCCACATTACCGTCGCACTCCCAGTTTTTGGGGATACACGTTCCAGACGTACATTGGAACATAATCCGGCCACACTTGGGCTTGGAGTGCTCGGTTTTCTTATCACAGTTGGTCTCATCTGACTTGTCGCCGCAGTCATCGAATCCATCGCACATGACACTCAAATCGACACAGCGGCCATTGTCACAAGCGTGCTGGTGATTGTGACACTTCTTCGAGTCATCTATAGGAAGAACCACTATATTGGAGGAATGCAAAAACACACCCTAGTACTCACCAAATGTCTCGCAATGCTTCTCGTCACTGCCGTCCTGACAGTCATTCTTCTTGTTGCAGCGCAACTCATTTGGCACACATTGCGTTGAGTCGTGACACTTAAACTCGTCGAACGCGCAAACGACTTGAGTTTTCTTCGGTTTGGAATCACAAAACGCCTCATCCGATCCATCTGGGCAGTCTTTGCGACCGTCGCATCGCCTTGAGACATTCAGACACTCGCCCGATTTACAACGAACCTCACAGTCCACAGCCTCAAAGCAGGTCTGGTTCCTAGCGTCCCTAAACACCATACCCGAGGGACACAAGCAGGTCGCTGATTTCTTCCCCATCGCCACACAGACATGAGAACATTCGCCATTTTTGTGCACGCAGGGATGATCATGCTCCGTCTGTGGACGACTTGACAGGAGTTGAATCCTTCCCATCGTTTTCAAGGTTAAGGTGTCTAGTTGAATTTTGTTCACCAAGCCATTGTTAGTCTTATGGGTCCAGTAAAGAAAAGTTGAGTTCAAAGTTGTCCATAGGACACTTTTATCAATTAGCGCCATTGATGCGGGCTGTTTGACACGGTCCGTCCAACCAGCATCCGATGTTAGCGGGTTAGGAAGGATATCATCAAACATCGAATATTCAATCTTGCCACTGTCGGTGTCTACCCAGTAAAGAGTGCGAGTGTCATAGTCCGCGAGGATTTGAATAGGTCCCATGCCCGTGATAGTTTCGAAGACGTGGGAGTAATCACCATTACCACTGAGAGTTTTCTCGACGACGTAAACATTACTTGGTGTTCGAAGGGCGATGAACATTTTTCTATACAAAATATAGCTTTCATAAAAAAACTCAAAACATGGTCATTCGGGTATACTCACCCTTCTTCTGGTAGAAGCCCTATACCAATGGGTAAAGCTATTCCGGTAAAAAACTGAACGATTGCCCGTTGCTTCATTCTCATCGAATACACCTCGACAACATGCCTCTCAGAATCGGTCCAATAGACGTTTTGTCCCAAGTGATCTGGAATGAAAAGTGCATAAGCCTTTAGGGCCTATGCAAGCCGCAATTGCAAACTTACCGAATGCCAGGCCAGTGACATTTCCCACGGTTCCTCGAATCAAATTTCTAAGCTCCTTCTTGGCAACATCGTACTCCGCAATCACCTTCTGGATGTTATCGGCGATCAGTATCGTTCGATTCACGCTATTGTAGGCCATTTTATCGATGAACATAGGAAGGGTATGCTCCTGCAAGACCTTGTGCTTCCCAAATGTCGTATGTTCCATTTCAAAGAGGTTATTCCTCAGAGCCACGTACAGAGTTTGCTTTTTAACCGTATTGATGCATCGCGTACGATCGATTGCCAAAGACATCCCATCTGGACATGCACACGTAGATGAGTTCTTCGCAGCCAATAGGCACAAATGTGAGCACCGTCGCTTCTTACAAGCGTGCTCAACCTTTGGCTGATCGGCTAGGTGATACACAGCCACGGAATACATTCTAGCACCCTTTGCGATCACTTGTTGATCTTTACCGGTAAATTTGTCGCAAGCGTAGATGCTCTTCGTAATCCAGTCGGACCAGTATAACTTGTCTTCGAACACCGAAATACCATATGGATGTTTTGGCACATCCGACAAGATCGTCCTGCGGCCAGTTCCATCAACTGCAGTGCTCTCGATCGTCATCAACTTGGCATCGACCCAATACAACCTTTCATTGTTAACGTCTAGTGCAATTCCATTCGGCCAATGGATATCCGTCTTAACAAGTGCCACCGCATCACCACCATCCATAGAAGCCCTCGCGATCATTGGCGTTTTTCCCCAATCTGTCCAGTACATCAGTCCCATTTGTGGCCAAAGGGCAATGCCACGTGGCTGATGAACATCAACATTCGCAAGTGGCGTGCAATAGTGCCCATCATTTGAGCAGACTGCTATGTGCTCCAAAGCGTTATCCGAGAAGTAAATATTTCCCGTTAACCAATCCACTGCTATTTCCTCAGGGGAGTCCAAACCAGAAGTGAGCACGATCTCTTGATTTGACCCATCTTCGCGAGCCTTCACAATGCTCGCTGGTTCTCCGTTGTTAATCCAATAAATATTCTGTCCATCAGTTGTGACCCCGATCGCAAGTGTTTGATTGTCCGCTACTGTGTAAGCATGCTTTGATTTTAAATACATTCCCTTCACAGCGATTTTGGTCGAATATAAGAGTAAGGGCTCTCCATACCTTACCTGGCAATTTGTGTTGTCAGATTGCAGTTTGTACTTATCAGCACAGGTGCATTCGTATGAACCATTGGTGTTGGTGCAGCCTTGGCTGCATATGCCAAACGTCTTACACTCGTCTTTATCTTCGCAGGTATTTAGCTCGCTATTGAACTCATAGCCCGGAAAACACACACACTTCGCTTCTAACCTTCCACTGATGCATTCACTATGTGGAGGACAGTTTTTGGCCTTGCCAAACGTCTTACACTTGTCTATATCATCGCAGGTATTTAGCTTGCTATTGTACTCATAGCCTGGAAAACATACACACTTCGCTTCTAACATTCCACTGATGCATTCACTATGTGGAGGACAGTTTTTGGACTTGCAACTCCCCTTACATTGTTTATGTTCATCCTCGTCGCTGCCATCAGAACAGTCAATAAAGCCATCGCAAAGTCGAAATGATTCAATGGTGCTCTTCCTATCTTCGCAAAGAAACCTGTGTTGGTAAGGAGAACTTTGAAAATCTGCGGAAAATTAAAAAAAGCAAATTCAATCTTCCAGTTAAGCAGAGGAAGGAGAAGAAGGCAAATATGGTAGGCCCTTCTTTTATAAACATATGAAGGAGGTTGGGTAAGGGACTTTAATTCATATTCATATTCATATTTATTCGCATAGATTTATACAGTAAGATACAATATCTTATAAGATAGTATAAACTTAATTATCTAATTTGATGTTGTGTTTATAAGTTACAACAAAAGCAACAGTATGAAAACAAATTATGTAATAAGAAAATAAATTATAATTTTAGTATTGAAGTAATATTAAACTTCATTATTTGAAAAGAAAAGAGGAATTAAAAGAAAACAAATAAGTTATGAGGGTTAAGAAAAAATAAAATCATCACTACAATAAAGTCTCCAAGTACTCCCTGAGCCTCATTCCAAATAGTCTAGTGCAGCTTATCATCCTTAAAGATCGGGGTAGAGAGTTCCACAGACGTATTGCATTTATTAAAAAATTGCCGCTCCCATATTAAAAACGCGTAACGTAAAGGATTCATAGATCTAAGAGAACGCGAATGACATATCTTATTATAAAGGTAAGGTGGCTGACGTGTTTGCAAAACATTGTTTAGCAAAGTTAACGTTCTAAGCTTAAAAAGATTTTCTAGAGTAACGCCATAATATTGATTTGGAAAATTGAGAAATGTGGTCGTATTTTCTTAATCCAAAGATATACCTAGCTATACTATTGTGAGCAACATTAAGTTTACGCTTATGCTCATAATCAAAATTGTGAGAAAGTTCACATCCATAAAGCATGACAGGCATAAGTAATATTTTGGCGAAGATAATGCGTGTTTTTAGGGGTGTTATTTTATGATAAACCTACCATAAACCATAACCCGATTGTCAATCTGATAAAATGTAATTCCAAGAAAGCGTCATAGTAAAGGTTTTACCAAGGTTATACCAGATTCGACAAACTCAATTTCCTTATTATTTAAGTATATTTTGGGGAAGTCGGACGTGTCAATCGTCTTTCTTGAAATTACCAAGCATTTAGATTTAAGTGGGTTTACGCAGAGACCATTTTTTTGTGACGAACTATGAATATTGATTAAATCCTCGTTAACTTCAACTGCTGCATTTTCAACCAAACCTAGGGGAAAGCTTTTCCGTATCTGAACATCATCAGCGTACATATCAACTTGACAGTTTTTCAGGCAAAGGGGTAGATCATTAATGTACATGGAGAACAATAGCGAACCCAGTATTGAACCCTGTGGAACCCCTCTGCTCAGCATGAGAAATTCAGACACGAAACTATTTGCCACAACTGCCTGAGATCTGCAATTCAGGTAAGACTGAATTAGCATTGCCGAAGGAAAAGAGAAATTAAATTGGTTAATTAGCTTGCTATACATAGAACATTATATATTAGCCAGACTGATTTATGTATAACAAATTGTTGTCCGTTAAATATTTTCTAATCTGGGCATTCATTATCCTTTCCAAGACTTTGGATAGAAATGGTAAAATGGCAATAGGACTAAACTCATTTTCATTTCTTGGTATTGGTATAATTTTTGCTTGCTTCCAAGCAGAAGGAAAAACATTCGACGATAAAATTGTATTTAAAAGATGCGTTATGTATCTTAGAATGTACGGAAGTATAGCTTTAATGAAAACCGGGTGAATTTCGTCAAGTCCAGCTGAATTTGATTTTATATGACTGCAGCTCGCTAAGACGTCAGCTTCATCTACTGGTGAAAAACTAAAACGTGGAAACGAAAACACACTGTTATCATATAATAAACTCATTGTATCATCGAAGACTTCTGAGCTTGGAAGAGATAAAAATTTCCTATTTAGTTAATTGCAGTCAATATTATCATAGCAACACTATAGATAAGGCCCTGTCGGAATTGACTCGTCCAGCCTTAGGCAAGAAGTCTTTAGCTACCAGTATGGCCGAATGCACTATTTATTATAGAGGATAAAGGGTCAATATTTCTGTCCAAACGACCAAAATGAAGTTAGGATAGGAATACCCAATTATAACGTACTGAGGTTCTAAATAAACAGATCTCAAAACATCAACCATACCATACGTCAATCTTATTTTGAGTATTTAATTTCTGCCGTCTAACATTTTGCCCTTCCTTGCCGATCGAACAGTGTACTTTCAAATAATTATTATCTTTCAATATTCTTTAAGTTTTAAAATACAGAAAACGTATAACTAATATATATCTTCTATATATATAGTATAAAAATGAATTGCTGTTCGTTTGTCTCACTAAAACTCGAGAACGGCTGGACCGATTTGGCTAATTTTGGTCTTGAATTATTTGTGGAAGTCCAGGGAAGGTTTAAAAGGTGAGAAATTGGACAAAGGGGCGTGGCACCTCCCATAAATTTCAAAATCTTATATCTCGAAAACCATTGAATCTATTGAGTTCAAATTTACATACCATCTTAGGTATCAGCCCAGCAGTATTCCTGTGAAGATTGGTCAAAATTGAACAGAGGGGCGTGGCACCTCCCATACAAAAAAAAGATTCATAATCGTATATCTGGAAAACCGCCGAATCGATTAAGTTTAAATTTACAGACAATCTTAGGTATTGACCCAGGAGTATTCCTGTGAAGATTGGTCAAAATTGGACAAAGGGGCGTGGCACCTCCCATACAAAAAATACATTCAAAATCTTATATCTCGAAAACCAGCAAATCGATTGAGTTCAAATTTACATACAATCTTAGGTATCGGCCCAGGAGTATTCCCGTGAAGATTGGTCAAAATTAGACAAAGGGGCGTGGCACCTCCCATACAAAAAAAACATTAAAAATCTTATATCTCGAAAACCAGCAAATCGATTGAGTTCAAATTTACATACAATCTTAGGTATCGGCCCAAGAGTATTCCTGTAAGGATTGGTCAAAATTGGACAAAGGGGCGTGGCACCTCTCATACAAAAAATACATTCAAAATCTTATATCTCGAAAACCAATGAATCGATTGAGTTAAAATTTACATACAATCTTAGGTATCGGCCCAGGGGTATTCCTGTAAGGATTGGTCAAAATTGAACAAAGGGGCGTGGCACCTCCCATACATAAAAACATTCAAAATTTTTTATCTCGAAAAACACCGAATCGATTGAGCTCAATCTTACAGATAATCTTAGGTATTGGCCCAGGAGTATTTCTGTGAAGATTGGTCAACATTGGACAAAGGGGCGTGGCACCTCCCATGCAAAAAAACCATTCAAAATCTTATATCTCGAAAACCACTGAATCGATTGAGTTAAAATTTACATACAGTCTTAGGTATCGCCCCTGGAGTATTTCTGTGAAGATTGGTCAACATTGGACAAAGGGGCGTGGCACCGCCCATATAAAATAAAAAACATTCAAAGTCTTATACTTAGAAAACCACCGAATCGATTGAGTTCAAATTTACATACAATCTTAGGTATTGGCCCAGGAGTATACCTGTGAAGATTGGTCAAAATCATTAAAAAATCTTATATTTCGAAAACCACCAAATCGATTGAGTTTAAATTTACAGATAATCATATCATATAATCATAGGTATTGTCCTGGGAGTGTTCCTGTAAAGATTGGTCAATATTGGACAAAAGCAAACGCTATTCTTCGACAGTCAAAGCCACAGTTTGTAAAATTGGTAACATTGATTGCATTGCCCTGATATACAAGAATATTATCTAGGCAATACGATTCCTGGAAAAACGAAAAATGTTGTGTAACACAGAGCATCCATTCACTCACAACAGAGCATTACAATTAAATTATTTCTGATTTAATGAATTTGAAATTGTTTTTTTTTTTATATTTCTATTTTGCACTACGAAGTGTGCAGGGGGTCCGCTAGTATTATATAAAAACGTTGGTGCGTATGTAAGTCCGATAATGGCCACTGATGCTACTTGCCTTCATTCCTATTAAAAAAAAATAATTAAACAAAAATATCAAAATAAATCTTGAAATTTTTATAATAACTATTTTAGGCAGAACAACGTTTGCCGGGTCAGCTAGTAATAAATAAAGTCCAACAAAGCTGCTGATCAGATAGCCTTCCAGCCGAATTGTAAGGCAGCTGGAGACGACAGAGCAAACACCAACTCATCTCCAAAATTTGGTTGAAAGAAAGTATGTCTGGATGAATGGCACCTCAGCATTGTTTGTCCGGTCTGCAAAAAATGGAACCTTACAAATATTATAGACGAATCGGTCTCCTTAACAACTCATACAAGATCCAGTCTGTAATACTGAACGCCTGAAATGATTTGTCAACGAATTGATGGCAGTTTAAACTTAAAGCCCTGTAAGTCTACAGCCTGGAGAAACCCAAAAAGTCCAGTTCACCCACCGTGTCTGGTTTATTAATTTTAATGACGCTTAAGACGAGCTTTTTAGAGTCATGTATAGTTTTGGCAATCCTGCAAACCTCGTCAGGTTGTGCAATCTTTAAGATATTTAAGATACCTTTTTGATGACAAATAAGCAATCAGATAAAATGATGCGGTGTCATGTAACTTCTTTAACATCATACTTTAGGAAATTTTACGAAACTCACATACCAACACCAGAGCCACAATTTTGCAGAAGTCTGTATTGTGTAAAATTACATAATGTTTATGACATTAACATCATTGGCAGAACTCAGCAACCTATCACTAGCGTTTTTGCAAAAGTTTAGTCGTGAACGAGGGCAGAAACATAAAGGGGGACACCCAAAATCGACAAATCTAACATATCGTCACAATTGACAGGTATTTTTGTTTATTCAAATGACAGCGAATATTCGAATTTAGTAAATGTATGAAAAGCAAATTGTTATTTTTACAGCATATCGACAAAGCATTACATTTAGTTGCTCCAACAGCTGATTAAAAAAAATAAAAATGGGTCTGAATTAATTTTCAAAGAGAAAATTTTGACAAACAATAATGTTTCCACGAATAGAATCATTCTTGACTCGAACTGTCAAACTTTATTCGCAATCCACAAAATATGGCCATACACTACTAAAATCGTAATTTGTACTAGAAACTGACAGTTGAAATTCACGAAGCGCTGCGACTTAAAGAAGTGTTCATGAACACCATAAACATAAATGTAAAAAAGAGCTAAGTTCTCTTATATAGAAAAAAAAAAAAAAAAAAATTATGTGTGTAAAGGCACCAAGCACCAAAGAACAGAAACAGAATCCCATAAATTTGCAACAGAAACAGAATTAGGAACAGACATTTTTTTTTTCAGCAACAGAATTTAGCGACAGAAAACTGTCTTTTGTAAGCATCGCAAACAAGTTGATACCAGCGACAGAATTTTTTTTTGAATTTTTTTGCATCTGTCATCTGGCTGCCTGCTTTAGGTTGCGAATTCGACTACTAGACGAAAAAAATGTTTTTAGTGCACATAATTTCATGATATCGTTTGACAGAAGCGACGGCAGCCATGTTTTTCTGGATCTGTTTCAGTTTTGTGTAGGTACCTAGCTGAGCGAGCAACGTAAACAGAACGAAAACGAATAAGCTTTCTGTTTTGTTTCAGTTTCTGTTCTTTGTCACTTGGTGCCTTAACAAGTCAGCCACGAAAAGTAATGAGATCTAAATAGACGCCAAGTTCTTAGTTTAAGAAGGTTCAATGTTAAAAAATTGGTAGGTTCACTGATCAAGTTTTCAAATTCTTATTCTATAACAGGGGTTCCCAATCTTTTTCATACTGCGATGCGACTCCCTAGAGAGGTTGAAATATTGACTGTGTGTCTGCGTACACTCTCATGGACTGCGGCAATGATCCCGACGAATATGGCTGGCAACACCAACAACCCGTACCAACTGAAAAACCCTTATTTAATTTTGAGTGCCAGGCAAAAGTGTCAGATACGCAAGTCTGACTGGAAATGCGGAAAACACAAACGCGCTTAATCTTCGACTGCAATGTAAGTGCAACTATTGGATTTCGCTTCGACCTTGCTCTTGGTATTCGTAAAGAGAAACGTAATGCTTTTCCTTTATTCGGAGTCTTACAGCAGTGAAAAAATAAGAGTTGCGACGGCCTAAGGATAGCGCTACGACGCCGACTCCACAAATCACATAAGTATAATAAATAAGTATAGGTATAAGTAATTACACTTACCGCAAAAATTTTCATCAGAGTTATCCCGGCAATCCATTTGCGAGTTACACACTCTGTGGTGGTCAATGCAATCGCGATTATCTGCGCATTGGAATTGATCATCTTCACATATCCGACTCATTGAAAGCCCTTTTAAAAAACACATTACTGATACTAAGATTATAGTTAAAATGTGTAGTTTGGCCCTAAAATGTTGATATTTTGTATACAATTCTCATCAAGTTATATAGAACTTTTAAAACTTACATTTTTGAGAAACTTGGTCTCAGAATACCGCGTTCTTTATAATAAGTAGATATTTATACCAATGACGGTGACAAACAATTTGTATAGAACCGATTGCAACTCGAAATAAACTGCTAATGCAATTTGATCACAAAATGAGCAAAGAGTGTGTTTATGAAAATAATCTTCATGAGAAGTTCATTACAAAAAAAAAAGAAAAAAAAAATTAAAAATCACACTGAAATGCATGATACCCTATACCACCCCACCACCCCACTATCGATACACGTACAGTGTGAACCAAAACTAAAGTAACTGATTAAAATAATGATGCTCTGGAGTATTATCTACTGAATAAATTCGAAAATATTTTATTATCTTTTTTCAAATAAATTCACTTAAAAACAAACATTATTTTTCATAACAAAACAACAATAAAAAAATAAACAAATAATAAAGTTATCATGCATATTTTAGTTGGTCAAAACTAAAGCAAAACTTCTGTGTTTTATCACCGCTCTGCAACTCCTATACTCTCCATCAGATTTAAAACACTGCAACTTTTAATATTATGTACAGAGGTCGTTTTTATACCCTCCACCAGGAAGGTATATTCATTTTGACATTACATTTGTAACGCCAAGAAGGAGTCACCGGAGATCCCATAAAATATTTATATATTCTGAATCAGGATTAAATTCCGATTCGATTTAACCATGTCCGTCTGCCTGTTTAGCGAAAACACGATAGCGTCTTAACGAATTAACCTAGGCGAATGAAATGTTTTTAGAAGACCTTTTTTTCCCAGACAAATCTTCGATCTTCGATCGATTGGCGCAGTGGCTCAGTGGTTAGTGTGCTGGATCCCCAGAAAACACAAATTACATCTTAAGCAAGCTTCTCAATTAAGCCGTTCGGAATTGGCATCAAATTGTAGGTCCCTTCCATTCCAAAAATAAAAAAAGAAACTAACACAAACGAATGGTTGTGAGAAGCTAGGCCTCGGGTATCTTGTGTCTACACCCCTGTTGCGCCAACTATTTATTTTTTTATTCCAATGGGTTTTTTTTCTATACCACAAACAATTATTTTCTTCCTTCTGGTAGACCCCTAAGGAATTAAAGGTTTATAAATTAGGTAAATACTTTGTACATATTTTAATAAATTTCCAATGGCTGTACACGGCATCCGAAGAAGAATTTAAGAAGATTTTGTATTTGGTGATTTTAGTTTTGGGGTTAGGTCAATATTAACGTTTTTTCTGAATAAAAAATGATTTACCCTATCGCATCGGGGCAAACACAGTACTAGTAGCTTCTATACTCCAGTCATTTATGTCGATTTCCATTGGGGAAAAAAAAGCACTTTTTTTAAGATTTAGAGCAGTTTTTCTTCTCTAGAAATCAGCTGTCTGTCAAAATCATGTTCCATTGGGAAAAAAAAACACTTTTTTTAAGATTCAGATCACTTTTGCGAATCTCGATTCGAGGGAGAGATTCGCACATACTTTCACCAATACCAAAACAAGTGACATTTGTCAAACTTTGAGGTTAGTTATTGTTAGGGGAGACTGGGGCACATTTGAACGTGAGGCTTATTTGAATCTATACATTTTATAGTGAGCTTTTCTTTTTGTGTAAAATATATTTTTAAGGCGCAACTTCATTTGAAATCGTATAAAGGTACGTTTTTTGACAAATATGAAAAATATAAATATTTGCGCACATTTTTCTGTCGCTTGACTTATTGGGGCAGGTTTGAACAAAACAGTCGCGGCACATTTGAACAAGGGGTCTGTGAGTGGCATTGAACTAAAAGCTAAGCTACCAATTAACGCTCCGGTGATAATTTTTGTCTTAATTTTTTCAAAATTTTTGTTCGGTTAATAAAATAACTCATTTTTGTTTTTATAAAGTTTCTTCAGTCATTTGTAAAATATTTCAATAATTTCAAAATTTCAGTTTGCTTTTGCTAAGTCGTTTTTATTTTCTTTATTAAAATAATAAAGTTAATTTATTTTATTAAAAAAATACAAACCTTGTACTTGTACCTAGTAACTTATTAGCTTCTAAAAGCAATTACAAATAAGGTACTGCCGTTCAAAAGTGCCCAGCGTAGTTCAAAACTGCCCACATGGGGGGTACCTTTGAACATAAGGACCTATTTCGTTTTTAAATAAATTATACGCCCTTACTAAATTTACGTAGTTATATGTCCAAATTTAAGTTTATTTGCATTTCTTAAAGTGAGAATACTTTACAGTCTAATAAATTAAAGAAATAGGATTTTATGAAACCTCAAAGCAAAAAGTGTTCAATGTGCCCCAGTCTCTCCTACCTATTGTGGAATAAATTTGAAACCTGAAAATGGATATTAATGGACCGTCGTAGAAAATGCCAATGGGGTTGTTTTCATGGGGAAGGACGAAGTTCTAATTCAAAACAAAACAAATAAGTAGTTATTGTACAAGTACAAGTAAAAAACTAGCAAATAACAATTCAATTTTATAAACACAAATTGGAATCTAAAAACAGCTGACTGTCAAATCACACACCAACACAAATGCAAAAAAAATTGATCTCATTTCATGTTCCATTGGGCAGGAAAAATCTGAGATCTGAGAGCAAAACGGTAAAAGCCCAATGGAAATCGACATTAGATTCTCTGTAATAGCTTCATTTTTATGTTGCTTTTCAATTTCCGCTTTATCGCATTTCGCACAGCCACACTGCCCACTGACTGTATTTGTCGACCGTTACAGTAATTACATTTTTTTATCTCTATACTGAAAAAGAATTTAAATATTCTTATCAATTATGGGAATTTATATTTATTTTGTTTATATTATTATATTATTTTGTTTACCTACATTATCGGCCAATAGAATATGCATTTCAAGACATCATAATTTTAAGTTTCGTTAAAGAAAATATCACTGAATCGTTAAGTTCGTTTTACATGGACTTTTTATACACTCGAAATTGATCTCGTTAATACATGTACATTGAATAACGAAAAACAACATTGTATGTACATGATAAAAAAGAGGTTGATGACCGAATACTTGTGGAGGACAGTGTTGCTGATATTGCTAAGAAAGCGTTTTTAAATCGTTTTGCGCTTGGAATGCGAAAAAGTTGGCGTCAGCTCGGGCAGTGAATGCTACAACTGCGACTTGTAGTTTACCCACTAATAAAATACACCAAAAGCAGGATCATTTGATCAAGTCCGTCTAAGCGGACCTCTAGTATTGATATGTCTTTAGTTTTAGCTTTATTTTTAGTTCTAGTATCTAGAATTGTAGTTTTTGGATAAGATACGAGTATGGCATAAGTATAGGTCGGACGATATTGATAAGAATAAGTTTTGAAGCTTCTGTTTGGTAGCTGATTTTATAATCTTTTATACTGTTATATTGTTCTAATGGAAATAATAAAACGTTATGTAAATTATAAGTCAAATTATTGTATCGTGTTGGTAGATTGGGCTTCTGCACTTTGTACGTGTGGCCAGTGCCGTAACTAGGCTTTTATGCGCCCGGTGCGAGCTTCTATATTTGCGCCCTCGAAAAATATACTGATTTTGTGAGGTTCGGATACCAAATTTTTTTGTTCAGTTACTTGTTAGAATTATTTCCATAATCCATTGGGCAAAAAAATTAATTTTTTTTTTTTTTGATCCGGATCACTTTTTGCAAATCTTGATATTTTTCGAGATTTACACATTTTATCACTAATACGAATCTACTTTGCACATCTGTCTCATGCCATTCAGAATTTGTTTCCAAAATAAATTTACGAAAAGCCTTCTGAAAAGCAATTATTCAGAACAAAAATTATGGACATGGACTTAATTTTGGAGCAATTGCATACCCAAAATAAATTTGTTTCAAGCATAATGTAAGAACCAAATTCTTAAAATAATCACGAAACAGGATTGAAGTAAGATTTTTAAGCTAAAAAGAAGATTTTTTGGTTTTGAAGAAACGAGCTCAAAATAAGATTTTTGTACTTGGAATATAATTTTCCGAGTTTACCATACTTTCCTCAACGAATATGCTTTTAATGACACTGATATTCTTGAAAAATCTAAGATCTGAAATAAAAATCTGATGTGCCCAATGGAAAATCACATAAGAAATTGGATTTTGAAAATTATGAAATATAAATAAGCAGGAAAATGCAATAACAACAAACATATTCTGATTTTTTACTTTTGCCGTATGCGTGTAATTGAAGTTGGGGAAAAAAAGGCAAACATTAACAATTTCCAACAAGATACCTATTATCTTGTACAATGTAAAGGGTCCGCCATCTAACGTTTTTTTTTAACTAGTGCTTATTTCGCGAATGGTAACACTTAGCTCATGTCTGATTTGACAGATAATTAGTTTTATCCTTCCGCTGAACGAATATGGTTGTGTATACGCTTGAACAACGCTGGGAAATATTGCGACATTACTTTGAAAATCATGGTAATGTTGCAGAATGTGTGCGAAAATTGCGTACGGATTTTGGAAGAAGAGAAACACCGTCAGCTCCGTATGTTCGTTATCTTGTAAAAAAAGTGAAAGAAACTGTCATCCTCATCGATAAACCAAAGCGTGAAAAGCCAAAAACAGTGCGTATACCCAAAACGAGTCACTGTTTGGTGCGGATTTTGATCCAGAGGCATAATTGGGCCATTTTTCTTCGAAAATGAGCAAGGAGTGGCCGTTACAGTCAATGGCGATCGTTATCGGGCCATGTTGAACGAATTTTTGTTCACAAAAATTGAAGAGGAGGATATTGGCAACATTTGGTTTCAACAGGACGGCGCTACGTGCCACACAGCCGAAGCTACACTCTATGTTTTGCGCCCTGTTTTTAAAGATCGCATTATCAGCCGCAGAGCTGATGTCGTTTGGCCACCGCGGAGCTGCGATTTGACACCGTTGGACTATTATTTGTGGGGTGCCGTAAAAGATAAGTGTTACGCCGACATGCCAGAGACAATTGACGCTTTAAAGGACAATATTCGTGAAGCCATTGGTGGAATACAACTGCACACAATCGATAATGTGCTTAAAAATTGGACCGATCGTGTAGGCTACTGCATGGCCAGCCGAGGCAGCCATTTGAATGAAATTATTTTCCATTATTATCCGGAAGGATTGTACTTTCAAATAAAAAAAGAAATTTGAGAAAATATTCAGTAGTTATTTGGCGGACCCTTTACGTACCTATATAAGAAGTTGCTGGTGCATTGGGTATTGTGTGTGTGATTTTGATTGTTTACTTGTGTAGTGTGTACCTACATAGATTCATGAGAGGTAGGAAAACACTTTTTTCGATCTAATTTCGGTTTCTCGACTGACGCTAATTGGACTGCATTTTAAATCAAAGTTCATATTCAAGACATCTGCAACCTTTCTATAGGCAGCTAATATTTTTATTAGTATACCTATTTATCTTGTTTAGGTTTGTAATGTTGCGAGACTTACGAGTGTCACAGTTTATAGATCTTTCAACCCGAATTACCTAAAAGTTGGTCCTGGCCATTTTTGCGCCCTCCTGGGCCTACGCCCTGTGCCTGCGCACCGCTGGCACCGCCCTATTTACGGCACTGCGTGTGGCTCATTATTACTGCAGCGGCATATAAAAGCTTCTCTTTTTGCTGATGCTTTGGAGATTGCTACGATTTGAAATGGCGGACTGTTTTGTTAAGAGACGTCGACACTAGTAGCGTGATGACATCATTGGATCAGTGGACGTCTGTATAACAATTTCTGGGAAAGGGAAACCTTCATGACCAAATGAATATTCAATTAATCGTTTAAGCCACTTATAAAACAGATCCTTAATTCAAAAATTCTTAAGCAGCATTTTTAACCCAATAATGGTTTCAACCATTAAGTTTAAGTACTCCATAAAAGAAAAAGTTCGGTTGTGTTTAACGTATTGCTATAACTGGGACTTTATCCACGATTTTTTTTACATTCGTACAGAACCAACTAAGTTTGTGATGCTGGGTTCCAGTTTCAGGTTACTGAAAAATGAAAACGAATTCACCGACGCATTCGCAAAACAGGATGGAAAAATGGCTAGAAATACTTATAAGAATAGCAGTGGAAATACTGTCTGGCTATTGTAGCTCCTTAGAAAACATGCCAAAAGACTAGGAGTTTCAGACACATATCTGTGTAGATTCTGTCAGACTTAACAACATAGAAGAGATAGGCCTTATCGACCAAGTGAAGATCTGCAGGGAAATAAAATGCTTCAGGGCAAATAATTAGAGGTTCCATGGATAGTACCGGGTCCACTAAAATGCAAAGCGTTTTGTGTCGGTTATCATCACGAACCTGCTTCTAACTTAACCTTACCTATGACAAATGTACCTACCTTCCTATATCTTCTGACAAGATATCTCGTTGCAAGGTATGTGTAATTGTGCATAACAGGTTAACATTTAATATGTTCCATTCCAAGCACTTATTCTGCGCATCTGTCAAAAAAAAAAAAAACAAGCTTTTCCATAGAGATTGACACATTTGTCAGACAAGACGCATATTATTCCTACACATTGCCCGCGTTCTATTAACCCGCTAGAATGGCTAGATGACTAGCGGCATGCCAAACTCCATACAAAAAAAAACGGACATTTCACAATACATATATGTGCTAGAGTTCTAGTGCAAATGCTGAAATGTCTGTTTTTTTTTATATATATGGAGTATGCCGCTAGTCATCTAGCGGTCAATGGAACGCGGGCATTGTCATAGTCACAATAGGCCAAAATGACGGATGTGCTTTTTATGCCTTTTCCCCAAGACTAACGTGAAATACCTTTTGGTGTTTCTAACAACCTTAATAGGATTATTTATTTAATAATAAGTAAGTAAGAACAATTTGTTTCTGATGGATTATCTTAAGTTGCTAATTATTTCATTTGTACGGAGACACTGCCAAAATGTTGACGATTTTTTACCCTTCGTCTGTAAAGATAACCAGCAATGCCAGCAATTATTAGTACTACAGCAAGAGTCCACAGAACTGCAGCTATTGGAGAGGAGGGTGAAGTGTTCATCTCCATCGATGGCGGACATTTAAAGTAGTCATCATGAATAGAACCGTCATGACAGATGCACTCAGCGCTATCGGGACCTAGGACACAAAGGCCGGAACACTTTTTATGATAGCAATCGTTGGCAACTATTCTCTGACGCGAAGGACTATTCACTACAATGTCCTTGGCGGCGTACACATTCCAATGGAATGCTTCGCAGGTTTTATCTCCATACAGGCGGCAATAGTAGGCCTTTTGGATGCCCATGTTCACAATGTAAGCCATGTTTTCGTGAACGCTTATCGCTGTTGGGTGGATTATCGCGTTTTCGTTACGAATGACTGTCTTGATAGATCTGTCACTGTCCATACTATAGCTTATCGAGAGTAGAGTGTGTGAATGGGCGTCGACAAAATACAGCTCCTTCTTATAGGTATCAGCTTCTAAGGCTGTGACGTCGGCTCGGGTGGTGACCAGAATTGTATGCCTGTATCCATTCAGTCCAGCGACGTAGATATGTGTCGACGGGGCACTGCCTGTCACAGCGGTGTAGAAGATTTTCCGATTGATGGCATCCACCGCTAACTCAGTCATTATTTCCATAGGCACCAGCTTGATGATGTCAGCACAGAGTTTTTTCTCGAAATCACACGCTCTTAGACGGTAGGTGTCTATTTGGCTTATAAGATATACGTTTCCAGTTATCCAATCCACAGTGACCTTACTGACATTCTCAATGGCAAGTCCTCCGGTAAGCTCACCTTTATCCATGCTCCATTCGAAGAGAGCTTTGCCTTCATGGGTGGTGTAGTACAACTTCTTTCGAGCAATGTCCAAGTCAAAGTTCGCTATCGTGGTGTCATTCACGGACCAAAGCACCTGCAATGCTCTCGGCGATTCAGTTAAGCTTCGAATTTCGTTATGCGTAGCGAATAAAAGGCTATATTCACTCTCAAGCGACTTGCAACTGGTTTTATCAGGTCGCAGCATAAATCCGCTATAACAACTGCATCGATATCCACCAGGGAAGTTTTCACACACCTGTGCACAGGGGTTATCAACTTGAAGGCACTCATTAATGTCCACGCATTTCCTGTTGTCAACCGCCAATTTGAATCCCTCGAAGCAGCTGCACTTGGCACCGTTAAGCGTTGGGTGACACTTCTGCTCACAGAAATTTCCCTTCGCACAAGCAGTCGTGCATATCTCACTCTCATCTTGACCATTTTCACAATCGCGCGCTCCATCACAAGTCTTTGAGTCATCGATGCAAGTTCCGTCTTTGCAGTCAAACATACCCCGATCGCAGGTATTAACAAACTTATCCATTGTGCTTTCCTTATGGCGATCGCAACTAAGCTCATCACTGCCATCACGACAGTCCTTCTCGCCGTCACAATGGAACTCGATTGCAATGCACTCGGAAGTCGTCTTACACCTGAATTCATACACGCTGCACCCGTGACAGTCGACTTCATCCTCTCCTCGCGGACACTCGGCTGTTCCATTACACTTGGCTTTCCAATCCAAGCAAACAGTCGGCTCCGATGGGCATTGGAACATTTTCGGGTTCCCAAAAGTGTCAAACTCATCGCCGCATAAATCCGTCTTCCTGCCGTTAACGCATTTTAATTCGTCCGAATTATCGCCACAGTCATTGTGCCCGTCGCACACAAGGCGCTCATCGATGCACTGCCCTAGGTTGCATTTGTGCATTCCCTTGGGACAATCCTTAAGAGCTAGAAAACGGCTTGACTATTAGTTTATAAAAAATAAAGGACACACAAACATACCACATTTTACGTGCTCATCAGACCCATCGGTGCAGTCCACATTACCGTCGCACTCCCAGTTTTTGGGGATACACGTTCCAGACGTACATTGGAACATAATCCGGCCACACTTGGGCTTGGAGTGCTCGGTTTTCTTATCACAGTTGGTCTCATCTGACTTGTCGCCGCAGTCATCGAATCCATCGCACATGACACTCAAATCGACACAGCGGCCATTGTCACAAGCGTGCTGGTGATTGTGACACTTCTTCGAGTCATCTATAGGAAGAACCACTATATTGGAGGAATGCAAAAACACACCCTAGTACTCACCAAATGTCTCGCAATGCTTCTCGTCACTGCCGTCCTGACAGTCATTCTTCTTGTTGCAGCGCAACTCATTTGGCACACATTGCGTTGAGTCGTGACACTTAAACTCGTCGAACGCGCAAACGACTTGAGTTTTCTTCGGTTTGGAATCACAAAACGCCTCATCCGATCCATCTGGGCAGTCTTTGCGACCGTCGCATCGCCTTGAGACATTCAGACACTCGCCCGATTTACAACGAACCTCACAGTCCACAGCCTCAAAGCAGGTCTGGTTCCTAGCGTCCCTAAACACCATACCCGAGGGACACAAGCAGGTCGCTGATTTCTTCCCCATCGCCACACAGACATGAGAACATTCGCCATTTTTGTGCACGCAGGGATGATCATGCTCCGTCTGTGGACGACTTGACAGGAGTTGAATCCTTCCCATCGTTTTCAAGGTTAAGGTGTCTAGTTGAATTTTGTCCACCAAGCCATTATAAGTCTTTTGGGTCCAGTAAAGAAAAGTTGAATTCAAAGTTGTCCATAGGACACTTTTATCAATTAGCGCCATTGATGCGGGCTGTTTGACACGGTCCGTCCAACCATCGTCCAATGTTAGTGGGTTAGGAAGGATATCATCAAACATCGAATATTCAATCTTGCCACTGTCGGTGTCTATCCAGTAAAGAGTGCGAGTGTCATAGTCCGCGAGGATTTGAATAGGTCCCATGCCCGTGATAGTTTCGAAGACGTGGGAGTGATCACCATTACCACTGAGAGTTTTCTCAACGACGTAAACATTACTTGGTGTTCGAAGGGCGATGAACATTTTCCTATACAAAATATAGTTTTCATTAAAAACTCAAAAGATAGTCATTCGCGTACTCACCCGTCTTCTGGTAGAAGCCCTATACCAATGGGTAAAGCCATTCCGGTAAAAAACTGAACGATTGCCCGTTGCTTCATTCTCATCGAATACACCTCCACAACATGCCTCTCAGAATCGCTCCAATAGACGTTTTGTCCCAAGTGATCTGGAATGAAAAGTGCATAAGCCTTTGGGCCTATGCAAGCCGCAATTGCAAACTTACCGAATGCCAGGCCAGTGACATTTCCCACGGTTCCTCTAATCAAATTTCTAAGCTCCTTCTTGGCAACATCGTACTCCGCAATCACCTTCTGGATGTTATCGGCGATCAGTATCGTTCGATTCACGCTATTGTAGGCCATTTTATCGATGAACATAGGTAGGGTATGCTCCTGCAAGATCTTGTGTTTTCCAAATGTCATATGTTCTATTTCAAAGAGGTTATTCCTTAGAGCCACGTACAGAGTCTGCGTTTTAACCGTATTGATGCATCGCGTACGATCGATTGCCAAAGACATCCCATCTGGACATGCACACGTAGATGAGTTGTTCGCAGCCAATAGGCACAAATGTGAGCACCGTCGCTTCTTACAAGCGTGCTCAACCTTTGGCTGATCGGCTAGGTGATACACGACCACGGAATACATTCTAGCACCCTTTGCGATCACTTGTTGATCTTTACCGGTAAATTTGTCGCAAGCGTAGATGCTCTTCGTAATCCAGTCGGACCAGTATAACTTGTCTTCGAACACCGAAATACTATATGGATGTTTTGGCAGATCCGAAAAGATCGTCCTGGGGCCAGTTCCATCAACTGCAGTGCTCTCGATCGTCATCAACTTGGCATCGACCCAATACAACCTTTCATTGTTAACGTCTAGTGCAATTCTAGTTGGCCAATGGATATCTGTCTTAACAAGAGCCACCGCATCACCACCATCCATAGAAGCCCTCGCGATCATTGGCGTTTTTCCCCAATCTGTCCAGTACATCAGTCCCATTTGTGGCCAAAGGGCAATGCCACGTGGCTGATGAACATAAGCATTCGCAAGTGGCGTGCAATAGTGCCCATCATTTGAGCAGACTGCTATGTGCTTCAAAGCGATATCCGAGAAGTAAATATTTCCTGTTAACCAATCCACTGCTATTTCCCCAGGGGAGTCCAAACCAGAAGTGAGCACGATCTCTTGATTTGACCCATCTTCGCGAGCCTTCACAATGCTCGCTGGTTCTCCGTTGTTAATCCAATAAATATTCTGTCCATCAGTTGTGACCCCGATCGCAAGTGGTTGATTGTCCGCTACTGTGTAAGCATGCTTTGATTTTAAATACATTCCCTTCACAGCGTTGTCAGTCGAATATAAGAGTAAGGGCTCTCCATACCTTACCTGGCAGTTTGTGTTGTCAGATTGCAGTTTGTACTTATCAGCACAGGTGCATTCGTATGAACCATTGGTGTTGGTGCAGCCTTGGCTGCATATGCCAAACGTCTTACACTCGTCTTTATCTTCGCAGGTATTTAGCTCGCTATTGAACTCATAGCCCGGAAAACACAAACACTTCGCTTCTAACCTTCCACTGATGCATTCACTATGTGAAGGACAGTTTTTGGCCTTGCAATTCCCCTTACATTGTTTATGTTCATCCTCGTCGCTGTCATCAGAACAGTCAACAGAGCCATCGCAAAGTCGAAATGATTCAATGGTGCTCTTCCTATCTTCGCAAAGAAACCTGTGTTGGTGAGGAGAACTTTGAGAATCTGCGGAAAATAAAAGAAAAACATATACAATCTTCAAGTTAAGAAGAGGAAGGATAAGAAGACAAAAATTGTAGCCCCTTCTTTTACAAAGATGAAGGAGGTTGGCATCTACCTTGGGGTGCCACCGGGTACTGGTCTTGTCCATCCGGACTCGACTTACTAAACTTATAAACGGGTATTGAACTCGAGGAACAACACCATAGATAAGGCCCTGTCGGAATTCACTGGTCCCTCAGATAGAAGACGTATGGCGGATTAATTCACTAAAGATTGATTCAACGGTGTTATCAATAGTAAAGGTGACAGGTACCTTACATGAGCCACTCTGCCCTTATTAGCGGAGACTCTCGCAACTGTTGCAGAGCAGACATAACTGTTCGATTGACATTTATTAAGGTGACTGCTACACAGAACAGGGGGCTGGGGTTGCGCTTATTTGAATGTGGATTTGTCATACGCGGCAGCCTTAGGCAGGAAGTCTTGAACTACCGAAATTCCGCTGAAAGGCCAAATGAATGGATGATAAAGGCCAATATTTCTGTCCAAACGACCAAAATAAAGTTAGGATAGGACTACCTAATTGTAACGTATTGAAGTTCTAAATCAACAGATTTCAAACCATAAACAACTATTATGTCAATCTTCTTTTGAGTATTTAATTTCTGCCGTCTAACATTTTGTCCTTCCTTGCCGATCGAACAGTGTACTTTCAAATAATTATTTAGGGGTATCGTGAATAAATTCCGATGGAAATGTTTCCCTTGTCAGCAATGTAAATCAAATTGCTGTATGGGAAACATTCAAGGGGAAATATTATTGGCGATAGGGGTGATTATCTTTCAATATTCTTTAAGTTTTACAATACAGAAAACGTATATCTAAAGTCCAACAAAGCCTGCCAGCCGAATTATATAAGGCAGCTGGAGACGACCTGGTAGAGAGCATACACCAACTCTCCAAGATTAAGTTGGCAAAAATTATGCCTGGATGAATGGAACCTTACAAATTATAGACGAATCGGTCTCCTTAACAACGCATACAAGATCCTGTCTGTAATATTGAATGACTGAAAGCATTTTGTCAACGAATTGATGGAAAAAACAACCTACCGGTGCAGTTTTAAGTCTAAAGCCTAGTACGCTGCTGTTGTGAAACGAAATTTTACGGTGGTCTCCAATTGCACAGCGAAACGTCAGCGAAAAGCAAGCGGAAAATAGAAAATAATTTGTGGAGAATTCTATCAGCTGCTACACAAGTGGCCTAGATATTTCACAACAACAAGGATTTTGTAATTGTAAGCAATTATAATTAAAATTATAGAATTTTATAAAGATGTAAAACGAGCACATTAAAACGATATCATTACAAGAACAATAATAATATTCCTCATCCGCATTTATTATTTCTTCTGATGTGAAATTAGATTCTCTTTGTTTAATTGTTACTGCTGATACTCTGCTAATGGTGGTGGGTCATCTTCCTGATATTGCTGCTCCAATTCTTCCAAATATAAAAATGCAATATCGTACACTTCGTGAGATTACAAAAAAAAAAAAACAACCCCGAACAAAATTATAGCTACGTATGTCAAATTTTCGCAAGCAAATACCGGACAATAAATTGTGTGCGAAAAGAGATTGGAGAATTGTACCAAGCAATCTACTACAATTACCCACTCTGCGCTTTGCCATCATTTCGCTGCAGCAGCGTAGTACTGCAAAACGAAAAGGAGAGCAAAATTTTTCGTTCATGATTTCGTTCTGTCACTTTTGTATGGGATTTTTCGGTTCACAACAGCAGCGTACTAGGCTTTGGGGGACACGCAAAATCGTCAAATCTGACAACGTCACAATCGACAGGTATTTTTAGACCCTCTGTTGTATACTTACACACATACAATGATATAGCATCATAAACCTCTATGTAAACTATTTAAGTATACATACTTATTATGTATTAGTATTGTGAGTATGTTCTCGCACTCTCATTAATAGTTAGTCTGTCATTGAATAAATACCTTTCATTATAAGAAAATTTTCTTTCTCTACATATAATTACAACACCCTCCACAGGAAGGTATATTCACTTTGTCATTACATTTGTAACGCCAAGAAGGATACACCGGAGACCATATAAAGTATATATATTCTGAATCACGATCACATTCTGAATCGATTTAGCCATGTCCGTTTGTCTGTCTGTCTGTCCGTCTGTCTGTCTGTTGAAAACACGATAGCGTCCAAACGAATCAACCTAGGTGAATGAAATTTTGTGAGAGGACTTCTTTTTACCGTCGTCAGGTTGGTTTTTAAAATGGGCTATGTCGGTCAAGTAGTTCTGGTACCTCTTATACCAAACCAATATGGCATAGCAAACATTTTGCATGACTTTTATGCAGGGGAGGGTATCAAAGCATCGGCCAGGCCGATGATAACACTTTCACTTGTTGTTTATTCAAATGACAGCGAATATTCGAACTACGAATAAATCCAATTGAGTAAATGTATAAAAAGCCAAATAAAAATGGGTCTAAGTTACTATAGAGCAATTTTAGACCGCAATAATGTTTCTTCGAATTGAATCATTCTTGACTCAAACTGTCAAACTTTATTCGCAATCCACAAAATATGGTCGCCATACAGTTAATTAACTAAAATCGTAACTTGAACTTGAACTAGAAACTGACAGTTGAAATTCACGAAACGCTGCAACCAAAAGAACTGTTCATGTGAAGGAAATATCAGGTGTGGGATTCTGTAAAAAGCGAAAAGAAAACCGCTTTCGTTTTCACTAAACCTGTCTCTATCATATCTGTGGCAAGGCAATAGACAGAGACTGCTATTGTCGAAACGATATCGTTCGTTCGTCTTACATAACCTGGCCCTTGAATTTACGACGGATATTCGCTTGTTCGCAATTCGTTGTCATATGAATAGTCCTTATCCCTACTCCCTACTACTATATAAAATACAACGTCCGTCTGTTCGTTTCTCCATAACTAGAGAACCAATAGTCTGATTTTCATAATTTTTTTTCTGATTTATAGATGTGTGGCCCTGCCCCTTTAAGGGAGGCTTTTTCATAACACATGATCCATTACCTGTATTAACTTGAAACTTTATATGACAATAGATAAGTCAAAACTATAACATACCTAATTAATACTTTGTACCGATTCGTCTTATAAGGGTTGAAAAAAAGGAGTGCAAACTTTTCTATTACTTTCGACCTTATTACGCTCAACTAAAGCCATTATACTCAAAAATCTATGTAGGTCAACTCTAAAAATCCTTTTAATTGTTAGGCAATACTTCACCGAGTATTTTGAGCTAACCAGCTAGGTTCCAGAAATCGAAATTGTAAATCGTGTGAATTCGTTTTCAGTGTTCTGCATTTCGAGTGAAAGCATTTCACTTTCACTCGAAATGAAATCGGAAATGATTTTGGTGTTCTACATTTCACTGTATTCGATTTCGATTTCAAAATTTTCGGAATTGAGACAAAGTGAAATTGTAATTTCGAAAAAATGTCGGAGTTTCCGAATCGCTCCAATTGCAAAACACTGAAAACGAATTCACTCGATTTGCAATTTCGATTTCACTCGATTTCTGGAACCTAGCCGATTTATTTACGTTCTAAAAATAGAATTGTCACTGCGGCCGGCGGGCATTCAGGATGTAGATAGGTATGCTCATATGTATTGCGTAGTTGAATTTGATGTAATAGTACATTTACACCGCACCTAAATTCAACATTTCAGCAGACAACATTTCGAAATCCAATTTTGCGTTCCCATTGAAACTTCAACATTTCAAATGGCAGCTAGTACCAGAATTGATTCTCACTGATGTTTTTTATGTTTCGAAATCAGAAGTGGTTTGTACCTAAAGAATTAATTTTATAATTATATTAATCTAAACATGAATATAAGTGATAATTCAGACATATTAAATACAATTTTAAATAAATAATATTAAATACAACAAAAAATTCCTCCTCGGATTTTTTTACAGCGGTTTTTTTTTGTCAGTGAGCCCAAAAGTCATCAAAATGAGGTTTGTTCGATTTGACATACTTGCAAATGCAGCGATGAAATTCAACATTTCGCTGAAATTCAACATTTCGAAATGCTGGAAAATGTATGGCGAAATGCTGAACATTTGGCCTGAAATGCTGCATTTAGTCGAAATGATGAATTTAGGTGCGGTGTAAACGTACTATAAGGAATGGATAATGCATAAAACCAACTAACTACTAGCTATTGACACTCGGTCGTACCGCGTCTAGCGGATTTCGGCGGAACCCTAATCACAGGATAAGTCACTCCATTAACTGTCAAATCGTATGAAAATTTGTGTTTCGAAAAATAAAAAAATTTAATTTAATAAGTAGAGACTGTTATTTACCAAATTTAGTAGTGAATTTAAGAAAAGGAATATAAAAAAGTAAATCTATACCAAAAAATAGCTATAAAAACCAACTAATAAATAGATTTTGATTCTTTTAAATATGTTGCGGTCAAATAAATGTAATTGTACCTTTCCCTCGTGAAAACAAATTGTGAAAATTTTTCCACGCCACCTACCAAGATTTTTACGTACCCGAATCACAGGATAAGATTTGTGACAGTTGATTTCATCACAGAAGTTCCTACTGAAATTATAAATTGGAAGCGCGCGCAAAACATTCTATTTTAAATTTATTGTATAGACATTAACAAATTTGATATCAAAATGCCTCTACAAAATGTCAAAGTATATAAAACAAGTAAAATATTTGTGAAAAACTAAGAGATGTGAATAAAATCATGCCTTAAAAAATTGTAAACAAAGCACTCGAAGTTACCAATTATAGAAAAATTTTTTTATCGTGTTATCTGTTGCCCTTTAGGATTTAATATAACTCATATTTGGATTTAATTTTCTCCACACGCAGTACAAGATTGCGGCAGGTTTTTAGTTGAGAATGCTTAGTCCAAAAGGAAATAATATAAGAAGATATCCTTGTGAAAGAGGTGTTAAAATTTGTTCTTTTTCAAGTGGCGGCTACAAATAAGAAAATTCTTTCGATTGTTCCGATCATTATGAACTTTTTTGGGAATTCGGTGCATAGATGTACATTATTTGGATTCCTGTACGATGTGCAATATTTAACTCCACAGAGTTCCCCAGTTTTTAATGTATAGTTTCTTCTGCCATCATTCTTGCACTTGACCACAAAATCTATTCAACATAGAAAATATTAACTTCAACATATTTAATTTCAATTATCACGTATTTTTCACAATTTGTTTTCACGAGGGAAAGGTACAATTACATTTATTTGACCGCAACATATTTAAAAGAATCAAAATCTATTTATTAGTTGGTTTTTATAGCTATTTTTTGGTATAGATTTACTTTTTAATATTCCTTTTCATAAATTCACTACTAAATTTGATAAATAACAGTCTCTAGATACTTATTAAATTAAACTTTTTTATTTTTCGAAACACAAATTTTCATACGATTTGACAGTTATTGGAGTGACTTATCCTGTGATTAGGGTTCCGCCGAAATCCGCTAGACGCGGTATGACCGAGTGTCAATAAAAAAAAATTAAAAAGCAAAAATTTCATGAATAAAATTTCAAATAATAAAACGGCCGCAGAAGTATTCCTGTGAAGATTGGTTAAAATTGGACAAAGTGGCGTGGCACCTCCCGTACAAAAAAAAAAAACATTCAAAATCTTATATCTCGAAAACCACTGAATCGATTGAGTTCAAATTTACACACAATTTTAGGTATCGGCCCTGTGAAGATTGGTTAAAATTAGACAAAGGGGCGTGGCACCGCCTAAACAAAAAAATATCTTGAAAACCGCCGAATCGATTGATTTGAAACTTACAGACAATTTTAGGTATTGGCTTAGGAGTGTTGCTGTAAGATTGGTCAAAATTGAACAAAAGGGCGTGGCACCGCCCATACAAAAAACATCTTCTATGGGGTGAAACTCGATGACGTTTTAATTCGATAACCGCTGAGCCGATTTTCATGATTATTTTTTTTTGTTTTGTTCGTATTGCTGTATTTTAGGTTTACGCAGAAAGAAAATTCCAGAAAATCGATTTTTCTCATTTTTCGCATTTTACGAAAAAATTATTATCTAAGAAGATTTTTAATGTAGAAGAAGGTGTTTCTGTGAAAGTTTAATCAAAATTGGACAAAGGAGCGTGGTACCTACCGTATAAAAAAATATATACATTTTAAATCCTATTTCTGGACACCCATGGGAGCTAAAGTGGGTGGGATTGGAAAACGGGCCATGGCAGCACCCTTACAATAAAGTTATTTAAATCACCATATCTGAACATTGCCTGATTGAAGCATTTTACGAAACCTGGCGGGACTGGACAGAAGGGCGTGACACCTCATAACAAAAAAATACTTTTCAAACGTTGTTCTTCGACAGTCATGGGAAATATTTTGTCTAGACTCTAGACAATACAATTCGTGGGCAAATATCGGTCAAAGCACACGGAGTACAGATTCAGTCTGGGACACATCGGTTAAATAAAAATGAAATGAAAATGTAAGAGCAGGCAAAACAACATTTACCGGGTCCGCTAGTATATGTATATGTTTGCGATCTGCAGCTATGGAAAGTGTAACGATATGATCGTAATTTCGCAATTTGTTTGTACTTGGGCCCACTAAAGAACAACAAATATAGTTTACAATGAGACATTGCAATAAAATATTTTGTTAGCTTAAAAAAGACAAAAAACTATAACAAAATTTATGAGCATATACAATATATGTACATACATATGTATTATGATAACTCAAATAAATTTTAATTTTATTTAAAAGAAAAGAAACCGGCGAGCGGAGCCGCGGGCATGGCTAGTAGCTTATATGATTAGGAAAGTGATAGTTGATAGAGCAATCTTCGATATGGTGATGGTGACATGAGAGAGAAGATTTATAAACCGTACAAATATTTTTTTTTTTGGGCGCAGTGGCTCCGTGTTTAGTGTGTTGGACTAAACTGTGCGAGAAGTCCCAGGTTCGATCCCCGGAAAAACACAAATTACATCTTAAGGTTTTTTCCACTGCCGCACCTCTCGCGAACGTCTGACAAACATCCAAGGGTACATAGTTCATAGTTCATTTATTTATTGAAAGCTTACACATTAAGATAACGATAATCTTATAGACTAGTGCAAGGCTTAAATATAATTCATTCAATGAAAACAACAAGCTACATAGCATGTTAAACGTTAGGTTGATTGAATATTTTTAAGGGTATTCTCTTTCTGTTTTTAGGTTGAGAAGATAATATTACATTAGATACAACTTAAATTCATTGACTCAAAGAAATGGCAAACACATAATATGGAATATACAATATATACATATTACATATAATAAAACTGTAGGACTTTTCTTTGTCAGCTAAAAACTCAAAAACTACTGGACAGATTTCCATGAAACTTTTTTTAAAATGTTCCTTATAACTGTAAGACTGCTATAGGCTATGTCGTTTATAGCCACGTCCTTAGGAACAGTTTTTAGCCAAAATGTATATTCTGAAGTGAAAATATATACATACACATATACCTTGCTACAAATGGACGTTTATACTTTTGCGATCGTCAAACAAAAACAATACATATACGGTATACTATACATTCGAAAAGTGTTGATTTGTTTTCGCAGTGAGTGCTATGGTCAGTTATATATGTATGTAGATATGTATATTATGATCGAGAGACGTATAATACAAAACAGGTTTCATTTCAATATTTCATTCGATAAGTGTAGGGTTGGGGTAGGTAGTTGTTTGGACTCCATAGGAAGAGGGAAACAAAGGAAAGGAAAGGAAATGCAGTATTATAAACAAGTAGCAAGATCATGGAGAGGGAGGGCGATGCAGAGGGTGCACATTATGTATCCAATACATTACATCCATTATCGCATATCGCCACGCAACGCAGTAGGAATTTCATTCTGATATGACGTATGTATTTTTTGAAGTGAAAATATATACATACACATATACCTTGCTACAAATGGATGTTTGTACTTTTACGATCGTGCGATGCGACAGGACAAACAAAACAACACTATTTGTTTTCGAAGTGGTCAGTTGTATATGTAGGTATGTATGGGATGGGATGTATGGGATGGGGTGCGTGCGGCAGTATGGCATGGGGTGTACTGTATTAGGTAGTTGTTCGGATTCCATAGGAAGAGGGAAACAAAGGAAAGGAAATACAGCATTACAAACAAGTAGCATGATCAAGGAGAGGAAGGGCGATGAATAGGGTGCACATTATACAAAAAACATCTTATATGATTTTCATGATTCTTTTTTTTCGTATTGCTGTATATTTCAGGTTTAGGCAGAAAGAAAATTCCAGAAAATAGAATTAATTCTCATTTTTCGCATATTACAAAAGAACATTATTTTCATATTTCATATTTCATATTTCATATTTATTTAGACAAAATAGTTTCACAGCAAGATTTCAAATATCTTATAAATTGTGAAAGGCTTAATAAAATTATAGTTGAGTGCTTCGAATGCTTTCATATTGAGGTTCAGAATAAGTACAATTTAATTATAACATGACATAATGAATTTATATACATATAAACCTAAAAATACCTAAATGTTAATTTTACTTTACGATCATTAATTATTATCATTGGCCAAGTATTGGAAAAGATTTGTGTTGAATTTGCTTGTGTTTACGATTCTTCTGAGTGCTACGGGTAATGAGTTCCAAGAGAGAGTGGCATGGACGAAAAATGTGCGTTCAGATTGTAGAGAATTAAACCTAGGCCGAATCAGAACAGCTGTTCTCTGTGAGCTGGCGAAATTTAGTCTGTTGTATAGGTATTCTGGATGACGTGTCTGTATAATTCCGTGCAGTAGAGTTAGCGACCTAAATATAATCAGATTATCAAAACTGAGGCCCATTATTTGTTTTGAGTAACTAGAGATATGATCAAAGTATCTTTTATCGAAGACGTACCTCGCTAGATTGTTGTATATTACATTTAATTTGCGCCAACTGTTGTAGTCAACTTTGCAAAAAACTTCACACCCATACAACAAAATTGGTAAAAGCAATGTCCTTACTAATAGCATCTTGGTTTTGACCGGCACGAAGCTTTGAGATAACCTTAGCAAACGAAGACCATTGTAGACTTTTCCGGTCGTAGCTGCCACATGGTCGTTCCAGGTCAGATTGTCATTAAAGACTAAGCCCAAATTTCTAGCCGTATGGACGTATTCTATAAAAGATTGTCCTAATTTGATCGGTGGAAGGGTTGCTGTATCTAATTTCTTTTTATGGATACATATAGCTTTTGTTTTCTGTGGATTTAAGGTCAAGTTGTGTTTTAGCGCTCTCTAAGTCTTCGTTTAAGTCTTGAATAGCTCTATTGATACTATTCATCGGGCAGCACAAATATAATTGGACATCATCGGCAAACAAATGTACATTACAATATTTTATGATTTGAGGAAGTTCATTGACATATAGAGAGAACAACAACGGCCCTAGGATGGAACCTTGTGGCACATTATTATCTAAGACCTAAGCAATACAATTCCTGTGCACGGGCAAAGCTGGGCGGGTACAGCTAGTATACAATATACATCTCTGTTTTCATAAACAATAATAAAATATTAAAGCATGAGTGTTAATAAAATGAAATATTAGTCAGAAATTGTCTGGAAATAAGACTGTAACCGATTGCGAAACTGCGCAATGGTACTTGACCTTCTTAAAAGTCGTGAGAGGGAGTTCCAAAGACGGGTTACATTAATGAAGAACTGGCGCTCAGAAGAAAGACAACGGTATCGTGGATGAACAAGCTGTTGGGATTGGTACAACCGTCATGAAAAAGCTTCTCAATTCAGCCGTTCGGACTCGGCATAAAATTGTTGGTCCCTTCCATTCGTCCCAAAAATAAAAACTCACACAAAAATGGTTGCGAGAAGCTTAGCGTAGGGTGATGTCTACACGCCTGTTGCGCCAACTATTTATTTATTTATTCTTAAATATTACATAATTACCAAAAAGCATTGACAGAAAAACTTGGTGATAACAGTTCCACAATGAAAGTAGGTGGTATGGATATTTTTGAATGTGAATTTGGATATGTTTGTTTGTAAGATACATACTTCACTTTAGTAAACAAGAAACACGACTAATGACGACAGTGACTTAAATTTGTGTATAAAATGGACAAAAGTAACCAAATTTATGTTGCACTTGCACAATTTAAAGCTATAATATGTACAATGTTATTTAGTCACGTGCGTCGTTGCACAAAAGTACAGACAACATGTTTTTTTAGTTATCAAACTCAACTCAACAATAGGTCTGTTTTTTGCCACACCTATCTCAGTGAAGTAAAGTAAAGTACGATTTTTAACACGCAATTACAACAACTACGAACTGTTTGACACTTTCGAGACTCTATATAGATGTTTGTAATTGCGTGTTAAAAATCCTACTTTACTTTACTTCACTGAGATAGATGTGGAAAAAAACGGACCTCTTATAAGTAATTAGGTACTACTTACCGCAAAAATTTTCATCAGAGTTATCCCGGCAATCCATTTGCGAGTTACACACTCTGTGGTGGTCAATGCAATCGCGATTATCTGCGCATTGAAATTGATCATCTTCACATATCCGATTCATTGAAAGCCCTTTTAAAAAACACATTACTGATACTAAGATTATAGTTAAAATGTGTAGTTTGGCCCTAAAATGTTGATATTTTGTATACAATTCTCATCAAGTTATATAGAACTTTTAAAACTTACATTTTTGAGAAACTTGGTCTCAGAATACCGCGTTCTTTATAATAAGTAGATATTTATACCCAGTGATGGTGACAAACAATTTGTATAGAACCGATTGCAACTCGAAATAAACTGCTAATGCAATTTGATCACAAAATGCGCAAAGAGTGTGTTTATGAAAATAATCTTCATGGGAAGTTCATTACAAAGAAAAAAGAAAAAAAAAAAAAAAAAATTCAAAATCACACTGAAATGCATGATACCCTATACCACCCCACCACCCCACTATCGATACACGTACAGTGTGAACCAAAACTAAAGTAACTGATTAAAATAATGATGCTCTCGAGTATTATCTACTGAATGAATTCGAAAATATTTTATTATCTTTTTTCAAATAAATTCACGTAAAAACAAACATTATTTTTCATAACAAAACAACAATAAAAAAATAAACAAATAATAAAGTTACCATGTATATTTTAGTTGGTCAAAACTAAAGCAAAACTTCTGTGTTTTATCACCGCTCTGCAGCTCCTATACTCTCCATCAGATTTAAAACACTGCAACTTTTAATATTATGTACAGAGGTCGTTTTTATACCCTCCACCAGGAAGGTATATTCATTTTGACATTACATTTGTTGTAACGCCAAGAAGGAGTCACCGGAGATCCCATAAAATATTTATATATTCTGAATCAGGATTAAATTCCGATTCCATTTAACCATGTCCGTCTGCCTGTCTAGCGAAAACACGATAGCGCCTTAACGAATTGACCTAGGCGAATGAAATGTTTTTAGAAGACCTTTTTTAACCAGACTATATAATCTTCGATCTTCGATCGATTGGCGCAGTGGCTCAGTGGTTAGTGTGCTGGATCCCCGGAAAAACACAAATAACATCTTAAGCAAGCTTCTCAATTAAGCCGTTCGGAATTGGCATAAAATTGTAGGTCCCTTCCATTCCAAAAATAAAAAAAGAAACTAACACAAACGAATGGTTGTGAGAAGCTAGGCCTCGGGTATCTTGTGTCTACTCCCCTGTTGCGCCAATTATAAATTTTTTTATTCCAATGGTTTTTTTTTTCTATACCACGAACAATTATTTTCTTCCTTCTGGTAGACCCCTAAGGACCTAAAGGTTTATAAATTAGGTGAATACTTAGTACATATTTTAATAAATTTCCAATGGCTGTACACGGCATCCGAAGAAGAATTTAAGAAGATTTTGTATTTGGTGATTTTAGTTTTGGGGTAAGGTCAATATTAACGTTTTTTCTGAATAAAAAATGATTTACCCTATCGCATCGGGGCAAACACAGTACTAGTAGCTTCTATACTCCAGTAATTTAGATTCTCTGTAATAGCTTCATTTTTATGTTGCTTTTCAATTTCCGCTTTATCGCGTTTCGGACAGCCACACTGCCCACTGACTGTATTTGTCGACCGTTACAGTAATTACATTTTTTTTATGTCTATACGAAAACGAATTTAAATATTCTTATCAATTATGAGGATTTATATTTATTTTGTTTATATTATTATATTATATTATATTATATTATCTTGTACCTACATTTACATTTAGTTGTAAACAGCAATCGGATCGTTCCAATTTTGCTGATTTAAATTTAAGTTTTAGAATTTGCTTGTAAATTTTAAAGACAATTCATTTTCTTTTAATCTCTCTATATTACTATAGCTATGAATGCTTCAAGTCATTTTGGAGGAATAATCTAAAAAAGCTACAAAAACAAAAATATGTATTTGTATTTTTTTCGCATAGGCTGACACTATACAATGGGCCTCTTAGGAGTCCATCATAAACCCGTTTATAGCCTATCTTAACCTAACCTAAGGCCCACTAAGGATTTTGTGCTGGTGGTGATACTTATGATCGATGGCGAACTGTATAGGACTATGATGACTCATTTTTACATGCTTTTATTTAACTTGCATTTCGTAAGTAAGTTGTCCGTGTCCCTCAAAACTCAAAATTTGCAAGTTAAATTTGACCCACTTCCTGGTGTTCGAATGAGCTGAAATTTCCCATACAAAAAAAAAAACATTTAAAAGTAAGTTCGGTGAGTCGGCCAAAAACATGATTCATCTTGATCCTCATTTTTAAGCCAACATTTTGTTTTCTCTCTGTTTGGTGTGCTTTATGGGCTGGTGGTATCATCGGCCCATATTTCTTTAAGGACGATGCCGGGCAGAATGTTACCATCAATGGAGAGCGCTAAAGAAGCATGCTTTCTGACTTCTTCGTTCCTCAGTTAAATGGCATTGACGTGTCACAGCTTTGGTTTCAACAAGATGGCGCCTCATACTACACGACGGCGCTCGACACCATCAATTTATTGCCGGAAACATTTGCTGAGCGCATAATTTCGCATAATGGACCTGTGAACTCCACGATCCTGTGATCTCACACCTTTAGATTACTTTCTTTGGGGGTACATGTGAAGTCATTAGTCTATGCCAAAAACAACATCTTCGCTTTTCACTTTGGCTTTCTTTCTTATAAACTATTAAAATCATATTCAGCAGGTAGATTAACTTATATTGTTTTTTGAAGTGGGCAGATTCCATGCCCCTTAAGTGTAAAATTTTTAATTATTGATATTTTATATATAGTATATATTTTAATTATGCTGGCGTATACCACGCCCTCTGAATGAAAAATCTCAAGTTTTTGACTTTTTCTATACTCTGTTGATTTTATATTTTCAGTACAGGGAATATAGGATATTTGCCTTTCACCCTTACTTTTATGGATTTCAATAAGCTGTCTCCATTTTAAAAGCTCTCACATGGTTGCCATAGTCAGCGTTATAAATTTGCAAATCTAAATTAAATCTATCTTTTTCCACATCACCAAGGGGTAAGATAGTAGGCGCGTTATTTAAAGAGTTCCCCAGAAGGCCTAATCTCTTTTAGCGTAAAAATAAATCACAGAAAATATGCATTTATACCGAAATATGCACAAATATACCCTAACGAATAGGGCTCAAATTATAAATCTACTTTGTGTAAAACACATTTTTATAGGTATGTATGTATATTAAAAAACAAAATAAAAAATTGTTGAGTATGAATCCGGTTGCCCTACTAATCACTCTTAATTTATCACAATATCACTGCAACAGACTGATGATCACTTGTTGCACTGATAATGAATTGAATGCATTAAAACACCTGACGATCACGAATAAACCTCATATCTAAAAGGCAAAATCGAAAAAATGGTCTAACTGCATATTAAGAGATCCTTCAGAAATACAAAATAATTAAAGGAGTAGGTACCTAAAAACTATATGGCAACATCCCACATAATCAAATTGATTTATTTGCTCTCAAAAGTTTTAAAAAGCAACAAAACCCGAAAGTTCTTGTTCATCCATAGAAAAACCAGTAATGATATTTTTGCAAATGTATATGGTAACACTCTTCTGAGGTGTTTAAAACACACACCAACATCACACATGTTTATTTTCTGCGATAAAATAGCAAACGCACACGAGAAGATCACCCTCATCGTCTTCGTCATCCTCATCCTCATTCTGCCAGCAGCGTTTGCGAGGCAGACTGGTCATGGTGGGGTGTATGTGCCTTTGAGGAAAATTCCATCATAAACAGACTGGTCATGGTGGGTTTTACGTAAATGACAACAACAAGTCAGTGGCTTGGTTTTAATTTCAGTGGCAATTCTTGTGATTGAGTGCCGTGAGAGTATCTACAAGCATTGGTAGAAAAAAGAGCTTACCATAAGGCCTGTACTGAAAATATAAAATGGACAGAGTATAGTGTATGCACCACAGGATCTAGCATTCTGCCTAATTTCACGATTCTAGGATGGCCGGAAATGCTTCATAATTTTGATGAAAGATGGTGAGGTGGACCTTTTTAAGTTTTTGGCTTAAATGGTTCCGAAGTTAGAGGGGGTCGAAAACAGCCTGAATTTGTTCCTGTAAAAAGGGTAAGTGCCTTTACCAGAAAATTTGATGGCTGGTGCACTACCGTGCCCTTTGAACTCAGTCTTGGTCTTAAATGAATTTATTAATTTTTTCGTACGTAAAACTTCTCCTGTTAAACTTCTCAATCAATTCCACAAAGTATTCCACTTAATTCCCATAAAATTCTGGGGTTAAATGTTTGTTCTGTTTCGTGATTTGACGGATGAATTTTACTGATAGACGTTGGCCTAACCTAACATTCATCGCGCCATGGATTCCGTGATTCGGTGAACTCGAAGCGATCGAAATGTGAATCCTCTGGCCCTGGCCTGCTGATTATGAACAATATTTCGTCAAAAACTCTTCATCAATAACAGAAGTTTTTCAATATATTTTACAGTATTCTATGAAATGAAGCACACCTTTTTGAAGCATTACGGCCCACTAAGGAAAAAAAAAAAAAAAGAAAATCTTTCCCATAAGTGTACATCTTACTTACAAGAACCTATTTTTGATTATAGCAGTACAGCTTAGAACCATTACAGTAGTAAGAAAAGTTTTATGCAATAAGAATTTAGTTTCTCTGGTGGTGCTAAAATTAAATTTGAATATTGTATTTTTTATCCAATTGAATTAGAATTGTATTGAATTGTAGTAAAATGTAATCGAATTCTATTGGAAATTATTGTTGTAAGAAAAAAGATATCTCCACTTTACTCGCGAAAAACCGTCGAATAGTGAATAGTGATATTAGCTTTCAATTGCATACTCGTAGGGGTTCTCACAATAGTGTTATGGCCTCGTATTGATAACGTTTTGTTTAAGCTCTTGTGGTTTAAGTCTGCCAGCCATTGACTTATTATATATGGACTGCTAGTGAAATGTCAGTTCATACAAATTTTGCCCAGAAAATGACGCCAACATAAACTAGCGCTCTTGGTTCGGAGCGAAAAATAAGTGAAACAAATTGACGAACCATCTTGGATTTCTCCATAGAATGCTAGAGGCACCTATTGGGCATTAGTGGATTTGGCAAGTAAAACGGTTGAAATTCCAATTGTTGCGTCATTGTTAACAATAGATGCCACTTCAAAAAAGTGTGAATTTCCAAATTATTCCGCTCCGAACCAAGAGGGCTAGTGGTTATGTTGGAACCAACGCGAAGCCGTCTACTAGCAGCAGTGTTGTTATAAAGATTTTTTCTAGATCTTACAAATTTCGGTTTCATATCTTAACTCATCTTAAATGTGAGTGAACAGTACCTAAATCGCAAAAACGCATAAAATTTTAAGATTATGGCATAAATTCATGAAACAATACCAACCAAGTAAACAGGTTCAATGTAGTCAAACCATTTTATATCGCGGCATGTCAAGGTTTTTTTTTCTTCGAAAATAGATTAACAAGTAGAGTGTTTCATAAGGCTATAAATGTAGTGCGAGTGCACATATTATATTATCTCCATGTTAGTAAACTACAAGTTTGAACGAAATAATAAAAAATAAACAAATTTTGGAAAGACCAAAATTGGGTATGTACCTACCCTATTCTCTAGTCAAATTATTCTAATTTTAAAATTTACCTAATTATAAATACAACCCGTAAAGTGAAGTGATAGCACTATTTTCAAATGTTCGTTCTTAAAAACTGAGTTTGAACGCCATATTATTTCAATGCAGAATTTCATTAAAATCGTTAATTTGTATTAGCATCGTTTTTCCGACATTGAATCAGTTTGTGTTCATCTGCTAGCAGTGTTATAAAAAAAATAAATAAATAGGTGGCGCAACAGGCGTGTAGACACCCTAGGCCTAGCTTCTCGCAACCATTCGTTTTGTCGTACCGTGTAATGTACATAATATATTTCTACGCGGCAACATTTTTTGAAGCCAAATTGAGACTTAGAAATTGTACAGAGAGAATTATTTACCATAATTCAGTAACTCGATGCTGTGCTGTGCACGTCTGCGACTGCGAGATTTGCATCATAATTTTATAGTATCATGAAACAGCTTTGTATTTATTTTAAACATTTGTAGGCAAATAACGTTTTTAGAAATAATTTAGAAAGACTTCTGTTTTTTCAGTACCTACCTTAATCTTTTTGAAAAGTAACATTTTCCGCTTTGAACTTATTTTTGGATCGATATCCTTGACAATTTCCCCAAACTTTTAGCTTAGTAAGCTCTATCGTACTAGGTCAAAAGCCCAAGCCTGCCATTTTTAATGTATTCTGCAAACTGACAAACTGTTTGGGAATTGCATTTAACAATGCAACTGATTCAACTACATAATTGTAACAAAATGTTGAATTGTACTACGAATCTTCAACTTTTCACGGCTAATTTAAATCGGACTCTGCAGGCGTTAAAATATAGAAAAATTCTGTTCAGAATCACCGATTCCAGAGGGTCCTCGATATTAGTTACCTACATATATACCTAACTTAATGACAAGAGCTAATTCAGAAAAGATTTTTAGAATTTAATTTTAAATTTAAAGTTAAAATCTTAACATATCTTATTGTAATTCTACAAATCTTAAAAAATGTTCTAAAAACGATTGAATATCTTCTCATCTGGAAACCTCCTCAATATCTTAAAAAATAAGATAATTAAGATCATATAACAACAGTGACTAGCAGTCCATTATATAATAAGTCAATGCTGCCAGCGATATCCTTGTCGTGATAGGGTCTCCGTCATTCGCAGAACTGACGATTCGCCTGCAATGTTTTCCTCAATATTTACAGGTTTCTTCTGTGCTTGATTTCTGCCCTGGCTTCGCTTTATCTTTTGGTAAAACATCCGTTATCATCCGTTAAGGTACATGCACATTGTTTCTGGAGTTAGCATCTCTCAATTTGTTCAATCGCACTCTTCTTTTTCTTTTACTTAGTAGCTTCTACAGGGTGGGTCATCTAGTGGTTTTTAAATATAGTAGTACATATTTTAAATCATAGGTTATTTTGACACTGACAGATGTTTCCCGTGTGGGCGCAGTAGCGCAGTGGTTAGTGTGCTGGACTACTGTGCGAGGGATCCCAGGTTCGATCCCCGGAAAAACACAAATTACATCTTAATGTTTTTTCTACTGCGCCACCTCTCGCGAACGTCTGACAAACATCCGAGAGTATGACTGTCCTGAAAAAGCTTCTTAAGCCGTTCGGACTCGGCATAAAATTGTAGGTCCCTTCCATTCGTTCCAAAAATAGAAACTCACACAAAACGAATGGTTGCGAGAAGCTAGGCCTTGGGTGTCTACTGCCTGTCGCGCCGCCTATTTATTTTTTTTTAGATGTTTCCCGCTCGAAATCTTGACAAAAAGTCAGTATCATTACCTTCGCGGAACGAAATGAGTCGCTACGTTGGGAAATATTGAAAACTTATTTCCAAAGTGAGTGCTTTTTGGCCCAAACAGTGCGTATTTTGAATAGAAGCTTTGGACGAAATGTACCCACCGCGCCTGCTGTACGCAAGTTTGTGCAAAAAGTTCGTGAGACTGGTATGCTAGTGGACAACACTCATGATCTGGTCCCCGTCGTCGTATTGCACAGGCGAGGATGTGGCTGCTAGAGCCGAGAGTATGAGACTCAATTCACGAACATCAACTCGCCATCGATCTCAATAGCTCAACATTTCACGCACTACAGCCTGAGGAGAATTCTGCACAAAGATCTCGGATTATTCGCTTACAAGGTCTCATTGACAATAGTGTTATCAGCCGTCTTGGCGATGACGGTTTTCGACTTTTTTTTGTGGGGAACCGTGAAGAACCGATGTTATGCCAACAATCCGGAAACGATTCAAGCACTTAAGGCCAATATCATCCAAGCAATCCGTGAGCTACAGCCCGAAACCATCAACAAGGACTGGTAAAATTGGAGTGAGAGATTGCGCTACTGCGAAGTCAGCCGATGCAGGCACTTGAACGACGACCGACCGACGTTGTGTTCCATAATTAATGGGAATGTTTGCTCTTATTAATAAAGCCATAATGCATGGAAAAAATTTAATTTTGTTCATTTGATTGCATTTTTAAATAGAAACTTGTATTTGGCCTACCCTTTATTCTTTCGCAGCGCCAATTCTCTTTGCTGCGTTGCTAGTCGATTTTGATGCATATGGCTTTCTTTTAGAGTTGCCTCTTTTATTCTGCACTAGTCTGTCACCTTAGCTCAAAAAGAGCTATACAAAATATGTATTTCGATTTTATCACCCGGTACGGTACTTAACAATTGTTGTAAATATATATAACAAAAGGCATAAACGTCGCATAGAATCTTTTGATCAGGTAAGCACGGCTGAATACTCACTGAGTAGAATCTCTCTCGTCTCATACAACATGGTCCATGCTTGCTGTAACAACTTTGTGGAATGATGGAGGAAGATTATTGTGTCCCTCATCACACATCAGACTATAAAATTAACCGTTTACCATACTGATTGTCTGTACATAAATCTGCGAACAGTTTTAGCCCGGCTTTCCAACAAGCCGTTCGCTTTTCGTTCGTTTTTTTCGTTTAATTTTTTGTTCCATTTGGTTAAATTTAATTTGTCTAATTTATTTTGTTAAACATTTTTAAGTATTTTTTTTTTTGTTGTTAGTATTTCTGTTTCGAAAAACACCAAAGAGTATTTGGCGTTCAAATTTATACCCAAAAATGTAAGATTAACTAAATTTGATGGCTTGATGAACTTTTGACACGTGCTTTCCACTTGAAATCTTTAGGTCTAAGGTCCACTTCTTAGTGGTCCTAGTGGCATCGGTGTGCATTCTAGGAGTGCACTCAAGGATATTCTGCAATGATAATGAATTTGAATGTAACGATGAGACGTGTATATCCGAGCATAAGGTATGTGACTCGGAAAAAGATTGCACGGATGGCTCTGATGAGCGTGATTGCGGTAAGTATAGCTCAAAACCTAATTGCATGTGTCCCCCTTATCGATGATGATAGGACATTCATCTGTTCTGGCCATTTTAGATGCACGGCTATGTAAGAAACCCAACTGGTATATGTGCTCCGATCAGAAGACATGTATTTCGTCGACTTTTGTGTGTAATGACCTTGAGAATTGTCCTGACGGAGACGACGAGATGAATTGTGAAGGTAGAAAAATATTGTTTTCAAGGAACTGCTCAGACAGTGAGTACACGTGTGAAGATCATACTTGTGTTCCATTGGACTTTATGTGCGACGGCAAGAAGGATTGTCATGATGGTTCCGATGAGATCGCCGGATGTTTGAAAGCCGAACACGAGTGTACGGGATTTTTCTGTCAGAATCGAAAATGCTTGGAAAGCCATATGTGGGTGTGCGACGGAATGGACGATTGCGGTGACGGCAGCGATGAGAAGGGATGCAGTAAGTACTGTTTAAGTTGATTTTACGGTTTTTAAAAAAGTGGAAACAAATTCACACACATGATAGGTTTACAGTGAGCGTCAAAAGTGACTAAACACCAACAATGTTTTCATTATTGTCTTTGGAGTTTAGAAACTATTTTATTTTTTATATCTTTAAAATGCTGTCGAAATGAAAAACGTTTTGTTATTGATATTTTGTTATCAAACTTTTAACAGATTGTTGGTTTTTAAGACCCTAAAGAAAATTCAAAAGAGCATTAGGGTTTAGTCACTTTTGACGCTCAGTGTAAGTACAACTAGGACAAATGGGTCAGATATCAGACTTATGTCTGGTCAGTCGCACTATTTTTATTGACAGTTTGGTGATGAGTCAGTTCAAACCTTGTAGATTGTAAGAGGGAGGTGGTATATTAAATCCCAGATCACTGCGACCACAAGAGGGCCTATTGTGATGTCCTCCATTTATATCTCATCCATGATGCCGCAGTTTGTTATAAACTCAGCTAGCTGGCAGCTATGTCCGCTGCTTCGAGGTAGAATTTACCTAGATAACGTTGACGTGTTTTGGTTGAACAGTTGCAGTCACATAGTATGTGTTCTCCTGTTTCGGCGTCCTCGTTGCACAGTATGCAAGTGTTGTCTTGTGCTATACCCATTGTCATCAGGTGTTTTTAGACTCGGCAGTGCCCTGTAAGAAAGCCTGTGAAATTGTAGCAGTTGTTTGGTTTTTTTGTGGGAACTGTTTGTTCAGTTCAAACCTTAGTTCTAAAACAAATTGCTTCGAATTTGAACTTTTATTTTCTCATTAAGAACGCGGAAGATTCGGGTTGGGTCCGATTAGTAGATCCGACAAAAAAAAAGTCGATCGGGAAAAATATCGACTTGCAAAATGTTTATTGAATATTTGTCGATTTTTTAAAACGTCGATTTTTAAAATGTCGAAATAAGACCAAAGTGAAATACGTATGCAACCCCCCTGCTTGGGGTCACTGTAGGATTTGGAGTGGGTGCAAGGTTGGGTATATGCAAAGTTTAAATTATGTTGTTTGCTAAATTTTCTGGGTGTCGAGCACCAGTCTACATTTTCGCCGACACTTTGTGTATGTTTATTCCGTTCGACATTTCGCCAACAGCATTTCAAATTGTCGGCTTTTTTGATTGTCGGTAAAACTTGAGTCGACATTTTAATAAGCGACAAAGAATGGCAAAATCGACATTTGTTACAGCCGACATTTTTTTGTCGTCAATTCGTACCCTTTCCGGAAGATTCGTGCTCTATTTTATTATGATTTCTTGCAGTTTTTAGTTCTAAATTTCCGTACACTTTGATCTTTATTTTTGTATCGTATGTCGTATGTCAGAGCACGTCAGAGTTAGGGACGATTATCAGTTCATTTTTGATTTTATTGCAGTTTTCTTACCAAGAGTGTAGGAACAGAGTTTTTTGATATTGGAAAACAAACGCTCCTCTTCTTTCGTATTTCTTCGTAAATTTTATACAATTTCAGAATAAATTGTATTTTTAATGCTTTATGATTCAATTTATTTATTATGTGTGTGTGTGTGTTTTTTTTAATAAATAGCATTGTTAACAGTAGTGAATCAAACACATTTTTGAGTCTATAGCTTGCCAGAAATATTTAATGTACGCTTAAAGAATATGATGGTATGGATGTGTTCAGGGTCGTCTTAGCCTTAGGCCATGCAGTGGCCTTTGGAGTGGACACACAGAGTTTGGGGCTCACTAAGAAAAAGAAAACAAATGTGAATGAAAATATCAAAACGTACTTTTGTTTAAGGACTTTATTGGCTTAATGTGACATATTTTAGTGGTATTTGTGGAAAATTCGTATTTGTATTTAAAAAGTCTATTTATTTACTCTTAAATTTTACGAATTTTTACTAATTCCAACGAATTTTTACAATTTTTACTCAATGCCGTTCGCGTTCCTTAACTCGAAAAATACGTAAAAGGGAGTGGATTTGACAAATCAGATATTCGGCCTTACCAATAAACAATCACTTCAAGTTTTAATACATTCGAAACTAATTTTAATTTTGCCCTACCAATAACCAATTCAATCGAAGGGTTTACTAAACACGACTTTAGTACAAATTCTAGTACAATGGAAGTCAAATCCTGTACGAATTTCGCAATATTGTCATTTTTTGGTGAAATCCAATAGTTTCACACAATTTCTTGGTAGGTATTAAGAGTCAGGACGCATATGAAACTACAAATTCAGAAATAAATTGAGTAAAGATTTCTGACCGTATAATGCACAAAGCACATTTTGTCTTTTGGATAAACATTTTTCCTTTTCAAGTATATCCTATCAATCAGGTCAAAAAGACGAAATATGTTACGTATCCAATATCTGAAATCACCTGTAAATTTGAGCTCAATCGATTCGGTGGTCTTCAGGATATAAGATTTTTATTGTTTTTGTTTGTATGGAGGCGCTATACAGGAACACCCCTGGGCCAATACATAAAGGAACATTCACTTGAGAGCGACAAACCATCTACGAACGAACGAATATTCGCAAGTTTTGACAGTCCGTTCACATGAACACTTTTCTAGGTCGCGGCAGTTCGCGAATTTCAGCCATCTGCTGTATTAAGAAAACAAGTTGATAAATAGCTAGTTTAAATAATGAAATTTCGTTTTCCAAACTTTTTGTCGAAAACACCCAAAGTCAAAGTTCGCAATCCACATCAATAAGCCGAGTTACACAAACTAGCGAATGACATATTCCTTCCAATTTAACCTCAATTTAGAAATGCCGCCCGTTCTTTTTAAAATCGAATTGAAACTTGCTAAATTTTAAGAATTTCAGTCGGCAAATTCACCGATGCCGACCGTCCTTTTTAAAATCGAATCGAAACTAGCAAAATTTTAAGGAGTTCATGTGGAACCTTTGAAAATGCCGACTTGTAGGTATACATTTACAAGTTTAAAATCTATAGGTAACGGCATAAAAACTGTGCCCATGAAAACAGTTGGTTTCATAGCAACAATAATGTCACATTGCAAAGTCGCTTTATTTGTTTCTTTTTCTTGACGTTGAAGATCACTTTAATTTGGTTACCTGAGAGGATGGGTCACCAGGGCCTATTTATCGTTTAATTTCTGCTGAGATTATTACCAGAGTTTATAGCAGAGCCGAAGTAAACAATCCCCTTGCTACCTCAAAGTTGTATCTGTCGATTGTGACGTTCTGTCCGATTCGTCGATGTTAGGTGCCCCTTCTTATTTACTGCATAATTTTATTGGTTTTGCCCAGCTTTGCTGTATTCTATCAATTGTATCAATATCATTGGAGTATGCAAGTACTTGGAAAAACTTTTGAAAGATCGTTCCTTGTGTGTTGGCCTATGAGTTTTGCACAATTTTTTCAAATATGACTTTGAAGAGGTTCTAACAAAGTCCATCACCTTGTCTCAATCCTTTACTGTCATTAAAGGTCTCTCTCTTCAAAACTATAGTCGTCTTAAGTCGAGTAGATTTCTCTGAATTCGATTTCGGATACGTATAATAATTAGATTAGTCGAGAACGCCACTTTTTCTACGTCAGTTACACAATCGAAATGTCAACTTATGTCGTTTTCGGTTGGTCGTCCAGAACCGTCCGGAAGAACTCTCCGCGATTCTGAATTCAAATCCAGAAGCAAATTTCTCTTATTTTCAGGAAAAGAACGGGAACACCCCGTCGACAAAATGTCGAAAAAAAAAATATCGAGAATTTTGGAAGATCACCGAAAAAAGTGGTGCATGGAAATAAGTCCCCGTGAACTAAGTCCACTGAGGGACTCAGTTCCCACCTAGTGGGAAATAAAACCACTTTCGTGAAGTGGACTTAGTTCCCATGTAAGGTGGGAAATAAATTCCGAAAACTCTGAGTGGTTTTATTTCCCTTTCAATATACCCAATTTCCTGACAGTAAACCCAAGCAGGGGGGTTGCAGCATGCCCCCCCATGCGTATTTAACTGTTGAATGTGTACTAAGTTCCCATAAGAAAGTGGGCATAGTTCCCACCTCACATGGGAACTAAGTCCATTTCACGAAAGTGGTTTTATTTCCCACTAGGTAAGAACTGAGTCCCTCAGTGGACTTAGTTCCCGGGGACCAAAAAAAGTTCATCGAAAAAAAGCTTTTAAAAGGACGGTATTTCACTTAGTTTAACTAAACGTACAAAGCACTGTTTGTGATAGGCTCCAAGGAACCTATGCACGGTCAGGAGAAACGATGAGATTTTATTAAGTCCACTTCCCCTACTACAATCTCTCCTATGTTCACTCCTTTCTTAGGGAATCGTCTTAAGCCCGAACCACACTTCTAACGCATGGAGTGTTGCGGAGTGCTGTGTTTCTATCACGCTATAGAAACATTTGTATCTCGTGTATTGTGTCGTAGTGTAGTGTGTTGGGTCCAAAGCCTTTATGCTCCGATTGCGTCATACTACTGTATGGCAATACACCACACGTTACATGTCTGGTCCTGGCTTTAAGTACTTAAATCTGTGAGAATGAAGAAAATGTTCCTTCTCCGTGATTCTCATCAATTCGCGAACCTTATTATAAAATATAAAAATATATACATATTTTTTTTAATATTTTTCACACAATTTTTGAAAGTCACAAAAGACAAAAGCTGTCATTTTTACGTCAGCGAATGCTCCCAAGGGATACATGCCGTGTAGAAGCTCTCTTTGTGCACTCTACATTCCGTGTACTAGCACCTTTAGGCTTAGTAAACTAGAGTTTTGAATGTCTCTATTATTTGCAACCGTAATGGATCAGCGCGTGTTATCCATCCTTCTAAACAACCTGATGGCAAGTATGCCTATAGTGACCATAATTTTTTGAAGACAATGCGGGACACAAGTCAGATTTTGGATCTTAAAAAAGTGTTTGTATATGGATTTAAACGGCTCAAATAATTTCAACAGACGTTCGATGGCGGGCAGCAGAGCTATGTAATCTTGCCGAGCCTGAGCAATCTATTTTATTTGAGCTGCGTATAGCAGCAAAATTCTTTCAATTTTTCCTCTCAAACAGTGTAGTTAGAGTATATCAAAATTTGAGTATATTTTCACAAAAATGTTTACTATGTCAACCGGAAGCAAATTACTCTCCGTGCCACTTGATTACGAACAGGAATTTTTTTGTTTTAATTTTACGATATTTTTCAAATCCTTCGCTAATCCGGGAAAAACCGATTGCACAAGGAATGAAGGATATATTATGTTTATATTGTAGAAAAAAATATGGGATTAAGTTGATAAATGTAACTTTTATGACGCTTTTCCCCAAAAGGTCATAAAATGTACCTGTTATTTTTGTTTCACTTAAGATTACGAACAGTGGCTTAATCTACCTGTTAGAAGCTTAAAAGGTAAAAAAAAAATAAAGAAATTGCTTGTATAATTAAATAATGCTTTTATTCAAAGAGTAGCAATAGTTTTTAGTGATGGGTAGATACTACCTCCTGATCGCTAAATCACTTCAAGTAGCCTGCTGTGTAGAGATTCATAGAGTGCTGTCGTTTTATGGCTCCATAATTTCTTCCGTTTCATGATATTGCTTTCCTCCTTCGTAGACTTTTCTTTAAAGCCAACCCCACACGTTTTCCACGATATGCTCAGGTCAGGTGAATATGGGGGCCATGCAAGTAGGTTTACATTTTGGTTCTGAATCCAGGCTTTTGTTGTCCGTGCGGTATTTAAAGGTGCATTGTCTTGTTGGAAAGTCCATCGCTGACCACCAAATATCTCCGAAAACTGAGGAAAAGCTCTTCCCAGTATCGATTTGTAAGTGATTGCCATCATTTTGGAGCTTTGGAAATCCATCTCCACAATTCTGTAATGGCTTATTGCTCCCCATACCATTACACCACCTCCTTTGATGTGCCGCTTTGCTGACTCTTCCTTTGCAGTATTTTTTCCACACTTCTCCAGGTCTTTAATAAAGTTGTGTACAACAGTGGCGCCTATTCCAATCTTGCTGGCTATAAAACGGATGGATTTTCCTTGTTCCCGTTAAGCTCGAATTTGGCCTATTTCCTCCTTGGTTAATGTCTTTCCTTTACCTATAGTTGTGGATTATATGAAGTTATTTCTTAAACTAAGCTCCCTAATACTCCAAGTATCCTTTTATTTGATTTAAAACATGGTAATAGGTTGATTAAGCAACTGTTCGTATAAATAACATTTAAATTTTATGACCTTTTTGGGATAAGCGTCATAAAAGTCATAAAAGTTACATTTATTAACTTAATCCCATTTTTTTTTTTTGCAAAATATTGTAAAATTAAAACAAACAAATTCCTGTTCGTAATCAAGTGGCACGGAGTGTAGTAGTGGTTTGAATTGATTTACACCAATTATGGATTGCTTAAGTCCGGGACAGATTTGTCCCGGAAAGCAAAAATGTTTTTAGTAGTCGACTCTCTATTTAGTCGACTACTAAAAACATCTGTAAATGAGGGACATTTTGCCGGCAGTTTATGATGCGGGACAGCTATGTGAAATGCGGGACTGTCGCGCAAAATGCGGGACGTCTGGTCACTATAAGTATGCCAAAACTTGACTTGGCTCTTTGGTTATAGCACAGCACGCCTCTGTAAATCCGACCCTAAAATCGATAAACCGATGGGTATCGATTTGAACTTCTTGGGTTTTCTCCAGGATCTGCTGCAGTGTGAATATTTTGCCGGTTGTTGTATTACCGGGTCTAGGACCGCACTGGTAGGGGCTAATCAGTTTGTTAAATGGGGGAAGGCGTTCACACAGTGCGGCAAAGAGCGACTGATGCTCTATCGTTGACCCAGTTTAGAGAGTCTACTTTTTTGTGGACCGGACAAATGATGGTTAGGTTCCATCCACCAAGAATATACTTTCTTCTGACTAAATATTGCAGATGAGTGTATCCACCAAGCCATCTTCCGCAGCCTTAAAGGCCGTCTGGTCCAGCAGCCTTGTTTGACTTAAGTTTTGGTAGGGTGAACGGAAATCTTGTCTTTTATCATTCAGTTTGAATATATAATGTAATTCGTACTGGTTGGCAGTTTACAGGTCTGTGTTCGGGTCGTGTTGTCTTGAGACGTCCATTTTTTATAGCTAGCTTTGAATGCTAGTCTCTGTATATGCTGTCAAGTAAGTTAAGTGTCCTAAATCCATATAGGGGAGCAATATGGAAACAATAATTTCGCTTAATATTAATTATGGTTTACAATGTTCCCTTTCTATTGTTCACAGTTTGGAACTGCAAATTGGATCGACAGAAATTCCTCTGCAGCGACAACGACACTTGCATCGATTTGGCTAAAGTGTGTGACAGCAAATTTGACTGTCATGATCACAGCGACGAGAATGGAAAATGCAAAGATACCAGCATGAATTGCGACTCCAAGGAGTGCCCCAAAGAGAGTGTTTGCCACTCCCTACCGACAGGAGCAGACTGTATCTGTCCAACTGGCTATAGATACAACAGCCATCTTAATGTCTGTGAAGATATAAACGAGTGTGAGGGTTATGGAGTCTGCAGTCAGGGCTGCATCAACACTGTAGGTTCTTATAGCTGCACCTGCGGTGATAAGTACAGATTGAAGAGTGACAACAAGACCTGTGTCGTTCGAGTTGGAGAACCATTACTTCTCTACTCGACCCAAAAGACTGTGGTTGGCATCTATCTGAAGTCAAGGCATATCTATACAGTGGCGGATAACCTGACACTTGTAATCGGAGTCGCATATGATGGCCATAATATCTACTGGACCAATATTCATCACGAGTCAGAGAGCATTGTGAAGGCTCGGGAGGACGGCTCGAAGCAGGAAATCCTGCTCACCTCTGGACTAGATGCACCGGAAGACCTTGCAATCGATTGGTTGACTGGAAATATTTACTTTTCGGATAATGTACTCAGGCATATAGCGGTTTGTTCGAATAACGGACACTATTGCACGCCACTTGTTGTTATCAATGTTCATCAGCCCCGTGGTATCGCGCTGTGGCCACAGATGGGACTGATGTACTGGACAGATTGGGGAATAGTGCCAATGATTGCGAGGGCATCTATGGATGGTGCTGAACCGATGGCTCTGGTGAAGACGGATATACACTGGCCAAACGGAATCGCTCTCGATATTCCCAATGAAAGGTTGTACTGGGTCGATGCTAAGCTAATGACGATTGAAAGTATACGGACGGATGGTTCCGATCGCAGGTTGATCCTGACGGATATCCTAAAGCATCCCTATGGTATTGCTGTGTTTGAAGACAATATCTACTGGTCGGATTGGGGTACCAAGAGTATACATACATGTCACAAATTTAGCGGCAAGGGTCACGAAGTGATCGCGAAGGATAGCCGTATGTATGCCGTGCATGTGTATCACTCAGCCAATCAGCCGAAAGTCGACCACGCCTGCATCAATCGTCGGTGTACACATCTGTGCTTGCTAGCGGCTAAAAACTCTTCTACTTGCGCATGCCCCGACGGTATGTCGCTGGCTGTCGATCGTACACGGTGCGTGAAGTCGATTAAAAAGCAGAAGCTCTTCGTGGGTCTGGGGAATATCATCTTGGAAATGGAACACACGACTTTCGGCAAGCACAAGATCCTACAGGAGTACACTCTGCCAATGTACGTCGATCAGATGGCTTACAATAGCGTAAATGGCACAATACTGATCGCGGATAACGTTCAGAAGTTGATTGCGGAATACGATATCGTTGAGAAGGAGGTTAGGACTTTGATCAGAGGAACTGTGGGAAATGTCACTGGCATGGCATTCGGTAAGTTGACGGCTGGGCGTTGCGTTGTATGTGCCGGATGTTGACGTGTGCTTTCCTTGCAGATCATCTGGGACAGAACCTCTATTGGACCGATTCAGAAAGGCACGTTGTAGAGGTGTACTCGCTGAGAATGAAGCAAAGGGCGATTGTGCACTTTTTCGCTGGAATTGACGAGCCAATTGGCATCGGACTCTTGCCAGAAGATGGGTAAGTCCTAAAGCAGTGTCCCACTGAGATGCATGCAAATTAAAATGTTTCTCTGTAGGAAGATGTTCATCGCTCTCCGGTCGTCCAAAAACGTCCATATCGATCAAAAGACCCTAAGCGGTAATGGTGATCATACCCACGTCTTTGAAGATATCGTAGGCATGGGACCTATACAAATCCTCCCCGACTATGACACACGCACGCTCTACTGGGTCGACACTGAGGGAGGCAATATCGATTTCTCATTGTTCGACGATCTACACAGTTACCCCTTGAGGACCCGCCTTGTCCAACCAGCTTCAATGGCACTTGTCGACGAAGATGTCTTCTGGACAGCGTTGAACTCGCCCTACCTCTATTGGACGCACAAAAGTAACCTGGGCTCGGTGAAAAAAACTCAACTTGAGGTGTCAAGCATGAAAATGGTCACCAGAATTAAACTCCTGTCAAGTTATCCACAGACAGAGCACGACCATCCCTGCTCGCATAACAATGGCAGATGCTCGCATATCTGTGTGGCGTTGGGAAAGAACTCCGCGACTTGCTTGTGTCCCTCAGGCTTGGTATTCAAGGATTCAAGAAACCAAACCTGCATTGAGGCCTTAGACTGCGAGTTCCGTTGCAAATCGGGAGAGTGCCTGACCAAATCGAGACAGTGCAACGGCCGCAAGGACTGCCCTGATGGATCGGACGAGGCATTCTGTGATTCGAAACCGAAGAAAACTCAAGTCGTTTGCGCGTTCGACGAGTTCATGTGTCACGACTCAGCGAAATGTGTACTAAATGAGTTGCGCTGTAACAAGGAGAAGGACTGTCAGGACGGCAGTGACGAGGAACATTGTGAGACATTTGGTGAGTACTAGGGCGGGTTTTTGTATTCCTTCAATATAATAATTCTTCCTAGACGAGTCGAAGAAGTGTCACAATCACCAGCACGCCTGTGACAATGGCCGATGTGTCGATTTGAGTGTCATGTGCGATGGATTCGATGACTGCGGTGACAAGTCAGATGAGACCAACTGTGATAAGAAAACCGAGGACTCCAAGCCCAAGTGTGGTAGGAATATGTTCCAATGTACGTCTGGAACGTGTATCCCCAAAAGCTGGGAGTGCGACGGTAATGTGGACTGCACTGATGGGTCGGATGAGCATGACAAATGTGGTAAGTTCTAGTGTAACCTTCCTTAACTACTTTGACACTGATTGCCACGTATTTTCAGTTATTAAGGACTGCCCCAAAGGAATGCACAAGTGCAAGCTTGGCCAATGCATCGATGGACGTCTCGTGTGCGATGGCCACAATGACTGTGGCGATAATTCCGACGAACTGAGATGTGCCGACGACAAGAGGAAAATTGTTTGCGGCGATGGCGACGATGAGTTTGACACTTTCGGGAAGTCGAAAAAGTTCCAATGCCCATCTGATCCAACCATTTGCTTGGACTGGCGATCCAAGTGTAATGGAACAGCCGAGTGTCCGCGAGGAGAGGATGAAGTCGACTGTCACGGGTGCAGCTTGTATGAGTTCCAATGTAAAGCTTCGTCGGAGTGCATTCGAATGGAGTTCCACTGCGATGGCGAAAAAGACTGCCACGATGGCAGTGATGAGCTTAACTGTGATCGGTACAACGCCAGTACACACGCGCAGTTTGCTACGGCCTGTGAGCCGGGTATGTTTGACTGTAAAGACGGAACTTGTATCGATGACGTTAGGACCTGCGACAGTAAGCTGGATTGTGAAAATGGCCAAGATGAGACAAAGATGTGCACGACTGCATGTGCCAAGGGGAATTCCTGTGAGCACAAGTGTCACCCAACCCCGTACGGTGCCAAGTGCAGCTGCTTCGACGGGTACAAGTTGGAGGCTGACGGGAAAAAGTGCGTGGACATCAATGAGTGCATCGAAGGCAATAGCCCTTGTGCCCAGATATGTGAGAACTCGCATGGGAGCTACCGATGCAGTTGTTACAGTGGCTTTATGATTCGACCGGACAGGACCAGTTGCAAATCGCTTGAAAGCGGATACACCATGCTCTTCACGACTCACAATGAAATTCGAAGCCTGATGTCCGAGTTGGCGGGTAACCTGAAGGTTCTGTGGTCGGTGAACGACACCAGAATAGCTGGCTTCGACATCGACATAGCTCGAAAGAAATTGTACTATACCACCGACGATGGTAATGCTCTATTCGAATGGAGCATGGGCAAGCTTGCAGTGACTGCAGGACTTATTGTGGATAATCCTACGAAAGTGGCTGTAGATTGGATCACCGGAAATGTGTACGTTATAAGCCGACTCAATACCTACCGCCTGAGGGTATGCAGCTTTGAGAAGAAGTTCTGCGCCGACATAGTCAAACTATCGCCCATGGAAGTAATGCGAGCCATAGCTGTGGATGCCGTTGGTCGAAAAGTCTTCTACGCCGCTGTCACATCTAAAGGCTTCAGTGCGCCTTCAACTCAAATCTGCATCGCCAGTTTGGATGGCTCCAAGCGTGCAGTTTTAGCCACCAAACCAGCCCTAATCACTGCTCTTGAGGCTGACACCTATAAAAAGGAGTTATACTTCGTTGACGCACACTCTCGCACCCTACAGTCAGTAAGCTATCGCATGGGTGCTGACCGAACCATCAAGACAATTGTTCGGAGGGAAAATGCAATAATACACCCATCAGCGATAAGCATCCACGAGAACATGGCCTATATAGTGAATACAGGTGCCAAGGAAGGTGTTCGCTGCCGCCTCTATGGAGATGCGTCTTGCCAGGCTTTCAGCTTGAATATCTACAACGCCGAGGACATTGTGGTGGATAGCCCATCCCGACAGAAAATAGTCACCAACGTCTGTGAGCGCAAAAAATGTTCCGGCCTCTGTGTCCAAGGTCCCTTTGGCTACGAATGCATGTGTCAAGATGGGTCCATTGTTGATGAACACTACCAATGTCCAGCACAGCCATCGAATGAAATCACTGCCAGTCTAATGGCCAAAGGAAACGATACGGACTCGTCGAGTTCATCTGCAGTTTGGTACACCCTCTTGGGGATACTTATCGTATTTGGCATTGTTGGGTACTATTACACACGCAGCAAGCATGGACATCGCAATTTCAATATCAACATGCATTTCCAGAATCCTTTGTCACGTTTTCAAACTCCATCGGCGGGTATGGCCGGCTACAATGCCGGCGAGGAAAAACTTCAATTTGGCTTACCTGTATCGAGGTTATTACGCCGCGCGAAGGGATCTGAACTCGTCATCGAAACGGAAAGAGAGGTGCGTAAAATGACCTCAATGCATTGACTACAATTTAATTTAATTTTCGGTTTGGTTTTTGATTTTCAGTCGAAAGGGATCAACTCGGTTGGGAATACAGCCAGATCCCCGTGTCTACTATTGGAGGAGTCCGATGCTGATAGTCCCGGAAGTCTGGCAAATTTCGACGATGATCAACGATCACGTTTAGTGCCATGAGAGAAATTTTATTTATTGCCCATAAGCAATTGCAAGGTTTGTAAGTTATTTAGTAAATTATTTTGAGGTTAAGTTAAAGGTTAAAAATGTTTTGTTTTATTTTGTATTATATTTAAAAATAAAATCGTTTTTCTATTTATCAGTCTTTTTTCTAACACTACTGTAACTCTAGAAACTTTGACAGCCATTTTGCATAATCGTATACAACAACCATACGACATTTGTAGGGTTTACTTGGAGAACTGCAATTTGTGTCCTACAGTGGTGACTAACAATTACGTTTGGTTTAAAAATTATTGTAGGTAATTGTGAATATGAAGAGATCGCGAAATTGTAGAACCATAGCACATTCGGAAGTACAGTCGCCATGTTGGCTAGATTTGTATGGAGTAGATTTTCTCGGAGCGATAGTTTGGTATGTGATCTTGCCGGTCCGCAATGGCAAGTGCCAAATAATGCGCTGTACATCTGTTTAACACTGTAGCTACGTTGAGTAGGAACATCTTTTATGCATTAGGGTTAGACATTGCGTGGTACTAATAATCATTTTTAGTGTACAGGCTAACGAAGTCACAATTGCGAACATTTTTATATCAAATGGCGTTTTTTTAAGGCATTTTCTGGGACGTTTTCGTGTCGTTTTTTGTGACGTTTTTCAGGGTGTTTCGGGGTGTTTTTGGCGTATTTTCAGAGCCTTATTTACGGTTTTCGGAGTATTTTGGTTTGTTTTTTTTAAGTGATTTTCGAGGCGTCTTTAGAGATGTTTTTGGCGTGTTTTTGAGACGTCTCTTGGAGCATTTTCTTTAGGATTTTTTCGCATCTTTAAGTTGAATGTCAAAAATGATTAGGTATTGGTAACCTTCGTATTGGAAAAACGAACGGATTTTTGTAAACCTAAACTAACCTCTTCTACATTGGCTTGTGGAACTGCGTTGTCATTGCTCGTGGGTTTTCTTCTTGACCCATCACTCTGTCTACACGGACGCTGGAGACCTGTTTTCAGGTGAGAAGTGGTCATTTTCCCGGGTCTTCGAAGTGCCAAAGACCCAAAATCAAAACAAATTTTCTTTTTGTAGTCCTAAGTATGTCCCATAATTAACGCAAAATTTGAATTTTGCGCCATTTAATAGTACAGTGATGCCAATGGAAAAAGATAACAATGTGACAGCTGGCAGTTAGTAAAAATGGAGCGCTATACGAAAGAAACGCATTTTCATTGTTCAGCAATATTTTAAGAATAATGAAGGTTTGTCAGCTATGTCAAATATGGCCGTCATAGTGATTCAATCAACTGTGAAGAGAATAATTGAAAAATTAAGGGAGACTAGATCATGATCTTAAACACTCTGGATGTCCTGTCACAAATCGTTCAACAGAAAACACCGAAGCAGTTCGCGAGAGTATTGCTGACAGTCCAGGAACATCAACAAATCAACAACAAACACACTATACCGACTACGGCAGATCCTGGGGAAAACCCAAGAAGTCCAAATCGATACTCACCATCTATTTATCGATTTTAAAGCCGCATATGACAGCATTTATAGATACGAGCTATACAGAGCCGTGTCTAGTTTTAGCATCCCTACCAAATTTGTCAGATTGTGCAGAATGACGATGGAGAACGCTCGCTGCTCCGTAAAGGTCGAACACAATCTCACCGAGACCTTTGATGTCAAAAAAGGATTTAGACAAGGTGATGCGCTGTTATGTGACTTTTTATACAGCTTTCTTGAGAAAATTGTGCGAAACTTGCAAGCCAACGCCAAGGGCACAATTTTCCAAAAGTCTGTGCAACTACTTGCATACGCTGACGACATCGACATCATTGGCAGAACACAGCGAGCTGACACTGGCGCGTTTGTAAGTATCCAGTACAGAGGCGGCAGAAATGGGTTTAGTGGTGAATGGTGGAATGGCTTCGAACGCAAAATGCTTCGAGTGATTTTCGGTCCCATTTGCGTTGACGGGCTTTGGAGGAGGAGATTTAACAGCAAACTCTACGAGCTGTACAGCGACATCGACCTGGTCCGAAAAGTACCTACGTATTAGTTAACTAAGATGGCTAGGACATGTAGAGCGAATGGACACCAAAGCTCCGACCCGAAGAGTCTTCGATTCCCACCCGGATGGACAACACAGTAGAGGAAGACCTCGCCTTAGGTGGCGCGCACAAGTAGAAGGGGACCTCAATCAACTTGGAGTGCGCAACTGGAGGCGGTTAGCCAAAGATCGTGCTAACTGAAGAGGCTTGTTGGTTTCGGCCCAGGTCCACCCTGGACTATAGCGCCTTGAAAGTGGAAATAAACACCAATGCTCTTTTAAAATTTTCTTTAGGGTCTTGAAAAAGTCCTTAAAAACCAGCAATCTGTAAAAAGTTTAATAACGAAAAACTTTATAGATATTTAAAAAAAAATAGTTTCCCTTCTACAAAGAAAAATGAAAAGTTTTGACGCTGATTATATTTTATTGGCGATAAGTATCGCATACAACCTATAAACGTCACACTATAAAAAACAATTTAAGCTATCTATCAACTCATAGGGCAACCCTACCGAAAACACAGTTGACAACTATCTTTTTTTGCTAACATGACACAAGTTAATGAACTAGGTGTTATAGAGGTTAAAATATACAAAAAAAATACATAGTTGGCAACTTAGTTAGAAAGTATCGAATGAACCAATTGCACCCGCACATTATTAGGTATTCTTTAAGTAATGTGAAAGCATTGAGTATTTATACATAGAGGAATCATCATTTTGAAAAGTAGGTTTCAAATTTACCTCGCGTGGAGCGTTGCAATCGTTTAAGCTTCTTTTTTTACGGACTTGAGTGAAGAACTATGAAAGCAAAAATACAACTCAACACAGCAGAAGAAGAACAAAGAAGGACTGTGCACTGTGGGACAGATACAGTCATCTGTCGATTGAGTAGGTAGCATTTTTTTATCGTTTATGTTTTATAACCAGACTCAAATCCTCGCGATCTCGCCAACCGATTCATTTTTTTTAGTACGCGGTGATGATGGGGGTGGGGGATGATTAGGTATGCGTTGGATCTGGAACTGGTTTTGCATATGGATGTGCAAGTAGATATCTTTTCTTTCATGGAGTGGAATTTTTTCCTGTATTTCTATTTTGATGTTTGCTTTGGTCATTCACTCATTCAGTTTTCAGTACGCAAATTGGCCTTGGAGCGTTAAGACGTATGTGCATGCAGATTTTTTTCTTTTTAATAGGAATAGGAATTGTATTGTGTTGTAATAATTGTAATTACCGAACTTTCTACTTTTCCATGAAATAAAAACACATCCACTTTTTCTCTAAACGTTATAATAATTATTCTTTCAATTCTCTTGTTTACATACATAAATGTCATTCTACTGGTAGCTTTCAAATTACAGCTAAAAGGGAGGTCTGCTTCATCCGTACGGTCGTAATTCGGTATGACGTCATACAGCCTGTTTCTAAATCCGCAACATTCTCCCCCGCCGTGAACAATGTTCACGTAGCATACGTAAAGTCTTATTGATGTCTTCATTTCTTTGTCGAATGTTCAGTACCAGATAAATTTTGCCTCACTGTACTAGCCTGTGCGTATTCCAAATTCGCCTCACATGCAAAGACAAAATAACTTTAATTAGAATGAACGGAACAGAAAATATTCATGCACTTGACAACATAGACAAGAAACCAAAAAACAAACAGAGATGACAACAAATACTCCTTCGCATCGTAGTCACTCAAACCAAGCCTTGCTTTACTTTTCATATACATAAAGTTCCCGTTCCGATTCCTCTTGTTAATACGAGTACTGCAGTAATATGTGATGACCGTAGTATTTCCCCAACTGATCGTTCCCATTGATAACGATTGCTTGTTTCAATTGTTGTTATTTATTACCTACGGGCGGTATGGTGTCTGCAGCAATTGCTTTAGTTTTTTTTTGTTTTTATTATTTGTAAATTGTGAGTTGTGTTTATTGTGACAAACATAATTATAAATTAACATTTTGTGTTGGGGCTTGGAGAGCATAATTCAGGTAAGTTGTATTCGTATTTTATTTGATTTGATTATTATTTTGTTATTTAAGATGTCGTCGAATTTGTCATGTGTGTGTGAGTGCATAAAAGTAAAGTGAATAGTGCATTTACTCTATTTTGTATGGGATATTATTGAGTGGTTTAATGTTTTGAGTGACTTTTGTTTTGTTAGTGTTGTGAAATATATTTAGTACTTTTGTATTTAAGTAGTAGGTAGTTAAATTGTATTATATAGTAGGGTATTTCTTGAATATAGTGCTGATTTGTGGTAGTGTAGATATGATATTATAATATTGTGATAATATGATTATTAAGTAGCTTGTATGGTATGATGATATGATAATTTAGATTTAGTATATTCGTTATAGTTTAGTTTTTTATGCGTAGGTAATGAGTTTACTTTATTTTATTAAGTATTGGGTTTATGTATTCAGTAAGTGTAAATACATATATTTAAATGTTATATATTGTTGATTTTATATATTGTTTGTTGTTTTTGATTTAGGATATTGCGACAGGATATTGATTTAAAATGGTTAATGTGTTGATATTCGATTTTGTGTTAAAATGAGATTCATATAGATGTTGCGTTACTTTGCTGTTTGTTGGATATACGTTGTGTTCTTTCGATGTTTATTCGAAGATTAGTTGATGTTTACTGTGTTGGTTTTAAGTTTTTTGATGGTGTTTTCATTCAATGCTTAATGTTTAATAGTTGTCTTAATTTGATGATTTGATGTGTAGTGGATATGTATTGTGTTGTTTTGATGATTAGTGGATATAATGTTGTATTGTTTAGTAGATTACTGTTGAGTTAATTCTATGTTGGATAGGTACAAGTGTATGTGTTGTGTTGGTTCGAGGATTAGTGATTATATGTATTAACTAGATATGTGTTGTGTTGCTGGGACGATTTTTGCTAAATGTACTGTGTTGATTCGATGTTTTGTGGTATGTGCTGTATAATATGTGTTGAGTTGGTTCGAAGAAATTAGAAATGTGTTGAGTTGATTGGTTGAAAAGTGTTGAGTTGATTAGTAGAAATGTGTTGAGTTCTTTAATAGAAATGTGTTGAATTAGTTTGATGATTTGGTGGATATATTGTGTAGTGTTGATTCGTTGATTTAGTGGATACGTGTTGTGTTGGTTTGATAGTGCAGGAGATTATATGTTGTGTTGAGCCAATGTTTAATAGATGTGTGTTGTGTTAATTCGTTGTTCAGTAGAATGTGTTGAGTTGTATCGTTGTTCGGTGGAATATGTTGAGTATCGATGTTCATTAGAATGTGTTGTTTTGTATCGTTATTCAATAGAATGTGTTGTATTATTTCAATGTTCAGTATAATATGTTGTGTTGATCGATCTTCCTTAGAATGTGTTGAGTTGTATCGATGTTCAGTAGAATGTGTTGAGTTGTATCGATGTTCAGTAGAATGTGTTGAGTATCGATGTTCATTAGAATGTGTAGTGTGGTATCTATGTTTAGTAGAATGTGTTTAGATGTATCGATGTTCAGTGGAATGTGTTGAGTTGTATCGATGTCCAGTGGAATGTGTTGTGTTGTACCGATGATCAGTAGAATGTGTTGAGTTGTACCGATATTCAGAAGAATGTGTTGTATTGTTTCTTTTTCGATGTTCAGTGGAATGTGTTGTGTTGTTTCAGTCTACAGTAGAATGTGTTGTGTTGTTTCGATCTTTAGTGGAATGTGTTGAGTTGTATCGATGTTCAGTAGAATGTGTTGAGATGTATCGATGTCCAGTGGAATGTGTTGTATTGTTTCTTTTTCGATGTTCAGTGGACTGTATGTTAGGATATTCTTAGTTTGATAAATGTCGTTACGTGTTGTGTTGTAGATTTTGTATTGATTATGTTGTGTGGGGTTCGATGTGCTGATGTTGAGTTGTTTGAAAATGGCTTGAGTGCTTTTGGATACTGATGCTATTGTAAGTAGAGATATTCTGCTTGTGGGGTTGTGAGGAAATGCTCGGGTGTAGATAGTAATTGGTAGATAATTATTTTTGAAGTTGTATACGAATCTCGATTGAATACACGCTTCTACATATGCATGAAACGTGGTGAGCTCCTTGAACGTCAAAAATTGGTTATTGTCCGAGCATTGCAGATAAAACTTGCTTAGCTTCCCACCCACTTGCCGTAATATTCTGAAGTGGGAGGGAGCTAAGGGACTGAAATATCTAATACTGCCTTCGTTGATTGGTGTCTCCGCTTTGATTCTCCAGTTTACTTTATCCTCATCATCATACTGCATGGAAACGGCTATACCTGGTTGTTTCCGCGAAACACCACGTCGAACTTCCGCTCCATTATTGTTGGCTTTAAGTTGCACACAAGCAGAAGTAGCCAAAACCTCTTTACCAAAATGCAGTTTGTCCTGTGATACTGCTATGACGTTTTTGATGATGCTGTCGACATACCTTCCTATTATAATAGATGTACCGATTAAATATGAAGGTAACAGGAAAGGTGTCGATTCAATACCAAATGTCAATTTTTCCAAACGATAGACCTTAAGTTCACGGTGAGTATATCCTATACGCGAAGCAAATAGATGATTCGCGAGTTTTTTGCTACAGATCGTCTTTATATCACCAGTTAAGTTATCATTATGTTTGTGCCAGTTGAGTACTGTATTTAAAATGTGTGTCTGCATCTTATTTTTTACCATCATCTTGCCATTAAAGGAAGAGCCAAAAGATGAACTGAAGGTCGCGTGGTACGAGCCTAGCAGCCGTGTAGGAAAATAGGATTCCTTAATGACGTCGTGATGGTGTATAGAAAATTTAAGTGAAATGTTGTGTATACGACATAAGAACTGTAGTGGATTCATGTGTCCAAGAAGTAGCTTATCATGCTCTAACAACTTGCTAGCTGCGCTTCGCTGTGTTGGGCCCGAACTAGGGTATTCTCCATTCTTATGGAACAGCTGAAGTTGATGACTGCCATCAGGTGACCGGTAACTATTTTTTGAGTCTTTTTGTAATTGATGTTCATCGTCTGATTTTTCTAGGTCCGAAATTTCCGTGAGCGTAATGACGAAGCTTTGAATGGAACTCGTTGGATTCATTGGAATCTTACCCATCAGGATCCACCCCAAATGAGTATTCTGCGCTGTAGGACCCAAGCCGTCGCTGCTCCAGACAACACCATTGAGAAGAATTTCGGAGTACACATCACTTCCCAAAAGCAAATCTACTTTAGCAGATGTGTGGAACGTTGGATCTGCCAACAGCAGACCACTGAGGTGAGACCATCTATTAAGATTAATGTTTTGGGCCGGAAGAAGCCCAGTCAGGGATTTTTGAATTAGGGCTCGCATACTACTTGCGTAGGGCGAGGTCAACGATCCTATCTTCAAATCGACGAACCTGTCTGCTGTTCCACTGCTGACCCTCCCCAGCCCATTAATCTCAATAGATGTCTGCTTTGTAGTTAGATTTAACTGTTGCACGGCTGCTTCAGTCACAAAAGATGCTTCTGATCCAGGGTCGATCAATGCTCTTAAGATAAGATGTCCTCCATCTGATGATTGTACCTTGACCAAGGCAGTGGCCAAAAGAACTTGCGTGTTAGCGTGGATGTGATAGTTCCTCACATGTGTTGGCGGTTTGTTGCTTGAATGTGGTTGAGATTCATCAACGTGTTGACTAGATTTGTCTAGATTTGTGTTGGCATTTGTTATACTGCTGGCATTTTGATTTTGCATGTTAGGGTTGAATGACGTTTGGTATGGTTGAACAGAGTTTGGATGTATGGATGTGTTTGGCGTAGGCAAAGCGGGTTGAATTTGTTGCGGATTGTTTGAACTAATATGTAGCAAGGTGTTGTGACGTTGCTTGCAATAATAGCAACTTTTCGTGCTAGGACAGCTTCGCTTAAAATGGCTATAAGCCAAGCAGTTCTCGCACACCCGCAAATTAAACACTGTTTGCTTCCGCTGTTCAACATCCATTTGCAAAAACGTTGTACATTCCCTTAACGAATGTTGACCATTGTTACATACCTTGCAATTTGTTTGCCTGTTTTGCTTACCCCTGATATGAAACGCTTGAGTTTTTTGCCTACCTTTGTTTGAAACTGTAGCTGTAGTTTGCTGTTCCACAGCTTCCAAAGCCCTAAAACGACATTGCAGAAAATCAAAAAACTCCTTTACTGTTGCTACGTCTTTATTACTGCCTAATCTTTCCTCCCACAGTTGCTGAGTTGAGTTGGACAATTTCTGCAGAATTACGAAAACTAAAATTGCATCCCAGTGTACAATTGGTAGTCCCAGATTACTCAACGAATGAATAATCTCCTGAGAGGTGTCAAGAATCCGCTTAATACTCGATGCTGACTCGTTACAACTGGACGGCTGATCGAAAAACAATTTCAATTGGGTGTTAACCAACACCCGCTTGTGGTCATAACGGTCCTTCAGGATTTCCCAGGCGCGTTCGTAGTTGCCTTTGTCGATGGCCAAATGCTGGAGTAGCCTCTCTGCTTCACCATTGATACTGGACTTCAAAAAATGCAGCTTTTCCACCTCCGAGAGTGTTGTGTTGCTGTGAATCAGCGAAATGAAGATGTCGTGGAACGATCTCCAAGTCTCGTATCCACCGGAAAACGTTGGCAACTTGATGACTGGCAACCTCAGTTCGTTGCGATCTTTCCCGTTGTCGTCTTGGTTGGTCGACGAAGCCGCACCCTTAACATCTTTTTGTTTGTCCGCTTTCAGCTTATCAAGAGCATCTAAAACATCCGTCTTGTATTCGGCGAATACCTCCAGTATGAGCTCGTACACTTCGACCATATCAGCCACCTTCAGTTCTTTTTCTAAATGACCTTTGCCGACAATCTCCTCGTTGTACTTTGCAGCATCTTTAACGCACATTTCCATCATCTCCAGTCGAGTTTGCAGGTAATTCACCTTCTTCAACCTCTTGCTATCCGCTTTGTGGAAATTATCATAATCTTGCTTTAAACGGGCAAGTAAATTGTTTTGCAAATTGCCAAAGAACATTTTCACACAACACTTTTTCTATTTTCAGACGAGTTAACAAACACAGAATGTAAGCGCACTTACTTGGATTGCAGCAGTTGTAACCTCAAAATCTGAAAATGATGAAAATCGCTCTTTGGACCTTGTCGATTGTACTTTGGACTTCCTTTTATTCGGCAGCACACACTTCCAAATCAAAATGTCGGTCGTTAGATTGAATTTTAATTTACTTTGATTAAAAAAATTGCTATTTGTATACACACTATTGTTTGTGTTGTTATTAAACTTTTTCCACTATAATTTTCTTTTTCTCGATGGACCAAAATGTTTTGTGTTGTAATAATTGTAATTACCGAACTTTCTACTTTTCCATGAAATAAAAACACATCCACTTTTTCTCTAAACGTTATAATAATTATTCTTTCAATTCTCTTGTTTACATACATAAATGTCATTCTACTGGTAGCTTTCAAATTACAGCTAAAAGGGAGGTCTGCTTCATCCGTACGGTCGTAATTCGGTATGACGTCATACAGCCTGTTTCTAAATCCGCAACAGGAATAAAAATTGGGGAATTTGATTAATTTAAAAATGAGTTCCATCCCCTGTTCTTACTGGAACTGTTTTAATATATATACGCCAGGGTGCTCTAAATCTTTTTTTGGATTGCCCTTTAGTAGTGCCAGATTTGTTTGGATAAAGCATTCTGGAAATGTTTCACTGCACAATGGTAAAGGTGTAGTTAAATTTTGCGAAAAACATTTTCCAGCATCAAACATTTCTGTAAAAGGCACAAACAAATTTTTGCTACCAAATTCCTATCCCCTTCCCCTTCCTGGATCTTGTTCCTGCAATGGCTATCGTATGGACGATATTTGTAAATAACTTTTAAAAAAATCTATAAATGTGACAAGACAAACATGAAAGGAAAAAAAGTGTAAAACAAAATTATATAAGCACATCCTGCTCGCCGGGATTAACAGAATCCTTTATAGAAGAAAAATTTCGATCATTTTCTTCTGTTAATGAATCTATTAATTCCCTATCTCCATTTATAGATGACAACCACAATCGCCCCCCTCCAGGTCCAGAGATAAAAGTTTATTGCAATATGTCGAAGAAGAATAATTCTTTTAAAAAGTTCTCTAAAGACGCCGAAATAATAGAAGAGCATTTTCCTATTCCTGAAAATAATATTCCATTGGTTCCAAGCACCAGTTCTCCAAAGAGAGTAAACATCAGGAACATTATTTATAGATCCCCAAAAAAACTTAATAGATACAGTGACTGACTTGGCTGAAAAAAAAATTAACGAACTTTTCAACAACAAAAGCGACCCAGTTAGGACTTTTATTTTTTGTCAATTACTTCATAAACCCAACTCAAAATGGGGCAATGAAGAGAGAGATTTATTTTTGAAATTTTTTTACAAGTCACCCGTTCTGTAGAAGTACTTGATTGAAATTGGATTTACATTACCTGCTGTGTCCACCATCCGAAGATGACACATGAATATTGAATTTTCGCCTGGAATAGTAGATAGTGTTCTGAACTTGCTTAAGACAAAATGCTCGTCTCTTTCTGCGCTTGACAAAAAGTGTGTCTTACTACTAGATGAAATGGCTATTAAACCTGAATTAGAATATAGCACTTCAGAAGAGGTAGTATATGGATTTGTTGATCACGGTCATCTTGGCAGGGAAGGTGTAGTTGCATCGCATGCTTTAATCGTATTGTTACGGGGTTTAAATAGTAACTGGAAGCAAGCCATTGGTTTATATATTGGTAACATTTCTGGGTTAGATTTGAGCAAAATAATACAACATTGCATTTCCAAAGTAAAATCATTTGATATTGGAATCCATTGAAGTTATGTGTCATATGCAAACATTGATTTTTTGTAATTTCTTTCTATTTTAAATTGGATTGTTTTTCATTTTCAATGTTTAACCAAGATAGATTAAGATGAAGGTCATCTTAGAAACAGTTTAAATAATGTTAACCAATATGCCCTAATATTTGAATATGGTAGATACATACATAGGTACTTTGCATTTAATAAATTTGTATCTAGATCTACCTATTTAAATTTGTTCTTAATGCTTATGCTATGGGATGGTCTTATGTATATAAGATATGCCATTAACTACTGCGCTAGAATAAATTTAAGTTCTAATACACGTGGTAAAACCATATTTATCTTCTCAGACAACCAGGCTGTTCTTAAAGCTCTGGACTGATCTGTTATAAAATCGAACCTGATTTTGGTCATCCACGAACTTGCAAAGAAAAACCTAGTCACTGGATACACTGGATTCCAGCCCACAGGGGCTTTACTGGAAACGAAACAGCTGACTCACTGGCTAAAGTCGGCGCAACTTTTCGGACCTGAGCCTTTCTGTGGTGTCAGTAAGGGATGCTTCAGGGAATACATTGGCTTAATTGTCTTTTCTCCCCCAGAAAATCCTATATTTTTACTAATCTGGAGAAAAACAACCTAAGAATCCTGACAGGAATTATTACTGGACATGGTCTTATGAAAAAACACCTTCACCGAATTGGAGTCTTACCGGACCCCACATGTAGACTGTGCCTTGAGAGTGATGAATCCTCTCTTCACATTCTCATGGAATGTCCGGCTCTCTTCCGTCTCAGAAAGTCATTGGCGAAGATATCGTCACTACAGCAAAACTTACTGACCTACCGCCAGAGAAGATTCTTATCTTCCTGACTGTCTCCGGAGTCAAAAGATGGCTCTAGGACCCCACCAGGGAAGGCACAATAGGCTCCTCTAGAGAGCCCCAGTGCCAGGGCCGATAAAGGCTCTCGCGATTTTTTTAATCTAATCTAATCAATGTATATTTCCTTAACCACACCACACCAAATCAAAATAAAATTATTACAACGACCCCAAAGGAAATATCATTGCAAATACCAAAGTAGGTATATTAAAGAACTTACGATTCGTTTTCAATACAAATGTAAAATTGCATAATATTGTGTATTTGATGTGAGGCTACTTCTTGTCAGTTGTCACACTTCTTCATATTAAATAAAAAGGAGAAAAAGACAAAAAGAATTGAGTACATTTAAAATTCTCCCTTTCCTATAAATTCCCTTTTTCTACTTGAGCGTATTGTTCACTTTGAGTGTTTTTTCGCAATTGGACATGCAGGCGACATCTTGTGAGGTAAAATTGAAACATTCTTGATTCCTCTATGTATATAAACTCAATGGTGAAAGTAAGTTAGTATTACAATCAATACAAAGAGTATACAGTGGCAACTCCAGAACACACCATAATGATTTTCTTTTAGCGGTGATTTGTATGTGAGCTCACTTAAAGATCCTCAATCATCATTAATCCCTTATCGCGGATAGATTGCGAATTTTAATTGAAAACAAAACTGTTACAGCCCAACTAACATTTCAGCTTCGATAAGCTTCAATAGAGGATTACTTTTAGTTTCCAAAAGAATCCTATAAAACTTCGGTAAGGCCCGAAAGGCGAACACTTATCGAAAGTATTTTATCTTTAAAGCCTCTAAAAAGACTTCTATTAGGACTCTATTAGCTCAGTAATCGAAGCTTTATCGAAACTACGAATTTGTAAAAAAAAAAAATGTTTCATTTCCATTCATTTCATTAACTTCCATTTATTTGAAAGTAATAATTTTGTATTATTCTCTCTGATTGGCGTTCTTTTAGGCCTGGAATGAAACATGAAAAGAGGTACAAATCTATAGTATGAAAGAAAAAACTCAAACTCCCGCGGGACTCGAACCCAGACTTCTAAGTACCAGAAGAACCTTACTTATCATCTGCGCTATCTGTAATATGCATGTTGCAAAGTTAAAACTTAACCAGTTGCAACTTTTCTCTATACCAAAACAAGCTTCGTTAAGAGTTCCATCGGCATTATTTACCTTCGGAAAAGTATCTTTAACCAAACTGAAGAAATGTTCGCCTACAATGTTTTATTCTTCCTCCCTTCATATCTATAAAGCTTCGCTAGTAAAATAATGCAAGCCACAAACAAGTCTTCCATAAAATTTGATTATAATGACTCTTGGAAGTTTTATACAAGTTCACTTATAGAAGCTTGTATAATAATATTTAATCGAAGCTTTATAGAGGTTGTAACTTCCTCTTCTTTCGATAACAACAATAAACGAAGCTATGAATTTAATTGCTCTTTAGAGCTTCATCTTATTTTTCTAAAAGGCCTTAATGAAGTTGTAATAGAAGTCAAGACTTCGGTAAAGAGTTTGCTTCTGCTAGAAGCTTTACAGAAGCTTTAAAGAAGCCTTGACCTGTCGAATCTGAAACATTTGTGCCTTAAGGAAGTTGAAATGTTAGTTGGGAGTGCATCATCCGTTGAAATTAGCATAACCTCAATTCGTAATTTTATGCACGCCAAACCAGTCCAACTGCACACATTTTGGGATATTTTCAGAATTTCTTTTGGATTTTTATTTTGCCCAAATGTCAAATAACAACAGCAAACAAGTTAGAGATGCTTATGTATAAAAACAACGGCTAGGTACTGAGCAATTCGCTTACAAATCCGCTCCGTACTCATCTTTTGACCTCGAACGAACATGGCAGGTTCTTCTGTTTACATTTTGCAATACAATTTTGAGTTTTATTAAGTTTTGGATTTTTTTTTTTTTTTTCATTTTTAGAAAATTATACTTTTAGTTATCGTTTTGTTTCTGTGCTTATCGGCGGTCTTATCGACTACATACAATCGAATTTGGCGAGTCCCAGTTAACGGGCTTAATCCATCAAACGTCTGGATAAAACGTTCGGTGGTGACAGTTGCTCCGTTTATTTTTCACGAAGAGAGGCCGCACTATCCGTGGGTGATTCCTGAAAATGTCTACATCAAACCAGGTGGTATAGTGGCTCATAATCTGACTGAATAAAATGTGCGGCCATAAAAAAAATGTTTGCGTATACAAATTTTGAGTTTTATTTCAATTCGAACACCTTAAACAATTATCTTTCAAAAATGTAAAACTGATCACAATGTTTTGTCGCTTAACTTAATGCTTGTGGTAGACATAACCTCCGTTGCTGCCGTATTCGGTACCGATAGATACTGATGGAGCAGAGTAGCTGCCGCTGAAACCACCATTGACTGAACCTCCTCCAAGAGTGTTTTCGAAAAGACCGCTGTCAATACCGCTATCGAATCCAGAAGAATAATCAACTGATGGGGCGCTATAGGAGCTGGATACGGTTTGTACTGGTGGAATGTATGAGGTCTGCACTGGTGGTACATATGAATTTTGAATTGCTGGGGCTACATATGAGGAGTGGACTTGTGGGGCTGCATATGAGGAGTGGACGTGTGGGGCAACATACGAAGTTTGGACAGCTGGGGCAACATATGACGATTGGATTGGTGCAGAGTAGGAGCTGATAGCTGGAGCTGAATATTGTGGTTGATGGTGATGGTGGGCGTGTCCGTGTCCAGGTGGCAAGTAGGTGTTGGCCAAATGGCTAACATCAGCTGAGGCTGCAGCAATGCACGCGAAAACGATGAGGAATTTCTGTAGAAGATAAAAAAGACGGAAGTTGTTGAAATTTTCTAAAAATATTGAGAGTAGCTATTTTTTTTTATTGAAAACTATGTGCACTTCTTGGGCATTTATATGTTTCCAATTGCAGCTCGCTTTGGGGTTGTGGCGGTGGTTCTCGCACATCGAAGCATTATAGTTTATATTGTAGTTCGTCTCAACAAGAAGTGCACATAAATAAATAAATAAATAAATAAATAGGCGGCGCAACACACGGTAGACACCCAAGGCCTAGCTTCTCGCAAGCACTCGTTTTGTGTGAGTTTCTATTTTTGGAACGAATGGAAGGGACCTACAATTTTATGCCGAGTCCGAACGGCTGAATTGAGAAGCTTTTTCAGGACAGTCATACTCTCGGATGTTTGTCAGACGATCGCGAGAGGTGGCGCAGTAGAAAAAAACACTAAGATGTAATTTGTGTTTTTCCGGGGATCGAACCTGGGATCCCCTCGCACAGCAGTCCAGCACACTAACCACTGCGCTACTGCGCCCACAAGTTATTTGCTTAATGTTAATAAAAACAGTGACGTAACAGCAGCTAATATGCAGTTTTGCCAACTTAATTTTCCGCAATAACTCGTTATTTCACAATTTAACTTATAATTCGGGAACACAATTATTTCATTGGGATATACATACTAAAGACAGCTACAAATAAAAAGTGCATGTCCTGGACTGGCGTAGGCAACCTTTCTATTAAAGCCAGGTTAAACGTTTGACACAAAAGAATACATTAGCAAACACTCAGAACTAATGAAACTGCCTTCCGAACAGAATCGGGGTGTTCATTTAAAGGTCGATTTATTAACATGAGTGCTAGTCTGGTCTAGCGAAACCAGGTACTAGCTCTGATATCCAGTACTAAGGAACATTTAGTACTTCTACATTTCCTCACATTACTAGTACCGGAGCTGATTTATCAACCCGTCTAGAGACTATATGACCGTTGGTAATAGTTGGAACAAACCCCGAATTAAAGACAACTATAAGCTTTGACATACCTAGTTCAGACCCCCTATTAGCAGAATGACCAAGCTGACTCAGAATTGACCCAGCCTGACCAATCCTACAGGAAAACTCAGCATTGCTCCTTCCATCACTCGAGAATAAGACCCCGAGGTACTTAAACTTCTCCACCTGTTTCAATGGGACTCCATTAACACGCAAAGTGCATTGAACAGGCATTCTGGAGACGACCATGGCTTGAGATTTGTTCACGTTTACTTTCATCTCAGCTTCAACACAAACGGCTAGAAACCGATTGAACGCGGGTTGAAGTTCAGAATCCAAGGATGACCAAGTCTTCAGCGAAAACCAAATTACTCAATCTCAAATCTCCCAATTCGAAACCTATTTGAATACTTTTGGTCTAAACTAATACCGGTACAAGCGCTTGTATTCGGTGAAGAAATCGCCCTTAATCGGCCTCCGAAAATGTACATTTCGCTCAGTCTGAAATACGAAGAAATGCGGAATTGTATTTTTATCTTCGGCGAATACAGGCTATACAAAAATGTAGCAATTTGCTCTATTGCTCTATACAAAAATGTAGCAATTTGCTCTATTTTTGTATTTCGAAATTGAATTCAAATTTCTTGACATCGCAACAAAGCACGAGATTCGTTTGCGAATTTTTTAGCAATGCGAATAATAGCTATTTTTAAATTATATTTTGACATCGAAACTTTTACGACCATAGTCGGTTAATATAAATCGAATGTCTAGTTATTTGAGTGACAGGAGCTACTGTCACCATAAAGTTTCGCTACCTTGCGAATAATTTACGAATTTAATTATTTTGACTTTATCGTTCTAAATCTTCTTCGAATCGAAGTTCATTCATTTCGAAGAAGATTTATATCAAGAAATGAGGGGTTTTCCATAAAAACAAATACTGTCCGTACGAAAACTGACAATTATCGTAGAAATAGAAGCGAATATTTTAAGTCAATGCGTCTAAAACCTCCATCGAATATTTTTAAGTTTAAGAAATAGTCCAACTGGAAAATCGATCGTTTCAAATTCGCGTTAAAGATATTATATTGCGAAAACTATTGCGAATTGTTACGAACTTCGCTCTGATGACAGTATGACACTAACACAGATCACAGTTAGATTGATTTTCGAAGAAGAATTCGATTATACCCGACTTAAATCAACGACCAACTGAAATGGTGCTACTTTTCAATGTTCGAATAGCCACGTTGCAGATACATATTTCGAATTTGAATTCGTTTAAAATTTCTAGGATATTCGAATAATAGATTCCAAATTTAGTTTGACACTTTAGTTTCGAAAAAAAAAGCACATCGAAATCCAAATTGAACTGATACCACTTTCTTTAATAATATCCTTGCGTTAATTTAAACTTTTTTAAAAATTGCACTTCCAACACACAATACTTTTATTCCTTGGCACATCCTTTGTTACTAACCATTTTGATAATTGAAGTGTTTTTCTATGTTGTCCCACTTGGCTGAAACTAAACTCAAGAACTGATGCTCTCCCACAATCGGACCAAACATTTTATACTAAAATATAACAGCCCCCGAACTATGCACAAACACACTACGAGTCTGTGGTCAAGATGATAAACTACCAGAAAAGATACAGACAACCACAAATTAAAATAAAAAAAAGAAGGGAAAAATAAAAAAGCTTACCATAAACCCATTTCGGCTGAGATCGCGGTTGGATCTTGAAACAGACGTCAACACTATTCATCTTTGCGCTAGAGAAAGAGGTAAGTCAAGTTGAAAAGCAGGTGTGGTTTTCGTTTTGGGGGTAAAAAGAAGAAAAACCCGTCAAGTCGACAACAGACAGACAGGAGCACACCTATGTATATTTTGGACTATACACCGGTCTCTTATCGTTCAACAAGACAACTATACTTAAACTATAGATACTTGTATAAGCATCCAAGCTTAGATTAAATTTATGGATAAAATGATATATCTATAGTTTGGTAATGGTTGTTCCGATGTGCGGCTAAAGATTCTGGTCCAGAGTGAAGGTCAGTGTTGTTTACACCGGGCCAATTTGTAAATTATGTAATGTTGATCGGCATCGTTCGCCGGTGTGTAGGTTGAATTGGAATCGACTTAATCGGTGGCGTTTTATTGGTCTTTTCCGATTTATTATAGGGACTTCCAATTTTAATATGCTATGGTAATGATATGCCGCAGAATTTAGCTTTTCTATAAATATTTATGATTATTATAGGCGTTAGAACTAATAAAATAAAAAACATATCCGGTTTCAGGTTTTAGGTGGAAAAACCTCAAGCTTCTCCTGGCTAAGACGGGCAATGAAAAACAAAAGGATGGGACTATGTTTGAATGGACCGCACCATAGTGTGACTAGCCGAAAAAAACCAGTGAGTCATAGTCCCCAAAAGCAAGACTAATAAAATGAATGAAAGAGTTACTACAAATCCCGAGAAGGAGGATCTAAACTTCAATGTTGATGACCCCAGTAATTAGCAGTAATTACCTATCAAATCAACTGATCTGTGGACAGAGATGTTAATGTATGAATATTATCAGCGCAAAGGTTATGTAAGATCACATGGGAAGGAAAAAGTGCAGAAGCTTTCAAAAATGGTTTAACTACTAGACTACAAATTACTAGAAGAAAATGACTAGACCTTTAGAGCAGTTCAAGTGTAGGATATGGGATCATGACGTAATCTCGAGTGACAAAAATCTTGAAAGCTAAAAATCTCGAAACGTTTTTTTTTTAATCTCGAATGCAAAAATTTCGAATGTACAAAAATCCCGAAAGACTATATCTCGAAAAAATCTCGAAAATAAAAAGTAAATTCGAGATTTTTTTTTGCACCTACCCCATATCCAAACAGTAAACCCAAGCAGGGGAGTTGAAGGGGGGCCTGCTGCCCATACGTATATCCCACTTTTAAATGCCATTTTTAATATTAATTCGAGATTTTTTTGCTTCCGAAATTTTTTTTTCGAGATTTCGGTGTAGACCCTTAGGTTACAAATTGAATATCGGTGAAAGCGTTTCGTAGATGACTTTAAGCTAGGTGATGTTAACAGGAACGTGTATAGAATCATAGGCCCAGCTTCTCTCTATATGCCTGCATCTATTACTTTAGTCACAAATAGGGTCCCTTGGATCAGAGAAGTCGGATTTTGGATTCACTTACTTTTTTTTCAATAATTTTCAATGTCCCGCTTATGCGTTGAAAGGATCACGGTTGTGGGATACCCTATAAACCATCAAGGGTAATCCCCATCTTGAATTAATTATCTCATAATGGACGCCAGCCGATGGCAAATGACTTATTATTAGGTCTCCCAATTCGAAACATTTTTCGCCAAAGCTGATGCCCTCTAACATATCTACAGTCCATGGGCCTTACCAATAATCATTTTTACTCTTCAAACTTAAGATTTTAACGGTCGCAATAGATAATTGTAAAAAGATATATTCGCTATTGTGACTTCGTAAAAGTTAGCTTGGTCACTAAAAATGGCTATTAGTACCGTGTCATATAAATAATGAAAATTAGAAAAGATAAAACGCACCCCTGGGATGAAGTTCAATGCCCACAGTCAATGCCCATAGTCCCGCAGTAGGTACACTGCAGACTTTACTTTGAGAGGCTCGATCTTATTCATTCTCCAAGACTACAAAACATTTGTCAAAAGGTGTAGCATACTCAAAGCCCTTCTCATATACCATTCTCTGTGCGAATAACTGGTCGGCTGTGCTTCTGCCCGGACGAAGTTGTTGGTTGACAGATTAAAATAATTGTGTTTTCTTCAATTGCTTTGTAGCCGTCTCGAAGGACCAATAATGATATTGCAAATCTTTTGGCAGATAGTCTGTCAAGTGTGAGTATACACCTTGCTTCCAGAGCTGTGATCGCACGGTCTATCTTATCGCCGAACTCCTGTGACTAAAATTCATGGCAGCTGTCATAAGCAGTGTCACCAAATTCAAAAATTGGAATTTTTGTTTCCTATTATTTTTCCTGCAGTATCATGAAGCCTAAGGCCAGGGTCACACGTGTCTTCCCATGAAAGTCGTGCCGGGCGAGACACGTAGATTTTAAGTGAGTAGAAAACAGAAGGAATTTTTTTTGTAATCTACCCTTATTTTCTCAACCAACCTAAAAATCGACCTCTCTCGCCCGACACGACTTTCATGAAAATGTAAGTGTGGCCCTGGCCTTAGTCTGTATTTAAGTTTGTATGTACGACTATTGTGACTGTGGATAAGACCCACAGTCATAAAGAACTATAAAAAAAAATTAAATTAAATATATTCGCAAATTGTCGGTCTTTACTAAGATATGCCAAAGAATTCCGTCCATTAATGGACTTGTTTATTGTTGAATATTTCTAGGTGTTTATATACTTATACTATGCATACAGTGACGTATATATAAAATGGCATAATGGTATCGAGTGGGTTGATGCTTCCGCCTTTTCTGTGGTTTACGACACGAGTAAAGTTTACTCTTCCTTAATAACAGGATTATAAAGTATTTACCTTTTCGTATTCATAAAATAAGCAATGTTCCATTTAGACCAATTGATCGGTGACTAATCGGATAACCTTAGTAAGATAATAAATTTTTTAAATTTATCAGATGCATATTTTACTGCAAGTGATGGCAGTTTAAATTTAACAGATTTGTATGTATACTTCCATAGCTAATACATATTAGTACAAATAAAGCCATAGCTAGGTACTAATAATAATCTTTTTTAGTGTCAATTTTTTACGAAGTTACAATAGCGAAAATTTCCATAAAAATTTGTCTATTGTGGCCGTTAATATATATAAATTTAGGTTAAACCTATGATTACTGGCGTATAATACAAATTTGGTTAAATTACCCCAATCCTGTCATTACAAAGCTCGTTTTTGATTCAAAAATATTTATTGATACTCTGCGAAAGTGGGTTATTTATAAGTAACTTCTAGGTTACAGTAGAATTTGACTGTCAAAAGTAAGGACAACATTAAAGTTTGCAATGATATTCATCATGGAACTAAAGTCGTCTTATAATTTAGATGCTGTTGCCAGTCGGTGCCATAAACTTTGGTTACGTTCACGACTCTGGTCTGACAGCTTGTTTACTGGCTCAGATTGATCACGTGAACTGGTTTTAGTTTTAGACCAGGGATAGCCGTTAAATCTAATCAAAATTTCTCGCATGAGTAAGAGTAGTCTAGTTGACATTTCGATTGTATGTCTGAATCATGTCAATGCCCAATCCAGTTTTTGCATTAAGAGGAAATCTATTTTAGACAAATCTAATCGACTATTGTCGATATTTAACGACTAAGTTTAAGAGTTCTAAGTACATCTACACAATCCCACAGACAAAACTTTATATGTTATATTTATTGACAGATTAAAATAATTGTGTTTTCTTCAATTGCTTTGTAGCGGGCTCGAAGGACCAATAATTGCGACTTTGCAGATCTTAGAGTTCGGGGGCATTTATGGTTTGCATGCTAGCCCTTGTTACAATTTTAAGTAAGTTTGGTTTTTTGTCAAAAACGTCTCTAACGATTTAAATCAAAATTCATATTCCATTCGTCCCAAAAATAGAAACTCACACAAACGAATGGTTGCGAGAAGCTATAGGCCTAGGGTGTCTACCCGCCTGTTGTGCCACCTGTTTACTTATTTATATTTGAGTTAAAATAAACATGGTCAAAATGATTGCATACTTAGTTTTCCACTAAAAGTGCACATTTTTGAAAAATTGCTTTTTCTCGAAATCTGTACATACAAAATTAGCTACCTTCTGTCGGATACTTTCTTTCAGGGCTATAGCTTGGTCGTGCGGTTGATTATTCTCATACACTTTACTCTTCAGGTAATCACACAAGAAAAAGTCGCACCTTAGGTCCGGTGAACGGGGATAACTAGGTATCATTTCGATAAAGAGCTTTTATATCGTATGTATGTGCTGCTGAAGGGATCCCTACGTTATCCCCATTGCAAAAATCCCTCATTGGACATAATCTCTCATATGTTTTCTTCTCTTTTTCCAAAATCTCCCAGGACGAAATCCCCTATGCCAAAATCTCCCACAAGCAAACAAAACTTTGCATATACCGAACCTTGCACTTACTCCAAATCCTACAGTGACCAGAACCAGGGGGTTGCAGTATCTCACTTTTTAACACTATTTTTAGGTGTTGCGGCGACAGAATTAATAACACCAAAATCTAAAAATAAGGGATTTCAGCAGAGGGGATTTTGGAAAAGGAATTTTAGAAAAGGAGATTTCATCACCAACCCGCTGCTGAAGTGTCCACCGTTTCACTGCTGAGTTTGATTTTCGCACTTTTCTGCCCCTGTTTATCAAAATTTACAAGACTGTCGCTGATTCTACCGCGGGCATCTCAATAAATCATCTACCACATGGTCACTCTTCACCTTATCGACATTAATTTTTTATTTTTTATTTTTAAAACAAAGTTTAAGTCAAGGCCATTCCAATCATAGATACACGCGCCTTACCTAAACAATTTAATTGAGCAAACAAAACTTAACCAAAATACATTAGGTACTATGCTACGCATAAATTGATAGCTTTTTAAAATTTTTTTTATTTGCTTAATTTTATTTACCAACAATTAATTATTGTTGTCGTTAGATTGTAAGAAAAAAAAAATGCTTCGTGACACCTTCTTGCTCAACGGCAATACTTTTTTAAAAGCCGGTAAGGCATGCGATTACAAAGATTTAGGTCATATAAGTATGTATGTGGTAGGGACCAAACTGTAAATATTCCATACATGGTAAAATTGCAGTCAAGACCGGTTGGGTCGTTGTGGACCCTCACGTACCCTTTTTGGTTGAGTGCGAATGCCCCAGTGAATTTATACCTCGAATGAATGAATCGAATGAATAATTGACTCTTAAGAGACAGTTCATGGTTGGATTCCCATTGTAAGATCGAAAGCCAATCAGTGTAAACCTGATCAGTTACATAGTTCACGCTCAAATTAACTGCATTTACATAACAACTGATGAGCTGTCGCATAATTAAGTGGAATTAAGACTTTAGGGACTAACAGTTGATAACTGGTCCAGTGGTCCAGTGGTCCAGTGGTCCAGTGGTCCAGATGGTTAAGTAGTCACTGGCACTTTGTAGGTTCAAACACCTTCATCGCAAATCGTTTACACTGTCAAAAGCAGTTATTAAGTTAAGTGATGATAACTTAACTGGTAAATAGAAAGTCAAAACAGATTTTTGTAATTTGGAACCGCTAGTGTTAATGATGCGATGTGTTTTATGAAGTTACCCAAGCAGCGCTGGTCATTCCGTTGTATAATGACATTGAAGTGCAACTTAAAAATATGAAGAAGATAAAAAGTGTTTGCCAAATGCAAAGCGGTTTATATAATAATAGTCTGTTTGTTATAAAAAAGTGACAGACAATCATACTATAAACAAACTGGAAAAAACAGAAACCTACGGCACAGATTTAAACATCTCCAGTCAAAGTGGTAGGTCAATAACTTTCGTTGGCTACAAGATACATAGATCTTTGCCCTCTGACGGGTATTTGCCAAAGGGGCTCCTCAAATTTGGCAAATTATTTTTATTGTAGGCAAAAGTAGTAAGAGGGTAAAATTCTAACCAAAAACTAATCCACCTTTTATACAAAATGAGCTATGGGTGTCATTATATGATATGATCATGTTCACGCGCCAAACATTTTATTTCAGATTTGAGGGGGTGCTGAATTTATAAATTGAAGTAAAGAATATTTGCATTTTTTTAACATTTCACTCGCGGACTCGCTTTCATAATAATATGTAAAAAAAAAAAACACCCAAAACTATTGATAAATTATAAATGTTCTTGTTTTATGAGATCATAATCATATTAAGAATTAAGCACATAAAAAATGATTTTGTTGTGGAAAATTAAGAACTAAATCTGCATTTTATTAAGGGGCATACCGTATACAAGTTCTCCATTCAAGGGGCTGAAACTATTTTATGTATAAATTACTATTTCTATGGAACGTTTTTTTTTTATACTTTTGCAATAAATGTTTTAAATTAATTTCAAAGCTTTGGTTGGAGGTTGGTGATGATCTTGTTTTGAACTACTAGAGCTGGGAAATGTTTAAATTTTATATGTGATATTATGTATATGAAAAACGCGAAAACTTTGAAATTTTTTTTATCGAGGAAATTTTGCATTTTATCGCATGATTTGATGATTTTGAACGATGTAAAGGTGGAAAATTCGTTGTGAAGCTTGGAAAATTTCGGATAATTGTGAAATTGATTGTGGTAAAAGACAATTTGCGTGCATTTTCGATGGAGAAGTTAACCAGATAAATAATAGATGGAGCTGTGCTGCGACCAATGCCACAACCCGATAGATGGCGTTATACGTTGACTTAGGCTGTGCGCAATTTGACAGGTGTCCTATGGTTACGGTGACCATATTTTTAGATGTGAAACCCGGGACAAAAAAATATGAAAATTATAGCAGCAAACACAAAAAAAAAAAACAAAACTCTTTTGTTGGATTATTCCATAAATTTATTGGAGGGAAAACATAATCTACAAACTTAACTCATGAAGAAGTCATGTTGTGACGTAAAAACAACACAAAAGGCACAAAACATGTTGCACACATTTGTCGTACATATGTCTGAGACAAATACTCATTACCCGGTGAAACCCAACAACTTGAAAACTGTCCTTCAGTCACTTCTCGATTTTTAAAATGAGACGTGTTATTCAAAAGTATTTGTCCTAAATCAAGCTATGATTATTGATTCCATATTAAAATGTAAATATGTACGGAAAAAGAAGACACCATTTCAGCATTTCAGTATACTTTTTCAGATAATATGAATACAGAAACTATGCGATCTGCGACTGCAACCTTTATCTATCCGCTGTGCATTTTAGAATTGCTCCTCAGTACAAGGCCCTAAAATAAATTTTCTTTTAAGTCTGGTACGTACGCTGTCCGGCGTCCGCACTAAAATTAAGCCCCCATCCAAATATATCTTAATTTTCCTTAGCTTACAGACTGCTAGGGTCGCCCTCCACCTTGGCCCGAAGACTAAGCCGCAACCAGGAGATGTAAACTTAATATAAGATTTAACTTCCTCAGTCACCACCAAAAACCTCTCAACGAGGTAAGACACCCAAATTCGCAAATAGCAACGGATTTCCCACTGTAATACCCGGCACATAGAATCTTTCTGGCCACTTCCCCCCGAATTTTCGAATTGTCCGGGACTATTTGGACTATTGCGGGAACATGTCGTAGACATGCTGCATACATTTATTGTGTCATGTGCGAACTGTCATTGAAAATGTGCGATTGTGCATTTGATGCTGAAGAGTGAGCGATAGGTCTTAGTTAGGTATATGAAAATGCATATGTTTTTTAAATTAATAAAATGCTTGAATAATTATTTAAAAAGTTTATAATCCAAATACGGGATTAATACGGGACTAAAAATTAAATACGGGACATTTGTACGTCCCGTATATCTTAAAAAAAAAAAAAAGGGACAGACAATTGAAATACGGGACTGTCCCAGGAAATACGGGACGGATGGTCACCGTACCTATGGTGCTATTTACTAACTGTGTTTTATTATCACTCTGGAGTTTATCTGAAGGCGTTAAATTGGGACGAGACGAAGTTCACCGGGTCCGCTAGTTTAATATAAATTTAAATCATATGTAGCATACAATAGCGAGACAGATACAGAAGCTGCTTTTCTTTCGTCCCTATCAGCGTCTCTATCAAGGATGGCCGAAAAAAAAAAACGGATGTCAAAGAATGAAAACATGAGTACATGAGAACATTGACAGTACAATTTTAATTAAAAAAATATTATCAATACAGAATTCCAGGATTCTAAAGATTATAAAGAGAAAATTGCACATTTTACAATTTTAATCGTAGAATAATTAATTAATCCATCAAATTGTATGAAGAAAACAAGTTTTAAAAGAGTTTAAATAACGAAATTTCCAATTTCAATTCCAATTCCAAACAGAGGCGGTGTTTTCGTTGTACTGGAGACCTGTTAATCTACGTAACGCACTTATGGACGCAAGCAATTGAAAAACACGGCGAATCCAGAGCCTATTAGGCAAGTTAGCGTCTTATGAATTACCACAACACCTCTACGGATGGATGCAAAATGTTCTTCTGGGAAGATCGATCAAGTTGTTGTAGATGGTGTATCATCTAATTCGTTTGCTATAAATGCAGGAGTGCCCCAAGGATCTATTCTTTCTCCAACTCTATTTCTTCTCCACATCAATGATTTGCTTGGATCGACAAATGATAATATCTACAGCTTTGCTGATGAAAGCACTCTTATATCCTCCATCTCGACCAGTGGGCCTGTGAATGCGGCTACATCACACAGTCAGCGATGTGAACAAATTACTTCTCTAAATGATGATCTGGGCAAAATCTTGAAGTGGGGAAAAGACAACTTGGTTGTATTTACTGCGAACAAGACACAGCTCACAACATTTTCTAGCAAAAATGCATCAACAGTTCCTCAGATCCAAATGGATGACCATCCAATTCATCCCAAGGACTCAATGTACCTTCTAGGAGTCACAGTCAATTCAGGAATCACTTTAGCCCCAAGCAACTTCTCCTTCTCTACAAAGCACAGGTTAGACCAGGCATGGAATATTGTTCCCATATATGGAGCTCGACCACAAAACATTCACTTAACCTACTTGACAGCATACAGAGATGAGCAGTTCGACTTATTGGAGACCCTACCCTCATCACATCGAATCTACAACCGTTGGTGCACAGAAGACAAGTAGCTGACCTATGCTCGTTCTATATGTACTTCCATGGTAGATGTTCCGAGGAATTCAAAGACATTATCCCTCGAAATGCAAATTTTGGGCTCCCCCCAAGACAGGCTACTAATGCTCATGACCATACAGTACACTTAACAACCGCGAGGACATTAACTTTTCAAAACTCCTTCTGTTATACAGGACAAACAAACTTTGGAACTCGCTTCCTGGGGATATATTTCCAGAAGACTACAATTTGCAGCAATTTAAGTGCAGAACTAACATTCATCTGCAAACATCTCGGGGCGCTGATAAAGCGTTATAGGTTCGCCTTTATAAGTATAAGTATTTAAAAAAAAAAAAACAAAAATACCTATCTTACATGTAATAGTTCAAGATTGGTATTTTTTCTAGGGACTTGCTATGCTGAGCCTTTAGTTTTTAAATATGATAGACTTTGAATTGAAATTAAAAATATACAAGCATTTCGGTTGGCTATTTATTTGGCATTTTTCAAAAGATATTTTCATCACATTTAATATTACAAAACGGCTTGAACAATTGGCACTACGAAGACACATTCTGTCCGTCCAATGTTAGGTTAGGTTCTTTACCCACAAAAAAAAAAAAATCTCAAAAGGTGATTAGTAACACAATTATCGAAGCCTTGGCAGGTCCATTGTCTAGGGATATATAATGTTGTCGGGTAATGTGGCTTCCTATCCTATCTAACAAAAGGTTGTCACAAGTTGTCACCCGATGTTCTTTGGCGGTCATTTTTTGATGAACGGAAAACTGTGATTCACGCTCTCATGTTCTTTTGACCCTTCAATTCAAGTGACTGACTTTATGCTTTATGAAGTGTGACTGACTTATGCTTTATGAAGTGAACTAACTCACTTGTACCCGCACCGTATAAAATATATATCCTTGACCTTTGTCTTCTATGTGACAATAAAGCTCCCTTCATTAGTCCAGGTCCAGTACATTATTGCGGTCAGCCTCTCTGCATTAATATATAACTAGAGTAGGCCTAGGCGCTCCAAACGAATTAAAACTTCACACAGAGTAAGCGTCAGGACAACAAGCTATCAAAAGGTCAAGTTTCGATTTTATTCTTTCCCCTATACAAAATTTATTTCTAAACCGAACTATTTACATATAAGAACTTCACACTTCCTCCCCTCATCTATTAAAACAAAATAAGACTAAGGACCAAAATTGGACTTAAAAAATAATTATATTTCATTAGCACATTTTATGAAACTCTAGCATGACCACAAACTACAAACGAACCGCATATGCTTTAATTGAGTGGCTTGTTTATTGAAAATTAGTTTTACAACTTCATAACTACACCCGTCAAAAATTAAATTAATTAGTATGTAGAGAAATAGTGAAGCTACTAATTCGATTAGCAAATCGGTCAGTATTTTTGAGAATTGTTTTTTGAACCAAATTGGCGTTTATTTGTTCGGAATAATAAGGTTAACACATTTGTATTTGGAGCACTGCAAGACGCAATTAAAGTGCATTAGCGATTTGTAACTTAAAACCAAATGTATCCACTTCAAATGAATCGCCAAAATATAGTTACCAAGTATAATAGTCATTAGGAGTGATTTATTACCTGCACAGTATATTATGATATCATCATAATCAAAAGTACAATGACATGACTGATGCGATTAGATACATGCGATGAAAGCTAGATAGATGATTTTATACATTCAAATTCAAGTATGTATTTTGCGGACTTTCAGACGTTTTCAGCATAATGACTTGGGAAGCGCTGTAGTAATCGGATTCAGATACATCAATCAAAATAATTGCTTCTTTCGGTGGCCGGAGGTTTTAAATAAGCAACATTTCATTTGCCTTTTTAAAACTTCGATGATGAACATTAAATTTGCAAACCTGGTGGTGACGATTGAAAATCTTTAGAAGCCGAATAAATATTAAAAACTTGATAAATACATATGCGAATTACCGGCAGCCCCTTCTTCCTATCTTGGAAAGTTGTATGAGTCCTATCACTAGATACACATTCCCCAAATGGACCTATTGAGATAAATTTATTCATACCTCAATTGCTTTCGAATTGCTTGAAAGCGACTGCGTCGCACGTAACTTGTGCTTGTAATTGTAACACACAACTATTATTCCACTGCCACTTCCACAAGTGTAATAGGTTCCTTCCACCTGTCACAAAAAATAAAATCTCACACAAACGAATGGTTGTGAGAAGCTAGACCTACGGTGCATGGCTATAACGACCTATTACTCCAACTATTTATTTTAGTTATTTACTTAGGGAAATGTATAAGAAGCTCCTTGTAATTATTTGGCACTAGCTGTACCCGCCCGGCTTTGCCCGTGCACAGAAATTGTATTCCTTAGATCTTAGATAATAATGTTGTTTCGTAAGATTGTCTGTAAATTTGAGCTCAATCGATGCGGCGGTTTTCGAGATACAAGATTTAGAATGTTTTTTTTTTTTTTTGTATGAGCGGTGCCACTCCCCGTTTGTCCGATTTTAACCATTTCAAAATCGTATATCTCGAAAACCACCGAATCGATTGAGGTCATACTTACAGATAGGTACTTTTAGATATTGGCCGTAGAGTGAAGATTGGTCATAATCGGACAAAGGGGCGTGGCACCGCCCATACAAAAAAAGGATTAAAAATCGTATATCTAGAAAACCACCGAATCGATTGAGCTCAAACTTAAGTCCAATTCTTATTTTGCGGAACAACATTTAGGCTTTTTGCCGGGCTGTGTATTTCCTTCCATTTTCAATATTTAATTTCTTTTGTTAGGACATCACATCAGAAAGCACGAATAAGGATGTCTTTTTCCTCCTCTTATTTTTGTTTAAATAGCATATTTTTTGCCCGCCTTGATTTTTGCCATCTTCACATGTCAAACACTTGTCGAAGAATGCGGACAAGTCAAGGAAATTTAATTCTTTTGACAAGTGCAACGGTTAACGTTCTGTTACAGAATTAATTTGTACTTATCGGACAAGCATAGTTGGACAAGTGAATTTAGACTTGTCGAATTGTAATGTTGTGTTATAGGCTCCTGTCGCAATTCGACATTATTGCTGTTTAACACTCTGTAGGAAATGTGTTTTCAGTTTACGTTTTTCTAAGACCACTCCCCGAATTGTCGGTTTGTTATGTGCATTCGGTATTTACAGTTTAATCGAGAGGATACCTTTATCTCGTCATATATCCATATAATAAATTACAGCGCGCATACTGATTCACTACTGATTGGTTCGTACCATGAATCGGTATTATATGTCCTGCTGTCAGGAGGTGCTCATTAAAATACAAATATGTTTGGTTATCAATCGGTACCAAATGTGTAGATACTGTACTGAGCGAACGAAGAAAAACGATAAATACCGCAGCGACAAATAGGACCTCATAAGTGGCGAGTTCATCATAATTTTTCATAGTACCTACATATATTACTCCATGGAGTCCAGGACAGTTATGAAAATCGATGTCAAAAGTTAGCAACATTAGAAATTAGTCTTCTGTCAATCGTTTGTCATTCGGGTTGGTCTCCTCACCAACCCACATTACTTCATCAAATAATTCACACTTCCAATTCCAATAGTAATAAATCTTGAAAGCGAAAGCATCATCAGTTACCCTACCCATTTTAATGACATCTCGAGTCGTCATAAAATGTCCACATGTCAAATAGGTATGTATATGTATTTATTTTTTGCTATATTTTTTTTATTGCTTTATATTGCTTTATAAGAAACATTTCCGTCCGTGCACCAAATAGCAGATTGGTTGTACAGGTTTGTCAAACACTTTTTGATGTGATGATTCATTCAAATTTTAAGGCCATCACACTAAAAGCGTCATTCAAAAATATAAGCCACCTTTTGAATTATTCATCTGATATAATCTAAATGAGATAGTAAATTGCACTTAGGGTAATAAATTAATTCCAATCAGCAAAATTTATCTCAAAGTCATTTCTAACAAACTATAGATTCTTTTATGCCAAAATGCATGTGAGCATAAATCTGTCAGGGTTCTTCTGGATTTTTTCAGATGACCTATTTCTATCAGCCACACAAATTTTAATTACATCCGTTTCGACATTTATCTTTATTACTCGGTCATTTTAATCTATGAGTTCTTTTTAGTGCATTTTAAAAAGTGCTGGCCATTAATTGTTAACGGCTAAGCAGTTAACTCGTTTGTATGGAAAATGAGTTGAATTTCAATGTCAGAGGGTGACGATGACGATCAACTGTTTGGCAATTTTATTAAGAGATGTTCAGATGGCAGTCTTTTACTATAAATAAATACATAGGTGGCGCTAGAGGTACGTAAGGGGATCCTATAGGCTTAGCTCCTCATAATCATAACCATTCGGTTATGTGAGTTTTTTACTTTCTGGGAAGAATAAAAGCGGCTGAATTCATAAGTTTTCAAGGCCTGAGCGCAGTGGACCACTCGCATAGTAGTCCAGCACACTAACCACTGAGCCCACTCTTTTACTGTCTTATAGACTATTCACACCGCACTGAAAACTGAGTTTTCGACAAAAAGTTTACGAAAACTCGCCGATGCATTCACACCAAGCACCAACTAGTTTTCGTTTGATTTAGCAATTAGCTGACTAGATTTTTATTTTAGTAACTAAACTCCGCTCGTATTGACTCATGATAAACTCTTATTTTACTAACTAAACTCTGCTTGTATTGTCATAATATACAAACAAAATTAATTAAGCTACTTGATAATCATTAATTTATGGTTAAATGCATAAAATAATTAACATAAGCAAGAATCAAAATCAAAACATCTGGAAATACCCATTTAGTTGTGGCAGGTAGTGCTGCGTTCCAAAAATTCTACAAAAAGTGAATAATTTGCTGTTTATGGCGCAAAAACAAGAGATTCCACATTTGTAAACAAAAAACTAGAAGAAACGACAGCACTGAGTAGGAGCTATCCTGTCAGCAGTTTTGCTGAACTCGCTGAATGTTGCAAAAGGTGTGTCTGCTTCAACAACCCAACGATTGGAAGACGTTTGCGTGGCGTTTTCATGGAAAATGACTTAAAACAACTCGTTTTGAAAACTGCAAAATGTATGGGAAAACTTCTGTTTTCAATGAAGATTTCGAGTTTTTTTTTGCGAAAACCGAGTTTTCGACTCGGTTTGGATAGGGTTTTAGGTTTTATTGTACTAGATATGAAGGATTGGATAGCTCTATAAACTATAAGGGACTCTTGAATTGCTGCAGTGCGTAAATTCTTAAAAGTCCCTCTTCTACGTACCTATAAGGTGTATTCTTAATATATTGTATGCAATTTTTTATAGTTCGCCCTAATTTGTAAAGAGCTATCTCTGTTGATATTCGGTACCTATACGATAAGTGATGTGAGGAGTGGTACTTTTATTACACGCACATGGTTGTGTAGGAGGCGTTTAATAGTCTTTAGTACAGAGGAAGTCAGGCTGATTGCTCTGAGATCTTTCGCGCTTGCTGGATCTCGTCCAAACGCCTTGGAAATATAAACCACTCTCACTCGTCTTTATTGGTGAGGTACGTGGTTGTTGAGTGTACAACGCTTAAAAATCGGTGTCAGCCATTGAATTGCTGGATCTTGTGATTTCTGTAGCATAATAAGCATAGTTCCGCGAACTTCCAGCTTGACACTCCTGGGCTGATAAGGCCTCCCCTACATACACACATGAAACACATGACAGTAGATACCTACAGTTCGCAGAAAAGATGCCGTGAACGAAGGCCATATGAACTAACGCCATAATGGCGATAGTTCACTTTCAAATGCGAATTAACGCCATAATCCAATTATGGCTTTGATTCATTTTGAAATGAGAACTAAAGCCATCCCTTAAATGTGAACTAATGCCATAAACGCCGTAAAACCAGTAAGATCGGTATGGGGGGGAGGCCATGCTGCCCCCTGCAACCCCCCTGCTTGGGGTCACTGTTGGATTTGGAGAAGGTGCGAGGTTGGCTATTTGAAAAACTTCTTTTGTATTTAAAGAATCTATTGGATTCAAAAAATTGTTTGGATTCAAATAAACCTTGGATATACTGAACCTCGCACCTACTCCAAATCCAACAGTGATCCCAAGAAGGGGGGCCACTTTCTAAAACGGACTAACACCGTATGACTTTAGTTCTCATTTGAAAATGAATTACAGCCATAGTTGGATTAAGGCGTTAATTCGCATTTGAAAGTGAATTAACGCCATTATGGCCTTCGTTCACGGCACCGCAGAAAATTCATTTCGAGTGACAAATATGGTGTTTTTTTATTCGGCGGAACTTCAAGAATCTTCCCTTAAAGTATTATACCGCTTAACTGTGGCACCCTGTATACCTACTAATTGCAGGATTACTATAGTTAAATAATGTATCTGTCATAAGAATGACACTTTAAAATGCAGCGAATCCCTTCGCTAGGTACATACCAACTTTAAATGGATTTTCCTACTGTATCGATGAATGTTAAGTTTAGTGCCCGACTCAAAGAAGAAGTAACATCACTCTCAGATTCTGATTGGGTCAGCTTACGTTGGTACCTTCAGACAGTCAAATATCTACGAAGAGGATTCTTAAGATGATGCATATTGACATTTCAATGGTTTATTGTAAATCAGCATGTATGTAAATGTCTTTGCGCTACACAAAAATCCTATAAAGGAAAATTATGATTTTTTATCACTTTTCTTATGTCATCTTATTATAATGTCATAGACAAATTGTTTCTATTTTTTGTAGTAGATAATAAATTAAATTGGCAATACCTACACTTTAAAGGCAGATAAATCACGTTCGTCGATGGGCAACTTTCTAATGATTTGTTTTTATTACTTGTTCCTATGGATACACTCGGTCTAAGAAAGTCTATACGACCTTGAAGAACACCTCTATAACTTCTGGCTTATAGATTATTAAAAAAAATGAATACCAACTAGCTACTTATAATAAATAGGTTGGGGTATCGAATTTTTAATTTTGTTTGATTTTTTAAAAAGTTTTTACATACCTATCTATATTCTGGTTCTACACGTGTTTGGGAATATACAAATTTTGCCTAAATATTTTAACATTTGAACAGAATTGGATTATAAATGACAGACAGGTTGATTTTGTACAGAGGTGGACCTGGGCACTGTCTAAATTTAGAACGCAGCTCAACATCGAATTGTACATACATGTTCTTGGTTCAAGGGTTCCATTTTGCACACCGCGTTCTTAACCGTTTGTCATAATAGACCGACTTGGCGTAAGAAACTTCTATCATATAATTTCCATGACTTTAATGGTAGAAAATAATGGCGAAGGCGATAAGAAAGGCCCGTCCCGGTAAGAGTGTAAAAAGTGCTCGTTTACTGGGTGGGAAGCCAGGACTGAGGAGTAACAGCGATTCTCTTTAGTTGGGCTTAACCCTTACTATTTGCGTTGTTGTTGCTACGAGATGTTTTTTGTTGCTCGTAACGCAGGTAATACATATTTACTTCTACAAGCAATACAGGCACCATTATTAATTTGCAGCGCCAATGTTATTGTACTCCTAATTATTTCATGCTCATCGCTTTTTGCACTTAAAAAAAAAAACAAAAATTTACAATGAATAAGAAAGTTTCGTGCGACCCAGTGGTGCACTTTATTTTGATTAACGAAGCCATTAAAGTAGAATCGCGCTGATATATGTATATATATTTTTTTTAATACAACAACCTTAATTTTTGTATACTTATTAATGCAAATCTTTTCTTAAGATTTTCGACATACGCTACGCGGCATTATATGGTCTTGGAAACGTACGGAAGCAAGTCTTCTGGTCAGAGGTAAGAGAGACTGCTTCTGGTCTTCCAGATTGTGCAGACAGTTCTTTGTATTACTTGCCAAAAATTAAAACAAACGAGAATGACGTCGATACATCTACAGCTACACACCACTACTTATTTGAATTTTTCCATTCAGATTATAGGTGGATATGTACCCATACCTACCTACTTTGGTTATTTATAATTATAGTTATCTATAAATGTATAGTTATCTATAAAATACAAATTATTATAATTTTAACACCGATTTTACGTACATTTTCTCTCAGCTGAATAAGCCAACCAACCAATATGCACCTTAGACACTCATCATTAACTAGTCTGTACCCAAACCGGCATACGTTTTAAGGCAAATAACCATTGCATACTCTCAGGCTGAAATGTTAGCTATCACTTGCAATTGTGAACTGTGTGTTGTAAACGAAGATTCACAATAACATTAAAATCAAATAATCGAGCTCTCTATTTTATAAATATAATTATTTAGGCAAATTTAAATTTAATAGTATTTGCACTAATTAAATCGTTTTTATCATTAATTTGTGAGAAATTAATAAAAGTAGGTCTGTATGTAGTATGATATTGATATGTAAAATCAAAGAGTAAGGATGTCATCGGTGTTCTCAATTAAAATGTGATTGCACTGATAGAAAAACGATTTCTTATTTTCTTTTAAATATTTTTCTTCAGGAAAGGCGTTGAAATTTTTTCTTTCGGATTTTGTAAAGTCTAAGTTTTATGCCAACAAGCTGGGAATCCTACCTACTACCGAATTTCAAAATACCTTTTTGGACAAAATACCTTTTTTTGTTGGGCTGACCTTTGGGCATAATTTTTTTGGTGAAAATACCTTTGGGACAAAATACCTTTTTTCTAAATCTCTTTTGTCAGAATGCTTTCGTGTAGGGAAAAAGGTATTTTAAAGGTATATTGAGATTTCCAGAACCACGACGAGGACGTTGTAGTTTTGGCGGTAAAATTAAACAAATAACATAATAGAAACTTCGCATATACCGAACCTTGCACCTACTACAAATCCGACAGTGACCTCAAGCAGGGGGGTTGCATATGTTGAAGAATCCACATTTTATTGTCCGATATTGTCCGAAAGTTAATTTATAGGAAAAGGTATTTTGACCAAAAGGTATTTTAGGAAAAGGTATTCTGGGAAAAGGCCGTTTATCCAATGTGCTGTTCCATACATAGCCCTATGTACCTACTGTAGTAGTGTAAAATATAAGTGTATACTGTTTGAATCAATTAAAACTTTAAATTCTTTAATAAAAACCTTTATTTTCTATCAATATTACTTTTAGTGTAAATTTTGGGAACCCTTTACACATATATGTATACCTAATGTGACCATTTATTTTTTGGCAAAAAGCGGCGGGTTTTTTGAAGCTAAAAGCGGGCTTGTTTTGGCGGGTTTCCCAAAAGTATATTCTGACCTGAAAAATGTTCGCCCAAAATAGTAGAAACTGTTTATTTCACGTATTGTCACATAAAAACGAATATAATTCTTTAAAAATAAATCTCATCATTTTTTTTAATACATATACGGCTTCCAAATCTGGCGTAAGCGTTACATATTTTTGAATTTTTGGATTTTTCGACATCTTCTCTCTTTATCTTTATAAATTTTACCGTAGTATTTACAGCGAATGTCAATGAATAACATTGGTTGTTTCTTTGACGCATTTGTCATGACATTTGCAATTTTTGCGCACTTATGCCAACTGAAGTTGTTAATTTTTTTTTTTAAATTTTAAATTTTTAATCTTCAAAAGTAGTAAAAAAAGGACTATAGAAAATTCTTAAGAGAATTAAATTCCGATTTTTTATCAAAAAGTGGGAAAATGGTTGTGGTGGCGGGTGGAGGGTTTTTAGGTAAAAAAGAGGATAAAACCCGCCAAAAGCGGGTGAAATGGTCACATTATATACCAAGAGACAGGCTGGAAAGAAAAAACATGTGCAGCGCATAATATTCATATAATTTCTAACGATATATGGCCTACAACTTATAACCCTATCTGCGGTTGGTGATGAAATACCTCTTTTCAAAATACCTTTTGGTCAAAATACCTTTTCCTATAAATTACCTTTCGGACAATATCTTTTTAGAAATGTGGATTCTTCAACTTTTGCAACCCCCCTGCTTGAGGTCACTGTAGGATTTGTAGTAGGTGCAAAGTTCGGTATATGCGAAGTTTCTATTATGTTATTTGTTTAATTTTACCGCCAAAACTACAACGTCCTCGTCGTGGTTCTGGAAATCTCAATATACCTTTAAAATACGTTTTTCCCTACACGAAAGCATTCTGACAAAAGAGATTTAGAAAAAAGTTATTTTGTCCCAAAGGTATTTTCACCAAAAAAATTATGTCCAAAGGTCAGCCCAACAAAAAAAGGTATTTTGAAATTCGGTAGTAGGTTGGATTCCCAGCTTGTTGGCATAAAACTTAGACTTTACAAAATCCTAAAGAAAAAAGTTCAACGGCGTTAAGTCGCCTGATTTGAGTGGCCAATTCTGATCACCAAAACAGGAAATTATACGACTAGAAAATTACTCATGCAATAATTTAATTGTTTCTCGGCTAACATGGCACGTGTTTCAACGTGTTGTTGAAACCATATGTCAAATAGATTCATATCTTGCACTTTAGGCACATTTTGCGACAGAGAACACCATTCACATGACTAACCTCTGAAAAGAAGAATGCTCCGATAATGTCTCCAGCTCAAAATCCCGCGCACCAAACTGTGATACGTTGTGGAAACATTTGTTGCTCATCGTGGATTAACAAAACATGCTCCTTTAATATATTGGAGTCAACACTCTATTGGCTGTGAATAAAAATGTGTTTCATTATGAAATGCAACATCTGGACAAAGCAGGAAACAGCTCAGGAGTCAGGACACTGGTCAGAATATTGTCAGGGCGCTGTCTTTTTAGAATGCATGCCAAGAGGCTTAGACTGGTAGACTCGGACACTTGCCAGTTCTGTAATCACTAATGACCTACAACCCAAACCCACAGAGGAAGCTATAACGCATATACCTACTATGCGAATGCGAGGCAATTGTCGCAGTCGACAGAAATTTATAGGAGAAATGCCATACCAACTACAAACTACTATGTACTTGTTTTTCCATTGTAGCCTGTTGCAATTAGTTTCGTTTAGGGATCGCGATGGGCCCTGAAGGTGCCAATTGCCGTATGAGATCCCTCTCTCTCATACTCATACTCCTATTTAACCTAACCTAACATAACCTTGAATTGAAATTAAAAATATACAAGTAGGTACCTAATCTTTCGACAAGAAATTTCTATGGGACTTAATATTAAAGAAAAAGTTGTAACAAATGGGCACATGAATCGTGCAATGTTGGTAAGTTCTCAAGCAGAACTAGAATTAGTTAGACTTCCTATATGATTAAAACATTGGAATTCCTAGTAGCTTTACTCGCGAAAAAAATCTCCAAACTATGGAAGCAAGTTGGCAGGTCCATTGCCTATTGAAAATGCTGTATGGTAATGTGGTTTCAAAAAATCAATTGTTTCGTGACCCAGTATGACAAGCTCCACTGTGGTGTTGGCCCCATATCTCCACCAGACTATGCTCCTTAAACGGGATCAAATAATATTGTTGAGGGTCTACTATAAGGTTATATGATCCCGCTAAGGCAATATCACGGTCAAATTCTGGTCATTACAACGATCTCACTTCGAGCCGATTATTGCATGATAATGACACCATTCTTCAAATTGTGTATTTTTCATAGTGTAGTGGGCGCGATGGGATCACAGAAAATAGCTAAATCGCTGAAAGAATATTTTGCAACAAAACAAACGGTCAAATTTTGGATTTTCACCTATTCACCGACGGTTGGGCGCCAGTTATGATTGGATTGGTTAGATCTTATTTCTTATTTTAGGAAAAAGGCTACATTTCTGGTCAGTTTAGTTCCGTCCAGACCATAGCCAAACTTATACAGGAGTGTTCTCTTAGAGGTTTGTTTTTCGGCCTTTATATGCCCGAAACCATACCTAAATATAAGAAGTTCTGTTCTTCTAAAAAACATAAGACTTGCTTAAATTCATCATTTGTATAACTACTCTTTTTAAGTTCAGAAATAATATCAAACACCCTCATAGCTTGCATAAATTAGGTCGCAAGACCACCAGTCCAAGCCACACACTATACAGAGCGCACCTAATCATTCTTCTCATATTGCATTGCCTCTTGGCTTCCAGTCAACCTACACCATACATCGACATCAATCAGGCCAATCGGAAACCAATTCAACTCTGTCACTTAATCGATGGAGTTTTCAATCGAAAACCACTTGTGACAACATTAGCCAGCGATACACTGTGCAGCGCATTGGATTGGAGGAATTTTCCAGTTCGACTCTGACTGCGACTGTGACTGGAGCACAGCGGTTTTTGATTGATTGATTGATAAGACCAGACCTGACACAATACAAAACTCTCAAAAGCCCCAGGACTAAGCGGCCTGTTATCTGGGTGTGTGAGTCGCTTGTGGTGCGGTGCCTATGCCTAACGAGCTCGAGTACCAATCTCAGAACATGTCACATAAATTACTACTCGCTGATATACAAAGAAGACGAAGGAGGCAACTCCATAGTCCCCATACCCCAAATAGCGCAGCGGCTAAGCCACGATTTATATCTGATTTGCGAAATTAAGCTGTTGACACATAACATCATGTACCACTTGTCCCCTGTGTGTGTATACAAACGTATCTAACCAGATCCGACCCCGGACGCGTACACACACTTCGTCCGACGACGACAACAACTACGACGACTGTCCAAATGCATTCAAATAACTCTAACTCACGACTCTGCGTTCGATTTGACTTCAAGCGTGTCCGCCACCGCTCTCCTCCATGTATATATGGAAATGGACACACAGTCGCCCCAATGATTAGACCATATCTCTTGGTCAAGTTGACAGAGACAGAGCTCGAGGAGGATAGTCCAACACCCGAGTCTTCTCCCTACATCCAACCAGGAACACAACGCACCTATACCAGAGATAGCAGAGTTTAAATGAGTCGGTGATTAGGAACGGACACTCCAGCTATCCAGCCTCCATAATGTGCAGTGTGCACACTTGTAAATTATGCGTATAGGTACCCTCATCCAACGGAGGGCTCCCTCCAAGGGGCAGTTTCCAATCTTGATGCATACCTTACAGCCAGCAAGCATTCCATGGTTATACGTGTGCATCACGCATCATGCATGATCGGAGCGCGCAGTACCAAGGTCCCTGTGACGCGGGGTACTCATTACTTCATTATTGTTGCACAACTTGCCTGCTTTTCGTTGGTTTCTGTCCCCTGCCGGATACAGCACACGGCGAATAAGCGACATAAGCTCACAACTCTTGCAGTTAAATTTATTCATTCGACATAATATCGTGATTTAATGAAAAATGCTAATCGTGTCATGTCTTCCGAATGTTGTGCGCACGTGTATGGAGGAGGAGGAGGCATATACCAGTCGCAGTAGAATGAGAATCCCTCTATTCAGGAGAACAACTTCAGCTAACTTTGTAGCAGGTAGAGGCTGGTGGGTAGCCATTTGGAATCGACCGGATCTTTGGATGGAATTGGGGTTTTCTTGCGAAACGCTTTGTGTGGTGGATGCGTTTCAAATGTCGGTGCTAATGAGTGCACTGAGTGACTGCAGAGGTCAGGTGTTCCTACAGATGACGCTGAAGAATTGTGGAAGCGTGAGAAACACCTACTAAGTTGCCCTTCCGATCGTGCGGTGCATGTTGTATATGAAAAACTAGAGAATAAAGAATCGTTTACAGCTACATATATCGGAAGGGACTGATCATCGAGGGCGTGCTTAAGCTTAAATGTCAAAAATGGAGGAAAATTCATTACTCCTATTATGGCCAAGACATATGATTTCAATTCCATAATTAGCTTTAAAATTAGCTATTAAATTAGGTATCTATCCTTTTGGAGAAACTGACGTCAATCGGGCGGACTGTTGATGTAATTATGACAATTCCAAGTCATTTCCCAGAAAGAAGACGACCCGAATTCCGCTATCAGACAAATCTAGCATTCAACTTATGGTCGTGACGTATTGCTCGTTGACGGATGTGGCAATTCAATCTCTGACTTCTGTCGATACTCGACCATACTCGACCAAAATGAAGTGAAGGGGAAGAAAGCACTTTCAAGGCTCAAGTCCAACAAAGTTGCTTGAGGGACCGGACAAGCCTAACTACCAACCTAATACGGTAAGTCAAACAGCTTGATGGGTTATGAAACTGGAGGCAGTTATCTAAATGCCGATTTACGAATTGCGGCAAAGGACCACATCGGGATGTAGCGCCACCTAAATAAGTGATACACAACTAACTACTCGTTAGGCATCAAGCATGCCTCGGCTGTGCAAACAGAGATCTATGCTATCGTAATGGCTGCCGAGCATATTGTTAGGAATAAGTGATCGGAGTATCTACGTCTGTAGCGAGAGTCACACAGGTTAAACAATTTTTCGAGCTGCCCTCTTTGACTTTAGTCTGGGTGCCAGGTCAGACAGTGTTTCCAGGAAATAAGACTGCTAAGCCAACAGCTCGAAGGATGATTTATCAGGACCTGAATCAGTATTGAGTGTTCAAACGATTGACGATTGGATTTCTTGTGAACACATATTGTGTTTGGTCACTACTTTCCCAGGATGCAAGCAGACTAAATGATGAGGGCAAACTCAAGTATACAACAGGAGCAGAGATATAACAAGTTAAATATTAAGCCTTCCAATTGCAGTTTCTTTGGCTTCAGAAGCCAATTGAATAGTTAAACCTTCTTAGGAAATATTCCAGTTCTGGTCTATAGCGTAGACGTAAAGGCTAATGAGGATATTCTTGGTCGTATTGAACGCAACATTTTTCGAGTGATTTAGGGTTCCATTTGCGTTTGATGGGATTGGGATAATTCGATTTTACTTCAAACTCTACGACTGGTCCAGCTGCGTCGACCTAGTCAGCTAAGTGCGAATCAGTGGTATAGGATTGTCAAAGATACCTATCTATAGAGCGAACGGCGACACTATAGCACCCCTTCCCGAAGAGCTTTCACCTCAGTAGAGGAATACCAATTTCTTTTAACTTGGGATCTGTACAATGACCAGCTGGCGTCTTGCAAGTCAATAAGGAAATATTCACACTTTCGCTCGGCTGACAAAGGACAAAATTGTGGTCCAAGCTAAGCACATTAACGGAAATCGGAAATATCACATAGGAATAGGTATGACTACTGACATTAGTAATAAATAAATCAATAATATAAGGACAACCATGAGAACCGGCTGGGAAGTAAGTTGGGCTTGGGGTTAAAAAACGGATATCTCGGAAACGCGTTACAAAGGTCTGATAATATATTACCAAATTATGATCACAACTTTTCTCAAATCGCACAACCATCGACAGTCTTTTATTATATATAGACTGATTCCAAACTCTCGATTGCCATTTGAGTATCACGTGTTTGTTTTTAGCCAAAAACTTATTTTAGTGCCTTTTTTTCGCCTAAAAAACGCTAGTACCTACAGTGATCGGGAAAATGGAAAGAGATGTAGTCAATAGGCTTGTTTTTTTTTTCAAACCTCCCCAGCCAGCCGTTCATTGCCAGCCGAGTTTTAGTATAAAATTATTCATATGGTAGAAATATTTGATAAATTCTGACATTTTTCTTTGGAATGTTATGTGCATGATGAGATAAGATCGCCATTATGATTTAAGCAAATTGTACGGAAATTCTAAGCCACTTGTTGCTTTCAGCACCACCTGTTTGTTCATTGTGAACTGAATTTAGCCAGCTATGCCAGCCAGCAGCTCTACCACTGGGGAGAAAATCAAGAGTTAATGCCAGCAGTTGCCAGCAGGTTATTGTTTTAATTAGCATGTGAAATGTGCCTCAACTGGCAACCACACTAGCTGGGGAGGCTTCATAAAAACACAACATATATCGGAGAAGATACTAACGATGGATTTTATTAACCGGCAAAGGTTCGGTTAATAAAGAACATAATACAAATAAGTTTGTAGCTATCTAATAATATTTATCTCTTTTATAAAGCACTAGCGGACCCCCTGCACACTTCGTAGTGCAAAATAGAAAAATAAAAAAATCAATTGCAAATTCATTTAAATCAGTGACAAAAAGTTTTTGTTGTAATGCTCTGTACACTCTACATGTTTTGTTTTTCCAGGAATCGTATTGCCTACATAGTATTCTGTCTATCAGGACAATGCATATCAATGTTATAAATTTTAAAAACGTTGGCTCCCATGACTGTCGAAGAGAAGTGAATACTCCCAGGCCAACACCTATTGTCCAAAAATTGTAACTCAATCGATTCGGTGATTTTCGAAATAAAGGATTTTTAATGTTTTTGTTGTATGGGCGGTGCCACGCCCCTTTGTGCAATTTTGCCCAATCTTCACAGGAATACTCCTGGGACAATACCTAAGATCGTATGTAAATCTGAGCTCTATATATTCTATAATTTTCGAGGTATAAGATTTTGAATGTATTTTTTGTATGGGAGGTGCCACGCCCCTTTGCCCAATTTTGACCAATCTTCACAGGAATACTCCTGGGCCGATACCTAAGATTGTATGTGAATTTGAACTCAATCGATTTGCTGGTTTTCGAGATATAAGATTTTGAATGTATTTTTTGTATGGGAGGTGCCACGCCCCTTTGTCCAATTTTAACCAATCTTCAAAGGAATACTCCTGGGCCGATACCTAAGATTGTATGTAAATTTGAATTTAATCGATTCAGTGGTTTTCGAGGAATAAGATTTTGAATGCATTTTTTGTATGGGAGCTGCCACGACAAACACAATTGACCATGATTTTTATATATATAGATTGCTAACCAAAATATTCAGGCTTAAACGAACCTTTCGATGAAGCTTCCACCAAATGCGTATATAGAAGTTATTTAGAGATTAAGTGACGAAACTTCGAAGGAACTGCTTCACTGATGCTTAATGGAGCCTAAAACTTCGTCTACTGATACCTGGCCACCTGCGGGCAACGAATCGGCGGACCAATTAGCTAGGGCTGAATCTGAATCCGCATTCTATATGGACCGGAACCGCATATTGCAGAGTAAATTGGACTACTGCTTTAGGTCTAATTAACGATGGGGAACAACAACTTTGTCTAAGCCACTGGGAAAACGTTACGGGTTCAATTAAACCTTACTCCTAGGAAATCCTTAACCAAAATAAGGAAAATATCAGAAAACTGGTGGGCTTTCTCACAGGCCATTGTGGCTTGAAGCACAATGAATTTGTGTCTGGAGACAGAATGAAGGTTTTGCCTTGAGTATGAGGAATCCTCCGAGCACATTCTCTGTGATTGACCGGCACTTCATTGGTTAAGAAAACGTGTCTTTAGCAAGGCGAGATGTATTTACCAGCAGAGCTTAGGAACTTCGCTATTATAGGTTATATTGGCGTTCACTAGGGAGGTCATCCGTCTCTTATAATAACTCTATCCCTCTTCGTTACAATAAATCTTTTAAGGTCGCAGTGTCAGCCAATTGGGCAGGGAACTTAAAACAAAACTACATACCAGTACCTATGTATTTTGTTCCTGTAATTCCTTTCATACCCAGTTCCAGTTCTAAAGATGGGCACAGTTTCAAATTGTATAGTGTAATTTCCTAAAACGTTTTGTTATCATCATAATTTTGAACTTGATGTATATGCAATCCATGACATGATAGGGCGCTCAATTGGGATCTCCATACCTGCAGATTTTCCGACGCTGACTGGGAGTCCCCAAATGAGTGGAAAAGGGATGTCGGACTTGATTAAACGCTCTATCCTTTATCTCTATCTGATGGCTACATGAAATTTGGCCCCAATGAAAAATGAAAAAGGCCCCAAAATATGAATTGTCACCCCAATTCGCAGAATTTTACGCAATTTTCTGTTATACATTTTTGGGGTGATTTTTCATTTTCAGTTTGGGGCCATTTTTCATTGGGGCCTAATTTCATGTAGCCCTATCTGATGACACATCTAGGAAGTTTAGAAGTACTCCGTTTAACGCATCCGAATTTCGGAAACATTTTCCGTATATTGTACTCTCACCTTAACATTGTGACACTTTTCATACAAAATAATGAATCCGGACCTACATATTATACAAATATGTATTTAAGTGAAAGGTTAAAACTTACAAGAGCTAAAGAGAGTAAGACCCACTATTACCAATATCTATAAGACCAAAACTGCAACTGTTTGCAGTTCAATAAAAACAGACACAGAGACACACACATTTTGGCGTCATTGACTTTGGCAACAACTTCATATAAATCCTTCAAAGTTATACCATTGTGATTTGTCTCATGCAATCGGCGCATATTTTATTTAAATTTATTTTCGTTGTAGAAACAAAAAAAAAAAATACGCAAAAAAATGGAGACAAGACGACAAAAGCTCCAAAACTTTATGTTTTGCCAATTTTTGTTGTTTATAATACAGATACATGTAGCGAGTCCTCGCACGACGAATGGATATAAGGACAAGCAAAAGTTCACAACCGATGAGTTTGTTATTTTTCACCTGATAAATAAAAACAAAATAGTTATGTCCTCTTGTTGGGTGGTCGGGGTCGCTCTTGCGGGTAAACTAGGAACGGCTAGCGCCAACGTGTATAACTGATACCGCCATTAAGACTCTTCGGCGGGTCTACACTTCTACAGTCTTGTAAACAGTATGGTAGATTGGTAGGATATTATTTTCATTTATAGTCGAGTGTTTTTGTCTCTCTCTCTCTTTCTCTGTCCCACGGGAGAGTAGTCCTTGTTTGTTGCAATCGTTTCGTGAACGGAAGCAATTTGTCTTTTCCAGCAAATTCTGTTTTTTATTTTTTTTTGTTTAACCCGAATCCTTTTACATAAATATATGTTTGCGGGTAGGACATGTGTGCAAGTCGCCGAGTTGACACATTGAGAAATCGCTAAAGTTGGAGCTCTTTTCAGTTTTCGGGTTCGACGACGGGTTTAGGTTTAATCATTCCCCATCGTCACGTCGGTCGTGATGAAGGATCTGAGGAATATTTTCGCTTGACATGCGAAACGGAAACATTTGTGCATGTGTCAATTATTAATGTTTTTGGGTGGAAGCGTATATACGACTGTGGCAACTTTTCATGCAAATACTTTCGAGTGCAACGCAAAGGACCTATAATTCGCCGATTGATATTGAATTTTGAATAAAATAGTTTTTGAGAAAAATTCTAACCCTGTCTAGGACTTGTATTCAGGTATGGTAAATCCCGAAAAGTAGATGCTCATGCAACAAGGAACTATAAGAATTTTTCGAGGAAGAGCTCCTGACTTGTGTTTTCGAAGTATGCGAGCCCATTGGCCAATAGAAACAAATATTTCAAGTCAGGGAAAGCTTAAAGGCATGTAACTCTGCATGTAACCCTAATGCAGATATTAATAGCTCACACTGCGGGATTGCCATTAATTAGCACTAAGCTGAACTTTGAAAATATTTGTTACTTATTTTGCTTGAGGTGGTTCTGTGAGGTTAGGTTAGGTTGAAGTGAACTTCGACTATTATAAGGTCCCTTGTGATACCACGTGAATCTAGTAAAACTTTCGTCCTACTCGTTGAACCAGTTAGAGCTTTTGATGAAGCACAGGGGAATACGAATATCTAGGTTTGTTAAATCGTTTGTGGGTGCAGTAGCGCAGTGGTTAGTGTGCTGGACTACTGTGCGGGGGATCCCACTATCCAAGGTTCGATCCCCGGAAAAACCCAAATTACATCTTAAGGTTTTTTTCTACTGCGCCACCTCTCGCGAACGTCTGACAAACATCCGAGAGTATAACTGTCATGAAAAAGCTTCTCAAATTCAGCCGTTCGGACTCGGCATAAAATTGTAGGTCCCTTACATTCGTCCCAAAAATAGAAACTCACACAAACGAATGGTTGTGAGAAGCTAGGCCTAGGGTGTCTACCTGCCTGTTGCGCCATCTATTTAATTTTTTTTTTATAGATCGTTTAGATCATTGTAATAGAAGGCTCCCAAATGGAGCTCCGTTTTCGGGAGAGTGCCGGACAAGTGGAGGAAGTGATGAATGGTCTCCAAAACACCAAACCCTATGTTGCATGCCTGCCTATGCCTGACCCGTAATGACACCTATTGTGGCGCTGATATGAGTTCTGTCAAGACAGATCAAATGCTTAGAACGTTTAAGGTCCAGCTTTGGTCAGATTTATTTTGTCGCTAGACATGTCGTGCCACATGTCTACCTAAGGTTTGTTCTTTGGATGACGCATCCAGCTTTATTATGAGTTTACACGTAGCGATCGGGATACCTAAGGTACATTTGCATGGTACGATAGGTAGCGTAGTACCGAGCTTGGCAAGTCAGCCTTACAGTTACCTGCAATGTCTCAATGCCCCGGCCGGCACCCAGCAGAGGTGAATGTTGAACTGCTCCGCCATCTCTCTGAGAGACGTGCGACAGTCTAGGGCTGTAGTAGAGTTAATAGAGACTCATTCCAGGCACATAATTGCAGCCTGACTATCCGAGAGTCAGAGGTGCATTTTGAACTGCTCCGCCATCTCTCTGAGAGACGTGCAACAGTCTAGTCACTTAATTGCAGCCTGACTATCCGAGAAGATGCGGATATCAAGTTTTCTTTTAGCCAGGATAAGACTTCCTTTAGTGCCATTATTTTTGCCTGAAAAACGCCACAGTGATCTGGGAGACGGAAGGATAGACTGAGATTTAGTCTATCAGAAAAAACATCACCACCTACACCATCCGACGTTTTCGATCCATCTGTGAAGAATTAAACCGTCTGATGAGACGGGATGATGATCCAAGAATGTCCCCCGCTCCCAGAATGACCGGTTGGGGTTGGAGACTTGGAAGTTTTTATCAAACTTTAGTTGTGGTATGGTATAGTCGCTGTTTCTCGGGAGAGTCTTAAATGTATTTAAGATAGCAGCATGGCCAGTTGTTTTGGTGGTCCACAGTAAAGTTGCTTTCAGACGAACTTTAAGGTGTTTGGATACTTTCCTGACATGGCAATAGCAACATCATCCGCATATGCAATCACCTTGTAGCCCTCCGTTTCCAGGCATGTCAGCAGTTGATTGACCTTAGTGGTTCCAGAGAAGGGGTTCGTTCTAGAGTTTTTAGGAGGAATGACGAAAGACTAATGGGCCAGCCTTGGGTATAAAAAACACTTTTACTTCTCTCCATAACAAGGGAATATACACCAGATCTAAACAGCTATTTAGGATTATCTCCAGCACTGGCAGGATGATATCCGAGGTGTTTTGTAACTCGGCTGGTATTACGCTGTCCGGTACTGGTGATTTTTATGGTTTGAAGCTACGTAGCGCCCGAAGCAATTTGTCTCTAGTAATCAGACCTTGAAAGTTTGTAGATTGCACATTTGATCTGTTTGGAGTGACTAATACTACTGGAGCAGCTTGGGAAATGGTTCTGTTAACACTTTTTTCGAATTTACTGGGATTCTGGGATCCGACGCACGGGCTGGAAAAAGTATTTATTTGCTGTGGAAAAATGAGTGCTCCATAGTTTCTCCTTCTTCCAAACAAATTGATGAGATATCGTGTAGGTACAGATCGGAATAATTACTTGCAAAGCTTCCATTACCTGTTAAGGATTGTGGCGCGCCTGTCACACGACTAGGTTAATTTAGGTTCGATAGGCAGGCTGCAGCAACACTTAGGCCAGACTCTAGACCCGATTGTGATACCTTAGGAGTGAACCAACAGTATTTTAGTATGAAGCTCTAAAAGCGGCTGGTGCTCACATTATAGTGACTTCGCCGAGATTGTCAAAGAAGTATCCACATAAATGTATAGTCTTCATCGGGTTGAGAGAGCTTGGGAGGTCTCCTCTTCGTTCTCTTCTCTTCCATGAAGACACTACTATGGTCGGGGAGGCGTATCATTTTTGACATATCCAGCGACTCGGAGAAGACGCCTGATCCTACCCCAGTGTCCATATTTAATATGTATCCGTAAATACGGAAACTCTAAGTATGACATGATGTATGTATAGTTCGTGACAGGTATATGGTCAACGTATTTCTTTAGAATCGTCGAATGACCCGTTTCCTTCAGTTTCCACTTTACTGATTGGCTGATTCTCATGGTAGAGTTCCTTTTGGTTGGTTGCGGTTCCCCTCCCACCGCAAGGGCTAACTGTCAAGGAAAAAGCCACCTTATTCAGACTGACTAAGAAAAACTCACATCAGCGATTGATTTAGAAGAAGCTTGCTGTCAACATACAAAGAGCATGAGACATCGTGCATCGGCATACCGGAATGTGATCACTGATGAGTGATGGTGCTATCTCCATCTCTATTATAACCGTTTGGATAATTTGTTATTACAAACTAATGTTAACAACTGGTAAATTTCGATTCACTTCCTAGCCCGGAATCACTTAAAGGCTTCCATAACAAAGCCCTGCGGTCACCCTTCATCTGATGGCAATTCACACTTCATTTGACTGCATTGCATGCCACCTTTGAATGCAAATACCATCCTCAGATTAATCCTTTCATGCTGTCCAATCTGGTATGACAAGCACGAACATAAGTTCCTCTTAATCTGACACTGGCAAGCATATACAGAATCGTCTCTCGGTTCATATCTACCTGACGACGACGCCGGCCGCCACTTCTATCGCACCACGGCGGACGGGTCGGGATTAAGATGTCTTCGGGCCTAAGGCCTGCATAATCTGCACATGATTACCTCCTCATCGCGCCTGCATAATGAACTGATAAAAAAGATTTTGCATTTTGCCTCCTCCGAAAAATACAATGGACCCCAAACTAGCAACATGTTGCACCGCACAATGCGAAGTCCAGAGGCTATCACATGCTACAAACAACTGTACACAGTTCAGAGATACTGATACCCCGATGGATATCACTGCGCGCGCCAGAGATATGCAGAGATCGCACGGTCCAGGCCCCAACTCATTACGGATGCAGCGCCGATTTGTTTGTTGCCTCCATTTGACTTGCAATCGATTCTATCGCGCGCATTTATTATGTTGTGTGTTCTTGGGGTGTGTGAGTGGTTGTTTTTGCGGACCTTCCGCATATGTTTGCATACCTTATAAGAGGGAAGCGTGGCCGAGAGAGAGAGATCCAGCCACACAACGCACATCCTTGGCTGGCTCCGGGGCTCATCCATTCATGCATGTGTGCCGAAAGAAATCTGAAAATCTGGCGTTTTGACCGATTTTTTTTTTTTTTCGTAACTCCTCTTCTGGATAGTTTTGCATATGCAAAGCGTATATTTCCAACAGATGCCATGAGTGTTTGGTGCGTTTGTTTGAATGGAATTCATGCTAAGTATTCCGACTGCATTTAGAGGGACTTTTGCATATGTGAGCTGGAGGAACTGAACGAACTGCTGCAATGAAGATGTCATAGGATATTTGGGAGACAATGTGTCCAGGTTTTTATGAGACGGACGAGTCTCATGAATGAATGGGTTCTTTTCTTTCTTTTTTTTCCGATTCCCGTTCTGTTGTTTTGCCTTTGGCGTTGTTGAGTGACTTTGGAATTTGATTTGAATATCTCAACGGGAGAGGTCGTGGTATGCAAATGGGCCCAAGCTAAGTTGTATATGTTGTATCGATTTAGCCAATTTATGTATCAGCATGGTTGGCATTGCAGCGCAACCTGACGGAATATATTTTTGTGGTGGTGATTTGAATTATCCGTCAAACCGATAGAAGATGTTTAACTTTGGCAAAGGTTTAGCTGAGCTTTGAAAGGGCACATTAGTCACAATTTGGTGGTATTAGGAACGTCTATTTCGTTGCATGCCCAGTGGTGCCTGCATGGTGCACCTTTCATATGTTTTGTGATTGTGTAGCACAGGAGTCCCCTAACTGTGCGTCGCGACGCCCTAGGGGCGTTTACTGTTCAATCACTGATGCCAAACCACTATGGCAAGTTAGTGCAAAAGATGTGAGCGTTGCGCCCATTTTACGGCAGACGCGGTGGGTCTTCAAAGTCAACTCTTTAAAGTTTGGTGGTCATATTCGAGACAACGGGTTCGGTAAACAATCAACCCGTACTACAAAGGAACGCTAGATCGGCCGAGAACATTGCATTATTCCGTGAAAGTGTACAGGAGAAACCGAGGTATAGTCAATTCCTTGCCGTGCACAAGAAGTTTGGACTTGGCCCTATACCCGTTCAATATCCAAGTGACCCAGGAGCTCAAAGTTAATGATAATGACCATAGACAACACCGTTTGTTCGCTGACTGGTCGTCGAACCATTTGGAGGGAGACCCCAATTTTGGCCGAAAAATCATCATCTATCATGCAACAAGGCGCATGTTTGGATATGGCTTTGTTAACAAGCTAAATTGCCGTATATGGGACGACGCCAACCCATACGAGGTGGCAATTCATCCATAAAAACCATTTTGGGCATGGTTATCTCCAAGATCGTGCGATTTAACCCAGCTAAACTATTTCTTGTGGGGTTGCCTGAAATCGCGGTTCAATGCGAATAAACCGCAATCGACTGATGCGATGCCCTTAAACCCAATATAACCAATGCTATCGCTCATCGGCGGATTGGACCACTCGGACTCGTGCCACCATGAGAAGCTGCGGCGGACATTTGGACATGGTGTTATATTCTATAATGGGCCTTTCAGATATAAAAAGGATTTTGTTAATACCTCGCACACAGATTGTGCTTGTTTTATTCCAGGGGCGTCGCAAAAATATTATAACCCGTATGGGGAGTCGCTGTACGGAAAAGATTGGGAACTGCTGGTGTAGCATATTTATTTAATTAGACGCCCATGTCACCTTCGAAGCTTTCAGACAAATTACTATAACGACTGTCATTTTTAAAGAGTAATAACTGCAGTTCCATAAGAATCTCGTTCATATGTAGATATGTATATCAAAAAGCGCGTCTCCACCGATAGAGGTGTATAACCAGCCATAGCCAGACGCTAATGTCGACCACCTTCGTCAACCAGACAATGACAGACACAGCTCTATACATATTGTACTATCCTAAGGTATTTCATCTACCTGCAGCTTATAATTGTAGACAAAGACAACTTCAAAATTGCCGAAATCCAGAAAGGGAAAGTTTTAAAATGCTGCTTGCTCTGTGTACCGCGTTTTAGGGGGACTCTTCTTTGGCAAGGGCAGCCAAAATCTGATGTAGATATTTATTAAACAAATGTCCTTGAGTTGACGTCCACGAAAGTCTCGATAAAACAAGTCTTTATGTTGAAACGTTGATCACGACAAATCTTGTCTGCTTCAAAATTGTTTGAATGGTAGATCCTTCCGAGTAAAGATTAAGAATTTGTTCAGCGAAGATACACCGCCTCCATTGATTGTAGGAGTAGGTATATACCACAATGATCAAAATTGGGCTCAATTTTCTTTATCCTTTTCACCAATGAGCTACTACGCCTCCCACTTGCGTTCGCAGATTATACATCGATAGTAGTTATGCAGAAAGTACACGTGCAGAATTTACTGCGCTGCAAGATTAGAATACACGAACATGTATTTTCTGCACCCACCGCAGCACCGCAACATGCGCCTCTATTTCTAAATCCACCACACAGCAACGCAGTAAATAAAATAAAATTTTTAAACTTAGCTGCTGATGCATACAAGGAAAAGGGAGACAACAACCGATGTAGATTGATTGTTTCATATGCAGTACTCGTTGTAGTCAAGTGTCCACAATCTCTGCATACTTGTTTTGAGTCCGTGTTGACTTTTCAGGTCTGCGACCTCACTGATATAGGAGGGCTAAAATTATCAAAAGGCGTCAACGCTATAAAGTATAGCCGACAATATCTACATAATGTACCATTCGGGAGATGTATTCCCCTGCTGAAGTTATATTCACAAGGCATTCTTTCTTAGGATGACATTTTGCAAATAAATTGGTGAATGCACCCTACCAAGTCATCTCCTGCTGCCACTATAGGTTTAGATATCGCTACTTCGTGTCGCTCTGGAAGAAGGACATTTTGATTTTTTTTGGCAGGTTGATCGAATCATTCGGGCTGATAGTCAATTGTTGGCATGCCTTCTCCATTTAACAGTCTATAGAAGCACTATTTTGAAAAATCCAGCTTTAAGTTATACAGATTGAGTCCAAGGATTTGATAGCTGCTTGGCTGTCCTAAAATATACAGATATCTTTAAATGATATCACGTTTTTCTTGAGCCAAGATAAGACTTCTTTTATCGCCATAATTTCCGCCAAGAACACCTACAATAGTTTGAATGCGGAAGGAGAGATTAAGATTAAGACTATCGGAGAAAGCACCCTCACCAACTTTGACTCTACCCTTGGGTTAGAAGAATGATTTTACCCCCAGGAAAAACTGTCGGACATAGCTTTTCCAGTGGAACCCTTAACAGATTTGACCACACGCAAGTTATTACTGCATTGTCACAAGTTCTTTACGCAACGCTTGATGCTAGTTGCTTAGAGGTCAAGGCGCGGTCGGTAAAATATCTGTCAGTCTTTAGCGTTATAGTATCCAGCCTTGCAACGTCAAATATTTTATATCGGTGGTGTGTTTTGTAGTGCTCCGAATACATTATGTTGACAAGTTTGAATGTTTGGACAAGTTCGAATAAACAAGATGCATGTACGACGTCCAAACCGCCAAGTCTTCTGGTATAAGGATCCTGCTAGCAATGATATATAGTAGATCCAGATTCCCTATATAAGAACAACCTTGACGTCGTCTTTCAGATACTTGTCATATGACTTCCCATAAGCATAAGAAGGTCGTTTTACTTGCGGTGGTTGTCAATATATCGCCCATATTCGAAGCTTATTCCATGCTACGGTAGTTGCCATGACGAACAAATCCCTTGCTGGAAGACAATATGTTCTTTGCTGAATCTCAGTGAGCAAGGGGATGCGGAAACTACCGTTGGCACATGAAGGGTTCATCCCCCACTATAAGGAGTGTGTTAATTGGCCCGTGAATGTTAGGTCATTACTCAAAATGGGCCTTTTCTATGGTTCTTAAACCTACGAAGCAAAGTTTCTCCTTTCAATCTTCAATGGACATTCTGAACTCATACCTAGTGCTGCTAGTAGCCGCGACCTACATAAGTTTTGGCATTAGGGTTCCGTAAATTTTTGAACTAATTTCTAATTATTGTTATTTTTTGTTCCAATACCAGCCTCTGTCGCCTTTACCAGTTAAGTAATTCTAAAGTTTTTATAACACAGCGTATAGTCTTAATTATAGGAGTGTGTGGACTTTTCAGATTTATACAGGAATAGCTGACTACCCAAGCGCCTTTGAGTTTGCCGAACTCGTATTAATCCAAAAAGCTTTTGATTCCCGATGAAAAATACCGTCCTCAACCATTTGAGATAAACATTCTAGAACAGAGGTACAACCCCCCACTGTTCACAATTCGATTCATCTTCCATATATTCTGATTAAAATGTTACCAAAAGAGCCCACCAACATCGACTTAGCACAAAGCTAATCCATTTCCAAATAAATGTCGACCATGCTCGAGTGAATCCTAAAACCGTCTAGTTTCGCTTCACTGAACTACCAAAATTTATATACCTACCTACATATCAGGTAAATACAATTTCGACTGCCATTTTGATTATTAAACATTTATCCTCTGATCTGGCAAGGCATTTCTTATAAGGTAACTGGAAGACAACGTCATCCATCTGTGTGTGTCCTTTTTCAATGAAAATTCTATTTTTTGGCAACATGCACGATGTTAAAAATAATTAACATCAGCACGGGGCCCACATCAATCCCATTCCCGCACCATACCCCCACCTGACATTAAATATGCATTTGCTATTGTTTTTAGTTGCTAGCCCCCCCGTTCCCCAAGCCCAATCTTCATCTTCAGATAGTAAATGCATGTGAGGACCCCAACTGTATTCCATTTCATTTATAGCTTCTTGGAAAAAAATTCAAACAGGCAGACGACAAATCCCCTTTCCCATGCAGGACGAACAATTCCATTACCCAAAAACATTCGCGAGAATATCCCTCGGTCCTCATTAAGAAGTAACCGAAGTGAAAAGATGTTTGGGTAGGTTCTTCCACATCCAGGTTATCCTATTTAGAAACATGAAAATCGCCCAGCAGCACACGGTGGATAAGTTTCACTTCGTTTTATTTTGCCGTATACATGCTCTGCCAGGACATTCACAAATAATAAATCCACTGAACCGAAAAGGTGGGGGTGGTGTTCGTGCACCCCATATATCTACCTATATGTGCTGTTCACTGTTCAGTTAGAATAAGAAGATGAAGTTGCCATAAGGACATGTTACATTTAGTTTTGTTTTATTTGTCCTTCTTCTTCGTGCAGTTGTTTTATTTTTGTGAATTTTCGGGTATATGCATTCAAGAGTGCTTTTCTCGTGAAAGGATTTGAGTGGGCGAAGCTCGCGATCTTTTTATGTTTTGTTCTAGATTTTTGCAAACTGAAATGCAAATGTGACTAAGCTGATGATTTAAATACTGTTAATGCTTCCCCAGAGGGTGCTGTGGGAATCATTAAGGTGCACCGAAGGGTAATGGGGTTTCTGTGTGCATCCTCAAGTTGGGGATGCTACAAATTTGTTAATTTTATATGTGCTGGTAAGTATTTTTCTTTTTTGAAGAATTACCGTGAGTGCTCAACGAAGGAAGAGGTTATTGTGATTTCGGGTTGAATCAGTTCTTGGATTTATCGAATATTTATGCATGCAGAAGTTCCAACGGTCCGTGTACTGATAGCCCACCAGGACTTAAAGGTACCTACTTACTTATATTTTCAAATATTTGCTCTAGAATAATCTTGAGATGCTTAAAGTCAACACCAAAGACCTCTGTAATATGAAATTGGAGTAACTGGCTAGAAAAGTCAGTATGACTGGGCACGAATGGCTAACTGGACGGAGAAATGCATCGTGGGGATGTAGCTCAGTGGTAGAGCGTTCGCTTTGCATGTGAAAGGCCCCGGGTTCGATCCCCGGCATCTCCAATTTTTTTTTTTGTATTTTAGTAGTTCGAAAGATCTATTTTTCGACTCTCAAAAGAACTTAAGTTGTAAAATTAGAAATATTTACTTGCATTGTTTGGAAAAAGCACGTCGCGAAATGTGGCCGCTATTGGAAAAAGCGGTACGGGTGTATACCTACCGTATAATAAAGTTATTTAAAACATTTCAGCCGTCGCAGTGGGGCAGCCCATATACCAATGTTGGCAAAAAATAAAAAAATCAAATTATCAACATAAGAAAATACTGTTGTAATTCCATTACATTACATTCAAGTGCATGATGCGCGAGTTAAGTATCCATAGCAAAACATATTGAGAAAAAAGATAACATTATTTGTATTCAATGATATCTTTAGCCTCTAGTACAGTCTTGCACACAACGCTACAATGATAACATATGTACAAGAGATAATATCGTTTGTATACAATGTTGGAATATTATCTCTTCTTCATTATCAAGCAAGACGATTGTACGCTTGGGTCTCCTTGTAGATAGATAAGAAAAATATATAAATACGACTGTATGATGAATTTATCGATAGTCTTATTGTAACTACATAGTAGCCTTAAGCTCCTTTTAGAATTAGTAAAAAGTATTTCAATAATAAAGGACATAGTTCCAAATAAATATTGTTTAATTTTAAAAGTAAGAAACAAGTGTTTTAATTGGCGATCCTGCCAGGAGGTTAAATATACTTTTTAACTTCAATCGAGCGGACCTCGGGAACAAGTAGTGAAATCTAGTATAAACAGAACACTCGCGTTACCGGTTACAAGAATTACCTAGCATAGCAGGTACAAATATAGCTTCTTCATACGAAGCAGCTAAGCAATTCAGTGAAAGTGTATATGTGGAGAAAAAAACACACAAATTCGACGACAACAGACACGAGTTCAAAATGGAACAACTCGCAGTATTAATGGCAAGATTAGAAGCTTTAGAAACCAGGTGCAACACAGTAACACAAACCCTAGAGCACACACGCACAGAGAATGCAAGGTTAGCAGCAATAATAACTAACCAAAATCAAATAAACACTAATTTAGAAACAAAACTAAATGAAGTAAAATCTGGATTAGGCATAGTACCAAACATACCTGTGCTAGAGGAAATAAGAACCACATATACAGATGGTAGTGAAATACAGTTAGACGCATTTAAAAGCCTACCTATTTTCAACGGCGATCAATCAAATTATCGGTCGTGGCGCGAAGAAGCATCCAGATTAATGGACAGCATTAAAAACTTCAAAACACACAGTAAGTACGCAGCAGCATTGACTATAGTGAAAAGTAAAATACAGGGTGCAGCCGCGAATGTGTTAACTAATTATAACACAATTTTTAATTTTGAGGCGATACGTAACAGATTAGATTATACGTACTCTAATCAAGAACCTCTATACGTGCTACAAGACATGATGAAAGCCATCACGCAAAAAAGAAGCACACTGTCTGAATACCACGACGAGATAAATAAAAATCTCAATTTAATAATATCAAAAATCACTATGTCAGGTGATCCGCCGAATATAATCGACAGACTAATTAAAAATGCTAACGACGACGCAGTTCGTATATTCATTGATGGTATGAGTGACAACTTTACAAGAGGATCATTATATTCAGCTACAATAAATGATCTAGAACACGCATTCGCAATTGCTCGCAGAATAGAACATGATAATGTGCACAGGCATTTACATCTCACTCAAGATAAGCACCACAAAAATATGCCACATGAACGCAGAAACGAAAGAAGACCAAATTATTCGAGCCAAACAACGAATTATCAACCCCAGAAGCAATACGATAATATGCAGCAACACAATCAAGGACCACAGCCGATGGAGATAAACTCGAGACAAATTGTACATGCACAGCGACAAAATTGGAATCAATGCAAACCCGATGTATATAATCCACCAGCGAAACGTGAACACAGCGGGAGTTTCAACACACACAACAGACCGCAACGATCTTATCAGCAGAACTTCAAGCAGCAGAGAGTAAATAACTCCCGACAACAACGCAGAGACGATGTCAGCAGTACATATGCAGAAGCAGATGAAACGGAATGTATGGTAAATAATAACATAAGAATAGATCATTTAAACTAGTAGACGGGTTGCCCTGCTTAAATTTAACTAGTACTATTCATAAGAAAATTTACAAAATTCTTATTGATACTGGTGCAACCCATAATTACATTAATAGAAAATGCGATTCTAGCGAAAAAATTAAAATTAAACCTATAAAAATAAAAACAATGCATGGTTATTCTATGGTAGATACAAAGAAAGTAGTTAGGATATTAAAGAAAAATATAACATTTTTTGAATTAGAGGATATTCAGTCTTTTGATATGATATTAGGATATGAAGGACTTAAAGTTCTAAACGCGGAAATAAATTTCAGTAATATGACTCTAACTACCATAAGCAGTGTCGAATCTATTCAGAAAATTAATTACATAATTGGGGAAAATAATATTTATAAAGCAGACATAGATAGACTGATGAAGATTAATAACAGCATAGGACCGTTACCCTTTACAGATACTATAGAAGCAAGCATTAGGACGACCAATGATAATCCGGTTTATGTTAAACAATATCCATATCCCATAGCAGATAACGAATTCGTAAACAAAGAAATACAGAAACTCTTACATAACGATATAATAGAAAAAAGCCATAGTCCTTATAACAGTCCCATATGGACAGTACCTAAAAAAGGTTTGGACGAAAAAGGAAAACCAAAACGGCGCATGGTTGTTGATTTCCAAAAACTTAACGCTCACACTGTAACAGACAGATACCCCATTCCGGATGTCAACATGACAATTCAAAATTTAGGTAAAGCCAAGTACTTTACAACGTTAGATTTGGAGTCAGGTTTCCACCAAATTAAAATCAAAACAGATGATAAAGAAAAAACAGCTTTTGCTATAAATGGCGCAAAATATCAATTTAAACGAATGCCTTTCGGGCTCAAAAATGCACCAAGCATATTTCAGAGATGCGTGGACGACATTTTGAGAGACTTTGTAGGTAAATTCGTACACGTTTACATTGATGACGTATTGATATATTCTTCATCTGAGGAAGAACATATACAGCACATAAGTCAAGTATTCGACGTACTCAATAAAGCCACATTAAAAATATCTGATGAGAAAAGTAAGTTTTTTCAAGAAGAAGTAGAATACTTAGGTCACATAATCAGACATGGTAGAATCACTACGAACCCTGAGAAAATAGCAGCTATAGAAAATTTTCCAGTCCCACAAACGGTAAAGGATTTGAGAGGATTTTTAGGTCTTACAGGTTACTATCGTAAGTTTATAAAGGGATACGCAAGCATAGCCAAGCCCCTGACATTATATTTACGAGGAGATAACGGTAAAGTAAACAAAAAACAAAGTAAAAATATTAAGTTAAATCTGAATGATTCAGCATTAGAAGCGATTAGAATTTTAAAAAATTATTTGAAAGAACAAGTCGAACTTTTTCAACCGGATTATAGTAAACCATTCGAGCTTACTACTGATGCATCCAACATAGCTATTGGAGCCGTACTAAGTCAGAATAAGCAACCTATACACTTCTTGTCAAGAACACTGAGTAAGACAGAAGAGAACTATAGCACAAACGAGAAAGAGCTATTAGCGATCATATGGTCCTTACAAAAACTCAGAAACTACATATATGGTATAGCAGACTTAACCATATATACCGATCACCAGAGCCTTATATATTCTGTATCAGAAAAAAATCCCAACACAAAGCTGAAACGTTGGAAGGGAATCATTGAAGACTTTGGAGCAAAATTAGTTTATAAACCAGGAAACCTAAATCTTGTAGCTGACGCATTATCACGTCAACGCATAAATACTTCTACCATAGAAACAGCACATTCAGCTGAAAGTTCTTCTAATGATATAATAAAAACTGTGAATCAGCCTTTTAATGCATACACTGCACAGTTCGAACTTATTGAAGATATAACAAATAATATCGAAACACAAATCTATTTTGGTAACAAAATAAGACTCATAATAAAGTTTAAGGACAAAGACTCTTTACTAAGGCAGATGAAAGAAGTTATACAACCCCAAAAGATTGTAGCTTTGCATACGAAATTTGAAAACATATACAAATATGGTGAAAACATAAAAAAAGAATTCCCACTAGTAAGATTTATATTCACACCAAGAAAACTTCAAGACGTGACAAATTTGGAGGAACAACTAAAACTTGTAAGGGTAACTCATGAAAGAGCACACCGAGGGTTACGTAACAATATACAAGAAATCTCAGAGAAATATTACTGGCCCGATCTAAATAAACAAGCAAAGAGTTTCAACAAAAAATGCATAGCATGTCTATTTGGAAAATATGAAAGAAAACCTATCAGAGAACCTCTGAATAATTCAGAAATACCAACACATGTGGGAACACACATTCATATGGACATATACTTCAACGACAAGTATACTTTCCTTGTAACAGTAGATAAGTATTCTAAATATACAATCCTTCGGGAAATCGAAACTCGAAACAGACTGTACGACGTTATGGAAGAGGTCTTATCTAATTATTTCCCAAAATGTGAACGACTCATGACAGATAACGAGAAGGGATTCAAAACAGAAATGGTGAACCAAATGTGTTTGAAATACAACATAACTAAAGTAGAAACTCCAGTATACAGATCGACAGCTAACGGTCAGGTAGAACGTGTAAACGGTACAATAACTGAACTGTCTAGAATATTCACAATTCAGAATAAAACAAGACTTATCGAAGAAATATTTAGAACAGTGCGTGAATTAAATAATTCTATACACTCAGTTACCGGTTTGAAACCTAGAGACATTTTCTTTAATCAAAATAAATATAGAAATAGTGAAATTATAATAAATAAACTAAACTCAGCATCCAAAAAAGTGATCGAACGTCTAAATAAAGGAACTCGACACAGAGAGTATAAAAAAGGAGATAAGATAATGGTAAGAATCACAGGTCTTAGAAAGAAATCTAACGCTAGATACATAACAAGAATAGTAGAAGAAGATAAAGGAGACACGGTAATCTCTAAAGAAGGAATAAAAATTCACAAGGATAACATAAAGAATTATCATTTTTCAGATGACGAAAATATTAATATTCCTAACATTACTAGGAATTGTACAGAGTCAAGAAGGGCAAGGAAACGTTCAAATAACTGAGTTACTAAACAAGAAGTTTATACTTACGCAAACAGATGACGTGTATTTATTCAAAGAACAAACTTATTTGTTACATGCCACCAACCTGACTTCGATATTTCAACCTTACGTAAATATCGTAACTAGTAAATATCAACCTACACAGGAAGAAAAAATTTGGTTAAGTAAAATTAAGAATTTAGCAGACCAATTACAAGAACATACTAGGCATACTAGATCAATTAACTTTTTAGGAACAGCTTTCAAATATGTGTTTGGTAATCCTGACCATTATGACTTAGTTAACATAGAAACGAGTATAAATAATCTCATAGAAAACAATAATAAACAAAAAACTATAAATTCTAGATTTGAACAAATTTTGCAACAATTCGAAGGTCAGAGCCTTAAAGAACATTTAGTAATAGAACAAGTGTACGAACAATTATTATTATTGACCAGAACAATTAATGCAGCAAAAAATAATGAATATTTATCAGAAAGCCTAGACTTAGATGACATTAAAAATATTATTCAACATGAAATAATTCAAGTACCCATAATAAATATACTTGAGTACTCTAAAATATTTTTAGCTAGAACTGATGAATTCTTCATCACAATATATAAATATCCAGTTCTAATTAAATCATGTAAATTGTATAAAGTAACACCTTTAAATTCAAAACATGGAAAAATCATTACAGATAAAACAATTGCCTTATGTAACCAAACTTATTTAAGAACAAGAAATTGTCAAAATCATCTAAGTAAAAACATTTGTGAAATTAACTTTGAAGAAGAAAATTGTCTTATTCCACTTTTAAAGAATATAACTTCAAAATGCAACATTAAACAAGAATACGATTACGACTTAGAAATTGAATCCGGTGTTATGTTATTAAGCGGTAAGCATAAGTTAAATAATCAAACAATTAATGGTATAAACTTAGTTACTTATGAAAATACTATAAATCTAGACGATAAAATATACAAAAACATGCATAAGCAAATTAAAGAAGTTATATTAAGAAATCATAATTCAGAGTCTTACATCGACCAAATAATTAAAGAAGATACAATGTACAAATTCGATAACATAGATACTTTAAAAAAACTAATTATTCCTTTTGAAGAAAAACCGATATTATCAACTATATACACAATTGTAACACTGATTGTTATTCTAGCATTTACGTACGTAATGATAAAAACTATACAATGTATAACAGATCGTCAAAAACAAAAAAAGATTGACGCATATAACAAAACTTATGAAAGAGAAATGTTAAAAATAGCGTCGAAAAATCGGGACGATTTCGTTTAACAAGGGGGGGAGTTAAGTATCCATAGCAAAACATATTGAGAAAAAAGATAACATTATTTGTATTCAATGATATCTTTAGCCTCTAGTACAGTCTTGCACACAACGCTACAATGATAACATATGTACAAGAGATAATATCGTTTGTATACAATGTTGGAATATTATCTCTTCTTCATTATCAAGCAAGACGATTGTACGCTTGGGTCTCCTTGTAGATAGATAAGAAAAATATATAAATACGACTGTATGATGAATTTATCGATAGTCTTATTGTAACTACATAGTAGCCTTAAGCTCCTTTTAGAATTAGTAAAAAGTATTTCAATAATAAAGGACATAGTTCCAAATAAATATTGTTTAATTTTAAAAGTAAGAAACAAGTGTTTTAATTCGCGTCAATAATTAACTTTGTCACATGCCCACCCACTCTCTGGCGTTTAGTTGAAGTTGACTCTAGACTGCGGTTGTAGCTTACACGTGTGTTTTAACAAGTGATTTAAATAGTCAATTATTTGTATAGTCACAATTTGTGTATAAGTAACGGACAAATTTTGATTTAACATGGAATCGACAGCTTCATGTATGTGCTTAATATTTCAAGTGTTGTAATTTTTTTTTATTAAAGTCAGGTATTTCGTATAATTATTGGAAATTATACCTATTTATTTCAAGAAAATGTAAAGCTCCATTATAAGTCATTAAGGTTAAAGTATATTTCTACATGCTTCTACACCGAGATTCTAACATTATGTTATACCTGGACTCATGTAGTATATGTTTATAAAAAAATCGGTGCGCATGTGTGTGCCTTTTTTTTATTTTTATTTTTTTTGCTAATGATCACTAAATAAAATTTTGTTAGAATATTCGTTCATAAATCTAAATCGCTCTAATTTTTCTGTAGGTTCGCATTCAAGGGATTTGTTTTTGTTTCTCACTAGAATGGAGTTATTTAATATAATGAAGATGTCAGGGTATCAAAAATTTAATGAAAAAATTAAATTTTTAAAGGACCATCTTCACGACCGAACCAATTGTTCTGACGTTAAGATAAATGAACTTAACCGTAAAATTTCAATATTTTCAGCTAGATTCAAAGAAAAATGTTAACAGGTCTGTAAATTAGATCATTTTTTAATTTTCGCCATGATTGATGGAAAAGTTTGTAATGTTTTAACTGAAACCACCTTAACCCGAAAATGTTATTTATGTGGTGCAACTTCGAAGCAATTCAACAAAATCGAAGACATGATTTCACGACCAGTAAAAACAGAACACTTAGCTTTTAGAATGTCTGTTTAACATGGTTGGATACGACTGTTTGAATGCCTTCTGCATTTAGGATACAAATTACCCATTAAAAAATGGCAAGCTCGCGAAAGTGACAAAGAAGTCGTGGCAGTAAATAAGTCCCGAATTCAAAGGGAATTTCGAGAACGATGTGGATTAATTATCGATCAACCAAAACAGGTATTTGGTAACACAAACGATGGCAACACAGCAAGACGGTTTTTCCAAAACCCTGAACTCTCAGCCGAAATAACAAAAATAGACATAGAACTTATAAAAAAAATGCACACAATAATGATTGTAGTTGCCAGTGGATAATGATATTGATTTAAAAAAGGGTATTTGCACATGTCACATCGACATGCTTCGTCAATTAATACCCCTGGTATCATATGCCCCAACTTTGCATAAATATTTTATTTGTGGCCCAAAAATTATACCATCTTCACTGTTGCCGATCAGCCAACTTTCGGAGGAAGCGCGCAACAAAGGTTTTAAAAATGTGCCGGGAAAACTTCTCAAGAAAATCAAGCCGTGAAAAAACGAATGAAGATGTACCTACCTATTTAATTTATTTTTACTGAGTTCGGATCCCATTATAACATCCAAGCAAAAATTGCATAAAAAAAATTCCTGTCTTTTCCCAAAGAAGCACTCAGACTCAACTTGTTAAAACTCCCAAGTGTCCAGGAATCAAACGCTCTTCCTGAGTCTGATGAGTCTGGAGTTAAAATTGATGACAGTGATGATAGTTGCTAGTGATCTTAGGATATGATAACAGTTTTTGTTTATTTTTTGTATTTAATGGACAAATTTAATTTAATTGTTTTTTATTTATTTATTTATAAGTCTCAATAAATACGTATGAACAATTTAAAAAATGGTTTTACTAATTTGTTTTTCTTCACAATAAAAGGGGGTGTAAAAGTGGGTGGGGAAAGCAAGTGTAGATGATAATAATTGCATCTTCAAAAAATCTTCTTTAAGTGTTTAATTTTGAAAAATAGGCATATTTCAGAAAAGTGGGCGTTTTAGTGGGCGTGTCGGGTGGGCGGGTTTAAAAGTATTTTGGGACTGGTCTCAGAAGCTATCCTGAAAAATTTCAGGTTTTTAGCTGTAACTGCTGATTTGATGCCACATTTTAAGGCATTCTGCCCCACTGTGCGTCGTCGGTAACAGCTAAAGAACTTTTCAAAGAAATTAAAGAAGACATAAATATAAAAAAGGCCCTAAGCTTTTGATAAAGTCTGGCACAAAGGATTGCTCCACAAATTACAAAAGCAACTGCCGCGGCAGTATTCGACAATTCTGGAGTCATGTATATCAAATCGATTCTTTAGAATGAGCAGGAGACAGAGTACTCCACACAAAGTCAAATTAAAGCTGGTGTACCACAAGGAAGTGTGGTTGTTTGGGAGATTTGTATCCCTATCCAATTACAATAAGATATTTGTATACAAGAAAGTTCTAAAACCAGTATGGACCTATACGGGCTGCATTTGCACATCCCAAACAAATTTACAAAAAATTCAAGTTTTCAAAAAAAAAGTAGATACTAAGGAACTACATAGGTAGGTAATGAACTTTGGTACATACGCAACGCTGATGTACATAGAGATTCTAAACATTGAAATGGTTGAAGAAGAAGTTAAGAAAATTGCCCAAAGGCACATAAGTAGTCTTCTTAACCATGTTAACTTAGAAATAACAGAACTTTTTAATACTGACAATGTAATCAGGAGATTAAATCGGGTAATTTATGGCAACTTTAGCTATAAATCGCTTATTTGGCAGGGCAGTTAAAGTTGCCGAACAAGTTTAGAACAAATTTATTAATTCCGCAAGCCCTTCAGAAAATATATAGGCGTGGCACCTTCCATAGAGCAACAGTTAAATCAAAATAGCAGGTGATTCTGGCTTATCATCTGGGAAAACCGAAACGTTTACAAAAGGCGGTTAAACAATGCACTTAGGCACTAAAATTTCATTAAAAGGAGCTCCCCTCCCGTATGCAGTATAAGAAAGAGCCTGGCTATTGCACAGTTTTGAATAGGTGAAAAAAGATTATTTTGGTGGGGCGAGTGCATTAATAATCCCTCTGCTGAGAACTATTGCCTCTTCAAAAAAATGTTTTCCGATAGCTGTTACAAATAAGTAAACTAAACTATTGCATAGGTCCCCTTCGTTCGTCCCAAAAATTGGAACTTCTACAAAAATGAATGTGAGTTACTAGACCTATAGAGTTCTATATGGAATTGTTATTGTTGCACCAACCACTGAAGGTTCCTATAGTTGTTGTGGAGCAGGGACCTGAATCATGGAACGAATATGAAAACCTGAGGTTGCAATGCAATCATTAGCGAAAGACTGTATAACTGTCGATCTTTAATAAATATGAGAAAGAGTATCGGAGACAAAACAGAGTCTTTGGGTATACCATCCTAACGTGAATGCAACGGACAGAAAGGTTATATATAATTTATGATCATCTCCCTATACACTGCACCCTGCAGTATTATGCTAAGTGTGCAACATCCATCAGCCTACGACATCAGCAGTTGCAGGCATTACCTGGAAGTAGAGTAGGGCGGGGCTAGTGGGGCCACTTTGCGTTTGAAGTCCTGTTATAAGCAGATTATCTATACTATACCTTGAAGAGTCGTATCAACAGATAGAATGGAGTTCGTGCTTCTTAATGTTTGGAAAACTCTGAAAATATTTATCCATAAGGGAATAATATTGTCCTAAATGCACTAAGTCCAAGTGGCCCAAATACAATACGTTGTCGTAGGTATAATAAATAATACTACTTACTTATCGGGCTCCCGACCCGTGAAGAGTCTCTGCCTGAGACACTGCAGCCTTGCATCCTCTACGATTCCGGGCACGCTGCTTCCAATTGTCGAGACCAAGTGCTCTTGCATCCGCGATGGCTTGGTGTTTGAAACGGAGGTTCGGTCTTCCTTGTCGTCTCGAACCTGGGGGCTGGTATTCAAAGATCCTCTTAGGTGGAGCATTATTGTCGATTCGCTCCATGTGGCCGAGCTAATGTAGTCGACGTGTTTTGGCTTTTTGGACTACATCCACATCTTGGTACAGCTCATAGATTTCGCGGTTGTATCTTCTCCTCCATTCGCCCTCCTCGCACACAGGACCAAAAATCCGCCGAAGTATTTTTCTTTCGAAGGAGCCCAGTATCAGCTCTCTCTTCTTGGTTATCGTCCAGCACTCGGCGCCATAAAGCAGAACTGGCAGGATGAGGGTTTTGTAGAGCACACATTTCGTCCTTCGAGTTAGTAGTTTTGAACCCAGTTGTTTCCTAGGGTAATTCTTCGCCGGATCTCCACTAGGGTGCCATTCGTGGAGTTCATGTTTACTCCGAGGTAGGTGAACTCCTTAACTACCTCGAAGTTGTTGCTATCAATAGTGACGTTTTGTCCTAGTCCTGTCCTCATTTACTTCAAGGCCAACGGATTTCGCCTGTTCTTCAATCGCCGTGAACGCTTCTACCACGGCACGCTGGGAGCGACCGATGATGTCAATATCGTCCGCATAGCCCAGTAGCTGTACAGATCTGTTGAAGATAGTGCCTTCCGTGTTGACACCTGCCCTGCGCACTATCTGCTCCAGTACGAGATTGAAGAAGTCACATGACAGCGCGTCTCCTTGCCGAAATCCGGTGCAAGTTTGAAATAGATCGGAGGAGCTGCTTCCAAACTGCACGTTGCAGCGCGTGTTTTCCAGCGTCACAGCTGAATCAGTTTTGCCGGGATTCCGAATTCCGCCATCACCACATAGAGCTCCTGACGATGTATGCTATCATACGCGGCTTTAAAGTCGATGAATAGGTGGGGAGTTTCGACTTGAAATTCGTTAGTCTTTTCCAGGATTTGCCTCAGTGTGAAAATTTGGTCTATAGTCGATCTGCCGGGCCGGAAGCCACACTGGTACGTGCCGATTAGTGTGTTGCAGAACGGTTTAAGATGCAAATAAAAATGACCTTTAGACGAAGTCCAGGGGAAGACTTTGTATGAGGCCACTTTCGACAACTATGGCACTGTACCCACTCCTCACCCGGTCCAACATTCTAGAACAAATAATAATGGTCATACTCATAACACGTCATGCATTTATATAATTAGTTGGTCCACCTGACCCAACATGCCTCACACCTAGTTTGATGAACATATTGTGTCACAAAAAAGAATATACTCAAAACTGTCCAATTTTGCATTATGAATACTAAAATATATTAACGTATCTCATGAAAAAACCTTACCTTAATGTATATCTTGTACCTTATCACTTCTCAAAATAATAAAAATAATAAAGGTAGATTTTTTTACTCTTTCACGCTAAAAACGAAAATTTCATGTCCTGCTTATATAATGCAAGCTTTTTTTACACGTGTTTGTTACTGTGCTAGCTTCATTCGTGTATGATATTGTTCCTATAAAACTCACCGTTTCTGAGTAATTCGCGTGGCCCAATTTGACCCGTACCCAACTAGCCCCGCTCTACCCTACACTATTCCAGGTAGGTTGAATTACCCAGCAACGCAACGATCCTTTCAATTCTCGACGTCAGCCCTTTGTTATCGTCGTTTAACAAAACATAGAAAAATTGTATAAATAAACTGGAAGTTTAAAAACTTAGTATTTACTGCCCCACCCAAGATAAGGAGGATTTTTGGTGACTAATTATTAATTATGATTATGAATACAAAATTAAAAATCAAAAAAATATCCTGGAGATGCCGGGGATCGAACCCGGGGCCTTTCACATGCAAAGCGAACGCTCTACCACTGAGCTACATCCCCTTGATAACATAATTTATTTTCTTAACTTATCATGCCCTTGCAGTTAACTTTACATGCAGAAGAAAGTACCTGAAATTAAGATAATATAAATTTACTTTAATTATTATCATAAGCAAACTACTACTATGTACGAGTAGTTAGTTACAAATGCAAACAATTTCCTACCGGTTATAAAGCTTAGAATGTTAGTGGCGATGGATCACTGAGATCATTGAAAAAATAGTCTCCTATGTCTTCCTTAAAATGGCCAGGGCAGGGCAACTGCAAAGAAAGTGAGTCATGGACTCATCTTCCTCTTAATCTCTGCAGCTTCTGCAGAAGTCATTGTATGGCAGACCGAGGCGATCCCGGAGATGACATTAATGATTTTCGAGATGCTGGATCTTTTAAGTCAAAGACGCTTCTTGGATCTTTTTGTGTCCAGAGTTGCCCTAGCAGTATCACAGTATCATAGATGTTTCATGCATGCACGTTGTGCAGACTTATGCTGTCCTTAGGAGGAGCCTAGTCATGCTAGTTCGCCTGCTGCCTGCCTGGGATATCACAGTGAGCAGGAACCCTGCAGACGGTCAGGTTGTACTGTCCGGCTATCTCGTTATGAGATACGCGGCAATCTTCCATCGCCTTAGATCTTATTTCGCTAGATAAAGGGATTTCATTGCAGCCTGGCTATCAATGTATATGACGATATCCCTTTGTGATAACGAATTAATCGAAAGCCACGCTGTAGCTTGACGAATAGCTGTAATTTCGGCTGCTCTGTTTAGGAAGACAGAAAGAGAGGCTCAGATTCCGGTATTTCATGGGTGAAGTTAAGCATGGTTTGTAAAGCGGCGGTTAGAGATGTCCTCAATGCGCCCGTGAAGCACAAGCATGCCAAGCGCTGAGCCGTCTCCAAGACCTTTACATTGGAACTTTTGTTCGAGGCCGGTCACCACACAACGATGCCGTATAGAATAATCGGTCTAATAACCGCAGTATAAAGCCAGTGCATTACATTGGGTTGAAGGTACCATCTAGAGCCGACAGCACTCTTTTAGAGCCACTAGGGATTTCCTAACGCGTTCGGGAATATTTTCTCTCCATAAAAGCTTTCTATCCAGCCTCAGCCCCAAATATTTAGCGCTGCTAACGAGATGGAGTGGAATACCATTGAGCTTGGGGGGAGTGACAGATTGGCCTTCCTGGTGAATAAGACTAACTCCGTTTTTGTCGGGTTGAAACTAAGATTTTGTAAAAAAACTCAAACCATGCGACTAGAATTTAGTTGGCATTTCAAGTTCTCTTAAAGAAAATTTCGACGGCGAGTTCATTCAGAAATCCCAGGCGATATGCATTATAGTTGAAAGAATCGTCAAAAAACCCACGTGAATGAACAAAATGCGAACATCCAACCGAAGCTTTTGCGAACGATGTGGTTCTGGTGGTAAACAGGAACACCCAAAAACATAAATGTAAAAAAATAATATGTAGCTTAAAAAACTAGTTTAGTTAGGTATGAGAACATTTTTCGAAAGCTTTCAGATTGCAACTCTATGCCTCGAATACATGTTATAAGATGGTGGACTTGTTTATGATAACATATACCACCGTATAGACGCGACTTCCTCAATTCATCGCAGCGCCGAATTCACTCACATAGAACAACAGAAGCGTCCATGGTCCCTCCACCAAATGGTCCCAAAAAGCTAATTTAATTCCGAATTGCCAGCATTCATGGATTCCATTTGCAAATCCAATTTCTGAGAGGAAATTCAGTACCGTACCTCACAAGCACCCCCGCCCACTGCATCGACATGGACCAAACTAATGACTTCAATGTCCATCCAACTTGTAGTACATTCATTTAAAGTGCGCCTATGTGACATGAACTGTTTGGTGTCTTCTCAGGCGAAGTCACCATCGTTCTGTGAGCAGGAAATTAATTTCTCCTCAAAAAAAAAAAAAAAAAAAAAAAAAACAAACACAAAAACGAAGAACCAACGGAGATTTCCTCAGGACCAGGAGTAATGTACCTGTTCCTCCTGATCAAATCCACTTGATGTAATGCAACATACATTCACTTCTCTGTCTGCTGATGTCCAACTCCAGGGACAGCGCAGTCAACGAAAAATAAGAAAAGAAGAAACCCACACCTGACCTAAGCAACAAAGTTCTTTCCTCGACAAAACATGGAAAACTGGTGTCGCGCGTTAAAGAGGCAGGACCCCATAAACCAGCTCGAAACACTTTAAGCCTTCTGGAGATCTGTCTCGGTCTCCCTCAGTCCCCACCCCCTCCATTCCGGGGAATCTTCGGAACAACAGTTGTAACCTGTTATCACATAATTTCAATTAGGACACAAAGTGGAAGTCATGTTTGTTGCTGCTGATGTTGCACTGTGTAGCTGTTTCTGTTTGTGTTTATTTTAGCCGGTGGCTAGCGTGTGATTGGTTCCGCGATCGGTGCCAACTAATTGCAGCAGTGCGCAGATAACCTTTAATCCTGCACCTCCGCCATACCTCTGCGGAGTCCTTCCGCACAGCATCTACACTTGCACCTCCTCCATTTGTGTGGTGTCGTCGTGCCTTGGCCATTTAAATTTAAATTAGTTTTTCGTGCCTCGACTTAGGAGTGTCGCTTGGCAATTTCGGAATTTTCGGTACCGATCTGCGCGCCGCCGCCGCCGCAAAAAGATATGTTGCGGCGGAAAAAGCGTGCTTGCGCGTATTCGAAGAACGCGCGATTTGTTGACATCGTCTCATGTAGACACGAGTAGGTATGCTACAACCTGTGTGCGCTTTAGTTTGAGTATTTTGTCCAGGATGCGAACTGCTGCTGCTACAGGGATATATGAAGTTGTAAATCGGCATAGACTGGTGATGCGCCACAGTGATATCTGCCATAGGCATATATAAGTATACTTGCTGAATGCTGGGGAATGTCCGGACGGACAAAAGAGTGCTGAACGAGCAGTGAAATCGTGCGTGCCCTCAAGTGCGATACATCGCATAAGATGCACGATTTCCTTACACTTGCACTCAGAGAGAAAGAGAGAGAGGAAAATCGCTTTTCCTATAGGAATTGCGCAGGAGCGGAGTGGGGTTGAATTTGGAGCCTTAGGGCCTTACTACATGTTGATGTGATGCAAATCACTTCCAGCATAACTAATAAGGTACTAGATCTTCAAATACGCATTTAAATGCTTGAAGCCCAAAGAAAATATTATTTTTAACGAGCCCCCTTAAAAGGGGCTCAAATTCCTACACTCCCAAAAGGGGGTTTCAATGACACAACTAAGATCACAACAGTACACTAATCGCGCCAATTATGGAAATAAAACTGGCATTTGGGAGATGTTGAAACTAACTCCCAAAATGTTGTGAATGTCGTTTTAGTCAAAACGTTTGAAGGGATTCCGAGTGGCAACTGCCCTCCGCAGAACACTTTTTTTTAAAGAGGTGCAATATAAGCAATAAAAAGAAACTTTGCTGTTGTATGGCGTTTTAGGTTTGCCCGCAAATGGGGGCGACTTTGAGATCACGGAAGTTTTACAAAATTTTTAAATTTCAACCAATTCACTTGAGACGACCTCAAGACAAGGGCATTGATTGCGGTAGCTGTGTGTCACCGATCACTATATTAGTCGAACAATAATTTTGGTGAGTAACTATTTTGTGAAGACGTCAAGTGATGATGTTTTCAAAAATAGTGATGGTACGTCATATGAAATTGAGTCAGAGGTTCACAAGAGGCGTATGCAGTCGAAGCATTGCATGAGGATACAAGGCCCAAACCGAACACAAGGAAGCCAGAGATAGGCATGGTAGATTCACCGTCATTAATCAATTTCAGTTATACCCGACGAAAACCAAGTGAGGATAGCGATATTTAAGCTTCAGACCAACAAAACTGCGATACCTGCACCAACTCAGGTCGTATGAAAGTTTTCTCGATGAATGGAATCCCAACATCGTTTTTCCCATCCACAAGAAGAATGCCTAAGCCTCCTAAATGTCACGTATATAGCCGACAGGATCTTATACGTGACATTTAGAAGTGCGAACTGTTAAAGCCTTTCACTGATCGGCCGATATCAGTGTGGTTTTGTGCCGCAAAAGTCAACCATTGACCAAATTTTCACACTTTGGCAATTTTTAGAAAAAAAAAAAAAACGCTGGATCGATACACACCTCCCTTGCTTGACTTCAAGGTTGCCTACGATAGCGTAGGTATGCTGACGATATTGACATTATATAGGGACAACGCAGTGAGCTTTAAAGGGTTTTTAAATTAAGTACTTAGATCGTTGTGGTCCGTTAGGTCCGTTGTGCTACAAAGTAGAACTTTGAAAATTTGCATTTCTTTGTTATGCCATCTGGCAGTTGTTTTATTATTCCCACGTAGAGTTCAAACCTATGCAGCTCTAAACCAAACACTCGAACCATAACACCTTGGGCATCGCAGAGATATCGCTTTTCGTTTCTTTTCGTATTTCTTCTTCGACAACCAGCCATTTTTTGGGACAGTGGTTAATGCTGAATTACTGACACCCAGTTGATTTGTTGAGGACCCTATCATAATGACGAATATATATCCAATTATTAGCTTAACTTTGTGTGAGAGGGTAGAAGATCACGGGGACTGCCTTAGGGTTCTTCAGAGTAGAACTTGGTGTGTTATCCATCAAATCTTACCACCTTATTTCACTAACTCCCAGTAGGTATGTCGAATTCATATGACATGGCATTAAGTAAGTTTCAAGTTGGTATTCTAAAGACGTTCACGCACTGAGAGGGCAAGAGCCCTCACATTCCAGAAACCAATCTTAGATCGAAACGTACTACCGCTTTCCTTAGCGAAAAACATTTCATTAGCAAATTCTCATTTCGTCAACAAATAAACTTCAAGGCCCCTTTGCACCCGAATCCACACCTGAACATTTGCCCAGTCAAGTCAAAGCAAACATTTTCCCCGGCCGGCCCAGGAAAGGGAAAAGAATGACATTCTTCTCCTGTTTAAACATTTCTCTCTCTCATTCGTGTATAGAGTGGTGTTTGGCTCATCTGTATGGCTGTGGCAGTGGCAGTTATTGTAGGTGGATTCATTTCTAAAGATTTACACACGTCGCATGAATTCCTGAAGGTATACCAACCATAAAGTCGCGCCAGACGAAGAAGTCCACCGAAATAATCGTGAACAGTATTCTCTGCCGCAGATAAGTCTGGCCTTTGTGCGCGCCTATATCCAGCGCGCCCATTTGAAAGGAATCACAATCGGTAAACATGCAATGTGTACAGTACAGCGTCTTCTTGGTCGTCGAGTCGTCGTCATCAACGGTCGGTATGTGTACGTGTAACTCGTGAGGTCTATTGTTCGTCCTAATGACAATTGGGAGTGTTAGATGCTTCGCTGGTTTGGCCCGGTTGGAATATGGATTATGGAGCAAACAGTCGAGAGCCCCATGGCTGTAGCGGGGTGGTTTTAGTCACGCAATCTTGTACTTGTTTCTCGAGACGTTGCGGTCCCGGAATCTAACCTATGCGAGGTGCAAATCGGGAGGCATTTATATGAACGGTTCAGGTCGTGATTCGGGGGAATCGTCCGTGTCGCTCGCTGGTGATTTCTATTGGTCGTAAAATCAACGTACACACATTCTCATTAACTGTGATCGTAAATTGGACGAAAATAAAATTCTGCGGGTGGCCCGATGGGGGTATATATATATACGGCTTGGCTTTGTGGGACAGTTGTATCATAACATTTCATTCGATGGGTTTGTCAATATTTTATGGCTTCCTCATGTGGGTTCGGTGAGGATTTATGGTAGCATCTTCCTAATGCGTTTGATTCGAAATGACCGCGACTCTGCAGAGTATACCGTACAAAGTGCACCTCTAAACGCAAACGCATTAAGGATGAAAGTTCGTCTTAGTCGTCGCTTTGCATAGATTTTCGATTCGAAATAATTTATATGCAATTCCAACTTTGGGACATGAATGCGAATGACATGTCTAATGTCCATTGTCAAATGACGGACCAGAGCGCGAGCTGCATAGAAAAGCAATAAATGGAAGACAATACAAATGACACATTTCTATTCGTCCATCCAGGAGGTAGGCAAAGGCTCCTTCATATACGCAACAAAGCCTCTATCTGCGGCTATGTTTACACACATGATGCTTGCGATAGGAGGACTGTGCCAACGACGACGACCTAAATTCTCCTTGCAGTGTACATCACTGGACGTTTAAAAGTTGGAAAGTTTATGACTGTGCATAAAATTTGCATGTTTTTTTTTTGTTGTTGTTGTGCCTCCCTTGCTCTTTATAGACGCGGGTTTCATGAAGTCAAGAGGACGAACCTCAACATTCGCGGAGGACGACATCAGATTTATTATGTATTCTTCTCTTATAAAATGCTTTTTGATGTTTTAATCAAAATAGGGATGGGATGCGGAACGGATATGTATTGCCATCGAAATGGCATGGAAATGAGATGATGATGATGATGATGCTGGTTGTTGATCTTGATGCTTTGACCTGTCTGACGTTTACATACGAATGCGTGCTGACGCTGAGTGAACGCAAAATTTAAATTTGATTGATTGGGGATTTTTTTTTGTGGAAAAGATATGCAAATGCGAACGGATAGTTTTTGCCGCATTTGGCTTGTATAGTGCTGTTCCATGGCAAATAATGCTTTGCAGTTGGCAGCTTCTTTTGGATTGTATTCAAACTATATGCGGTTGTGGATTCGACCCTTCCTCTCTCAATTGTATCGGCCTTACATTCTCTGACAAAGCAAAATATTTGGGTCTTATCCTGGGTAGGAAACTTAACATCCAAGAAAGAGTTAAGCGGCACTTTTCTCTATTGGAAATAAATAGGGCCTATAACCTCGAATATCACTGGCTCTATATCTCGGTCATAAAACCGATACTTGCAGTTATGGGGTAATGGCAGCGAGTGCCATCTATTTCTTCCTAATTTATTAATTTACCTCTGAATGCAATCCTCTTTATGTGTTTGTCCAGTCTAAACTCAAAAACTACGCGAACGATTTCTATGAAAATCTAACAATTTCATCTCATTAGTATCGGCAGTGCTTTTAGATTAGTTTTAATTGAATCCGATAGATGGCGCTGTTGTTATTTAAGTGTTTACCTTTAAGTGCCAATAGTTTCGCGCACATATCTGTATGATTGCTCTAATCTCGAAAACCATTGAACGGATTTGAATGCCGTTTTCATTGTTATAATTTAAATTTCTCCAGAATATATAAAATGTGTAGTAAAAACGTATCCATCTGCTATAAGAGCTGAGAATAGGAGCTCTAAGTGGCAGAAATTGGGTTAAAATCGAATTGATCGTCAAAGGTGAAAGGTAAATGATTTTATGTATTCGTAACCCTTGAAAGATGGGAAGCGTCACAATAAATAATCAGAAGGGTTGGTGATGAAATCTCCTGACAGAATTAATAATACCAAATCTAAAAATGGGGGATTTTGTCCCATGGCGATTTTCTCTCAGAGTCTTTTGGAGTAAGGGATTTCAGCACAGCAGATTTTGGAAAGCGAATTTAGGAAAAGGAGATTTCATCACCAACCTGATTGAAAACCCCTATATAGGCACAAGCTACAGAATATAAAAAAACGCATGCGGCAAGAATAATGTTTGGTTAACCGTAGCAGTTTTACTAAGGTGGTTCATTTAGGACAAGACACCAAAAAAGTTCAGTAAATTGAGCCAGAAAAATATAGCATCCACCAAAAGCACTTGTAATATCGACAACTTAACATCATATCTTCAGGGGCGTAGCGAGGGTTCGAGCCGTGGGGGGGGGGGGGTGAATTTCATTGAAATGCCGACTTATTTCAGAAACTTGCCGACTGTATAGAAATCATGAAAATCGGCCCAGCGATTATTCACTCCATAGAAGATGTATTTTGTATGGGAGATGCCACGCTCCTTTGTCCAATTTTGACCAATCTTAACAGGAACACCCCTGGCCTAATACCTAAAGGACCATTCACATAAGAGCTACCAACTACCTACGATCGAACAACTATTCGCAAGTTTTGACAGCCCGTTCGCATGAACACTTTTATAGGTCGCGGCATTTCGCGAATTCCAGCCATCAGTTTTTACCCTCAATGTCTAGTTTGAGGTTAAGTTCGAACGAATGTTTTATCCGCTAGTTTGTGGAACCCTAATTAAATGATGTGGATTGCGAATAAACTTTGACAATTCGCGCCAAGGGTGTTTTCGTTCACGGCAAAAAGTTTGTAATTCGAAATTTCGCTATTTAAACTGTTTATAAACTTATTTTCTTAATACATTTTGATGGGATAATTAATTATCCTCCTCTTGGCCCAAACACACGTTTGCCACGAATTGTTAAAGTTCGCAATCTACATCAATAAGCCGCGAACTAGTGGACAACACATTCCTTCGAATTTAACCTCAAATTCGAAATGCCAACCGTCCTTTTAAAATCGAATCTAAACTCGCTAAATTTTAAGGATTTCAGTCGGCGAATTCACCGATGCCGACCGTCCTTTCTAAAATCGAATGGAAACTCGCTAAATTTTAAGGATTTCAGTCGGCAATCTCACCGATGCCGACCGCCCTTTTTAAAATCGAATCTAAACTCGCTAAATTTTAAGAATTTCAGTCGGTAAATTCACCGATGCCGACCGTCCTTTCTAAAATCGAATGGAAACTCGCTACATTTTAAGGATTTCAGTCGGCAAATTCACCGATTCACCGATTTTAAGGAGTTCATGTGGAACCTTTGAAAATGCCGACTTTTGTATACCTACATTTACAAGTTTAAAAACCTATACCTAATGGAAATCCAATATAAGATCTAATTTTTGAAAATTGATCGTTGATTTGCCAACTCTTAAAAAGCGTGGGGGGGTGCGACACCCCCCCACGCCCCCCCCTCGCTACGCCCCTGCATATCTTGCTATACCTTATTTATACTATACTATTATAATCGATACAATGTCACAACATCGCTGCCCCTCTTCCCTGTAGCACGATGAAACACGGAAAAAAGTCCTCATAGGTTAAACGTCTGCGATGATATCTTATCGATCGATATTCTGTGCGACATAACCGCACAAATAATATCGTCGCAGCACTCATATTTACGATGTCATTGCGAACGGGACGAGAGGCAGTACCTGTGTGCCTTATGGCCGCTGTGCGTGGGAACGTGCATTTTGTACAATCTCCTGCAGCGGTTTGTATACTTTGCTTTTCCCCATACCAAACGGTGGCATGCGCGACAAAATGAACCCCTAACACAGGTCCCCCACCTCCCCATTCCTCACATTGCTGGTTCCATCCAACTGCAAGTCTTTTCGAAAACAGTTCTTATTTGGTCGTATTTTAGTTGCAACAACGTCTGGAGAGGATCCTCCGCGTGCAGTTCAATCATAGCGTGCGCAATGATCACGACTCATAGATGCACGCATTCTTCATGTGTAAAGGAGCATCGCTGGGCGACACACAGAGCGCCATCCTTCGCCTGTGTATATTTGCTGTGTGAGGAAGAGCCTTCGCCTCTCAAAAGGCAAAAATAACATCGTCATGAATTTTCCAGGTTTATTACTACAGCAAGGGTACTATACGGAGCACAACGACTGACGGCGACATGATCGGCGTGGTATAGGCAGCGTTTGTGTGTGTGTTTGTTTGTCTCTATATCTGCCCGTACTTGCGCTGGGGCAAATTAACCGCCATCACCATATAGTACCATGGATTACAGATTTTTCGCTCGTTGGAATTTTGTGCGTGGCCTAGGTCTTGGATTACACACAGCAAGTTCACGATTTTTGCTCTATGCATGCGGCGCGGCGCACGGTGCTGATGCGCTGGGAGGGTAGGTCATGAGATATCATCTTGCATCTCTATAGCGAGCGCGCGTTGTTTTGTAGCCAGCTCGAAGCGCTATAAGTAATTGCTGCGTGAGCTATATACGTAAAACGTGCCCGTGTGACTTGTGCGCGCCGAGGTGATCTCCTCTTCCCAGCTGAATGTGTGATCTTGGGGTTTTATCGAATCGCAACGATCAGTTTATTAGAGATTATCGAAGAAAATCTAATGGGTATGTCATAACGTGTATTGTAAAATAGACACACGGCAGGGCTGCGCTTAATTATAGGCTTGGTAGATAAAGGATACTCTCTTAAAGGGTGTCATCATGAGTTGGAAGGTTTGATGTGGCGGAGACATTGCCAGCAGTTTAAAAAAAAATAGTAATAGTTTAAAAAACTAAAGAAACGCTCTTATAAGTAGTGCACTAAAAAGCAAAAAAATAAGAATTAAATAATCTATTTTTAAGGTTTATCCTGGAAGGGGCTTAGTGTAAGCCATGTTTGTGTAGTCTACCTACACTCAAATAATATAATACATAACTACAAACATGGCTTACACTAAGCCTAAGCCCCTTCCAGGATAAACCATAAAAATAGATTTTTTAATTCTTATTTTGTTGCTTTTTAGTGCACTACTTATAAAAGCGTTTCTTTAGTTTTTTAAACTATGTATTACTATTTTATTTTTTGTTTTTTAGTGCAGTTTAATATCTACCTACCTACATTACATACTTACAAAAGGTAGTTTTTTTTTTTACTATTATTTTATTGTATTGTCATCAAAACTGAACCAGCATGCAAAATTTCAAAGTCCTAACTCAATGGACATAATAGGTATAGGTAGGTATCAGTGGCGGGGCGTGAATAATTTTAAACGGTAAGTCGAAGTCGAAAAATATCAAAATGTCGAAGGGAAGATGTAGTACCTATCTATGTAGGTATACAAAATCTTCAGTTATTTTTTAAAGCCATACAATCGAAAACTCCAGGAAGAAATTAATTTAATGAAGATATTTTTCCATCTTGAGTGCAGAACTTTCATATTTCGTGTAAAGGTGATTTATATCATCTATTATAATATTGTCCTTTATTTCTACATAAAGGTTCTTTAAATTAGTGTTTAAATCGAGCATTTGGGGTTTTTGTGGAGGTTCAGCAAAATCATCTACTTATTCTTTGAAACATTTCTTCAAACGTATTTAGGTACGAAGATCATAGCCAAGACTCAAAACACTTGATTTCTCACTTAGCGACTTGTTTATAAACTTTATAAACACATCAGTATGTTTATTTTTTAAAAGATACTTACAAAATTCACCAAATACCTTGGAGAAAAGCGTGTTATTTTATTGCACAAGAAAGCGGCCTTTGAACAGAGGATACTTCCGTCAGAAAAACTCAAAAAATCATTAAGTACAGTTGCCGGCATAAGTATTTTGACAAAACTAAAGTTAATTCTGCTCATAATTTGAACTTACTTCATGTAAATTTTGGCATCAATGGAAAGGTCATTAAAATTCCGTTGGAATGACACACAACTTTCCTTAACCATTGAAAATTTAGAACTTTTGTAAAAGTCTACTTTTTTGACTTTTATCCTCGGTAAAAAAAAAAATGTTTTGATGCAAAAAGTTTCTTCAAACAATTCTAATAGTGACTGCAAAAAAATTTTTTCAAAAATCTCTTCGCTAATATTTTTTATGATTTTTTGAATGGGATGATCTCAAAAAAATTTTGTATGAAAAAGAGGAAAAAGTGGCTAAAATAGTCATTTTTAGCAATTTTCAAAAAATCATAAAAAATATTAGCGAAGAGATTTTTGAAAATTTTTTTTTGCAGTCGCTATTAGAATGAATGCGCAAATGAATAGATACATAATATGTACATATTATTAAATTTCTACCGTGGGTTTTATGTTGCCCGTTTTTAAGTAAACATTGTTGTGTAGCTGAAACTGAAACTTTTAAAAGGTAACTCGGTAGGAATCGGGTTATATGGACGCCACGCCACTGGTAGGTATGTATTCCACATAAATGAAAATTCGCGACAGGTAGGTATGGTTCAATTGATTTTACTACACGTACCTACATAAATACATATATACACTTTCCATAGCTGCATATCTCAAATATATGTAGATTGTAGGCGCATTACAAACTCCATATTGTACATACATACTGTACATAGTTTGTTTTATCCATATCCATTCCCTACATCAATTTCAACTACGCCATACCATAATGAGCCATTCTGAATGCCCGCCGCAGGGACAATTCTAGTTTTAGAACGCAAAGAAAACTACCCTTCCTAAGCACAACAGCAATCGAGATGGCAATTTGTTCGCATTTGGCCGAATAAGATCTATTTTCAATTTATTATATCTTACCCTCTGGATGGACTAGAAAGATGAAGGTTAGCTCAAAATACATTGAAGCATTGCCTAACAATTAAAAGGACTTTTTCAGTTGACCTACATAGATTTATGAGTATAATGGCAAGTTGAGCGTAGAAGGTCGAAATAGAAAAGTTTGCACCCCCTTTTTTCAACCCTTATAGGACGAATCGGTAGAAAGTATTAATTAGGTATGTATGTAGTAGTTTTGACTTATCTATTGACATTTAAAGTTTCAAGTTAATACGCCTAACGGGTCATGTGTTATGAAAAAGCCTCCCTTAAAGGGGATAGGCGAAGTCAAAATCCAAAAATTCTTTCTAAATATTGCATTGTCTTCACAACCCAACCAGCATGGAAAATTTCAAAGCTCTAAGTTTAGAGAAAGTGGTCCAAATTTGGCTTGCAAGATTTTGACACAACAAATTTTTCACGAAGTTAGGTAAAAGCCTTTAATTAATGACTTTAACCCGCTCTTTGAAGTCGTAAATTTTATTCGACTACCTCACCTACCAAAGTTAATTAAATTTAACTGCGTAAATTCTGGTTAACTGACCCAGTGTCCACATCCCGTATACGACTCTGAGTGTACCTACCTCAAACAGAGTCGAATGTTGATCGACTGTCTAGTGTCGTCTACCAATACGAGTACATCGTACCTCCGAAAAGGAAAAGGCTCACTGCCTCCCTCCATGAATAGCGAATGATTCGATGCATTTTATGTCAAAAGTCACCGTCGTCGCCGCGTCGTCCCGCATTGAATTTCCTCATTAAAATGCATCATGAAACATAAGCCCCTTAGGCGCCGCCACCACCACGGACAGGTAAGCAAAAAAAAAAAAAAAAAAAACAATTATAGTCCAGAATGAAGTCAAAGCCGAAACCAAAAATCTCCCTCATTTTCACATAGTCATCGCAGTGCATTCGCAACTTCACTGTTCACTCCACGTCCACACCGCGTACCCCGAATTTCACTGGCCATTCTTGCTTAAGGTTAATTTTATGCCTCTGTGATTCCGCCAGAGCCAGTCACCAGTGTCTGACCTTGTTTTCCTCGGTGACTTCGTTTGTTGTCTTCTGATCCGAAATGTCTGGCAACGGTCTAAAGGGATTCGACGACGTCGCGGTCGTCGTCTGGCCAGTGTTTTACTTTGCGCTTTTGACTGCCTTATTCTACTGTCAAATATATTTGTGTGTGTGGGTGTGTAATTGTTGCCATTTTCCTTGTTAAATTGACCAGAAATCCGGTTTCTTAGTAGCATCCTTCTTCATCCCATCAAAGGATGTGCCAACTTCTGCAGATTTGCTAATTTTTAATGGAGATTCAGCTCTCCACATATAATTACACCGGCCGAACCATACATGGTCTTCCCTGGACAATTATTAGCATATAGCATGCCATTTTATTTATTTTTATGCCATTCGACTGGGGGGACTGGACCTTGTGGCCCACATGTGAGCGCGCGCGAGCACCTTAAATAGCCATCGCAGCGCATTTGCATGACATCGGTCAAATTCAGAGTTTGACAACAACTGTCATATTTCTCCGCATTGCAGATCGAATCGTTTCAGCCAAGTTGGGAAATTCACTTCGAACTTCGATGTGAGTCAATTACCATAAGGAAATGTAACGCGATTCCGAACGTTTGTGGTTTGGTTACCTCGTCCAAAAGTGGTCAACGACCATTTGCATATCGAGCAGTGGTATCATATGAATGTGGTATGGTAACCAAGTGGACAGCAAATATGGTATATGATACGCTTGTCAGTGCAAACAAAAAAATTGTTTCAACTGCACTGACAGTGGATAATAGAATGCCAAGATTTGAAAGCAATTAAAATTTCCGATCAAATAAGAAGACGCCACTGATGTGCGTCAAAGAAGGGGCGCGTGGTTCAACTGTGTCTAACCGGTAATGGAGATACCTAGGTGCAATGTATTTTGAGCTTTGAATATTTGTACACGTATGATTAAGTCATCTGACACCTCGTATGGACGCATGTGCCGTCAACAGTGCATGCGTGCCATTGTGTTCGTAATTCTGCAAAACATTTGAGCTCTTCCAAGTCATACCCAGAGGTCTAGATGTATCTTCAACTATAGGGCAGCCCATTTTTGTGACTGCGATTAGATTCCATTTATATTTTCTTGCCCCCAATTCGTTGCACTCGTATTTAGATGACTGAATGCTCTTGGTCCGTTGTCGAAAGCAATTGGCCAATATACGGTTCGGCCAGAAGATCTTTAAATTTGCTGGGAAGACAGTTTCATATTGACAAAAATGGTGACCTCCCATGTGATGCACACGTAAGGAGTAGTACTGACTTTATGCTTCGGATCTTAAGAGTCTCAGCTTGGTTATGTAGTAGATACTGATGCCAACATTAATTTTTCCGGTCTTTGCATTACCTATTCTTCTATTCTAAGGGTCCAACTCGGTGTCACTCCTCCGGCAATGTCGTGTTGATCGCTATAAATTTGTTTTTGAATGTTTCGAAACAGCCTCCAAATTATGGACCTCGGTGTTGGCGTAGGTAGGTTTTAGAGTGTTTCGAATCACTTCGCTGATAGCAACAGGGAAGAATAATGGCGAGAGAATGCATCATTGTCCCATTCCGTTGGGAACTTTCAATGCCTTTGGAACCTTGCCGAAGTGCTAAGCATGTCATTTGTATACACTCAGAGAAAAATCCTGTGTAATATTGCCTTAACCGCATTAGGTAAAGTTTTTTGTATGGATATTATTAGACAAGCATATTTCTCCTTAAAACTAAGCACATTTGTATACGACCTAACTAATGGAAAATAAGCTGAATTGCCTAAAATTGCTTAGCAGTTTTAACCAAGAGATAACATGTTTTTTTCTTAACTTTGCCTTTTATTGCTAGGTTAACTAAGTAATTTTGCCTTAGGTCTTAGACAACTTTTCTTAAAAAATTGGGTAGCGGTTTAACTTTAACTTAGGTCTAAAGGAGTTTTGCCTTAAATCTAGGAAGACACCCCTCTAATTGTCTTGAACTGTGTAAATTTGCCTTAGGCCGACTGTACTTTGCCTTAAGCCTGTGGTTACTTTTGGAAGTATAATACATAGTTATATTCGCGTGCAAAAATTAGACAGTCTATTTGCAATTTCCGTAAAGCAAACGTGTAATTGTGTGCTTATATTTTTAGACAAAACAGCGGCAATTTTTGTTAATTAGATATACAAAATTCAAACTGCGTGCTGGCTTGCAGATTACAATAATAAGGTGAGTTTTAGCAATAGTGTCAATAGTTCCTATTGTGGACTATAATTGCTGATAAAAAACAACATCCCTCTTTTATTATCAATAACTTGTTTGTTCTAGGAAAAACCAAAATGTCCCCAAAGATGAACATTTATGTTCTAGAAATAGGAATCTCAACGCAAATGTTGTCGAGGAACGTAATAATGAAGGTATGTTTTTGTTTATTAAAATCGAGGACAAAGATAATATTTATGTTTGAAAAAATGTATTTGTTTATTATAGAATCTTCAAATGAAACTGCTGACTGCTGGGATATTATTGAATGAAATAGTGGATGGAAACTACACGTATATGCAGGAATATGGTCAACGAAAACAATGATATAAGCCGTCAAAAAAAATTGTGAAACTGTCCGGTATAAATAAAATATAATATAATAAAATAAATAATTTGATTTTCAATTAGCATGATGGTTAAAAGCATATTCCTAATAAGCAAAGGGGAATTCAGTAATTCACCACACTTATAGGCTAGCTAATAAACACCTTAGTTTAATCAAAATTTGCTTTAGCAATCTTACAAAAATCAGGCAATTTCTAAGGCAAAAACATTTTGTTATTACCTTAGTAGTTAAGGCAACTCAACACAGTTATTGGCTAAAAATATTGGCAAAAATCACCTTAGTCTTAGGAAATATTGCCTTAGGCAAACATGGATAATTCAAGCTATATCTAAGGCAGTTCTACACTGATAATGTGGCAGTGTATTTACCTAAGCATTTTAACCCAACTTGCCTTAAAACTAAGTAAGCTCAAAACGGCCTTAGGGCTTATGCAAGTTAGCACTCGATTTAGGTAAATTTTACACATGTTTTTCGTTGAGTGTACCCGTTCATAGGCCTCTGGCGAAAGTCTTCCGCGATGCTGTCTATCCTAATGGTATTGATGTTTTCCTTTAAGGTCCTGTCCTGATGGCTGATGTAATGTACATGTACAAGGCCCAGACACCTGACACATGACATCTTGGCTCATATCGCTCGTGTGTAGATAAATTGAGAAGCTCTCAGGACAGTTACACCCTCCAACGTTTGTCAGACGTTCAGCAGAGGTGCGAAACAAATTGAAATTGTTACTTACGATTTTCGTTGAACTTTAAGGTGCTAGTACACGGTATGTAGCACGCCAAATATATATATGTGGCTCTGACGTCACGAGAGAGTGCACAAAGAGAGCTTGTACATGGCATGTAGCCATTGGCTCCATATGCTGACGTCAAAATTACGTCAGAGCCACATATATATGTGGCGTGATACATACCCTGTATACTAGCACCTTTAGGCCCATTTCACACATGCCCGGCAGCCGGCTAACCGGTACCGGCTACCCGGTCGTTGGGAATACATTCTTATGGGCGCGTTCACACCTGCAAACCGAAACCGACCATAGTATCTGTAGACAGCAACCGCCTTTATCTTAAAGGGGATGGCCATGTAAATCATCGAAAGGCTCATGGATCTCCAAAGGATAAGTCACCATCTTTCTACAAATGAAGAAACAATAAGCAGCTTTCTAGTAGTTCTAAAGCCTAATGAATGTATTGCCAACGACCGGGTAGCCGGCCGCCGGGTATGTGTGAAATGGACCTTAGGCTTTAGAACAACAACAACAACAACAACAACAACAACAAAAACAACGACAAGAATACCAACAGCAACAACAATAAAAACAACAACAAATTCGAGAATTACTCATGGACGTAGATTTGAAATTATAGGTGTTGTTAAGTTAGCTTAAGTAGTCACAAACTTGTTATGTTGTGTACATACACAAATTATAGACAAACTAGCACTAGTTGGGCTGCACATTGGTCGGTAGGGACATCTTCTCGTAACTTAGTAAACCAGTACTGATTTTACAAGGCAGGTCTCTAGGAAACGGAGACCCAATCTACTACTTACTAGTCGAACGCATCAGCAATGGTCTCTTTTTTTCGGCTATAAATCGCTGAAAGTTGTGGAAAATCAGGCCATCTGTCAACGCAACGTATATAATATACAAACCAAGCTTATATGTATACCTACTGACATGACAAATATCAAATCATTCTCAGTCACATCGATCGCTTTTAAGACAACCTGCACCGCACTACTAACCACCAACCAGCACCAGTCAAGTCAACAGGTGCCAATTTTCACCGCCAAACCATTTAAGTTAACGGAAGATGTTTAGGAAAAACAACACCATCATGCACAATAACAACAAATGGCAAGACGCGTCAAAGAAATTTAAATAAATTGATTATCTGTCAGGCATGACGAAGAAGCCATTAAACACATTTAAACGGCACCACTTCTGAGAGCGTTCTTTGTTTTTGTTTTTTTTTTAAGTGGATATCTACGCTTATTTAATTCTTCCTCTGCCGGCATCAGAACGCAAGAAGAACGCAGCAAAATGCAGAAAAAAAAACGAAAAAAGAACCCGCCGCGTTAAGTAGGCTGTGCACGCAACGAGCCCATTAATAGTGACGGTGTCGGTGGTAGTCGGGCTAAGGACGGGAGAAGCTCGCTGCATCTCTTATCTGGTTGGGGAAGCGCGGCTATAATTTTGTCGACGGCTGTTGTAGTTTGTAGATGTGCGTACATATTATTAGCGCACATTAATTTCATAAATACAATCGCTTAATTAATTTATTCGCGCTAATTAGGGCTAGCGAATAATTGCGCATTCGGCGGGTTGGAGGGGTGGTCTAGTGGTAGGTACCTGAGCTGTTGGCTGTCTCCCTTTTGACGGAGCTATCCGGGTGTGTGTGTCTCACGATTTTCTGTAAACGAAGAAATGCAAAAATTTTGCGATAATTTAACAAGTTTTAATTTTTAATGACGCGCAGATATACGAGAGGCGAACGATATTTATTAGTCGTGACTACGAGTGATATCCAGATAAAGTAGGTGTTGTACATCAACCGAAGGGGAGCCTTTTGCCTTATCAAATGGTGTTCGCACTAACGTTATATAAGATGTCACGGTCACGTAATAAGTCTGTGTCTGTCTGGACAAGGCCGGTCAGAATGCATGGTGGAAGCAGGTTTTTGTGTTTCGTCTTTCGATTTTTTTCTCTGATTAGTTGGTATGTAATACAATAGCCCTCGGTTCGGAGGTAGGTTCATCAGTAGCGGTACACCACAAGAATAATAAAAATGAATAGGTGGCGCAACAGGCGGTAGACACCCTAGGCCTAGCTTCTCACAACCATTCCTTTGTGTGAGTTTCTATTTTAGGGACGAATGAAAGGGACCTACAATTTTATATGTCGAGTCCGAACGGCTGAATTGAGAAACTTTTTCAAGATAGGCATACTCTCGGATCGAACTTGGGATCCCTCGCACAGTAGTCCAGCACACTAACCACTGCGCTACTGCGCCCATAAGAAGGTGTGACATATTTAGACTACATCTAGGAGAATACTTCTTCGACAATCTCGTAAAACTTGCTAATACAATACAAACCTAACCTAACATCGGACAATCCAATCCAATCAGTTATGATGTTTACAATTGTGCCGTCCAATAAAAATTGCCGAACTTTACCCATCAGACGCTTCCATTACCCCAGAACTCAATCACGAGCACGAACTGTCAGTTTGAGTGCCACCATTTTACATAACAACTGTTCAATTCAAATTGTATTGAGTTTTCATATCAAGATGTTGCCTAATACGACAGATTAGTTAAAACATATCCACTTGGAAATTAAGCCCGATTGTATAGCCATCAACTTAGAAGTACCTACCATCTGTCACTGCATACTTTCGTACTTCATTCATAAAACGTCATGAAGTTCTTAAAATTATTCACAATAATGCACACAAAAGTCAAGCATTATCGTGCACACCTACTCCCATCCTACATTTATAAATTACGGCTGTTCTCTTTTTTATCGCACCGTATGAGCTAAAAATATTCCAAATATCGACCATTGAAACGTCACTCAAGCTGTCACATTGATTGGTCTAACAAGTGAATGCACTTGAGCCACTTTACGAGCACACAAAAAAATAAAAACTAAAATAGCAATACCAACCTGCCGCATATGTAAAAGCATTTCCCTGTTTCACATTCACATTCGCATCTCGTAAGTTGTCGTCGTCATCATCGCCATCGTCATTACACAATGCAATGCATACCGTTTGTGGAGGCAGTTTTCCTTTTCCATACCTCTATGGTGCGGTGACACTTCCAGCTACTGACAGAATTTGCATTCGCCGATCAACTTTCGTTGTAATTAGGATGGGCGGCTGAGGTTATGCGGCTATATGCAGCCGCCTCATCAAACCGTCATCGAATGTGTCAACATAAATAGCCTTGTGTGATCATTGATCGATATCGTAATTCACCACACACAAACAGAAAATAAAGTGCCCAACTTTGGCTATCTATCTCTTTCGAATGACAGTTCAGTGGAACGTTCTAATTTACGCACTGCGGCAACTCACCTCACGCGCATACTGAAGAGCAAATAAATCTGCGCGTCAGCCGTCAAAGAGTACCGATACTTAATTTAATCTGTGCACGACAAACGCATTAATTATCCTCAAAGTGCGAGGCAGTGCAACAGGGACAGCCGCAGCGATACCGACAGAAAGATGGCAATTTAGTTAGACCCCATAACTATATACACCGAAGGAAGACGACTGTAATAGTGCCCTCGCGCTCTCTTAACTTCGTGGATGGGCGATTACGTTTCATTAATTTATTTGCCCCTGCCGCCAACGCCGCCGCCGCCGCGGCCGCTGCGCAACAGCGCAAAATGCGTCAATTGACATTTGTTGTTAGTTGCGTTGTGCGCGCCGACGCGCAATTCAGTTGCGCGCGGCAATTCGTTTCATTGAGCGGCGGCGGCACTTTTGTACCCGGTGGTGAATAACATAAATCTGTCAGATGAACGTGTGGTGGATTTAATAGTGGCGGTGCGCGGTCAAACAAAGATGGCACCACATAGCATGTCAAGTGTGAAAATGCGTGCGACCAGAGTATAATTGGATTACATGCAGAGGATAACGCATTGTCGTATTAATTGACATTTAGGCGACATATATTCGCATACGACGGGAGAATGTAACCCAATATCCAATGGGAATGGTGTTACGGTGTATAGTTGTGTCAGTCACACAAATGGTTACCGCAATCCAATGACGATTGAGACAGGTTTAGGTTGACGTACAGAGTTTTTTTTTTACGTTTCGCTTTGCCTTAATCGTCACATTTCTACCCTCAATTGAGTCTATAATCATTTTTTTCCTTTATCGTGGTCTGCTTACTGGGTATCCTTTCCAAATAATTTACCCTCCTTTATTTGAAGGCTTCTATGTTTTACTGTTGTAAATGGCTGCAACCATGGTTTGTACGGGGATGGATTGAATTTGCGAAATTTGTTTGACAGCTAGCTATATATGTCAATGGATGGATCGATTATTTTGTAGATTTCTCTATTTTGTGAGCCGTCACGTTATGATGAATATGCGAAAAAGTTGCGGAGGCGTAAAGTTGGTAAACACTGTCAATCTAATTTTTAGTTCGTGGGTTGATGTGACATCTGTCTTTGTGTACCTACAATAAAAGTCTGAAGTCTTAACTTAACTGTCATCTTTCAAGTTTCAAGATTCAATAAATACTGGGTGTTTTCTAATTCCCTTTCCCGCACCACAAATCCTCACCTCACTCATTTTGGCTGTCCTTTTAACACGGTGTTCAGGCTCAAATGGTCTAATATAATTTTGGTTTAAGCTACTATTCCGCATGTCAAAAATTGTGTCGATTTGTGACAAGTGTAATAGTTACTTTAGGTCGTGTGTAAGTTGGTCTAAGGATAATTATTTAGCCTCGGATGAAATTTAAACTTGAATGAAAATCCTCTTCAAATGTTGTTTAAGATGCTTTCTATAATATGACTATGTATTTGTATATGGCATTCACAGTTAGTCTTTATGCGATTTTGTGGCAACACAATGAACCCACTATCCTTTGTTGAAATATGAGCGATTAGAAGTGTTTTTTTAGCTCACCATCGCCTAATGACATTTCCCAGCTTTCATTAAACAACTTCTATTGTTTGTTAACCTATTTCCCTTAGCAAAGTCTCCAACAATTTATCGCTCAATTGAGAAATGTGCCAGTTCATTCATCGCCGCATACACGACATAATCCAATCAAGCTAAGTCATACAAACACTTAATCATCGCACTGCCTGCTTGCATACTCGCTCACGCACTCCTCACATACCGTATTTGTAGTCGCTTCAACTCATTAACGCTTCACTTAACAAATTGCTGAACGATAAATCAATTTCAATTGAAAATTGCATCGCGCATTCCAAAAAAAAAAAAATAAAAAATTGTGAAAGAAGAATCAAGCGGGAAAAATTACCCCCAACCCTGGATGAATCATTACACCATGCACACGCAGCCACAGCTCCGCTTTTGTCACCTGAAAATGTTGTGATTAGAGACGCGCACACACACACACACATACACGCCACGCCGCATTGTGCCCCATCCATCGTTAACGCTACATTGCGCTTAATCTCCGCGCGGCTTGGTGTGGATGCAAATGCGATGCCAACCTCATCATCGTCTCTGCTCGGGCCTGATGATTGCTTATATCACTATGAAAATGTGCCACTAATTGGAAAACGTTTAAGTGCCTTGAGGTGTGTAACCGCGCACCGCACCCGTGCACCATATTATGTACTCATACCCTTTGGCGGGCTGAACGCAAGTCGATATATCAGCTGGGAGGCTGAAAGGCGAGAACGGAACTCTGACTCGCTCCAGAGTGCATGTGCCAATTTGTTATCAAAACAAACAAACTTGCTGCCGGTTGATAATGATGGATGCGCGCCTACCAAAGTGTTGTGTTCGTTAAGCTACCTATAGGTGTACCGCTCCCTGGCACATTTATAGAGGTAGGTGGTAATCCTGAAAAGGATTGCGGGCTTAGCACAGTGCAGCGTCTTGATTACGCTTAATGTCGCGTTTCATTAAGACGATGACAGGCTTAGTAAATGACTCAATCATAATTGTGGCGGGTGAAAGTGGTAACTGGTGGGCTTAGCGAAGATTTCGCGGCAATCGGGAAGCGATGATAGATTGTCGAGTGCAACTATTCGCCTGCGGGTGGTGGGATTTTCGCTATTCGAGCGAGTGCGGAAATGAGGAAATTGTGCAATTTAAAAGGAATTATGTGACGGTATCTTTAGACTTGGTGATGTTTGGATTGGTTTGTTGGAGCCTGAGATGTCATTCCCGAAGGAAATGTGGTTTAACTTCTGTAAGGTTGCCTTTATGACCTCAAAACTCATAAATGTCAAACAAATGAAAATCCATCAAATCGCATGCTGGGGAGTCCCTCAAAAAATTTTAATATAGTCTGTATCTCTAAAAAAAAACCCCCCATCTGTCGGCAATAAATATCAATCATCTCAAACGTCCAGCCGTCGTCCACTGACTATCCTTTCGAATATCAACATTCAATTCATCGCACCTATACAGCGTCATAGTCCTTGTGATTGCGTATAGGGTATGGACCCATACAAATTTACCCCCTGCGGTCAGTAACTTCTGTTCAGAGCGAAAACACACAGTGACCAGACATTTGGATTAGTTTGAAGCCCACCTGTTTTCTGAACGATAAAGTGTTTTAAATTCTGAAAGGATTTTGTCGAAGAATTAGTAGGTATAATCAAATATTTTGCTTTGTCACAACAATGCACGCATGAATATTCCAAATTTGACATCTTCAGCTCCCATAATTGTCAAAAAATAGAAACTTGAATTTTCTTTTGTAGAACGATTTTTTTTTTTTTTTTTTTTTTTTTTTTTCAGTAAAAAAAAACTTACCTATATCTTTCTTCGCGTCCCTGACTATCAAATTTGTCAAATTAAATTAAAATTGATTCAGGGATTAAGTCGTGAAAAGGTAACAAACAGACAGACAGAGTTTGGAATCCACCTAGCTACTTCCTTAACTAAAATTCTATAAAACTGGTCCTGAATTGTCAGCGAATTGATGTAAAATTTACCTAATAATAGATAAAGATCTCTGGGAAAACCATTCGTCGACTCCCTTGAGAAGGTCTCAAAGAGTACCATTAAAGAACTGATAACTTTTCAGAATTCCACAGGCTGGATCCAAATCCCCCTCTTCCACAAACTTACAAGAAACAGGTGAAATGAGTTTGTGGTAACAAAAGGTCACATAGGGCTACTTTACTTGGGCTTCTCTCAACCGCCACACCTACCTACCTACCTACCGACAATGAATTTTATAATGATCTCGTCTTGAGTCATCATTTCTAATTCGTATTGACTTTATGATACCTTTATAAAGATTGTTTTTCTTAAAGGTTTGCTTTTTGAATTGGCAATACTGTTTGCTTGGATAACAGAAACGCCCGATCAGCTTGAATGTTCAGAGTCAACTCAACTTGTATTTATTAGAGTAAATAAGTATGTTCATTACATTTACATTGTTGTGTTGATTTTGATTTTCGTTAAAGAGAGAATTCAAGTAGGTACTCATATGTAGGTATAAGAGTTAAAGCAAAAGAAGAGAAATAGAATAATAAACATAGTTAGTTAGTATGTATTTGGAACTTATAAACTTCAACAAATACTTTTTCCAGCAATAAGCAATTTCACTTTTGATAGCTTATTGCTCACTTTAGTTTGCAATTCCATCTATTGCTTAAAAATAGTAATGGCTATAGTTTTCGCTAACAGGTCCCTATTCTTAGATTCAACATTCTGGAAATGGAAGGGAATTGCCGAATCTGGACATCTCAAATGAGAAGCTTGTTTGTAGGACAATAAATTTAAGGAGTAACTGATGTTTTTGGCAGTTTAAACTTGAGATCCCTCGCTTAGTAGACCAGCACATTAGCCGATGAGCCATTGCGTCACAATTTCATTATTCCTTAAGCACACGAATTCTGGCAGTCGATTCTCGGTATATTCTTCTGAAAAAAAAAAATTGTTTGTCTGATATTCCTTTGTGAAGAGGACGCTTTGGCGCTAACGGTCAATTGTCCAAGCGACAATGTTTAATGTAAAAAATAACTAACTATATACGTCATATCGTCGCTGTTTAAGAAAACCGGCATAAAAACTCATCTTTAGCTATAGGTAAAATATTTTTCATAAAATATTAAACTTGCAATACCTTTTTTTTAAATAACAGAGTACGTATTTTTTAATAATTTTCGTTTCCCTATATGCAGCAATAATATTTTAACGTTATTACTTTTTCAACCTCCATGATGAACTAACTTCAAAGTTATAAAAAGGTTATCGTAATATAGCCATCATGCATTTTTTCGGCTAGTAAATGCCTAAAAATGTTATGCCTATCATTATCTATTTTCTTTTTTATTTTTGATTATATAAAATATGGGAATGGCAAATGAAATACACATTTCCAAAGAAAAAAACTGTAAACAAAAAAAAAAAAAATAGATTGTTTAAAATTTTCTGACTCAGAAACTTTAAACCGCTCTCCTGAAAAATCGTGTTTTTTTAGTTATGCCGGTTTTCTTAAACAGCGACGATATATCAGTTGGCCAGTATACTTACAACCTGCCAGCATTCGTGCTCCTCAGCCAGATTAGGAAAATATTTTCATTGGTTCTTGAAATTCACACTCGCTTTATGATAAAAATATTAGGAGTACTACAAAGTGAGTGAGTGTAAGTGTCTCAGATCAGCTGCCTTCTGTCAAAACGTTACCTGACGGATCATCATTATCAAATTCAAATCAACCACAAACGACATTAAATATCTTGGAGATTGGAGTCAACCTTAACGAGCGGGTTAAGTTGTAAGTTCAATCCACACCAGTGTGCAGCAATCGCGTTATTGCCTTTCACGGAGTATACCCACTTATCAGTAGCAGAATGGACTCAGTAAAAAAAACCAAAGTGCTGCTGTACAAACAGCTTATAAGGCCGGTAGTAACTTACGGCTTCCCCATTTGGTACACCATTTCTAAAACATACATAAGAAAGCTGCACTGGATCTGCACTGGATCTAGACTCCACAGTCCACCACATCCAGTACGATCGAATCCGCAAGAAAAACATCAGGAGTTCAAAAAGAAGCTGACATTACCATTGGAAAAGTACGCAAAGTTTCACTTTTCCAGAGAATACTAGGGTGTCGGGACTCGGGAATCCAAGCCCTCTAGTCTGAAGACTGAAGGTAAAATATACTTTCATGTATTTTCTGCTACGAGGATCTATTCCCAAGAGATACCGACAGTGCAACTATACCCTTCTACAAATTGACCGAAACAACGTAGCTAATACCAAGTTGACCAACCCTTTAAACCACCACAAGGACATCGACACTCAGATTTGTACACTCTTAAATGGAACTACATATTTAAAAAATCATTGTACTCCTTTTGTTGAGCTAACATATTAAAATATTAAAGATTCATCAATCTTCACCATTTTATAAACTAGCCTTAAATCAAATAGTATATATAAAAGTTTAATAAGTACTAATGCTATGTAATGTTATGTAAAATGTAATGTATTGCTTTGCGGAGCTCATATATACATGGATAGTTTGCCAGACGATACATACTTTGCAGCACAACACAGTAATTGATTTCGGTCGATATTCTGAACTTTGGCTGTAGAAACTTACATTAATTGGCAGTGTCAGGCAACTTGTTATTTAGCATCTCCTTCCCGTATCGGTCATCTTGCAGAGTTACCTACACTTGTCGGAACTAAGACTGTTTTGTGGCTTGTCTCTCAGGAATCAGGATCCACGTTTTATTGTAGGGCCTGACGGAACCACGCTTGATGTTGGGCTGCCAGCCATGAACCACGCAAAATCAAATCATAGGAGATCACAGAACACAGCTTGTCGTTAGTCGACCAAGTCTGACTACTACTAACATCTTTTCTCTTACCCTATATTGGAACTACCTATATGATTTAGAATCCTTAGCAAATGGTTGAGAGTTTTGGAGCAATGAGCTTGAGCATCCTTCACCCGCAACTCTTTAAATGGATAGGAGGGACATTCACATTCGAAATGATTTTGACAACCATTGCCTCGCCGAGGCCTATGACCCAAATCAGCCAAAAATTCCTCATAATATGCCAATGCCTACTACATATCTACTCGCGAAAATCTAAGTAATAGCGCAAATGAAGTTTTGATTACCTCCTACCTTAGAAAGCTTCACAGAACCAAATCACACCCGCTCCTATAATCCAAACAGAAAGGAGTCATACTCCAATATAAAACCCATTGAAGGAATATCCTTTTGAAAGCGAAATATATAAACAAAACAAAAATTATAATAAAAGCAACGAGGCGCAAATCCCACCATCACTGCCCCCAGTCCGCACCTTCTTAACCACCCGGAGGCAACCACCAAGACATCCACCTGTATACAAAAGGATATAATACACCCTGTTTCCATCGCTTCACAAATCTTGAAAAAAAAAAACCAAAACAAACAGGACTCAATGACAGTATTCGTTCACGTGGCATGTGTTTTATTGCTTCGTTCCTTCGTTCCTCCAGCAGCGCTACTAAAATACTACCTTTTTGGTCTTGTTCCATGTGGGGTTCAATGACTTCCAAAAATGTTCAACCAAGCCTCATCGAAAATATAAAAGCAAATATACCCTACACACACTCGTGTGTGTTCAGGACATGACACGAACTATATGTGCATTGAAGGAGCTCTGCTAGGACTGGTCGGGTTGGACTTGCGAAAGGGCAGAACGAGGGAACGTAGAATGAAATAGGATATATGATTATTATCCTTTTCGGTCTATGGCGATGGGTGGGAGTGGGAGTTCTGCACTCACACATAAACGTATATGCTCTGCCCGTTAATGTGAATTTCTTTACGAAGTATACACACGTGACTGATCCCGAAATTCAAGTCTATCATTGAACCCCCCGACAGTTGCGAAAAAAAATGGAATTAACGTCGAAAAACGGTATATTAAGGAGGCCGAGGGAAATTTTCTACACTGGTGTAGGTGTATATGTTTGGGTGGCTATAGACGTTCAGGTGGGTCGTCGAAGTTTCAAAATTCACGAAAAGGTACGGCGTCATTGTGTTTCTTCCCGTCGTCGTCGTTGCCGTCATCGTCATAGTTCCCCTCATCGTAGGTAAGACCAGTGTATGGCTCCTTCGCATCCTAATAGTCGTTGACTCTTGCCGCCGAGGAGGAGTAGGAAGACTCAGATTGTATATGGACGACATAGTTGTCGTCCGCGTCGTCGTCGATGCATGTAGTATACGTTCTTGAAATGAGTTTGATGGGTTTTTGGCGGAGTAATTGTAAATATGCCGGCGTGTGCTGACCTTTTCCTCTTTGTCCTTCTTGTGCGCCCTCAAGGATAGACGCTTCTACAACTTCGGCATATTCTCTTCTCTACTATGAATAGTATATCCGTAGTAGCCGTACCCGTAGTAGTAATTAATAAAAACGGGAAATGGAATTAGAGTTCAGGATGAGGCGCATCAGGCAAAACGCCAACGAAGGAAGTAGGTTGTGTATGCCACTGAAAAGGGGTCTTAGCGCCTTAATGAATGCTCTTTTAATTTGTATACGTGTTTTAACTGAATTTTAAAAAAATATGCGAAGGATTTTGATCAGCAAATTAGTTGCTCTATATCCTATACTCGTACCAACTGACCTACAGCGCCATCTTGGAGCAACTGTTCGTATTAAACACCAACGAAAAAACTGCAGATTTTCAGTCTCGATTCGGCTCCGAAGATGGAGATTTAGGAGCGAATTCTACGCAGCGTATCTACCAGCGGGAGTTGAAAAACGGTATTCATAAACTCACACAGGTTATCTAACTACTGTTACTCTTACTGCCAGCAGACGTTATTCTAAAGGGGCCCATAGACACTACACTTGTGTCTGCACCGGTGTCGGTGTACAGAAATGTGTGCTGTATGTGGGCTGTTGCACACACCGATTTTGGTGTCAGACACCGAGCGAGTAAAATCAAAAGTTTTTGATTTTTGGTGTCGGGTCTTGATCGGTGTGATGTGTATAGCGGAATGCCACACCGGTGTCAGTACACAGGTGCAGACACAAGTATAGTGTCCATGGGCCGCTTAATTGTCCTAGTGCATCATAACGGATTACTAGTTCGAATTGATCAAATACATTAATGAGGCCATTTAATGAGTTGATCAACAAGTTCACCGATCTCTATTGATCAATTAAATGGGTTGATCACTACGTGAAAGAAGCTATTTAGCAGTGATTTGAGTGATCTGATCAACCAGATTGGCAATTCTTTTCACCAATTGGATTATTTGATCAACTTGGTATGCGAGGCTATTCAGGTTGATCAACTAGCTGTAGGTAGGTACCTTGCAACGCGCTCAATGTCGAATGAGTTGAGGAAGTAGGTTAATCAACTAGCTTGACAAGTCTATTTAACATTGAATAAGTGGGTCAATTATAATGTTAAGGAAGTTGTTCACAAATTTAATGAGTTGATCAACTAAGTGAACGAAGCAGTTAAATGAATTTATGAAGTAAGTTGATTAATTAGGTTGACGAAGTTATTCAACAATTGAATGAGTTCATCAATTATGTTGAAGAGGCTATTAGACAATTGCGTGAGTTGATCAACTAGGTGAATAAGGCTCTACGACAATTTGTTGAGATGATCAACTATATTGATTGAGTTTATCAATATACGAGACTATTGGACAATTGCATGCGTTGATCAACTAGGTGTATGATATGAAGCTATACAAAAATTTAATGAGTTGATCAACTAGATCGTCGAAACTATTCAACAATGTACTTTTATGTTGACGAGCCTATTCAACAATTAAATGTGTTGATCAATTTAGGTGTACCGTATACTAGGCTTTCCAACAATGAAAAGAATTGATCAAATAGGTCAATCCGTTGCAATGCACTATGTCTGCAATACAGAAGAACATGCGAAAATCATATGACTTACTTTTCACCTACGTAAGGCAAAGTGCGTCTAAAGCTCTAGGTTGTGTTCACATCTTAACAAAGATTTCGTCTTATGTCAATTGTACGTCAATTTCGCCAAGCAATGCAATTCTTTTGCTAGGGATTTATTTTCCTAACCTCCTTCTTTGGGGGGGGGGGTGAAATTGGTTACCGAGGGGATGCATCGGCTAAATGGATATTTGTATCCGTGATAAAGCTATGGGCCTGTTATGGGAGTCAGCGATATCACCCGTCATCCGCTTTTAATCTACGAAACATTGTAACCACAATAACATTTTTGCGCAGCAATCTTTTCCCAATCAATATCGGCTGCGCTTCAAAAATCCCAATTCATAGATCAGCAATCGGTTCACGTTTATGCAGTCGTTTGTCACGGACCGCACTGCCATCAGTATGTTTTCTCAACTGCAGCTATATAAAAGGTCAAAGACAAAAGAAGTCAAGTGCATCTCCCGTGCATCGTCATCATCATCAACATTGGAGCAGCAGCATAAGTAACAACAGCAGCAGCAGCATCATCACAACGGCCTGAGTTATAGTGTGCCCCCTAAACAAATCCCCAATAGCTGAGGCGCACGTTTCGCCGTTTGATCCCGATCTATACTAGTATGCACCTCTGATGCAAGAAGCGCAGTACGAACAACACAGAACTCTCAGATCTGAATGTGAAGATTAATCCGCTGATGCTGCACCGCATGCTATTGCTTCAGCTAACCAGGCGGCGTAATCTGCTCCACATCGCGAAATTGCTTATTAAACACGCCAAGGAGCCCCACCGATACGCTGGTGGTGGTATATGCTGCTACTTCGGTATCAGATTTCAAGAAGCGAATCGAATCTGTCCACCACACCAAGACACTGTGGTGCCCCTCTAAATGAGCATCGAAGTGTAAACGTGATAGAACGACCTGCCGAATGCACCGCGAATGTGATCTATGCGCGATGTGAGATACGGTGTCGGTGCGGTGTGCGGTACAACAGTTTTCCACTTCCTGCCCGAGGAGGAATCCAGATCAATTTCGCGCCGAAAGATCGTGTGCAATGGGCCCGCAGGCCAGTGCCCTATACTCGCAGGGGTCAACAATCGGAGCGCGAGACAGCAATAGATTCTTCCGTGATCCGAGTTGAATTGGAGCAGCTTCCTGGCCAGATTCAGCGATGGTTCCCATGATTTCGGAGAAAATCGAGGTCGGTAGCGGCAGATTGATTGCGCTGCCAGTGAAGCACCCCCAATTATCTATGCCTGATCTGAATTTGATTTTGGAAGCGATTTGAACCGGCGGGGTCAGGAAGTCATTGTTCTAGAGGAGGAGGAGGTTGTTTTTTATACAACCCCCCCCCCCCTCTCTCCAAAACTGCACAGTTGTAAATCACGACTTTTCGAGCGAATCCTATAATAGTCCAATTTAAGGTGTATTCGCCCGATAAAGTTGTTGCACTAAGCACCAGCACCTTCCATGTTGGTCATCAGCATCATCATCATTACGGGTCCACTTTGCGTGGTTCTCTTCCTTGTTGCGGCAAGAAGGACTGCGTAGAGCAGCAGATTGTGGGTGTTAAAATCGGAACGGCTGGCGCGCGGGGAATGGTGCCAATGCACACATATATATCCTGCACCGGTTCAAGTGGAGTGCAATTACTTCAATTACTTGTCTGCGATATGAAAGTGGCCATGCGGGAGAAGGACGAGTCGAAGAGTCTCATACTCATTCCCATTCGCGATTCACGCGGAAAGAAAATTACAGAAATTATATTCGCGTCGGAAGATCGCACCGAGATGCGGGGTAATTCCATGGACACGGTGTGGTGCTCTATGAATAGTGTGTTGGCCGGTGGTACCTTGTACCCGTATGGGATGATGGAAGAGTTCGCATGGTTGTTGTTAATTTGTTTTCTCGCCAAGATTGTGGAGCTGTGATAATTTGGGGGTTCCATTGGTGGTACGGAATTTGGAGCGAAAAATTCTCTATAGTAATGGCTGGGAATTTACTAGGATTTCACGTGATTTGCCAGCAAAGTGAGAAATCATGACCGAAAGTGGTTTGATAAGATGGTATCCGTATGGTGAAGGAGTCTGAATTGGAAGAGTGATTGAATTCAGACGTGATTGGGAAGGGACTTCCTTGTTGAGTCTGTTTAAGGATTTGGAATAGATATTGTTATAGAAATATATGCATTCGATATATGAGTGCTAATGGGCGAGCTATATACGATATGAAAAAAGGCGTTGATTTGGTTCGTTAAACACCTGAGAGATTTTGTCCAGTAACGAGGGAAGAGCCAAGAAACTGATTCTTTAAATACACGCAACTGGAAGTAACTATAGAATGTTGTTGGTCAAAACTGAGAACATATACCTAAGTTAAGCAACTCAATGCTAGGTATATTAAATCCTTTCTGGTTTTAAGGAGCCTGAAGCTTGTTACCAAATTAGATTGCAGTTCCAGCCCAAACGAAGTTTAGTTAATAAAATCATTCATTCATTCATTTTAAATGGCCCGCTTATCCATTAAGTGCGCCGCGGGTGTAGGTTGCTCAAGTGGACCCTCCACAGCTCTCGATTATCGGTTTTCGACTCTAAATCATCCCCATACGAGTAGAGGAGGGATCATGCGCATTGAATTTCAGTCGGAAAGGAACCAAGGCTGACCAAGTCATCAGCGAACGTTCTTCCCCAAGACTGCGCTGTAACATCCAGTCCATATAAATAAAAAAAAGGACAGGAAACAATACGTATCGATGGCGAAGTCCAACGCCTACCTATAGTAAATTCATGGAAACTAAAAAATAACAAAAAAAAATAAAAATGTGCGTCGGCCGGGAATCGAACCCGGATCAACTGCTTGGAAGGCAACTATGCTGACCATTACACCACCGACGCCATATCGTTTGCGGATGTTAGTGATGTTGTCATGCTGACAGCGCTGTTGTTCTACATAAGACTCAGCAAGAGCTTAAGATAATAAATGGATTCACTGTTGTTGACCTTCTAAAACGTAAAAAGGAAACAAAATAAGCGAAGGTTCTAGACTGCTATACAAAGCTGATATTACAGCCGAAAAGTGCGGCGGACCTTATTTAGAAGACGCCGCAACAATGGAGAAATATTTTGAGGAGATTGAACGGCTGCAATCGCAATAAACCGCCAGAACCTATACCAATCGTTTATCTGTCAGCCTATGCAGTCAGTCAGTCATCAAGTGCCGAGGATCGATGGGTGATATCGATGCCAAAAAGCCATCAGAAACGTCGCAACTGCTATAGGCTTCACCCGACCACCCAATGAATCCTTTGGTTTGATTAAAAGTGGCGACAAGCCCATGCAGGCAAACAACTCGCTTACAAAGCGGCGCTGCCTAGAACGAAGAGAGCGGCTCCTAGGCCCTACGAATAAAAAAGAAAGGAGGAACATCGGTCTATCAGGAGGAAAAGAAAGAGCAAGAGAAAAACTCTCGGAGAAAGAAAGAGGTGCTACTCCATCAGGAGCAGTGCTCGAAAGTTTTACCAAAAGGTGCTCCTTTAAAGTTTTGGTAAAACTTTGTCAGGGCAACAAGAACCAACAGAGACCTGTAGAGATGAGCAAAGAAAACTTTGTGGTAGAGTCACAGAGTCGGTGTTGAAAATATGAAAAGACAATTTTTATAGGCTGTCAAATGGCGAAGACGACCAAAACAAAAAACGAACAGATGGCCCGTTGCCTGTCATTGGAAGATAACTTGGTGGAGAGCATACACCAACTGATCTTCAAAATTTGGTCGGATGAATGTATTAACTGATTAATTGACTCTCAACATCGTTTGCCAGATCTTCAGGAAAGAAGAACCTTCAACTATAGAGGCATTAGTCTCGCTAACATCTCATACAAGGTGCCGTCTGTCGAACTGAGTGAAGACCTGATGAAAATATTTGTCAACGAACTAAATGGCCTACGCAATTGCGGTACGATAAGTCCACAACCGACCAAATATTTATAGACACCGGCAGATACATACTATAGGTACTTGAGAAAATTGTGTGAAACTCAAAAGCCAATCCCAGAGGCTTCACAAGTAGCTCTTGTCACTATTGACACCATTGAAAGCACTATCGGCGAGCCGTCAATGGAGCATAAAAATGACACCTCATCAAAAATCAATTATACGTTTGCCCCTATGGTGATTTTTGTCTGGTATAAATGTGGTAATCAGTTGTCATAGATGGCTAGGACATGTCGAGCAAATGGACAATAGGATTAGAAAAAACCTTGCCTTAGGTGGCGCACACAAGTGTAAAGAGAAACTCAATCCCTCAATCCAACTTGGAGTGTGCAACTGGAGACAGTTAGTCAAAATCAAAAACCGCACTGGCGAGACTTGGCTGAGGCCCCGTTCTACCTGTGACTATAGCTAAGTAAATCACACCAACAACATAAATGAACCACGAAAAGTAATGAGATCTAAATGTACGCCAAGCTCTTAGTTTAAGAAGGTTAAACTTTAAAAAACATTGGTAGGTTTACTGGTCAAGTTTTCAAATTCTAATATATTATACAATACCCCCGCCTTTTTTTTTTGTAATTTGGTTGAAAATTCAGAAATAAACATACAGTTTTTCAACTTTGTTAGATAGCTGTACCCACCCGGCTTTGACCGTGTAGAGGAATCTTGCTTAGGTCTTAGATAACAATGTTCTTTCGTAAAATGCGAGAAATGAGAATAAATCGATTCGCAGGAACTTTTTTTCTGTCTAAACATGAAATACAGCAATTCGAACAAAACAAAAAAAGAAAATCGGCCCAGTGGTTATCGAGATATATAGCGTCATCGAGTTTCACCCCATAGAAGCTTAAGATTATCTGCAAGTTTGAGCTCAAACGATTCGGTAGTTTTCAAGATATACAATTTTGAATGTTTTTTTGTATAAGCGGGGCCACGCCCCTTTGTCCGATTTTGACCAATCTTCACAGGAGCACCCTACGGCCAATACCTAAGATTATTTGTAAGTTTGAGCTCTGAGTTTCAAGATATACGATTTTGAATGTTTTTTTTGTAAGGGAGGTATAACAAAAAAAATCAACTGAATTGGTTAAAAATTACGGGCGGCAGAGGGAAACATTGTTTTGCCACTTTGTTTTATATATATAGAGAAGGGAAGATAATGAAGTTATAAACTTTTTTTAAGTCCGCCCTTTCCTTTTCGAACTAGCTAGCAGCATTTAAAAAAAAAAATGTATTTCTCCATCAATTGATACGCACCTTTCTATGTATCTCCTTCGCGAAAAGTGCATTCACGCCATTTTCGTCGCACGTAACGAACCCTGCTAGAGCAATTTCCCAAAAAAATCACCCGCAGCCACTTTGCACCACATAATTTTCACTTTGACCGATTACAAGACAATAACAATCCGGGAAAATCACTCTGCCGCATACACACAGAATAAGATAGAGATACACCTTCGATGAATGAGAAATTCGTGTTTTGGAAATCATGGTTAACCCCCGACCACCCCCACCCAGTGCCGTGTAGTTCATCGCTATTTTATGACCAAAACACGAGCGATGAATGCTAAACAGATAACAATAATAGCAACAGCAGAAGCAACCGCTTCACAACCACAACCAAAACAACAACACCGACAGCACCACTAAATCTATTCATCTAAGTGCTCCGCATAAATTGATAGTTTCAGATAGACGCGACGACGCGATGGGAAATCCAATATGGGCGCGAGCAATAAAACCCTTGTTCGGCTATGGTTTTGCTTTTGTATTTCGGGGGAAGCCGATGCATACGGCAACTATGTGCAGCACACACATGCCAACGTCAAGAGCAAGGAAGCCTCTCTTTTCAGTGTTCACCTGGGAGATAAGATTACAGCGATCTGCTGCCGCGCCGCTACATACTCGGGTATACCACGACGCCGATGATGATGGACGTGTGGACGTGCTTCTTTGGTCCAAAAAAGGGTATCTGGTAGTTATCTCGCAGCGGTTGTGTTCGCAGGGAAATTACCGCAGCGTACCTATAGTGATCGTTTGGAAATTGCTCACGCAATTGGTGCTGTGGGAGACGAAGACAACGACGGGAAGTGAAACGCAGATGGATAGAAGAAGCAACGACGGTATCTCTTGGGTCCAGCCCATGGGTTGTCTAACAAACTCGGTTAGGATGAAGATTAGATAATTGGGACATGTTAAACATTACAGCCCCAGACTGGGCCGCAGCGAATTGAAATTATTGAGTGGTGTGTGTTGCGCGAGATATGATCACGACATAAATTTACGCTATAGTTGGTCCGTGAAGAGAGATTATCAGCGATGGCGAGGAATGGAGAAGCCTCTATTTGGCCTACCGGCCGGCCGTTACTGTAGGGTGGATTCAAGAAGAAGTTGTGATGCGAAAATTCGATTTCTATATGAAGAATGAAGCAATTAGATCAATCAATAAGTATAATAGTGCAATAGCAACTGTATATTGTGACCCATATTCATTCGTATTAACCTATAAAAGGTTTAAATTCTCATATAGACTTTAATACTCATCTTTTAGCTTTCGAAGGAATATTCATTATTTTCATCTATCATTTTACATCTTTAAATGATTATCCTCCATCATTTTTATCTTCCATCTTTCACCTTTCATCTTCCATCTTCCATCTTCCATCTTCCATCTTCCATCTTCCATCTTCCATCTTCCATCTTCCATCTTCCATCTCTCATCTTTCATCGTTCATCTTTCATCTTTCATCTTTATCTTTCATCGTTCATCTTTCATCTTTCATCTTTCATCTTTCATCTTTCATCTTTCATCTTTCATCTTTCATCTTTCATCTTTCATCTTTCATCTTTCATCTTTCATCTTTCATCTTTCATCTTTCATCTTTCATCTTTCATCTTTCATCTTTCATCTTTCATCTTTCATCTTTCATCTTTCATCTTTCATCTTTCATCTTTCATCTTTCATCTTTCATCTTTCATCTTTCATCTTTCATCTTTCATCTTTCATCTTTCATCTTTCATCTTTCATCTTTCATCTTTCATCTTTCATCTTTCATCTTTCATCTTTCATCTTTCATCTTTCATCTTTCATCTTTCATCTTTCATCTTTCATCTTTCATCTTTCATCTTTCATCTTTCATCTTTCATTTTTCATCTTTCATCTTTCATCTTTCATCTTCTTCGTAAAAACTGATCATAACTCTTGTTTCATGTTGTATTCTTCCAGGATCATTCTCAGTTTACGTCCTTTTATCAAACATCGAGCGTAAAAACTTCTTTTAAATTGCTATGCGATTCAGCTGTTGCCTACTGTCACCACGAAATAGTTGTCCCTACCATCGCATCGTCCCGAGTCGTTGCATACATTACTCCTCACAATGCGGTGCTCATAAAATATCCAAACGACCTTCCTGGAGGATATCCAGTTACTTCTACATCCAACTGCTTTCATTCGTTTCACAAACACCACCTTTGGATCAACATTACAGGAAGCCGTACACACCCCAACTGTACTGTAGGTACACTGCCTCCATTTGTCAAGTTATTGACTGATAAAATATTGAAAATAATTCAGCAAGCGCACCAAGGACATTTTTATTACACACCAAACTGCTGCGCTTCTACAAAAAAAAAAAAACAAAAAAAAAAAACTTAGAAAAACTGAGAAAAACATTATTTGTTACATCATCAAGGCAAAACAACCAAACGAAACAAAAGGATAACAAACCACCCCCTCCGAGGACTCGTTTCCGAAGAACACAGCTCAAAACAGCCATTACAAGGATACAACTACTTCGCATGAAAAATGCAAGAAGTACGAGAAGCATGGAGCAACTTCAATCCCCCTTGTACTGAAACGAAATGCAACTCCTGGTGCGCATTATTCGGTAGATTGGCGTCGAACGAAACTACTCGCACCCACATGCCCATGCACTGCACATGCACATTGCACACACAACAGCACTATACGACAAGAAAACAGCGAGTATCCTATTTTTATTTTATAACCAAGTCATCCAAAAACTAGATCTCTGGGCTAAAGCATCACCTTTATAGGAGAGTTGCAGTTGCAGGCATTAAGCTTGAGACGGTTTCACATGAAAACGTGTGCATCGCGTCCTTAAAGTGGATTTATCCATGTGCGGAGATCCTATGTCGGTGTTGCTGGCGATACACTATTAAGTGCACTTGTCGAAAGTAGCACAGTGGAGACCGCCGATATACGATATAAATTCGATTTCAAGTCTGAAAGTTGAAGGCGTCTTTGAAGATGCTAAGGCTCTAAAAGAGTTTTCTGCATGTACATTAAGGCGCGATACCAAGAAAGGAAATCGACACATGAAGCTCACCCTGCTACTGATAAAATGAGACGAAGTTAAACTTCTTATATGTCATTGGGCAGTAGTTCTGATCTCCGATGAAACGAAAAAGCGACAGGAAACTTCTAATGGCTCTTTGGAAAGTAATTTCGAACTTCGATGAAACGAAACAGCAACAGGAAACGAGAGGAGAAAGCGCAAGTAGTGAAAAAATGATAGATTCAGACGGAATGAGCAAAACGATACGTCGCGTCGTGTGTGAGTTTTTTTATATTACTAGTGACCTAAAGTGAGCATCATCATTTCGCCTATTTATTGAGTTTCATTTCTATCGCCCAACATCCTAGGCTGGCCAATTTTTTAATAATATTGGCCTTCAAAAATTCATTTACATAACTCAGTAAATTTGAGATTTGTAGTCCACTGTCATAGGTCCGTGATGGTGCATTGCTTCCTTGTTAAAACTACTTATTTTAAAAATATGGTTTCCATTCTTCCATACCCATGAACTAGTAAAGCATGAGAGGTCCTAATACAGACCCCAGCAGAACTCCACCAGATACATGATCCTAGCGCAGTTCCTCAATGCTTGGCATTAGGGCCTACCCTATGTATTTATGGAACTGACAATATTCAGGATTAGTTCAGTAAGATCGGGCTCTAAGGCTTTTAGTCATAAATGAGTCAAAAATTATAGGCTTTTGGTTATGATATTGAAATTGTTGTGATGACAAAACCTTTGGAAGGAATAGGGGCATTGGTAATGAATGTTTCCAAAAATAGTTCTCTGAACACACGACATAAGACAGAGCATACCCATCATCTAGGAGGCCTAACTAGGCGTCATGCAACTTTGGAGGACCCAGAAATAAAATGCCAGAAGGAACAACTTCGTCATGATGCTACCAGCACACATCTTGATCTACTGAATAAGAATCTACGATGCCAAAGCTTCCGTCAAATATATCAAGGTTATGCAAAAGTTGATTTCTACCTTAGATAGCTTTTAAGCGGTTATGGCTTTAGAGCTTATCGCTAATATAGAAAGTTATTGTTTGTAAATGCTTTAGTATCTTTATTTATACTTGCTTGTTCGAAGGTTCAACTCGTAAGCCCTTCTATTGAACCCAAAGATATATCGACAAAATAGGAATAAGTGACATACTTATAGCTGGTATACGCAGTCGTCTATAGGTAGTCGAAGAAGACTTTGATAACTGGCCTACAGATCTAACAGTCATTACAGTTCCAGGAACTTCTTGGTTTCCAAACATGATCTTTCGCTCGGAATCTGCAACTTAGAACGTTATTGGCTTCTTTCAAGGCGCAGTCTCCTGTCACCTGTGCAACTGAACCTACTTATTGGAAAACCTCTTACAACCGCACAGTTCATTTGGTCCTGTTTTCCGAATTGGAGGCCAGGTAAGGTACACTACATTCGCCTAGGTTCATCGCAAAGGCGATTGCAAGGCAATTCAGGGAAAATGGGAATAAAACCCCCAGCCCCACACAGGATGTACACACACATCCCAACCCTATAGAACAGAAGATTCCTATAGAGTTCTTGCATTTTTCAAAACAGATCCCACCATTATACTGCCGTGCATTCTCAACTCGAACCATCGCCATCGTCGTCGTTGTGCGAAAACAGATATAGCAACGACTATGTGCCACGAAAATCCGTTGCACGTTTTTTGGATTATTTATTAAAATATCGCATGAACGAAAGATGAGTTCCATTCGAGTTTTCCTCCCTCACCCAGGACTCTTTCTTCCCAGTCATAGATGCAGCACTCGCCACCCTCTCCATAGGGTGCACTGTGGCTATGCTCATTTTCAATTTTTATTATCGTGCTTAAATTTTTGTTCATTCTCTTCGTCGCTTCGATGCAATATCCTTGAAATGTCCTTGCGTGTTCCGAGGCGCGCTGTTATGATGTGATGGGCTATAACATTCACCCACACCAACGGCGAGTGCCCTAGCCCATAGCACGACAGCTTGTAATTTTCGTGTGAAGCTACGAAAGTGAACGAATTCCATGGAAACGCCACTGAAGAGGCGTCGCGTCGGGTTCGCGTCTCATCGCGAAGCACACGGTAGTTGAATAAAAACAGAATCCCGCTGACAATGTCAGATATTCAGCAGCGTGTTTGTGTGTTTGTGAATTTAGGTGAACAAGAACATTCCAGATGGAGCCCGTCGTATAGGCAAAGGGTCTTATGCTTGCATTCAAAATTGATGACAAAGACTGAGTAAATTTGTTATGAGTTAAGATGGGCAAGAGGATATTCAGTGTGTGAGTGTGTTTCTTTGGTGCATTTTGAAGGTATCGCGGGAGCCATTGTCTGAGGCAGTAAATGATTCGCATTCAGCGCTTGAATTAATTTAGAGTTTTGATATGAAAAGTGCAGTGGAATGTCTATCTATACCATTGCTAAGGGAGTGTTGGGATGAGGTGGTCGTAATTTGAAAAAAATTGTACCTACCTACGATGGATGCAAAATAATTTGGAGTGAAACAAAAAAATGAATATTTGAAGCAGTTTGCATCGCAATAAGCGTTGTGCTTTGTTTTGGGGAATCTGGAAATTGTATAATAAAAGCGCGCAATTCCGTATGGGCATACAGAACGTATTCTTTGTTTTTTTTGTTAAAAAATAAACAACTTGGAATTCACCTCTTCTAACAGAATTTCTGAATCATGCCCTACGTCAAGTCAAATCGAAAAATCAAACTTAGTTTTTTGATGACAAATGTCAACTTAGTACTTCGAGAAATTCTTGACTATAGATTTGTCGGATTGTTGGCCTTTCCCTTTCCATAAACGTCAACTGAATGAAGAACCAGTTCCACTACCTATAGAAGAAGTTGGATTAAATAAATAAGTGGCGCAACAGACGGTAGACACCTAAGGCCTAGCTTCTCGCAACCATTCGTTTGTGTGAGTTTTCTATTTTTGGGACGAATGGAAGGGACCTACAATTTTTATGCCGAGTCCGAACGGCTGATTTGAGAAGCTTTTTCAGGACAGTCAAACTCTCGGATGTTTGTCAGACGTTCGCGAGAGGTGGCGCAGTAGAAAAAACTTTAAGATGTAATTTGAGTTATTCCGGGGATCGAACCTGGGATCCCTCGCACAGTAGTCCAGCACACTAACCACTGCGCTATACTGCGCCCACTAGAAGTTGGATTAGCTATATAAAAAAGCTTAAGAACAACAAGGCCGCAGGCTCTGATGGTTTACCAGCAAAGCTCTTTAAATAAAGTGGTGATATTTTCGCAGGAAGCATGCACCGAATCATCAACCAAGTATGGATGGAAGAAAACATACCCGATGACTGGACTATCAGCTCTTTTTGCCCCATCTAAAAAAAAAAACAAAAAACTACCCTATGTCTCGCAAGAACTATGCCTAATGCAGGGTTCCCAGGTCTTAAGAAAAAAAATCCCCTTTTCTTAACACCAAAATGACTTTTTTCCCCTTTGAAAATCAAAAAAATCCCTTTTTTGTCCCCGCAGAAAAAATCTTTGAGTAACCAGCTTTTGAACTCGGACAATGCTTCCTATTGCGTGAGATATTTTTAATTTTTTTTGTTGGTTCTTCCTTCATTTCAAAATCCTAAATAAAATGAAAATTATTTTCACTTACCCATTAAGTTGTGCCACTTAAAATCGACCTGTCTCGCCCAAAACGACTTTCATAGGAAGGAATGTGTGGCCCAGTACACGGGCATGACTTTCATTCACATGAACGACTTGGCTATACTCAAAAACAACGCCTCATTGCAATAAAATAAGGTTTGACAGGAATAATGAAATCGAAAATACAAAAATTGTATGGTAAAGCCGAAGCGGACGCCCGCTTTTTACGTCCTCCCTCACTCTACCAACGCAAATACCAAAGGAAGATTTGTATCGAAAGCGCTATGGTTTCGAAAAAGAACCTTCATACGTCATGTCATGCTCATGCGAGAATTATTTCTGAAAGTGGATTTTTGGTCCATTTTCTCTATGGTCTACCTTTCTCCTTTCTATATCTACTCACTCGAAATCTACCTGTCTCTGACACGACGTTCATGGTAAGGACTGTATGGCTAGGACATTATAATAGTTTTATGAAATGTCAAAAGAATGAATGTATTCAGAATCCAAACAAAAAAGTGAGATGTTGCATGGGCACGTTTCTTGTTTTTGTATGTTGTTAACATTTAATCATTCTAAAAAATTCTCTTAAAAACAGTTTTTGATAGGATTTTAAAATGTTTCCCCTTTTTGGATTTGTTTCCCCGTTTTTATCCCTGTCCCCTTTTTTCCCCTTTCGTCTTAAAAAATCGGCAAAAATGGCGATTTTCCCCTCAACCTGGGAACACTGGCCTAATGTCCCATATAAGATCCTATCATATCATTAAAGCGAGCAAAAAGAGAAGCTTTGCTGAACTGATGAACGAAGTAGACCAGAACCCTTGTGACAAAGCATACTCAATCGTTATGCAAAAGTTAAAAGGTGGTCAAAGGCCTCCACCCATATCCGCAATTTTTTTGGATAATGTAGTGTGAGTAGGTACTTTTTCTACAACAAATAAGACTTGAAGAAATGGTGAGAGCAGACACCTCAAGGACGCAAACAATTTCCCCGTGTCACCTCAGAAGATGTTCTTAGAGCTTGGGAAAAAATTGGAGATCAAAAGGCGCCTGGCGTCGTGGTATCCCTAACATAGCTTTAAAAGGAGCAATCCGACACCGTCCTGGTATTTTCGCGGATACATTGAACACGTGAAGGAGTATTTCCACAACAATGGAAGAAACAAAAACTGGTGCTTCTACCAAAGGGAAACAAACCCCCACAGAATCCTTCCTCTTATAGACCCTGTGTATGCTGGACACAGTAGGGGAAAATATTTGAACGCATTATAAGTGACCGATTGGACACTGCGATCGATGAGGCAGATGAGGAGGTCTTTCAGATCGTCAATATGGATTCCGAAAAATGCGGTCCACTATTGACGCGTCAATGAAGTGGTAGCCACAGCAAGGGAAGCCATCAGCGGAAGACAATGGAAAGGCGGAAGTAATAAATACTCCGCCATCATCATATTAGATGTCAAAAACGCTTTTAATAGTGCGATCTGGAGAAACATTTTAAGGGCACTCATTGTTCAAGGGGGTGTCTAATTACATTCAAAATATTCCGAAGGACTATTTCACTGATAGGCTATTGCTGTACAATACCGAAGATGGTCCGCTGGTGTGGAACCTAATGTACGATATTGAGATTGAGGATCACGATTAGGTCTAAGTTAATCGGCTTTGCCAACGACATAGCTATATTTTTGGAGGAACTAGAGCAAGATTGCAACGAAGCAATCACATATCCGTGTAGGAAGGGCTAATTTCAATGAGTCTACAATTAGCGCAAGAGAAGACAGAATTTTACTCATCAGCAGCAGAAAAGTTATGGAGACAATAACGATAACGCTAACTGTCGGTGAACATACTGTAGTCTCCAAATCAGAGTTAAAGTACCCCGGGATTATTATAGACGCGAGACTAACGTTCAAACAGGACATTGAATACACTACACAGCTGAAAAGGCAGTTTTTTTTTTATTTTTGGGACGAATGGAAGGGACCTACAATTTTATGCCGAGTCCAAACGTCTGAATTGAGAAACATTTTCTGGACAGTTCTCTCAGATGTTTGTCAAACGTTCGCGAGATATAGCGCAGTGGAAAAAAACCTTTAGGATATAATTTCTCGTACCTGCGAGCCACTGCACCCACGGAATATGTTATTGTTATGCATTTAGAATCAGTGACGTATATTACTCAATCACGGATTCCATATCAATCACTCTCAGAGAATACATTTGTAACTATTACAAGCTTTTCCTCCTCGAAACGCCCCAATGACTCCATTAACGTTGTATTTGAAAATCTCATAGCTACCCATCGTCTCCTTCGATCTAAAAGCAAAATCTAAAATCTTCCTAAGCAAATACAATTTCGTCCTTCCGTTTGTCCATCGTTCATTTCCACCGTTTCGCTCCAGCTACTCATTTCGATTCCCAATCAATTCCTTACAACTATGAGTATGGACGCATAAATTGCTTCTATCGTTTTCTTTCGCATCCTTTACGTGGAGATTTAACAATTCCCCACCCCTTAGTGTTGTTTGGCAATATATTTCTTTTAATTTTTTTTCATTGTTTTCCATTTGCACTCTTTGCTCGCTAAGCTTCCCCCTTACCAGCAGGACTTTGTCTAATGAAAAACTTTCCATCAATTTCTGTTTTCATGTGTGTGAGCCGGAGTAGGAGTATCAGATGCGAAGGCAACCACCGAAATCATCCAACCGTCGCTAGCTGGGTTTACTCGTACTCGTACTACAGGCGTATAGTCATAGTCCTGGTCGTCGCATGTTCCTTCTTGTTTCCTGTGTGAGTGTGTGTCTTTGCATTTGATTAGCTCCATGTTTATTGCAGCGCAGAGCACAGCACCGAGCTCCTATTTTTCCGTTGCGCGCCGTATTGGTCCAATCGATTGCTGTTGGTAGATGCAAAGCATCAGCATCACCATCACCCAAAAAACAAGGACGAGCGATGTGTGACAAACAAAAAAAAAAAAAAAACAAAGAGTAGCTATATCGAATTTTTTCCATCACCACTTCCACCCACGCTCGCACTAATACTGCAAAAGCAATAGAAAAACAAATATACAGTCCTTTGTCCTAGCGGTAAATGCAATCTGAGCCTGTTCTCATGTGCATGCGAGTGATTCGATTAAACGTTGGAAAATTGTATTTTTCCTTTAGGCATCCTTCCTGTGTGCAGTACCAACTCCATTTTGAAAGAACTTCGCGTTTTCCACTCACAGCCATGAGTGCCCAATATCCTGTTTATATGTTGTTTGCATCGCTATAGGTTAGGTAGTTCTGGCTGCTTTGGTTTTGTTTTTGACCCATTTGTAGCACTTTTTGTGCAACCAACGCGATATCAAAGGGCGCAGGAAACTAAGCCTTTTAGGGATAATGAAATTGAAGGCTGGACGCGCAATGTGAAAGGCTTGCAAAGGAATATAAAAACAGAGAAAAAAAATGAGAATCACCAATTTGGAAGGACGAACGAATGGAAAAAAGTGTACATCAGCATCCTTTGAGCTGGCTAAGAGCTAATGCGTTTGTTTTGGTGTGCATGTCCATTGAATGACCGCGCCGCATCCGTGCAATGGGTGTTTTTTGCATTTTTCTGTTTGGTCCTTTTGTCAAGAACTCCGCATATCCTGATGGGTGTTGTGTATGTACATGCAACGAATGGCAGTGAAATGAATTTGAATTTTGATTTTTTTTTTCTATTGCTTTGCTTTTTCCTGCGCCTTTGATGGAAGAGGTTTTGAGTTTTCTTTTTTTTTCAATTTTTCTCAAAAACAAGTAAAGTCCAGTGCATTGATAACCAATCAGGGAATATTGTGGGTGTGTCCAGTTGAGGTTGTTATGCGGAGATTCGAACAGTCAGTATGCAATTAGTGAATAAAACTCTTGGAAAATATGGACAACTGATATGTTAAGGGTATATGTGCTCGAACGGGGGCTTGCTTCGACTTGTGCATGGAATATGATTGATGATGAATTCCATGTATGTAATGGCGTGAGGGAGTGATGGTACCGGCACGGTACATCATGGGGGGCTCTGAATACCTAAAATAAATCCCTTCTTTATGTATTTGGTGAGTCCAAAGAACAAAGACTCATCATAGTTCGATTGCAGTTTTACTTGGAATTGCTTTAGAAAATTGAAATCGATTGAATTCGTGCAAATATCTCCCATTGCGGACAGCTCCCTTAAAAGGACAATTATAGTTTAAATGGACATGTGTTTTAAAAATTTGCGATTTCATGAATTTTACATTGAACGAACAAGAATTCTACTTACTTATCGGGCTCCCTTGCATGTAGTAAGGCAGCCTTCCATCCTCAACGATCCCGGGCACTCTGCTTCCAGTTGTCCAGACCAATCGCTCTGGCATCCGCGATGGCTTGGTCTTTGAAACGGAGTTTCGGTCTTCCTTGTCTTCTCGAACATGAGCGCTGGTATTCGAAGATCCTCTTAGGTGGAGCATTATTGTCCATTCGATCGATGTGGCCGAGCCAATGTAGTCGACGTGTTTTGGCTTTTTGGACTACATCCACATCTTGGTACAGCTCGAGATTTCGCGGTTGTATCTTCTCCTCCATTCGCCCTCCTCGCACACAGGACCAAAAGTCCGCCGAAGTATTTTTCTTTCGAAGGAGCCCAGTATCAATTTCCCCTTCTTGCAGCATTAGGCGCCATAAAACAGAACTCGCAGGATAAGGGTTTTTGTAGATCATACATTTCGTCCTTCTAGTTATGAGTTTTGAACCCATTTGATTTGTCAAACCGAAGTAGCAACGGTTTCCTATAGGGTAGTTCTTCGCCGGATCTCCACTAGGGTGTAATTCGTGGTGTTCATGTTTACTCCGAGTTAAGTGAACTCTTTAACCACCTCGAAATTGTTCCTATCAATAGTGACGTTTTGTCCTAGGCGGCGGACAGATGCTTGTTCTTTTGTTGGTAGCATGTATTTAGTCTTGTCCGCATTTACTTCAAGGTTAAAGGATTTCACCTGTTCTTCAATCGCCGCGAACGCTTCTATCACGGCACACTGGGAGTGACCGATGATGTCAATATCGTCCAGTAGCTGGACGGACTTGTTGAAGATAGTGCCTTCCGTGTTGATACCTGCCCTGCGCCCTAGCTGCTCCGCATGATAGCGAAATCCGGTGCATGTTTGAAATAGTGCGGGTTAAAGAGCTATTTCCTCGATTTTAAGAAATGTCTCCTTCATACATTAGTGGACAACGGTGATCGAGCAGGCTGGGGCCCTGCTTCATAAGCATGGACATCTATCTTGTTTCGACATAGTTGCGGGAATAGTGTATCCGCACCGTAATTGTACCGAGAAAACGTTGCCTTCCCGACTTCGGAGTTTGAAGTTCGGAGGTCAGCTTTAACACAGTAGGAAGTTCCGACATTGCTAACAAAGGTCGCTGCTCACCTTTCGACAACGACAATAAAAATTTAGCGTCGTTCGTGATCCCATCTGCAATAATTTAGTTTTTCAAAACCCTCAACAGCATGAATTCCAAATTTGTCAGAGTAGAACGCTCATATAGTTACACCAAGCACTTTAGCACTGCATCCATTCACTGCTGTCACCTTTAAATTTATTTTCCGCCACCCGAAGGAAATAGAAACCTTTACAGAAAAATTCAATATTTCCAAAATACTCGTCGCTACCTCTGCCAGCAAGGACATTCTCACCCAATCGCCTATATATAAAAGCCTCAAACAAAAGAACGTCCCTTGTAACGTTTAACAATTTCCTCAGCTCAATCGCATGGGTATACGAAAAAAAAAAAGTTTAAATGGATTTTCCTATCGAATTGTCCTTCAAATGGTCGCCCTTACTCTCCACCTTACCTTCGAAGTAACATGCCTCAATGGCTATTTGAATTATTCGAACCATCAAATGTCCCAAAGGATATTGTGTGTGCACATAGTACCTATAGCATTCCTGCCATACCTGCCGCACTTTTGAAAATTTCCGATTCAAAAATTCCGCATTCGCATATGCAAAATGAATTATCCCTATACATAGGAAAATGAAAAGGACTATACGCTGACGTAGCCGGCAGGAATCAGGCACTCTCCAGGTGGCAGACGTCGTGTAGGTGGAAAAAAGCTTTCACTAATTTCTACCTTTTCACCATATCGCATCAGCAGAACTCACACCATCACCTGTCTGGGTTATATGCCCAAAATATAGTCCTTTTGAGGATTTAATCGATTTTTCGGCCCCAAAAGTCTGGAATCTGGATTCGGGAATAATTTATTGTACCTTTTTCCGGTTGATGTGTGCCGCACACAGAGCAATTGTTCAGACCCCCTTCCCACCCCTGGGGGAGCACTTATAGTATGAATCTTTTAGATACTATGCCACAGTGCCAGACCATGTAGAGACAGATATACAAATACACCCACACACACACATACTCGCCTTAATTGGATGGGAAACGAATCGATGGACATAAACGAACGATGAACGTGCGAAGATTGCAACAAGGATATGGAAATGAGAGACCACAGACCACAGACTACATCCACATGCACGTGCACATGCATATTAGTCCCGATTAAGAAGTCGTCCGGGTCTCGTATATCACCGAGAAAATGCAGCGAAACGCATTTAACAGAACAGAAACCACCACACATCAGGGATGTGCAGGAGCACATCAGCAAGCGTGTCATCATTCAACTACACTAGCATCAGTCGTACCGCACTGCGCTGCGATGTTGGCGAGATAACTTTAATTGGTCTATTACGTCAGATCACATCACGTCACCCGTGAGTTGCAATTTTGTCTCTTGCAGCTTCCTTGCGGCCGGCCGGCGCGACGCGACCATCAGCACACAACGGCACTGATTGACATTCGGAGTGTTTCGACGACGCTGATGTCCTTTCAATTATATGGGTGGCGCGGGTATGGATTTTTGTGGATCCAACTACCCAGCTACCGACTTTGGGTAATGTTCCCGATCGTTTGATCATGCCGAGGCTATGTGCGAGAGACATTGGTATACGTGTGTGGAGAGAAAACGTGCTGGCAGAAGCGCCATCGCACAAATTCATCACTAAGCGCAGTCCGCTGTGACGCGCGTTGTGATGCGAATGTGGCCGCATCATCAGGGTATGTGTATACACAAGAGGGTATGTCCATCATTATGTCGGCGCTGTGAATGCGCACGTCAATCAAGATGAAGTGAAGATATCCTTTTCATCATCATCATCATGATCCATTGAATCCTTTTGGTTGACTTGACTGTGACCAAAGATCGATTACTGCGCGAAGTTGAGGATGCTGGTGGTTCAACAGATGAATGCTGATCTCGATGAGTTATGGCTTTGCTGATGAATTTTAATTAGGCAACTGAGATTTATGTTCCAGGCGGAGGATAGCTCAGGTGTCTAGGCAGAAAGTCTATGGGCGAGTCTCAATTGCCCGGAATCTATGTATCGAAGGAAAGTTGAAATTCGAAAACAAGTTCTCGAAGAATCTCAAGTAGGTACAATTCACATTGCCTGGGAATGAAGTTGTCAGATGGCATCTAGCTGTAGAAGGCTACATTCTACGGTGCTTTTACGGACCTCTAGAAAAACCGTAGCACTATGCGGAGTTCATTATGTATGCAACTAAAAAACACCTCTAAGGACCTGTGCCAAATTCATACTTCAAATATGTCGCAGTAGAAGTTGCAGGCTTTGGCGAGCTCTTCTAATACCAAGTCGGCAGATTCTACAGTTCTATAAAGAACTTTTCTACGACCAAGAATGAAAGAAGCTTTTAGCTGATACACCAACCGCACATTGCTTAATTGAAATAGTTGTTCAGCACAAGCTAGTGGAGAAGACTGCCAGAAAACCATTATCAATTTCACACGACCATCACCACGAAACCCCTGCTTTGATCAAGAGGCAGCAAGGCCCCAATTTCTGTGAGACTAAAAATGTCAGCTAGGTTTCGTTCGAAGAGTCGCAACTTGGCTATAATCCAGTGCGATAGAGAAAGATAATACCACTTTCAATACTCGTCTGAGATCGGTGTATAGCAGCGCACCGGGTATGGCTTTGCAAGTTTTTTTCCGACAACACGGACTTGGAGCGCCTATGAACACATAGCTTGGAAATGATAATGACTCCACTTGGACTCCCCTTGGAGTCCCCTGATATGGTCTAACTCAAAAGAAAAACCAAATTGACCGCTTCCTGGTGCAGCAGCGATGGTGGTCACTATGGTCACTTCACTATGTGAATTAAAGAAACGCGGACATAGCTTGTTCGCCTGTTACTTAAAAGTCGTATAAGCTATGAAAATATGCGCCTGTTACATAAGGAAATTCTACGGCTCCTGGGCTGAAAATAGTCAGGAAGTCTTGGAGACGCTGGTGGACAACCATTTTGGGAAATACCGACGAAAAGAATGGAATAATTGTTTTAATATTCGCATTTAAGAATAAAGACCAATAAGCCTAAACTGATCACTACAAAAGAAAAACGTAGTTGGTCAACAGAAAAATGTCATTACATTTCTCCTTTAATTATTTGTTTTGAGTGGAATTCCTCTAATCTAGGATGTAAATTTGGTATTCGTATGATTTATCAAACATATTTAATGTCACTTGAAACGTATGCGGTATGCTTAAACGATAAGAACATGTACCGTCTGTATCTGCGGATACCGTAACAACGTAACGCTTATTGGCATTTGCGGTAACTGTGAAAATTCGTATTAGATTAGGCGCTAGTACACGGTATGTAGCACGCCACATAAATATATGTGGCTCTGACGTAATTTTGACGTCAGCGTATGGAGCCAATGGCTACAATTTTTGTACCTATAATAGTTTAGAAGTTATAGCGTTTTAAGTGGTAACACCTCCAAATTAGAGGTCACCTACTACTACTACTACAAAATTCTAGACCTAGAGCCAGAGATGATAATTTACTTCATATGTAGTAGATCTACTTCATTTTTTAATTATTGCTCATCTGCTACGTAGCAACTTATTTCTACTTCGTTTATTTATGGTTCGAAATATCATTTAAAAAAGACAATATTGATCAATTTGGCTCTAAATATATCAACAACGACGAAAATATCAACGAAATATAAATATCAGGAAAAAAATGTGTCATGTAATGCACTATAGAATATCATTTAAGTGCTTCTGTCACACCACACATCCATCTATAGATCCCATTATCCCATTGAAGACCTAACTTTATCATTTTGAGCATTTCGCTAAATGTCTGCTTCGTTTTTTGTAAATCTACTTCGTTTTTTCAGGCAATTTGCTTGTTTTGTTTTGTTTTGTTTTGTTTTGTTTTGTTTTGTTTTGTTTTGTTTTGTTTTGTTTTGTTTTGTTTTGTTTTGTTTTGTTTTGTTTTGTTTTGTTTTGTTTTGTTTTGTTTTGTTTTGTTTTGTTTTGTTTTGTTTTGTTTTGTTTTGTTTTGTTTTGTTTTGTTTTGTTTTGTTTTGTTTTGTTTTGTTTTGTTTTGTTTTGTTTTGTTTTGTTTTGTTTTGTTTTGTTTTGTTTTGTTTTGTTTTGTTTTGTTTTGTTTTGTTTTGTTTTGTTTTGTTTTGTTTTGTTTTGTTTTGTTTTGTTTTGTTTTGTTTTGTTTTGTTTTGTTTTGTTTTGTTTTGTTTTGTTTTGTTTTGTTTTGTTTTGTTTTGTTTTGTTTTGTTTTGTTTTGTTTTGTTTTGTTTTGTTTTGTTTTGTTTTGTTTTGTTTTGTTTTGTTTTGTTTTGTTTTGTTTTGTTTTGTTTTGTTTTGTTTTGTTTTGTTTTGTTTTGTTTTGTTTTGTTTTGTTTTGTTTTGTTTTGTTTTGTTTTGTTTTGTTTTGTTTTGTTTTGTTTTGTTTTGTTTTGTTTTGTTTTGTTTTGTTTTGTTTTGTTTTGTTTTGTTTTGTTTTGTTTTGTTTTGTTTTGTTTTGTTTTGTTTTGTTTTGTTTAACGTGTCTTGTTCTGTTTCACAATTCTCACAGATTTTATCCTTGTCACCAATAGGCGTTTTTCTTTTTTAGTTCAGAGCGAGCGTGAACTGTCAAAAAAAAAGTTCGTGTTTCTTTTTTAGCTCAGAGGCATCAGAGCTCAGATTTTGTGTTTCTTTTTTCGCTCAGAGAATGTTCAGAGCACGTTCAGAGCGCGCTCTACGAGCTCAGAATAAATTGACTGAGCACACTGAGTAAAAAGGTGATTACGCACTTTACAGTCACATTTGACAGAAAAAAAAACAGGATAAGCAAAATAGTTGAAGTGGTGGACGAGAGTTGTTGTTCTGGCACAGAAGGTAAACCAAATGTAATAAATAAGAATTAATAAACAACCATATGACAGCTATGTGCTCAAGTGTGTTTCACAAAGAAATCAGAACACTCCGAGCACGCTCTGAGCACGCCCGGTTCAGAGCGCGCTCATAATGCTCGAGCTCTGTTCAGAGCTGAGCTCTGAACTAAAAAAGAAAAACGCCTAATGTAATGACCAGCGTTACCACTTGTACTAATTATGTAGTACTGTGCTACATATTTGCTTGATTTTTCAACGCTGTACTACATACTATGTACATCGTTACCCTAAAGTACTTCATTTCTTAAGCTGCGCCCAACCATTTTACTTTTTTACGAAAAACTTTTCTTTTGTAAATTTTTCCACTTTTGCTTTTATAACTAAATCATCATACTAAAGTAAATGCAATTCTTCAGCTGAATGCTTCCATTTACGTACGACACGAAGTGTTTGGCCCCGTTCAATGTGCTAATGCTAAGTCACCTAAATATTTAGGTGAGAGTTTATCATGTTTAAGGGTAGTGTTTAGCTGGTTTAAGGGTAGTGATGCGATTACATGAGAACACAAGCGTTCCCACTCTAGCCTCTCACTATCAACTCCTACTCTCACCTCCACGTTGGTGACTGGTGGGTGCCTAGTACCTCGACCTGAGATGGGGTAACCAACCCCTGTGGAAGATCGTTGGTGGCAGCGAACGAGAGAGGGGGGAGGAGTGTCTACGCACTAAGACATTTCCTCTTGTTTCAGGCGGCAGCGGATGAATTCCCTAGATGGAATCAACGGTGGCGTCTACAGTTCCAGCCAGGTCGAACTAAAGTGTAATCCCTATATGAGCTGCTTCGACTTATTTGGATAACAGGTCTATAGGGATCTCCAATACTGAGCCAGGGTGTTGGAAAAGAGTTGGTGGCGGATGAACCCTAAATGGGTCAACGGCAGCGCTCATATCCCAAAATTGGGTTACTGACATCGGAATGTCCGGCCCGCTGTCCTAGGGTCAAAACAGGGCCTGGCCCTCCAGGTTGGGGGTTGTGCCGTCGGGGTAACTTCCCGACCATGGAAAAAAAGACTAGTTATGAGAGAGACGCAACCAGCCTCGGATAACGAAACTCCTCAAATGGCAACCAGACCCGGAACGTCAATGGACTACGATATGAGAGTATGCACCTGGAATGTAAGAACACTCTACACCCCAGGTGCCACTCAAAAACTTGAGTCTGTCCTCACGCGGTACAAGGCAGACATCACCGCGATCCAGGAGATACGATGGATAGGATCAGGCATGATGAAAAGAAAAGATTGCGACATTTATTACAGCTGCAACAAAAGACTGCATGTATTAGGATGCGGATTCGTCGTGGGAAATCGGCTTAGGACAAAAGTTATTGACTTCAAGCCGATAAGTGATCGCCTTTCTGTGATCCGCATCAAAGCTACTTTCCAAAACATAAGCCTAATATGTGCACACGCCCCTACCGACGAGGCTGAAGATCCCATCAAGGAGGAGTTTTATGACCTCCTGGATGGAGCCTACGGAGCCTGTCCGGAGTACGATGTAAAAGTTGTACTCGGGGACTTCAATGCTAAAATCGGAAAGGAAAACATCTTTGGCGGGTTAGTTGGTAAGCACAGAATCCACGAAACGACAACAGACAACGGCTACCGACTAATAGATTTTGCAGCAGCTCGTAATACGGTGATAAGTAGCACTAGGTTTCCAAGGCTAAGGATCCACACAGCAACCTGGCGCTCTCCAGACGGTCGAACCGCCAACCAAATCGACCATGTGCTAATCGATGCGAGGCACGCATCCAACATCCTCGACGTGCACACATTCCGAGGGGCAAACGTCGACTCTGACCATTTTCTTGTCGCAGCAAAATTCAGAGCTCGGCTGTCCAACGAGAAGAAGCTGCGAACCGCCCAGAAGAAGAAATTCGACGTTGGACGCCTTAGCACACCTGGAGTAGCCAGAGCCTACAGCGAGCGCCTGAGCATGAAACTCTCCTCTGTGCGCTCACCTACCACAGACGCCAACAATCAGTGGTGCCAGTACCGCGACATCATCAAGGAGGTAGCCGAAACCACTGTAGGGTACCAGCCACCCCAGAGAAAGAGCCCGTGGTATGATGATGAATGCGTGTACAGGAAAAAGGTGACAGAAGATGCACACAAGAAAGCGCTGCAGCGCAAAACAAGGGCAGCGAGAGAAGAGTATCGAGCCAGGAGAAGAGAGGAAAAGAAGATCCTGCGTAGGAAGAAGAGGGCTTACGCAGCTTCCCAGCTCAAGGAGATCGAAGAGTCGCGCGATCGTAATAACATCCGGAGGTTTTATAAAAAAGCCAAGCAACTGGCTGCTGGCTACAAAACCGGAACGCAGGCTCTTCGAGACAGCGAAGGAAACCTAGTCACCGAAGCGCAGGGAATAGTAGATGTGTTTAAGCAGCATTTCCAGCAACTGCTAAATGGGCATCATGTAGAGAGAGTGATAGGGCAAGAAGAGAACCCGCGTCCAGTCAATGAAGAACTAGTTCCACCACCTAGTATAGAAGAAGTTGGCCTAGCTATAAAAAAGCTTAAGAACAACAAAGCCGCAGGCTCTGATGGTTTACCAGCGGAGCTCTTTAAATACGGTGGTGATGTTTTGGTAGGGAGCATGCACCGAATCATCAACCAAGTATGGCTGGAAGAAAACATGCCCGATGACTGGACTATCAGCTCCATATGCCCCATCTACAAAAAAGGCGATCCTATGTCTTGCAAGAACTATCGAGGCATATCCTTGCTTAATGTTGCATACAAGATCCTATCCAACGTACTGTGTGAACGTCTTAAACCGTTCTGCAACACACTAATCGGCACGTACCAGTGTGGCTTCCGGCCCGGCAGATCGACTATAGACCAAATTTTCACACTGAGGCAAATCCTGGAAAAGACCAACGAATTTCAAGTCGAAACTCACCACCTATTCATCGACTTCAAAGCCGCGTATGATAGCATACATCGTCAGGAGCTCTATGTGGCGATGGCCGAATTCGGAATCCCGGCAAAACTGATTCAGCTGTGTCGCGTGACGCTGGAAAACACGCGCTGCAATGTGCAGTTTGGAAGCAGCTCCTCCGATCTATTTCAAACTTGCACCGGATTTCGGCAAGGAGACGCGCTGTCATGCGACTTCTTCAATCTCGTACTGGAGCAGATAGTGCGCAGGGCAGGTATCAACACGGAAGGCACTATCTTCAACAGATCCGTACAGCTACTGGGCTATGCGGACGATATTGACATCATCGGTCGCTCCCAGCGTGCCGTGGTAGAAGCGTTCACGGCGATTGAAGAACAGGCGAAGTCCGTTGGCCTTCAAGTAAATGAGGACAAGACTAAGTACATGCTATCAACAAACAAACAAGCATCTGTCCACCGCCTAGGACAAAACGTCACTATTGATAGCAACAACTTCGAGGTAGTTAAGGAGTTCACCTACCTCGGAGTAAACATGAACTCCACGAATGACACCCTAGTGGAGATCCGGCGAAGAATTACCCTAGGAAACCGTTGCTACTTCGGTTTGGCAAAACAACTGGGTTCAAAACTCCTAACTCGAAGGACGAAATGTGTGCTCTACAAAACCCTCATCCTGCCAGTTCTGCTTTATGGCGCCGAGTGCTGGACGATAAGCAAGAAGGGAGAGCTGATACTGGGCTCCTTCGAAAGAAAAATACTTCGGCGGATTTTTGGTCCTGTGTGCGAGGAGGGCGAATGGAGGAGAAGATACAACCGCGAACTCTATGAGCTGTACCAAGATGTGGATGTAGTCCAAAAAGCCAAAACACGTCGACTACATTGGCTCGGCCACATCGAGCGAATGGACAATAATGCTCCAGCTAAGAGGATCTTCGAATCTCAGCCCCCAGGTTCGAGAAGACAAGGAAGACCGAACCTCCGTTTCAAAGACCAAGCCATCGCGGATGCCAGAGCGCTTGGTCTCGACAACTGGAAGCAGCGTGCCCGGGATCGTAGAGGATGGAAAGCTGCAGTGTCTCAGGCAGAGACTCTTCACGGGTCGGGAGCCCGATAAGTAAGTAAGTAAGAGAGTTTATCATACAATTAGGCAGAAAATCTGGCCTAACACACGAAACCTGCCTAGATTTGCAGTCATATCGATCAATCAGAGGCTGTTGACTAGCTAGGCAAAAGAGTATTGAACGCGGCTTTGTCTCTGTCTACGAGGGAGCAGAATTCAGACAGCTGATCGTCAACTAAAATATGTTTGTTATTGTTGATTGTTTTTCTTGGCCTGCACCTGCAAGCAACTGCAAATATGGAAATTCTACATTTTGTTGGCTAAGGTGCTACATTTGCTTTAGATTTTAGTGGCAACTAGATGTGCTCAGTTCCACATCTCAGACAGAATCGACTGACTGCAAAAATGCGGATCAAGCTCTTTTATAGCGAGACAACAGATGTTACTCTTTGCCACGTAATTGACTTGTGTGATCATGTTCTAATTCTAAGCATATGTCACTACAGGAAGAGTTAACACTAAGCAGAAAATAACCAACTGGATATGCCAAAAGTTCAGCACTAGGAAAATCAATTCTACTCTCGGACAAAGTTCCATAAGGAGATCGGTAACAAGAGGAACCCTTCAAAGAGGAGTCGTATGCATATCCCCCATGTTATGGCTTATGGGTCATAGTTATCGATAAAATCCTCAAAACACATCAAAGGGCATCAATGTCACGGCTTATGCAGATGACGAACTAATAATAGTTCAAGGAAAATTCTTAGAAATTATGAAAGTCGCTCTGGCTACCCTTAGCAAATGGGCAAGGGAAAATGGACTTAACATCAATCCATTCAAAACGGAACTTATTCTCCTTATTAGGAAGTATGTACAAGATACCACAATTCAGGCTGCCAAAGCTAGCCGCAGAACAACCACAGATGGAATCGATATCCGATGAGAACATCGTTATATAGGTACATTGACAGTCAGGCTGCTCTCAAAGCACTGGAATCAAATTACATAAAATCTACTATAGTCAGGGCTTGTCGCACAATACTTAAGGCATTATGTGTTCTGAACCAAGTCAGTCTATACTGGGTGGGTCCCAGGTCACTGCAACATAGAAGGGAACGAACTCCCCGACGAATTGGCAAAAAAGGGCGGGGAAATGACGAGAAATCAACAAGTTGATGTCAACCCACAATTGTGTACCTTCAAGGAAACAATCAAAGGTGGTACAGTACTCCCCGGATAAAAGCAACCCTCTTAATAGCAAAACACTTTTTATAGCAACAAATTATTCAGTGTTGGGACTCACAAGCGCCATTCTATGCAATTGTACCCGCTTTATAGCAACCCGGTTTTAAGCAAACCCCTCTTATTATCAAATAAAAATCTGAACAAACATTTTATTTTACCTGGTATTTTATCCTTTTATAAGCACATTCGATTTTTTTTTTTAATTAAAATAAAATTTCACGAAGGAAGATAATCTCGGGATGCACTGATTTTGAACCAAGTAATGGCTGGCTTTGGAGTTGGCAAACATTAGTTTCAAGAAAATTCACGGTGAAAGAAATGATGCTGATGTTTCAGCAATGGACCGAAAATATTTTTTCGATACATATTATTAAACATATTTTCTGAAAAGGATATTTTTAATGCGGACGAAAGTGGACTGAATAGGCAAATAATTTTGTTTGTTGACAATGCATATTGCCACAAATTGTTTGCTGGCGTGAAGTTAGAAGAATTTTTAGTAGCCGGTGGTGAAGATACCCGAGAATGTGGTTGAAATTCCTTCAAGAAAAGATGCACACAAAGCTTATGCCACGCTGATGTCATTTGCGCTAAATAATTAAAAATAAATAAATAAATAGGGCAACAGGCAGGTAGACACCCTAGACACAGGCCTAGCTTCTTGCAACCATTCGTTTTGTGTGAGTTTCTATATTTGGGACGAAATGGAAGGGACCTACAATATTGTATGCGGAGCGCGAACGGCTGAATTGAGAAGCTTTTTCAAGACAGTCATACTCTCGGTTTGTGTTTTTTCGGGGATCGAACCTGGGATCCCTCGCACAGTAGTCCAGCACACTAACCACAGCGCTACTGCGCCCATGCGCTAAATAATAAACCTCGGCAAATTTTCTGACACTTATGAAAGTGTTGAAAAGAACAGTTCAGCGAACCTTAATCTTAGAACAGATAGGTATTTATCGAATTTCACACTATTAATTACTTTTTGGCAGCTGAAACGTTTCCCACCACGCACGATAGCGCCAGAAAATTACCCCAGGATAATTATTTAGGCCAATTGACACAGGGCCTAAGTATAAAATCTCTGGATGAATTAAAGGATAATTTTAAGAAAACTACTGAAAAATTAATGATTCAAAGAAAAATTTAAAATGTTGTTAAATTAAAATAAATACATTTATGAGCTATAACAAGGGTCCCCGCTTAATAGGAATTTAATTGAAAACCCGGCTATAAGCACTATTATTTCATACCCATCCGCATGTGCTATTATCCGGGGAGTACTGTATACTAAAACAAGCAGTCCGAAGATTGGCCAACATTACTAGCCACCGCGGACCACAGAAGGACTAGGGACATTCTTAAACTTAACAGGGCAAACCTGAGAATATCAATAGGTATCCTGTCTGTCCACTGTCTTCTTAGAAAGCATGCCAAAAGACTAGGACTTTCAGACACAGATCTGTGTAGATTCTGCAATGATATTAGGGATTGAGGAAGACATCACACACATACTGTGCGAATGATATGGCATAGCACGCTCTCGGTACAAAGTTTTGGGAAATTACTTCTTTAAGAACATAGAAGAGATTGGGCTTATCGACCAAGCGAAGATACTTAAATTCTTTAGGGAAATAAAAAAGTGCTTAGGTTTTTCCTTCTATTTTAAAAGATGGTTCTCCCAGGGATCGCGATGGCCCCACTAAGGTGCCTAGTGTTTTGTGGGGTTCTCCTCACAACCCTGAATCTAATCTAACCTAACCTATATGAACTCAAAGGATGTAGCTGGAATAGCCTAATTCAATAAGAAGCTTCCAACGTTATGTAATAATTTTACCACCACCCTTAAGGACAGAATATTATCCCTAATGAAATTAGAGATCCATCCACTGACGTGATGTTAGACGATTATTTATGGAAGCTATAAGCTCGAAACCATGAAATCTGGAGCTAGAAACGTCTGGATATCCAAAGACATTCGGATCGGAAGCTACATTTTCGTGCCCTGCTTAATAAAGATTCCAGTGAGCAGAGTACATCAAGGAGCTCTTCAGTTGCTCGGCAAAAATCGGCATCTACAAGCGTTGTAGAAGTCCAAACCGCGATTAAATCTTCTATAATCCTACAAAGTAGGTAGCTGAACTTAGTGCGGCATACCAACTGAGTTCCTGGAAGTAGATAGGTACAGCCACCAGGCTACTTCGTTAATTCCAGTTGGGAAATTAATACTGAAAGGCCGGAGTTATGTTAAAAGCTGTTGGATGTCGAGAATGAGATCGAGATTAAGTTAGAGTAGGGAAAATAACGTTGGATGACATCACAACATCTTGAAGCAGTCCTTCGAATGGAATGCTCAGACCTCAGGGTGCATGGCGGCTTGGAAAAACATAATCAAAATCAAGATCAACTGAGAAAAATTTAGCCACATCTGAATTATCTAAATAAATGAATAAATAGTTGGCGCAACATTCGTGTAGACACCCTAGGCCTAGCCTCACAACCATTCGTTTGTGTGAGTTTTTATTTTTGGGACGAATGGAAGGGACCTACAATTTTACGCCGAGTACGAACGGCTGAATTGAGAAGCTTTTTCAGGACAGTTACACTCTCGGATGTTTATCAGTTGTCACACGTTCGCGAGAGTTGGCACAGTGGAAAAACCTTAAGATGTAATTTGTGTTTTTCCGGGGATCGAACCTGGGACGCCTCGTACAGTAGTCCATCACACTAACCACTAAGCCACTGCGCCCACTCTGAAATATCTATCACAGGTAAAGATGGAAGAGATTCGTTGCCAGAGATGGTATTAAAGGAACTTGATCATGAGTTCAAACATAACTGACCAAATTAAACAGGAAGAACGAACAACTGAGGGTAACAATGATCGTCCTACACTTTATAATACAGTAAATGACGCTTATAAGAAACACGCTTATAAGAAAAGCACGTTTATAAGAAACCTGAACAAAAGCACCGTGTACGAACACATTTACACCAATGTAAAAAACATACCTTATAAGAAACACGCTTATAAGAAAAACACTGATATAATGAATTGTTTTTACAACACCGATTCTTAGTTTTCCTCTGAAATATGATGTGTATAAGAAACTTTTCTATGACACAAAAAAAGCCCCATTTGAATGTTCCTTAAATGCGAAATATAAATGCCTTTAGGAAATATATGCATTTCTGAACTCTAAGAAAAGCCATAAATGTCAGTTCAGTTGTGCTTCTGTTCATTTGTGAAATTGAAATAAAGAATTAAAAAAAAATTGCACAAAATAATATTTCAATTAAAACAAAACTTATACACTCCGCGCCACTTGAATACACAAACCAGTAAGAATAGACCGTCGACTCCTCCCACATAACGGACTTTGCCTACAAGCTGCCGGCGGGCCCAGGATTTTTCATGTATTGGTGCTGTACAAAATCAAAGGAGCGCCATTAACGCACGCATACTTGAAAAATCCCAGGCCCATGGTATAGTATGGAAAATCATTGCCGCCATTAATTTTGACATTTACACGTATTCACAGACAGGGTAATTTCTTCCGGGGGGAATCGGGCAGGTGCACGGGAAGTCGGCGGTCTATTCTTACTGGTTTGTGCTTGAATAGCACACCTCCAAGGTCGGTTTCTATAGCCCACTGGTCCCAAAAAAGCATGCTAGAGGCTTAATTTGTTTTTTAAATTAAAGTTCATTTAATTGTTGTGATTTGCCCAGAAGAAAGATTTAAAACTGAACCTTTAAGTATTAACAAAAAATTATTAGCTAAAAACCGGAAAAATGTGGGGCCGTACTTTTGAGCCACTTGAATAGAACACTTAAATGAAAAAACTATTTAGAGAATTCTGCTTCTTTTTAACACAAACTTTACCTTAATTTAAGGTAATTGAAATATTTTAGATTTTAAAAAAATTGTTCAATTGTGTTTTGAGCCACCTTTCTGCTCCAAAATTCACACATCCGATTTGGAAGGGATGTACATATATACAAATTGGCCAAATAATTTAGCGAAATTGAAAACGGCCCCTACATCATAACACCTTCAATTCTGTTAGTCTCTTTGTGGAGGTTATGGAAATAGTAGCTCGCAATCCGGGCCTTCCAAATTAATTTTTTTTCGTCTGAGAAGACCACACAATGCCACTACGAAGTCCAGGTCACATGTGCGCGACAAAAACGGAGGCGTTGTGCTTTTCAAGCCGGGATAAAGGGTGACTACTTCGCATTCGAAATAATACGACGAATGGTTGTGAGACTTGCTTTGATACCACATTTTTCCCTGATTTTTGGAAAAGGAGTCGTTAGAATTTGACGCTTTTTTTAAATACAAGTCCCTGTAAGCACACTGTGTATGAGGCCTTTCATGTTTTTTTTTTTTTTCATAGTTAGACTCATTACTTAAAACTATGGTATAACGTGTCGGCTCCTCTCGAGTTTCTTAGCTAAATTCAGCAATAAATAGGCGAGCGTCCTTTAAACTTTCATTTGTCCTTTTTCCGCCTCGGTTAAGGATTTTTCTCCACCCATTTTATTTTTTTTTTAATTAATAGTCGAAATTAACAAAAAAAATCTATCAAAGAAAAATATGAGACCACGTAACGAAGATAACGGTCAAACTAAATGCATGTTCTATTCAAGTGGCACAAAAATGTTGCCTATTTTTATTTCAGCGAATGTTAAAATAAAGTGGAAAAAACATATAACGGCTCTTTTCCAGAACATGCAATTTGTCACAGAGAAAAAAAAAAGAGTTTCCAAAAAATAGCGTTCAAAAATACCAAAAAATTAGATGAAAGTTTTCTTTCTGAAAGAACATTTTTTATAAGAAACTTCTGTTTCTTATATCCGTGTTTTTCTTATAAGAAACTTTTTTCTTATATCCGTGTTTAGGATATAAGAAACACACGCTTATAAGAAACAAAAATTGTGGCATTTTGGAGTTTCTTATAAGCGTCATTTACTGTACAAAGTTCTATACCTACCGCTACAGGAACTTCATGACACTGCGGTTCCAATTATATAGAGTTCGGAGTTTTTTTTTTAAACTGGCCTTATCATCGTTACCTGGGTTAACGATACTTTGCAACTAAGCCAAGCTGAGTAAAACTGGTTTCTCTAAAGGAATACCATCCACTTAAGTTCAGTTAAATTCTAGAAATGCGCCAACAATTTCCGTAATCTTTACTTAATGCTAAATTAGCTTAATCTGACTTACTCTTAGAGGATGACATTTTATTGTGAATCTACATATTTTAAGCCTTCAGTTCCAAGACTGATAATAGATCAGTTCAAAAATTGAATTGGTTGGGAGAAATTATTTTCCTTTTCACCATGAAGAGATGTTTCCGACCCCACACATCAGCTGACAGGTGTGACATTTGAAATTTTACGCCGGCCGATAGATGTAGCAAACCAACTGTGGACTATGTGTGTATGTGCTTTTAACGACTCATAAGTTCACTCATCAAGTATGACATCCACAATTTGGACTCTGTGGAAGCTTTTATTAAATGCACCATACATCCCTTGACGCATTAAGCAAATTGAACAAGGACCTCTTGTACACTTCTGGGCTCATTAGTCTTCCTCACATGACTGCCAGCAAAAATTGCGATGTGCGAACACATTTCAACAGGTGAACTGCAATTAAATTCGACTTTCGATCGGGCGGATTCATGTCTCCCTGCACGCCTGCACCCCGACTTTACGTTTACTCCTGTTTGCGTCTCGCTAATCGCTGACAATAATTGCTCGCGATTATGAATGTATCATCATCGTCTACACTACATCATGAAAACGGTGACTCGAGCTGATAGTTCTGTATGCCTGCGAAAGGTGATTGCATGTATCGCATGTGTGTACTTGCAGCAAGTGCCTATCTCTATGCAGATCCGACCTCATCGCGCGATTTAAATAATTATTAAAGTCAATTACCTGGCGGTCTCATCAATTTCTCTTGAACACAACAAAACAAATTGCTCCGACCACTACTCATGAGAGATGGAAAGACTTAACCGGGGAAGAGTCGCAGTCGATGCCTTCAGACTTCAGCCTTCGTTCTTTTCTTCCCTCCTATATATGTGCTCAGGCAATTTGCATATGAAATGCGTTCGCGCATTCATCCCCCTTTAGTGAGCGCTGTACTGCAAGGGGTTAATCTTACGCTTACGTTAACCGCGACAACAACGTGTGTGACGCCCTATTCTCACCTGGCTTGGGTTATGTCTACTATTGAGATGATAATGGGAACATGCGAGGAATTATATTAGTTACGCTCTCACTGAGTCTTCTGCGAGCGACATGAAGGCATTCATTTTATTCATTTTATGCTGCTAATTAAACAACAATTGGCTGGGGTTAACCTTCCCTGGGGTGAGGTGGTAATTGGGATCAGAAACGAATTGAGTGACACCGTGCTGATTGATGCGGAAAAATTGTGACGTTGGCCACTTAGGTTGATGACATTTATAATCTTCCCAAAAGTGCCGGCGCTATTTGTGATTTTCTGGAGCTGAGGAATAATGCCTAAGACAGTGCCTGGATCAAGGGAGCATGATAGGTGGATGCAGCGGTGAGGAAGAATAGAAGGAATCTTTGTTGACCTGCGATAGACTCAGGAGACAAGAAACAGAGGCGAATAAAATAGAGGCTATGGTTCTAGGTCCCAGAAGTAAATCAGCATATTAAGAGAAAAAAAAAACAGCCTCGGCTAAGATTGATTTCAACCAGACTCACATCACATTAACTACTAGCTCACGTACAATCCAATAACTGATGGAGACATAGAACGGATATAGACCTGTCATCGCGACCTTCGATGGAAGCGATGGAAAAGACCGATTACAGGAGTAGAAGGTAGAAGCCGTGACATTGACTATACAGTGATTGTTACCGGTAGCAGAACCATGCGAACTATGCGGCGATGCGGATTTGTCATTGATAGCAGAGTTAGGTGAAAAGTTGAGATTTGTGGACATATACTGGAAATCGCCGTCAAGCCTAAATTCACCAGAGTAAGCCTTATATGTATTCGTTTACTATAGCCAACTAATGATAAAGACGATATAGGGGTAAACGAATATGTTTACAAGTTCCCGAAATGGACCTATGAGCAGTGTCCGAAGTGCGCTCTATAGAGATAGCTTGTAACCTAAAACCTAGGGCGGGTCGACGGATACCACGAACAGTCCATAGTAAAGGAAAATTACTGTGAGAAGGTTCGACGTCGAAAGGGTGCTTGATAGAGCTTCACGGCGCGGGTCTAAAAATATTTTACTGAAAATTTATGTCAAAAAACAGGGAGACTTCTTCCTATAAATAGAAAAAAACTCAGCTCCGTATTGGGACCGACAACAGGTAACTGTCTTACAGCCGGGAATCCCAATAGTATGGAAAACCCTTACAAAGACTTTTGTATGAGCTGACGCATCCTTCCTCCTAGGAACTTTCCTCTTTGATATTATACTTTGGGTTTGGCTGGTATTTCTTCCTTCATCGCTGGAACATGATTGCTGCTTCTAATAGATACAGTGTGGGCTGACTTTCCATCTTGTTCATCGAATAAGGTATCAGTTTCCCCATTCCGGCTAAATGAGTATTTATTAGAGCCTTTTAATAGCACAACGTCAAGGATTACTAAAGTCTCTATAGATGTTGGCTCAATCTTTGTTCTTTAATAGCTCCATTCTTTTGGCCATGCGCTTAAATCTCTGGCTATACAAAAATCAATCCTAACTACCAACAGATAACCAATTGCTCAAGTATAGGCCAAACCGAAATATCTACTACCAAACTGCCTGCAACAGCAATAAGCTATACATTGTTGCAAAATAATTAATCATATTCACTTACGGTTACGGCTGCGCTTACATTTATCATAATCTAGCCTAGCCGAGCGTATTCACCTTTAGCCAGCCAATAAAAATGCCCAATTTCCGAAACCGAAGACATAACAATTGAACCCAAACTGCGACTTTGCCTCCTTCCTCTAGTAGCTGCAACAAGATCCACGATTTTCCTGATGCTGACGACCGACGCGACGCAAAAAAGCAACCCAACAAAAATATTCATTAGATATCCAATGAGAAGACACGCCAAGCGTCTCGCGCGTACATTTTTGGTTCGCCTTTCCATGGAAACAAAAGGAAAAGTCCAACCAACCAACCAACCAACCGGCCAAACGTTTTTTAATCGTAACGCTCGACTTATGTAACAATAGACTCAGGATCAGCACTCAGCCACACAGATCTCCCATTCCCCGGGTGGCTGTGCGGATCCAGTTCAGGGGCGCGCACACCGTACAGATACCAAAATTCTCGCTCGACTGGGGATTGATCATGGCTCACGCAAAATAGTCGTGCACGATTTGCTTCGTGATTTTGGGGCTTCGGTAAACATAGAGTTCCATAAAAATTAACAGAAACGGTGGGAGAGGGGGATGCTCCCAGCCCAACTAAGCACAGCTATATAGCAAGTGGATGTGGTTGAACTTGGATTGTGTGGTTATTCCTGATTACGTTTCAACAAGAGCATTTGCGGGGAGATCCTCGCTCCTCGCCATGCTCTCTCCTGCGCTCAGACGCAGGGCTGTGATTTCATGTCGGATGGGTCTATGTCTGGGTCCGGACGGAATGTGTTTTGCTACTCATTGCTGATTGGAGTACATAAATTGTGGAATAAACAATTCGTAACAGTCGCATCAGCTCAGCTTGTGTCGTGTCTGCAAGGGTCTCTGTGGTCCTCTCTGCTAAGTCTCTATTCTGTTGCGCGACTTCGTCGTTTTGATTTATGCGATTTATTGTCCAAAGGTGCCTTCACAAATGGGAATGGCGCTCAATTGGTTGCAGATGGCTCCAGTTGGCCTGTGGGAATGTATACCCGAAATAGTCGTGCCTCGAAGGGAATCGTTCTAATTTGGAAAGTGGAAGCGGGAATGCACTGCGATGGGAAAGTTTGACCATATAGTCGTGTGTTTGTTCTTAATTGGCGTGGCATTCAAATGATGAGAGATAGGTCTCCATATTTCGTTTGCTTGGCTGGTCATTACAGTCATCCATAAGAATTTGCATAGCCCAAAGCTTGAAACAATTCAGCACACTGTCCCTAGATCTTGCGGTTTATCCATATCACATTCATCTTCGCCTAATGGTACCATTTTCGCCCACTAATTCCCCAACATGGTACACAACAAGTGTGCGTCACACACAGTACAGAGTCTTCATCTTCAATCTTGTGCCACACAAATTCTCTCATCGCATAGAGGAGGGGTATCCCATTTCATCCCAAGAACTAGAACAACCACATTCATCCTGTGTGGTGCATTTTGTCGCACAAGTGGAATCATCACGTTTTTCCCTCGAACAACATAAAGACCGATACCACCTCTATTAGAGGCTGTGGCAGCAGTGGTCCGACTCTGCTCCTCCAGTCGATCCGAGAGTGCATGCAAATCTCTTCTCGTAATGACAACATAATTACTCGGGTACCGTTTTAATTGCACAATGCACTTGGCCCGAAGACTGCAGGCGCACACAGGCGAACGAAGAAGAATGATTGTTACTTGGATGCTGGGGATACATGTTGTTGGCTCGTAGTTTTACTAAGACGCATTTAGTGGACGCCTACACTCGGCAAAATGTCGGGCTGTATGGGGATATTTTTCAGCGAAATCGTGCGTACCAAAAACTGGGGGCGTTATCGCGCTTAGACCACCAATGGATTGATTGACTGTTTGTTTGCGACCGGAATCGCAAAGCCAGTGCTGGTGGATTATTTATTTGAACATTTAAAATGGATTTGGGTCTTGCTTTGGGTTGCAGGCCTACATCATACGTTTTACAATGTTTTGGAGTTAGTGACTTGGTTTCCTGGATCTGACTTTGACCTACATCAGAAATGATGGAGTATATTGTATAGGTTTATGAAGGCAACAGAGAATGGCTGAGATCGAATATTGTGGATCAAATTAAAGGTTATCTATAGGGTTACTGGTAATGAAGATTTAGTGTCTTAAGGAAGCCAGAAAACGGGGATTTAGCTGAAGGTGAAGATGCCGACTCTTATAGAAATCTAATATTAATAAGTGGAGCTTTCGATGGCCGCCACCCTAAAACCACGATCCACGACCTTGATCAAGTAAATTGTTAACATTTTTCGGATTGATGAAATGTATTATGTAATTTAATCTTGCTAGGTTTTGGTGTTTAGTTTAGGGAGTGTTGACTGCCTCAAATAATCCTTATAAATTATATTTAAGTAACTAGCTGACCCGGCAAACGTTTTTCTGCCTAAAATAGTTATTTTAAATATTTCAAGATTTAATTTGATATTTTTGTTCAATTATTTTTTTTAATATGAATGAAGGCGGATTTTATGGGCGGTGCCACGCCCCTTTGTCCAATTTTGACCAAACCAACTCAATAATCCTCGTTGGCTCATGCACAACAACTTTGCTAAAGATCATCACATGATCAAATGCATAGTTTACGATTCTATAAAGGACAAACAGACAGACAAACATTAATTTTTATATATATAGATGACAAGTTCAAGTTAAAGGCAGTAAAGTTAAAAAAAAAACCCTAACAAACAGAAGATAGGCATGGCAATGAACGACATATTTTATAGTCTTCTCGGAGACTTTAAAAACATTTGATAAAAAATTTCATCGAAATCTGTTAACTAGTTTTCAAGGCAACCGGTAACAGACATAGAACCTTCCGTGCCCGCCTTGCTACAACCTGCTTCGCTCACCCATCCCTTTGTAAGCAGGTAGTAAGAGGAATGTCGCAATTTTTTGTGATTCTAAGAAAATCAATGCTACTCTTTTGAACACAGTCGCATACTTGATGATGATGAATGATGATGATGATTATAAGTCGGGAGAGTCTTCACCGGCCCTGGCACTGCGGCCTCTTTAAAAGGGCCTATTGTGCCTTCCCTGGTAGGGTCCTAGAGCCAGGGTAGTAGCCTAGTAGAGTAGGGTAATTCAGCAAGATTTGCTGAGGTAACGATTTTTTCGCCATTCTTTCTAAGGCGACAGAGAGCCGGACATTCCGTGAGAATGTGAAGAGAGGTTTCGTCGCTACCAGGAGCGTAGCCAGCGGTTATCGAGTTATAACGTCATCGAGTTTCACCCCATAGAAGATGTTTTTGTATGGACCACGCCCCTTAGTCCAATTTTGTCCAATCTTAACAGGAACACTCCTATGGGCAAATACTTAATCCCACCTGTAAATTTGAGCTCAATTGAGTCGGTGGTCTTCAAGATATCGAACTGTGCACCTACAGCGCCACCTGTTGAGAATTTTCCGGCTATTCTTGTTTCATAAACCTTACGAACAAACTCGCAGAAATTTTTAGCAGTTCAGTTCAAAATTCACCGATGCCGACTGTCCTTTTTAAAATTGCAACTCGGAGAAGGTATACATACATAAAGATAAAAAAAAATATAAATTCGCATTTCCGAAAGGTGGAACCTTTGAATATGTCGACATGTATATACATTTACAAGTTTGAAAACCTATACCTAATGAAAATCCAAACTCACTTTTTATATTTTAACATTTTGTTCCGAGCTACACTCTAAGAAAAAATCGTGTAATTTTACTATCATTAAGCGAGGAATCTACTTGCCTACCATAATTGCAGTAATTTTACGCACGTATCAATTTTAAATATTTACAGCCTTATTCATAACACTTAATTAAATTTGAATTAGAGCTAATGTTGGTTTAATTGAAGAAAACGTTATTCATAAACTTTTTTCAAAGTTAATTTCCATTTAATCAAGTGTCAAAAAATTAAATGCCGACATCGGCATTCAGGAGCAAATTAACTCTGAATTAAATTTTTCATTGACTCAAATCATGGCATATAATAATTATTATGCTATTATTTCCTTACCAAATATCGTATTTGTAATTGATTTGTGCATTAGCACAACAAAAATTAGTGTTTTCCGAATTTAAATTACAAATTTCCGTCAAAAAAAATCTCTTGCCAACTGCATAATACAATTTGCTTAAATCGTCATGGCGTTCTTATCTCATACACACAACATTCCAGAGAAAAATGTCAGAATTTATCAAATATTTCTACCAATTGCATACTTTTATATGAAATGCTGGTATACTTTTAGGCTTATTGCCTTAATTCATTGATTAGCTGGTATACGAGCAAAAATTCTTTATGAATACGCATTTTTTAAGTCTTAATTAATATGACATTTTCGCATTTGACGTGAATTAGCTGAGACACTGATAATTAACAGATTAAATGTATCTAATGAATATTTAATTTTAAATTCAATATTTAATCTGTACAATTAAACAAAATTGTACATCGTCAGAAAGTATATTCAAAACAATTCAAAAACAAGTAAAAGTGTTATCATCGGCCTTGATATCCTCCACTGCAGTGAACCTGTCTAAACGAAATAAAACAATCCAAAAATGCTTAAGATATTTATTAAAAATTATTCGATTTAACAAAAAAAAAAAAATACTTCCGTAAAGAAAGTAAAAAACACTTCTTTTACTAAAAGATGCCATGGAACTTGGGAGCGCAAAAGCTTCAACCGCTTCATTCAATGGTCTGATCACGTATGAGCTCGACTTAAGTAAACTGTTCCAAAATTAATTAAAAAAACAATTTTCCATTCGGACAGAGCTTCGCCGTCGGTAATTTATTAGATAAGACTGGACAACTCGATTAAAATTACAGAGGTTTTTATGCGATTTTCTTGTTGACGTTTCATTATTCCATCGTGAGAATGGAATGTAGGTACATTATTAAAAATATTAGATTACAATAAAAAATAATTTGATATTTTGATTACAATGAAAATAATTTCTTTTAAATGATATGAAAATGCATAATAAGCTAGATAGTGCTATGGTGCATCTGAGTACTGTTGAGTGTTGTGTTTCTGTCACATAACTCTCGCAAATGCACCGTCACTCACAATCGAATTGCAAAATTACACATAAAATGTGTTACTTTCATCAGATTGGTGTAAATGGGTGTTGGTCTTTTACACTGTGTGTGTAAATTTCATAAGGTGTTTATATTTAAACAAAATTTGTTTATTTATAAACATTTTGAGAGTAATGTTTAAACAATAATAGAATATTATTGAACAATAGTTGTTGAAAGGTACACAAAAGGTGTAGGTACATTTGTAACAAATGTTTGTAATATCTAACATTATGTGTTTAAATTTTTTTTTTACCTATTGTCGTGTGTATAAACACGCAACTTGCCTATTTTTACATTAAAAATTACATACACTTTCATAGTAATTTTACACGCATTTTTTAGAGTGTAATTTAATTAAGCCTTTTGTTATGTCTGAGAACTTCATACGGATTGGATGCGTGATCGTGCGATCTAGACGGCCAATTATTTTTTGTGGGGATATCTGAAGTCTCTCGTCTATACGGATAAGCGAGCAACTATTGCCGCCTTGAAAGACAACATAACTCGTGCTAATGGTGAGATACGAGTCGATATATTGGAAAAAGTATGCCAACTTTGGACATTCCGGACGAACCACTTGAGGTGTAGTCGCGGTCAACATTTACACGAACTAATATTTAAAAAGTAATTGCAAGAATTAATTTATCGACCCTAATAAAAATGTCACTCAATTTTGCAAATTTTGGTTCCTTTTTTTTCAAATTTTAAAAACCAAACGCTTAAAAATGCACCCTTTATATAGGCCAAGACCGTCTTTTCAAAAGCATCCACATTGTGGACGGATATAGCTTCGTTGAGTTGATATGAATAGGGGTGCTCAGCGACATTATGCTGTATTTTATTATCTATACATCCTCATTGCAGGATAACTTTTAAGTATTAGCACGATCGTTTGATAGTTGGAGGTCCTCAATCCAAATCGAATTTCTCCCCATCCACCTACTCTATTGTAAAATTGTCATATGCAGGTGCAGCTGCTTCAAAATTGTTAAAAGAGGTTTGAAATCCGTTCGTCCATAAAACAAACCAAAGGCCGAGTAAACATTGGACTTTTTGCCCATTGATTCATGGGCCCATACTCTACCATCCAATTGAATGGCTAGCCTTGGAATGGATTTTCAATTATCCGACAAAACCCGTCGCGTCGTCCGGGATAGGAAATCTCTTTAGAAATCCACTGTCAAAGGAGTATTATGCTCCTTTAAGCAGTGATTATGTTTATGGATCCATTTCGCTCAGATAATTAACTAATGATGTCCAAACAGCGAATACATTTACCTAATTAGATTCTTTTACAAGAACCATCCATTTCCATTTGCTGGATCTGAATCCTTCGGATGTGTGACAAAAAGGAAGCTGCCCATATATAAAGTCGCATACGTATATAACATGCAGTTAATTAAAATCTTTTAATTCGCTTAAACGCGCTTTGATTTAACATCAGTTCAATTGTCCTGCGGCGCATATGTGTAAAGAGTTTTTCACAAAAATTTAACTTTTTCCAACATCCTGTCAATGACACACCCCCCGCACCCTCGCACCCTCGCCTACACATCCGTTGGTCATTTCATGTTTCGTTATGGTTACCCTCTATGCAAATTCAATCGAACAGGGAAATGCAATTAGCCTGTTGTTGAAGTTCCCAGAATTAATTAAAAAAACCGAAGCAGAAACGGAACTCACGGAGCCGAAAGGAAGAACGCCAAAAAAAGAGAGGAATTTTTTTCCCTGCAATTTTCAATATCTCACAAAGGACATCATCTTCATCATCGACATCATCATCGTCGTTCGTTGGTTAGAGTGCCTGGTCAGAAAATAGAGTGGGTGCACCTAGCATTGATTGGAATAGCAATAGCGGAACCTCACCGGCACATCGACGAGGAGAAAAGAATCCTTTTCTGCTATTGATTACTGCCACCCCGCTGCACATCGAGCAAACTCAATTATATTTCTTCCAATTGCATGGTTGATGCATGTTTTCCATGTTTGCATGCACATATAGGTGTACCTACCTATATCCTCTTAGGAGCAAAAAATTGATAAGGACATGAGTGCGGAAAAAGAAACGCCACACAAAGGATCTGGCAAAGACAAAAGAACTTCCGTTCGTTTCGTATAGTTTTGTGATTCTCATGGTTTTTTTTTGCCTTCGTCCGAGGATGCAGTAATTAACGCCCAGAAGCAAGGATGGCCTGAAATATTGTACGGAAATTGTGAACATGCTCCGTCGTCGTAGCTATATGTGCCGCCTAACTCCCATTGGTGGTTTAACGGTGCAAACGTAGCGATGAGTTTTTTTTGCACTTAGACTCAAATTCGATACCCCATCGATAGGTGGAACATTTTTTTTTTCAGCTCTCCTTTGCATGGAACATAATTGAAAGGGATGCAGCAGCAGCAGTAGCAGCAGGGCGATGCTACTGCGTCATGTGCACAGGCACAGGTATATGTACTGTATGTAGCAGCGCAGAACGCCCATGGGAGCCGATGTGTACATCGTACACACCATGATGTGGTCAAATCAAAGGGTGAAATTAATTGCAGCAATAGCAACGGGACGACGAAGCATCCTTTTCTCGCTCCAATCGATTGCAACAGGAATAGCACCAGCATAGCGCATATCGGCTGTTTTAGAAAGTCCAATCCATGTCTATGGATATTTGGTTTGCCTTTGATCTATGGCGAGTGGAGCTATGCGGGAAAGGGAGCCAAAAACAAAAAGGATGCACCCACAGGATACTATGATTCGTAAAATTCCAATGGAACGCCGAGTAGACCTATGGACATGGACACTTCGCATGGTGATTAGGATATGAACGATGCGATTGGAGGCAAGACTCCACCTATGCTGCTGCGGCCGAACGCCAACCTTTGGAGTTAGTTCATTGTTTCTATAGTGGTGAAGGAGGCCAGAGAAAAAGCGGAGGTGGCAGCCTATAGAAAAGTGCATGGCGGGATAAATGAGAGTTATGTACTTGTTTGTGAGATTTATGCGGATAGGGGTGGCAAAGTTTCGTATTTTTTGGAGTCCAATTGGTTTGGGAGCTCGTATTGGTACCGGTTGCAAGATCTACTGATGGTATACGTCTGTGAAAATGGCCCTTGGAACCTTGTTTCAGGCTTGGGTCTTGTCTTTCGAAGTGCAAATTGGAAATTGTTCGAGGGACTTTGCTAAAATTCTAATGGTTTTCCAAGTTCGAGTCTAAACAAGATTTCTGCTGTACAACCAAGGTTTTTTTTCCTTACCACATCACCGATTAGTCCCATGAGTTAATAAGTTAGTGGGAGATTTTTCATAAGGTTGCACTTTCATTGTTCAACTGTTCGTAGGTTAGCCTGTGGCTGCAATTTTTTGGCTCACAATCCTACCGCTTATTAAGCTTCAAATTACCTTGTGCCGTTTTAAGGTATATGTGTAGACTAGTCATAGGAGTAGGATTTTCTCAGGCACTACAGTCTGCTTGCAGACGTTCGAAAACGTAAGTTGATTGATAGGACTACGAAACTGGATGCATCGGGGGACTCGTTCAAATCAGGTAAGAGTACAAATTCATAATATGGATGATCTTCTTTTGGCTACTGCCGAAAAAGAAGAGATTTTCAAAACGTTGGACGAGAACAACTTTAAAATTATATTTTCAAATTTTCTTAGACATCGGGTGAATGAAAATGGGGTCTACCACGATATCTCGAAAAAAAAATCTCGAAAGCAAAAATCTCGAATGTAAACATCTCGAAAAAAAAATCTCGAAAAAAAAATGTAGAAAGCATAATCTCGAATAACAAAAATTTCGAAAAAAAATCTCGAATTAATATTTAAAATGGTGTTAAAAAGTGAGATACGTAACGTGGGGTGGGTGCAAAAAAAAAATCTCGAATTTACTTTTTATTTTCGAGATATAGTCGAGATTTTTGTACATTCGAGATTATTGTACATTCGAAATTTTTGCATTCGAGATTAAAAAAAAACTTTTCGAGATTTTTAGCCTTCGAGATTTTTGTCATTCGAGATTACGTCATGATCCCATGAAAATGGTATAAAGCTAAACGAACGTTAAAGATGCTGCTATACGAAGATCCAGCCGCATTGACCTGCTGACACCCACCCCAACTTCACATCGGAAACCTTGGTCAGAGAATTCATAAAAAATATCACACGGTATTTTATAGCACGGTGTATCTCGGGCGGCCTGGGGCGAAGGCTGTTCAATCTTCAAAGGATCTGGGGTTCATATTAAAATCGCTCTTTACTGTCCACCAGTAAACGGTATTGTAGAGCCATTAACTCATACATGTTCAGTTGACTCATGTCACTCTCCCTAATTTCACTCTCCTTCATTTCAATCTCCTCCATTTATCTCTTCTCCTTTGACGCTCCTTCATTCTACTTTAAACTACTCATTCTCCATTCTAACTCAACCAACTTCTTATCCTCCCACTCATTATTTATTTCTTATCCCTCTTTACTTTTAGTATTAAGGAAAAAACATAATCATTGTAAACTAGGCTAAGAGTTAGTCTTTAATTATACTTCATGAAATAAAGACGTGTTAATGAATAAGCACAGAGTATTCTTATTATTGAACTCGGTTCTACCACAGTATGACTGAGCGACGGTCAGGACCCTCCAGATGTCCAGATGTCAAGTACTACTCTAAGGAGAATTGGTGCAGTTTCCTATGCCACTCTTTTGGGATTTCGTGCGATGCGATGTGATTAATGTCCACACTGAGCCTGATTCCTGTTACATGGTGATTTCCACTGTCATCCGAGAATCTTTCTAGAAATCTTCGCAATTCAATCATTCGAATAAGGCACAAAATTGTAGGTCCACTGTATTCGTGCCAACAGCAACAAATTTAATACAAGCGAATATTTGCGAGAAAGCTTCTGAAATGGACCTGTTGCACCCAGTCATTATATTATGTACTTAATAGAGGCTACACGTCATTAAGTCAACGGCTACGTTATACACATTGCGTCATCACCCTATCGGAAGATGCTTTAATTTTAGCAAATAGTGGCAAATGTCAATTCTATTCGGACATTTTTGAACCAAACAGAAACAGATACAAAGTACACGTCAACAAGACATGAATCTCTAGACTCCTAAAGAAGTCAGAATAATTGTTTGGATTTTTTTTGGGAATCTGTCTTCGGTTGGTGTTGGCGTAGCGTGAAATTCGGAGAAGATTTCCCGGTCGTTCGACACCAACTGGGCAAACACTACGACAGCGACGTTTAGCTGCTCGCCTAGAAGAGTAATGGGATGACACGACATGCTGACAGGTCTGCGGGAACCGGATCACCAGTTCTGCTGAGAATATCGCAACTGTGGCTGAAGATGTCGCAGATGACCCAAGAGGACGATGTTCAATATAGTTCCACCGGTCTTGCAATAGGCTTATGCCTTAAAGGGCATAAACGCTTAGCTTGGGAGTACTGACTTCTTTACCAATTATTGTAAAAATTTCGCAATCTTAACGACTGTAAGTCCGTTCCAATTCAATAATGCCGTACCAAAAGAAATCTATAAACGAGACACTGTTCCATGTAATCAAAGAGCTGTGGCTATATACAGTACAACTTCCATATTGATACTGGTTAAAGCCAATTGCTAAACTGCTTCAATGTCAGTCAAAAAATAATCTAGACCATTCTGTACAAGTTTATTGCACTCATCTAGGATTCAACATTCAAGTTCCAGATCAAAGGTTCAAAGTGAACAAGTAGACAAAAACACAAAAAAAAAAAAACGACAAACTTCTCGACAATGAAACGCACAACCACATTTCTATCTCCCTCTATCAACTACGCCGATTGCTCGAATTGGTAACAGCAAAATGTCACGTTTTTCATGGTCGAAATGCATACATAAATCCGTCGTCGTCGATCCCGATCCAGCCCGGCAACACAGCCAACAGTCGTGACATCTCCCGTCGTCCTATTAATTTGTAGCATTGTGTGTGGTGCTAGTGCTGGTGCTAGTGCTAGTGCGCGCGCGCATCCTTCATAAGTTCACTTGCTTGCATCGGGTGCTCGCATATAGATTGTACTATGTATCTACTCCAGCAAAGCCTTGAGAAGGACGTGAGTGCGGCTGCAAAGGGGGGGGGGGCGAACCAAACAAATGCAAATCTCCTTAACCTCACATTGACACTGATATATCTGTTCAATGATCTGATTGCTTCCCGAATGAATCGAACCGAGCCTCACCGGCTACACAACAACTCTGTGCGGGACAAAATTGATCTGATTCCAATTTCGCGCAGAGAGCTAGAAATGTCTCCATGCGAGGATGACGGCGGCGGCAACGACGACGACGACGACGACGACAACGACCTGCGACAACCACGATGAGGATGTGGGAATGAGAATGAGAATGATGATGAGGCGAACGTAGATGATGATGATGATGATGATGATGGAGGCAGCAGCCAAAGTGCTATGCAGCATGTGGCTGCGCGCTGCACCATTTAAGGTCGTGATGCGTTCCCGTGTTGTAAAGTGAAAGATTCGAAATTGATAATTTCATTTGAGTAGAGAGCCAAAGGAAAGACCTCTGGATGGGACGAGAACCGAGGCGAAGTGTGCTGGGCGCAGCGCGTTTCTCTCCTTGCTGCAGATTTGCCATGGAATTCACTGGAAATAATGAATAATGCTAACCAGGATGCGAGTTGTGCGGAACGAAGATGGAATGTATAGCTGTGCGGGGAATATAACGTAATGAGTAACATTGGAAAACGGTTAATTTTGGCAAAGCCTTCGTATAACGATGTACAGTTGTACACCCACTTATTCCGCTCGGAATATTAATATTAGGCACAACAATTAGGGATACATATTAAATTTACCCAGAGGCACACCTCCAATCAAGGACAGTCATAACTCATACGACTCAGAGGACACAGACCCCACTTTTATTGAGGTTTTGGATTCAAAGATCCTGCAAAGGCCTCTTTGCATACTTAACTATATTAAGAGACCTGACGGAACGTTTGTTTTTAGATAACTATTTTCTAGAAAGTAACGTAGGTAACCCCTTCACTCAACGGTGTCATCAAGTAATTGTTCGAAGTAATTGATAAGTGAAAACCAGACCATAAAACTAATAAAAGATCGACTTACCTATATCTGCAACGATATTAAAAATCACAACAGTCAGATCTGCAGCTGCACTCATTTGTAGGCACTGTGGAAAAATCAATAGACTGCATGGAATTTATATAGAAATCCTTCCTAGACATAAAGGCCCGGAACTATTATTGCCGCTCTTAAAAAAGACTGACGTAAAACTAGCTCACTGCAACGGCCAAATGCTGTTAAACAGAGTTATCACTTATCAATTCAGAAATTGCGGTTGCTGCAAGCTGAGAAGGTCAGAGCAACGAGGTACTCTGCAAGCTGGATGGCCATAGAAGCTTGTGAACGAAATACTCATGACACTGAGAAAAAATGGCTTCAAGTTAAATCCCTACGCAGACCACATCGCCATATGAGTTACTGAGAAATATCTGACGTTACGAGATTTGACGGAATCGACCCTTGCAATGTTGGTAGCATGGACTTTTAAATGTTGCCTGAATATACACAAACTCGGTTAAGCAGCGCCTAGCCTAGCTCGATGCTTCTTTGTGAATAACACACGAAGCACCTAATTCCTACAATCGATTCGCCTAAATTGAAAGGAATACACCTCAGGTTGTCAATAGAGCAGCAAGGTCTGGTTCTGGATAGGAAGCTAAACTCCAAATTTAACCATCAGGAAATATTCTTACCAAATCCCTGACATTGACTTGTCATATTGTGCAGAACGACGATGAAGAATGCTCACTGGTCCATAAAGGTCGGAAAGGACTTAGACAAGGTGATGCGCTGTCATGTGCCTTTTTCAACATCATACTTGTGCGCAACTCGTAAGGGGCACAATTTTTCAAAAGTCTCTTGCATACGCTGACGACATTGGCATACATAATTGGCAGAACGCAGCGAGCTGTCACTGGCGCAAGTATTAGCACAGAAGCGGCAAAAATAGGTTTAGTGGTGAATGAGGTTAAAACAAAATACATGCTGTCAACAAGAAGGGATACACAAAATCGACGAATCAGTTAGAATGTCATGATAGATAACTATATCTTTGAGGTGGTTAGGGACTTTTTCTACCTCGGCTCCGCTGTAAAATCAAACGAATAGCTACACTTGCCAACCGCTTTTTCTTTGACCTAAGAATGCATTCAAGAATCACTGAGGAAACTTTTTATAAGACCCTCATGATCCCAGTCCTGCTCTATGGCGCAGAAGCATGGACGTTAACAAAAGCGGATGAAGATCATTTTCCGAACGCAAAATTCATCGAACTATTGTCGGTCCCATTGGCGTTGACGGGCTTTGGAGTTGAAGATTTAACAGCGAACTCTACGAGCTGAGCTCTACAGCGACACAACATGGTCAGAAAAGTACGTATCAGTCGACTAAGATGACTGGGACATATAGAGCGAATGGACACCTACACTTCGGCTTGGAGTCATCATTCCAAACCCGGAGCTACAACGCAGTAGAAAAAGGCCTCGCCTTAGGTGACAAGAATCAAAGTAGGTACTTAAAAAAGCCATCTTTACAGCGACCTAATGTTCTCTGAGTAGCCTAATACCACTGAGTAACCTAATGTTCTCCGGGGTAGTGTCCGGATTAGTCGGGGTGACTACTAGACTTCCAGGTCCCAAGGTCATAGAGAAAGTAAAGCCACTCAGAAAATAACTATGGAAAGGACTAAGTTGATTCAGAAGCAAGAGTGAGATGAACACTTGACAGTAATTGCGGTGCTGCTCGGGGATCGTGAACGAACAATGGATGATATCAAATGATTGGGTACCTATGCAAAATCGGCCTTATTTTATAACCGTGTAGGCTGTTCCCCGATACGGCTATTCAAACCTAGAGCGGTTGTAGCCCGACATGCACATTTCAATGCCTACTTTCATAAGAGGGAGAACGTATGTTGTTTAGTTTATTAGTAAGTTTAAGGGAGATCTATAGAAGAAGACGCAAGTGCCATATTCTTCAAATCTCCATATGATGGACAGTTGAGAGAAGTAGGTTTGAAATCGGCGATAAGAGATATCACTATCGAAAACAGTGTGAAAAAAATCTCGAGATATTGAAGATAAAAAGGCGTGATGATACGCGAAGAATATACAAGTTGAAATGCCTGTTGAATTCGTCAACAAATGATGGTAAATTCAGATTAATACCCTATTCACACCAAACCGAAAACTGGGTTTTCGCGAAAACAGTCGAAAACTTAATTGGAAACAGAAGTTTTCCCATACATATTGCAGTTTTCAAAACGAGTTGTTTGAGGCCACGAAAACGAGTACAATCGTTGGGTTGTTGAAGCAGACACACCTTTTGCAACATTCAGCGAGCTCAGCAAAACTGCTGACAGGATAGCTCTCACTCAGTGCTGTCGCTTCTTTTAGTTTGTTTGTTTACAAATGTGGAATCTCTTGTTATCTTTGCACCATAAACAGCAAATTATTCAATTTTTCTATAATTTGAGAACGGCAGCACTACCTGCCACAACTAAATGGTATTTTCAGATGTTTTGATTTTGATTGTTGCTAATTATTGTATGTTAATTATTGTATGCATTTAACCATAAGTTACCGATTATCAATTAGCTTAAATAATTTTGTTTGTATAAATTATGTCAATACGAGCGAAGTTTAGTAACTAAAATAAAAGTCTAGTCGCCACAAACATTTCATAGCTAGTTTCAAAAAGCTAATTGAAACGTCAAATGAAAACGAGTTGGTGTTCGGTGTGAATGCATGCACGAGTTTTTTTTAAACTTTTTTGACGAAAACTAGGTTTTCGGCTTGGTGTGAATAGGGTATAAAACTCTCCTAAATGGGTAAACCAATCGAAATTAGCTTGTAACACAAGTACTTGTCACGTTGTGGTGCGTGCAACAACCTCCGATATCAGATAAAATAACCCCACAAGAACCTACTTGTTGAGCAAGTGAATTTCCATACTAGTCTAGTAAGACTACGTAACACCAAAACACAAGTCACGTGCTAAAAATTTATCGCCACTTGTTAAAAATCATAACAAGCACTTGTTAGACTTGTTGTCCAGTGGGATAAATATAAATAGAATTGCTTATTCTCTCCACAGGCAATAAAAAGGAAATAAATTTACAAAAATCCTTTTTCAAAAGTATGTATACCGTGGGTGTTAACACCGAATCGCCACCATGGAGCAATCGATGTGTCCCTGAACCAGTATACCTACACATCCATTTACCTGATACCTGATACCCATTCAATCACTCATCCAACGACATGCAGGCTGACATTTGAATACCAATTTGCATCCTATTAAGATGTCACATCCGTCATTTGTCGCATCCAATATCGAAGCGCACATTAAAACCAGCCTTGCGACTCCTCCCGGGGCGGCGCGCCGGGCCAGCCCATCAGAGCTACACTGTTATACCAAGTTCAACATCATGGACATAAATTGTCAACCGCCAGCCTACTCGATGCGGGGCGCCCCATCACACCATCGTCATTCTTAACGTGAAATGTCACTGCGAACAGAACGGGTGATTATTAATTTCACACCTCATCCGAGCATCGCGTTCGCGGTGCAAGACTCTTAGCCGTTAAGCTGACAGCATTGGTGTCAGATAAGTATGTGCGCGCATTCAGAAGCCAGCCACGGTAGTTGACACTTTGGAAACTTCAAAGCGCAATCGGCCGGCAAATGCGTGTGTGTGCCATCGTCACCCTGGATGTCGTTAAATCTGCTGCGTCGCTATTATACGCTGCTCCTGTTATACTCTGACATCTCAATTATGCGGAATGATACCATTAAGCGCGCAGCCGCCCTATACCATATGCATGCACCACACACACAACCGGTATACGGCGCGGCGACGGCCAGCACCCGTGGGCTGTATGTTTATGTGCATCGGAGCGATCGCGCCTTTGGGGGCTTCGCATGCGCTTTACGCTTTTATGCAGTCGCCTCTGCAGTTTGCGCGTACGAATTCGTATGCGCGCAGCTATTAATTATCGCGAAATTAATTCGTGTGATTTGATAAGAAATTGACATCCATTACGGTAATTGCTGAGCTGCGCGTCAATAAATGGCGCAGCAGATAGAATGCGTAGGATGTGTGTGCGCGCACCATGAGTCGGACTGCAGGACAAGTTTGGTTGTTCGTTTCGCCAACCGGTCGTCAGAGTGTGTTTATGTAGATTCGCGAGGACCTCATGCGGTGACGCTTGTTGCGATGTTTGTAATGGGCTCGTGTATAATGGGCCCCACAGGCAGGCGGTAGGCGGCCAGCGGCCGGTTGTAGGTCTCCCGGCCTCCCGCGGGACACGAATGCATATGCGTGCAATTAATGAGTGCGCGCCCGTTTAATGAATGAGTGAGTGAGTGGATTCGTATGCGAATGCCTGGCGTGTCCTATCAAAACACTTCGATTGGTGTTTCGGAATGAATTGCCTAGGGTTCGGGAGAGTTCGCCCGCCGGTCTGGTGATTCTCGCGCGCCCGCTGAAAGCCTCAATTAACCGCCCATCGTGTTATTGGACGACGTACGGGGGTTGTGGATGAAAACGCGGGAGAATTATAGTCTACAGATGAGCACAGAGAGCACCTGCGCTGAAGTCGGTTCAATTGTGCGTGGGCTTGGAATGTACGAGGTGGTCGGTGCTGTTGGGCCCCATTTGCAATCTCTTAAGGAAGGCGGAATTTAAATTTTTTTGCCGCTGGCGTTGTTAATCACCTATAGATGGGCCCCTGCGGCCAATGACTTCGAATGCCGTGGATAAAGGCGCAGGATTAGCTTCGATTTGTTGTTAATTACTTGTTTCCGTTACGGTGTTGTTTATGATAGGGATGTGCCTTTGAATGGGAGGTTAATAATCTGATAAGAATATTAGGAGGTCCCATTTATAAATACATTATTGCACAGAAATTCGGTGAAAGCTTACCAAGACGGGCACCACTTATTGCATTTACACCTATTGTCGTATGCTATCTGTATGGTGATCTCGCCGGTAGTGAGAGCTTCTCTGAGGACTTGAGAAGAATTTTGTTCCCAAGACCGTCATACGTTGTGAAGAACAACATCCATCGGCGTCGTCTGATCCATGTCCACACCCTACGCGAGGAAAACTATGAACGGAACGTTTCCTTTCGTCAAACCTTACATGGCCGATGGCCCCAACTGCATAACACTCGTAAGAACATGAATATTCCAACACGATACCAGGGTAATAATACCTCTGCCCATTATATTTTGAGCCGTTTTCTCCCAAAGGGTCTTCTTATGGTCTGCTCCCGTTTCACTTTCCGGAGTTCTGTTGTACATCACTACCCAGTATCTTTGCTTACCTTTGGCCGCTTCTTGCTTCCCAGGAACCAAGTTAAGTTATAAGGCCTCACGGAATCATATGTACTTGTAGTTGGGCCGCTTTCTTCAAACCAGAAACACGTATAATCATGGGGATTTACGGAATCACGGGTATTCGCCAGGCCTTTCGAATTTACCACTTTCTTTTACCTAGGAACCACGCTTAATCGTAGGGCCTTACAGGATTATGCCTGCCGTTGCCTGGCTGTCTGATGCATAGAAACAATATTATGTCACAACAGGGGCCTGTACCACAAAACTACAAGTATTGTACAACAGGCGAATTTTAACAATTAAGAATGGTTTTTGTACCAGAAAACCTGTTTTTGTCGCCTGTTGTACAATACTTGTAGTTTTGTGGTACAGGCCCCAGGTCTCACGGAAATACGCTTATTGTTGGGACGATTGTCAGGATTGTCAAAGGCAGCCTTACAAAGGGGACTTATCAACGAGAATGCTGTACGAATCAATCGTTTTCGTTTGGGTGAATATTTTGCTTCATGTAACCACTGTTGCCGTTCTAGCGATTTTGTCGCTAGATCTAGTGGATTTTTAAGACTCCCGGCGATTTTTAATAAAATGTTGCCGCTAAAATAAAATCTAGCGAATTCTAGCGCTAGGTTATGCACTACCAAACCCAGCTACTACAAACCCTGTAAAAAAGGGTTGGTAATGAAATATCCTTTTCCAAAATCTCTTTTCCAAAATTCCCTTTCAAAAAACCGCTGTTCCATAATCCCTTGTACTGAAATCCCTTACTCCAAAAGACCCTGAGAAAAAATCCATATGGTACAAAATCTCCCATTTTTAGATTTGATGTTATTATTATATATTTTGTACTGACTTACTTACTTCACTTCACTTACTTTCAAGGGAACGGGCTAATATTTTGTATTCAAACTGACTTATCATGTTTCTTTTTTATTACAAAAATCTTATAAGTCATAACACTTCTTGTGGTCAATGTAGGATTTGGAGCAGGTGCAAGGTTGGGTATATGCAAAGTTTATATTATGTTCTTTGCTTAATTTTACCGCCAAAAGTACGAGTTTTTTTTAATTACCATTATAGAAAATGGAATCACCACGCGCATGTTGATTCTGGGTGAAGTTAAATTGAAGTTACAAGAAGAAAAAAACCGATAAGTTCTAAATTGTGCGAAAAGGAGATTTTAATGAAGGATTTAATAAGTAATTATGTAGATAGGTGGGAGATTTTGGCATAGGAGATTTCGTCCGGGGAGATGTAGGAAAAGAGAAAATAAAGAGAGATTATGTCCAATAAGGGATTTTCGAAATTTTCGGATTTTCGCTTTTTTCCAAAACGTTTTTTTTTTTTGTTGTTGTCTTTACTTGAATTTGTTGACTGTTTTGTTTTTTCATTTATTTTATTCAATAATAATTTACTTTTAAATTTGAATATGCATTTTTTAAGAACTTACTTTCAGCTTGATATTTTAACGAATTCCAGCGGATTTTTGCGATACAAAAACTAACATTTCTAGCGGATTCTAAGTTGTGGTCTAGGGGACTTTTTTTTCTCTTAGCGGCAACACTGCATGTACACCGAAAGAAAAAACATTGGTTGAATCAAAAATGTTTCGTTGTTAGCTAACAATGGGCTTAAAATTGTCAAATCAAATACGTACGTGATTAAAACAAACAACGCTGCATGTTTGAAACAACTACCAGGGGCGTAGCGAGGGTTCGAGCCGTGGGGGGGTGAATTTCATTGAAATGCCGACTTATTTCAGGAACTTGCCGACTGTATAGAAATCATGAAAATCGGCCCAGCGGTTATCGAGTTATATCTAACATGAACGAGTTTCACTCCATAGAAGATGTTTTTTGTATGGGAGGCGCCACGCCCCTTTGTCCAATTTTGACCAATCTTAACAGGCACTCCCCTGGGCTAATACCTAAAGGACCATTCACATAAGAGCGACCAACTTCCTACGATCGAACGACTATTCGCAAGTTTTGTCAGCCCGTTCACATGAACACTTTTATAGGTCGCGGAAGTTCGCGAATTCCGGCCATCAGTTTCTACAATGTCTAGTTTGAGGTTAAGTTCGAACGAATGTTTTATTCGCTAGTTTGTGGAACGCTAATTAAATGATGTTTATTGCGAATGAACTTTGACAATTCGCGCCAATGGTGTTTTCGTTCGCGGCAAAAAGTTTGGAATTCGAAATTTCGTTGATAAATTTATTTTCTTAATACATTTTGATGACCCAAACACACGTTTGTCGCGAATTGTTAAAGTTCGCAATCCACATCAATAAACCGCGAACTAATAACACATTCCTTCGAATTTAACCTCAAATTAGAAATGCCAACCGTTCTTTTAAAAACGAATCGAAATTCCCTAAATTTTAAGGATTTCAGTCGGCAAATTCACCGATGCCGACCGCCTTTTTTAAAATCGAATCTTAACTCGCTAAATTTTAGGGATTTCAGTCGGCAATCTCACCGATTTTAAGGAGTTCATGTGGAACCTTTTAAAATGCCGACTTTTGTATAGGTTTACAAGTTTAAAAACCCATACCTAATGGAAATCCAAACTTAAGACCTAATTTTTGAAAATTGATCGTTGATTTGCCGACTCTTGAAAATCGTGGGGGGGGGGGGGGTGCGACACCCCCCCACGCCCCCCCCTCGCTACGCCCCTGACAACTACTTTGGCGTTGTTGATTAAAATCCTCGTAAGTATCACAGGTATATTTAGTTTGAACATATTCATAGTTGTTTCAAAAATGTTAACATTGTTAGTCAACAATTTAATTGTTGATTTCATTGTTAAACAACAATAAACATGATGAAGTTACAACTTACGGATTTTACAAATAATTTGACCATGAGCGTTTTTCATTAAACACAAACGTGGTCAATAAATTTGAAATCAACCATATTTCTTATAAAATTAAACACGTTCGTAGTTGGCGTACAATGTTTACAGTACAATTTAACACAAACATTTTTAAGGTAAAATAGCATTGACCATTATTAAGTATCATGAACATGTTAAAAGTATCTACGGACATGTTCTTATAAAAATATTTCTTATTATCACAACCTACATTCTTGCCAAGACGTGTTGTAAAGCGGTCACGTGTAACAATCAGAAACGTTGTTAACGTATCACACTTCTGTTGAATATATCACAAAAATGTTTAAGTAATAATGTTTATTATCGTCAAGCATAAAAAATTGTTGTAGGAACACAAACGTGGTTAATGTATCACAAAAATGTTGAAGTAATAATGCAGCCAAGCATAAACATTGCTAAAGAAACACAAACATTGTGGAACTATCACGAATGTAGTTAATTTACATGATTTCTTGTTAAACCAACCACGAACATCGCAGTCGCGTCGCGACGTGATTAACGGAATTTCGTCGTCTTTTTTCTTGAAAAAATGTTCAGTTTTCAGTATTCAGTCAGAAGTAAGAGTCCTACGTTACGTTACGTGCGAGTGTCAACAGTGTATTTTAGTGAATTTTTATTAATTGTAGTGTATAGTGTCGCTATTTTTCTTTGTTTTGTTAATCAACAACAAATTGTTGGTTGAGGCCGTCGTCCACCCCCGACTGTAAGTACCATCTAAAGTAAGTAATAAATTTTGAAACTCATAATAATAATAAAAGTAACTCATAATTTTGAAATGTTGCTTAGATTCGACACCCGGATTTCAACACCCTGAAGTCAACACAAACAACGATGAATACGAGACAACACAACTAACAATTTATATGGATAAATATAATTATTAAAAAAAATAATTGTACTCCGTTAATTATGCCTTTACATTTTGTTAACTAGCCTTAAGTCAAATTGTATATATGAAAGTTCAATAAATACTAATGTAAATGTAATGTAATTTTGTTTTTTTTTAAGTTTTTATTACTATTTCCAGCTGGGTGCGAGTAGAAGTAAAACGGTCGTTTTAAAAGTATCACGAAAAATGTACAATGTTTTCATTGTTGATTAACAATGATCATGCTTGATCAATCGCTTCCCTATGATAAAGTAAGCATGAACGTGTTAAAATAAGCACGACCATTGTACAATTTCGAATTTGTTAATCAACAATGATCGTGCTTAATCAATCACTCACCGTGCTTGCTTTAATACGAAGAACCTAATGCGTGGTTATTTAAACACGAAATTGACAATGGCGTGATAGAATTATACAAAAATACCCGTTATGTTTTTTTATAAAAAATTGACAATGTCACATTTGTTGAAATGTGTTCACGCCAAATATGAAGTATTCGAACGCACCTATTCTAGCAGTTTTTCTTAACTCGAATTGTTAGAGGTCGCTTTCAAACAATTTGAGATCGGAAACCGCTCAGCCATGTTCTTAAATTTGATTTCTCCTCCTTCTTGATTTTGACCTCGTCGAGGTAAGACGTACCATACTCTCACGAAGAGAAATAAAGATTTGTATCCGATTCAAAGCGAAATCATCTTTTTTTTTCTTGGTCATCACGTCACGGAATCATCGAGCAACCAGCAGGGGATTCTACTCACCCCAACATTTGGTCCTTCGAGCCGGATAGTATTTCTTAAAATACTCATCAAAATTTTCATTCGCAAAGTATCAAATTTGCATGAAAAAAAGTGAAGTCACACATCGACTGCACCGTACAAAAGATTCTTACATCTTTATACATATATGTACCTACATATAACGATCGTCAAATCTCTACATCATACTCTCTTCGAACAGTCATCTCTCAAAAATAATAATTGTCGAAGATCCGTAAATTGTGCGTGGAATTCACACAAAACGAACACGATTCCCGCATTTCTAATACACCGCCGCACCATCACCCAAAGGCGCTCTCCGAGAAACCATATACGCTGGACGATCCACACATCTTGCCCCGCACGATCAATATTATAATCGTATCAGCCAAAATCAGCATATCTCCAAACTGAAGATCAAAAGCCACACGAGAGACTCATTTTCAACATATCCAGTCGTATCACTCCACACACAGACCGTCGAAGTTCATCCGGTGAGCCTGGGCATACCCTTTTGCTCTCCCAAATACTCACCGATCTATTCGCCATCGCCTCCGCCTTACGCCAGCTCCGAATCTTGCTCATCTCATCGTCATCGTCCATCTCATCAAGTGCATACAAGTACAAGCCACTAGCAGATTGCATGTGCTCACCACCATACATTGCATGAATCCAGTCATCAATCAACTCTTCGCACTGTTAACATCATTGCAGTCGTGCTAGCTAACGCTCGTATCCGTAAGCATCCCAAAAGTCCAGGAAGCGCAACGTGAAGGAAGTTAATCCGAAAATCATCGCCAAACCACAACACAGCAGAAGGAAAGAGAAGCAGCAAAATTAGTTCAATTGTAAACAGGTGCGTGCATATTTTATGATTAGTGCAATATTGAGTGTAGTTAACAAATTTAAGTTTTTATTTATTTATTTATTTATTTATTTTGTTGCATTTTTCGTGAATGTGAAAGTATATATCTCTTATTGAAAGCTGTAGTGAAGAGTGATTTACTGTTACGAATTAGCCTTTCGTCTAAAGAAAAAAAAAAACTAATATTATTGTTTCCGCGATCTAGCGCTTAATTCCTTTGAGGCGAGGTTTTTTCTCCTTTTTTTCAACATTATGTCTGCGCTTGAAACGTTCATCGCTGCGGCGGATAAACTTATAGAATTTCAGTCTGCTTATCAAGAGATACCTGCGGTAGATCATTCACTTAGTTCTTTAGAAGCTCATAAAATACTGTTGCAAGAAATTTGGGGTGATATTAAAAAGTCGTATGATCTGTACTTGCGTTCGGAGACGGATGAAGATTTAAATCCAATCAAAGCTAAATATCGGGTGTCGTCTACTATCTACATTAGTTGCTTGAGTGCAATTATTGAAACTTCTAAAAAGCTACAAATTATTAAAGAAGACAGTCTTCCGAAAGTTGTTAGTTCCAAATCACATGTTTCTAGTCCCAATTTAAGTGAAGAACAGTGCATAAAGGTTCCACCTTGTGACACTGAAATATTTTATGGTGATTATATCTCTTGGCCGTCGTTTAGAGATATGTTTACAGCAGTATACATTAATCACCCGAAACTGTGTTCGGTGCAAAAATTATTTCACCTTCGATCAAAGACGAGAAATGAAGCGAATGATATTGTTACAAGATTTCCCCTTACCGCAGACAGTTTCGATTTAGCGTGGAAAGCACTTTCCGAACAGTACGACAATAAGAGAATTTTAGTAAATAAACAGTTGAAAAAGCTTTTTAATTTGACCGCTGTTGCAACTGAATCTGGCAAAAGCATTAAGGATCTACAGCGGGAGATTAATGATTGCTTGTCGATTCTCGAAGCCCATAAAGTGTCTACGACCTCATGGGACCCCATACTTATATTTCTTTGTTCTAATCGGTTGCCGGAAAATACTCTGTCATTGTGGGAACAATCCATTCAGAAACCACGAGAGATACCGTCATGGAGTGATATGGATTCATTTTTAACTAGCCGTTACCGTGTCCTCGAGACAGTGTCCGATATTAAGTTTCCTTCTAAAGCAAAAGGTCAATTTAAAGGACAAACTCCTCATCCAAATAAGGAAAAACATAAAGCTTTTCATACGAAAGCAAATAAATATATTTGCAAACTTTGTAATGGTTCCCATTCTCTTCGGCAATGCCAAACATTTCTGCAACTAAATACAACGGACAGAATTTCCAAGGTCGATTCTTTAGGGTATTGCAAAAATTGCCTATCCTCCGCTCATTCGCAAAATGATTGTAGAAGTGTTCATACATGTATGCAGTGCAAACAAAAGCACCATACACTTTTGCACTTGACACCTATAAAAGCATCACAAGATATGCCTTCAACTTCTGGCACGGGGAATCAAGCAATTCCCCAATCTCAGTCCACTGAAAACGCAAATGTATATCAGGTTCAATCTTACTTCTCTCGCAATAACAAGCGGATTCTTTTAGCAACGGCTTTGATTGATATCCACCATTTAGGTAGTAAGTTTACCGTGCGTGCACTTTTAGATACCGGCTCAGAGGTTACCTTTATTTCCGAAGATGTGCAGAAGAGATTGAATCTACCGGTGAAGCCAATACAGGCTCAGATATCTGGAATGAGCGCTATGGTAACCGCAACTGCATCAAAATTGTGCTCATTATGTTTAGGTTCAAAGTATGTCCCAACTTTCACTATTTTCGCCAACGCTATTGTTCTGAAACGCTTAACTGGTGATTTGCCATCGTGTACGATAGATCGAGAGGAAGTTTCATCACCAATTGAATTCGAACTCGCAGATCCCCATTTCTATGAAAGTTCGAAGATTGATATGGTGATTGGTTCGGACTTATATCCATCCATCGTACTAGAAGGACTGAAGTCCAATGCTTTGGGATCCCTTATAGCCCAGAACACTATATTTGGATGGGTACTTTCAGGACCTCTTCCCCAAAACCGAGTTAATTCGTTTTCGACATTCCTGTCATACTTTTGTGAAACTTCGGTTGACCAACAGATTGCTAAATTTTGGGAAGTTGAGGAGATTTTTGATCGAAATCCGTTATCGAGCGAAGATCTTTATTGCGAACAACTTTACTCCGATACAACTACTCAAAACGCCGACGGTCGTTACGTAGTTCGTCTTCCGTTTAAGACCCCTAGTCTCTCATTGGGTCATTCAAGAAACCGAGCGCTAAACCAGTTACAGCGCATGAAGAAATCTTTGGAAAGATCTCCTGACCTTCGATCAAAATACATTGATGTTCTTCAAGAATATATCGCCCTTGGTCATATGGAGGCAGTTCCATCTGCAGACATTATTAAAAACCATCAGTTATGTACATACTATTTGCCGCATCATGCGGTTATAAAGCCAGATAGTGTTACAACAAAGGTTCGAATCGTTTTTAATGCTTCTTGTCCCTCAAGCAATGGAACTAGTCTAAATGATACGCTGTACACGGGCCCGGTTTTACAAACCGACTTAACCACTCTAATTTTAAAATGGCGTTTCTATCGGTACGTTTTTAATGCCGACATAGAAAAGATGTATCGTCAGATACTAGTTCATCCTGATGATTCGACCTATCAGCGCATCTTATTTTGGACAACCGATCCTGGCGATAGTCCTTATCAGGACTATGAGCTAAAGACGGTTACCTTTGGCGTTAATTGCGCACCATATTTAGCCATACGTACATTGCGACGTCTCGCTGATGATGTGCAATCTACTTTTCCTCTTGCTTCGTCAATTCTTAAAAATGACTTTTATGTCGACGATGTGCTTTCTGGAGCCCATGATGTTGAAACAGCACTCCAAGCACAAAGTGAGCTCATAGATGCTCTAAGCTCAGCTGGGTTTTCCTTGAGGAAGTGGACCTCAAATAGCTTAGACTTAATAAAACATTTCCCATCTTCACATCTATACAGTCAAGATTTTCTTAAACTAGAAGATAAAAGTATCTCAAAAACTCTTGGGATTCAGTGGAATGCCAGATCTGATAGTTTTCACTTCTTTTTTTCTATATTTAAGGAAGATCGACTCTTAACTAAAAGAGCGGTACTTTCAGTAATAGCAAGACTCTTTGATCCAGCGGGATGGTTGGCTCCTATAATAATTACTGCGAAGATCATAATGCAGCAAATCTGGCGTGATGGGACGTCTTGGGACACACCTCTTGTGCCCCTAACGTGTCACCGCTGGAAAACGTTCTTGGCTGCGCTTCCAGACATACAGAAAGTGCAAGTTCCTCGGTGGATTCATTACAGTCCGAGTGATTCTATCCAAATCCATGGTTTTTGTGATGCTTCTGAGCGAGCATACGCTGCCACCATTTATGTGCGCATCCAACACAATGGTAACAACTGGTCTTCTTACCTTTTATGCGCTAAAAGCAAGGTAGCTCCAGTCAAGCAAGTTCCTTTGCCAAGATTGGAACTCTGTGGTGCTGTCTTATTGGCAAAACTTGTGCGCAAGGTCATAGCAGAGCTTAATTTAACGAATTTTGAACTCTTTCTGTGGAGCGACAGCTCAATAGTTTTGGCCTGGTTAAATAAGCATTCTAGCTCGTGGAAAACCTTCATAGCTAATCGGGTCTCGCAGATACACTCAGATGTGCCGAATACTAAATGGAATCATGTTAGATCAGCTGAAAATCCAGCAGATTTAGCAACGAGGGGTCTTTCCCCTACTGATCTTCTGGCATCCAATCTATGGTGGCACGGCCCTGCCTGGCTTTGTCAGCCTCAATCGTCTTGGCCTGAATCCATTTTGAAAAGACCTAATGATGCAGATCTCGAAATGAAACCAATTAATGCCAATCTAACTACAATTTTGCCTAATATAGAAACAATTGTTGAACGATTCTCTTCCTGGTCTAAAGCATTACATGTAATATGTTATATTTTGCGATTTTATCACCGAACTAGTCCCCGTTTTAAGAATTCTTTCTCTCTCACAACCAAGAGCGTTACTCGCAATGAAATTTCTAACGCCAAAAATTTGGTTATTCGGCTGACACAGGCTTTTTATTTTCCAAATGAATACTCCGCTCTTCTGAAAAATGAGCCAATTTCTAAGAAAAGTTCAATAATGAATTTAAATCCCATTTTGGACCAAAATCACGTTCTTCGGTCAAATGGTAGGCTTACCTGCTCGACTTTATCTTTTAACGAAAGATATCCAATTATTCTTCCGTATCAAGCGACTATAACTGCTCTTTTGGTAAGATTTGTCCATGAAATCTCAATTCATGGCGGTAATCAGTTAGTAGTTCGCTTGGTTCGGAGTGAATTTTGGATACCAAAACTGAAAAACCTTGTTAAAAGGCACATTCGGTCATGTAAAATATGTATTATTCATAAAAAGAAAGTACAAACCCAGATAATGGGAGCTTTACCATTAGAAAGGACGCAAATCTCATCACCGTTTACCAATACAGGCATAGATTTCGCTGGTCCCTTTGTTATTCGAAGCTCATTAGCACGAAACTGTCGACTAACGAAGGCCTATGCCTGTATCTTTGTATGTTTCGCTACTCGAGCTATCCATTTGGAGGCAACTAGCGACTTATCAACGCAGTCGTTTTTAGCAGCTTTCAGTCGTTTCATGGCTCGGCGTGGTATACCAAAAACTATATTCTCTGATAATGGCACCAACTTTGTCGGGGCCAGTAAAGTCATTGCAAACGATTTTAAGCAATTTATTCAAACCATCTCCATCGAAGTATCTAAAAGATATGTGGATCAGAATTTGGAATGGAAATTCATTCCTCCTGGCGCTCCTCATATGGGTGGACTCTGGGAAGCCGGAGTAAAAAGTTTTAAACTCCATTTTCGGAAGGTAGCTGGAACCAATAAATTTACATTTGAGGAGTTTGCCACCCTTTTAGCAAAAATCGAAGCGTGCTTAAACTCGCGTCCTATATCACCGATTTCCGAAAATTCATCCGATATTCTTCCATTGACGCCCGGCCACTTTTTGCGAGGTGGTCCTTTGTTAAGTCCTCTTGAGCCTGCTCTTGATGGTCAATCCTTGAATTGCGTCAAGAGATGGGAAAGGGTAAAAATATTGCATCATCAATTTTGTCGCAGATGGAAAGATGAGTATCTTAAGGAACTTAACAAAAGAAACAAATGGAAATATCCGCAGAAAGATGTATCTATTGATGACTTAGTTGTAGTTAAAGACGAAAACCTCCCCCCAAATGAATGGCGACTCGGTCGCATTGTAAAGGTTTACCCGGGTTCCGATAAACGAGTTCGCGTAGCCGATATACGGACTCAGAATGGAGTCATAACGCGCCCAATAGCTAAATTGTGTATAATAACTCACTCTTGAACTCATTTAAACAGCTTATTCCCCATGAATTCATTCATTTAAATGCATAAAACCATTTGAAGTATTATTTTCTTAACAATTAGGTAATATGAATTAGAATACGAAAATCTTAAGATATTGCACTGATCTAGTAAATATTGCTCGCTACTGTATTTAGTATTTCAAATTTATTTTCTATTGTTAGCTTTAAGTTTAATTTGTTTATATAATGTATCTCTTATGGCATAGGCGGTTCCGAATTCAAATGGCACCCAAGGATTGCATTTTAACTTTTGCAGCAATTGCTGCAAGGCGGCCGGCAATGTTCACGCCAAATATGAAGTATTCGAACGCACCTATTCTAGCAGTTTTTCTTAACTCGAATTGTTAGAGGTCGCTTTCAAACAATTTGAGATCGGAAACCGCTCAGCCATGTTCTTAAATTTGATTTCTCCTCCTTCTTGATTTTGACCTCGTCGAGGTAAGACGTACCATACTCTCACGAAGAGAAATAAAGATTTGTATCCGATTCAAAGCGAAATCATCTTTTTTTTTCTTGGTCATCACGTCACGGAATCATCGAGCAACCAGCAGGGGATTCTACTCACCCCAACAAAATGACAATGCCCATTGGTTGACGCAAAATCAAACAAGGTTCATGCTTGATTTTACCAACGTTTTTCTTTCGGTGTAACTTTGAAAACGAAAGAAATTTTCGTTTGCGCGAAGGCAAAAAAAAAAAACGAAAGCTATTTCATTGACGTTTTTCATTTTCTTTAATTTTTTCTACAATCTATAATTCACAATTGCGGATTTATCACCCAAACATTCTTAGCATAAGAGTATCAAAAGAAATTCCTTAAGCATTAACGTTTTGCACTGCACAATAGCTGTGTGTCTTCAATATGACAATACTGTTCAAGGGTACTTTTTGATAAATGCGACGCAAGGTATGAGAAGGCAAAGGCACAATCTAATGATCCTATTAAAATGATCCTAAAGCTGTGAAATCTAAATTTAACATTTCTTCTTAATTGTTTGCGAATACGAATAATAAAATGCGAATGCCTCTCTACAGAAAGTTGGAGTAATGTATACAGTTGTAATTGTCCTTCAAACGCTTTTAGTAACTTCGTTACTACTCTCTCTATCCATGTTTCTGCAAGCAAGTACATAAAACAAAATCGTAAATACAGAAAAATCAAGCCATGGATGACTGACTATATCTGCGAGAAAATATATACTAAAAATATTTATTACGCTAGGAACAAAAACAACTTACATTTACCACGCATAAAAAACGCATACAAACAAATGCAAAGGGATATTCATAAACTAATAAATGCACAAAAAGAAACATACTACAAAAGAAAGTTCGAAGAAAATAGGTTCAATCCTAAGCAACAATGGAATATTATCAATAATCTGTTGGGTAAAAGGAATGAAGACAACGGCCTAAAAAATATAAAGTTTTCAGAAAATATGTTATCAGTAAATGATGAAGAAATAGGAAATGGCTTTAATATATTTTTTAAAAATGTTGCTGAAAGTCATAAACCCAGTTCACATTGCAACCTTGAAAATTTTCACGAAGAATCTCTACTTGACAACGAAAACTTATCGTCATTTTTCTTTGGTGTTGTGACTGAAGCTGAAATACTCCAAGTGATATCCAACCTAAAATCAAAGAACTCGTGTGGAATAGATGGCTTAAGTAGCATAGTGATAAAAAAAATTAGTAATTTCATCATTGAACCCTTAACATATCTTGTGAACATGAGTTTTGAAAGCGGTATATTCCCTGAGTACTTGAAAAAAGCAATAATAATTCCAATACATAAAAAAGGTAGCAAATCTGACCCAAACAATTACAGACCAATTTCCTTATTATCAGCCTTTTCAAAAATATTTGAAAAAATAATTACTAAAAGAATGACACGTTTTTGCGATAAATATAAAATCCTTAGTACATCCCAATTTGGGTTTATGAAAGGGAAATCCACTGAAGACGCCATACAGTCTTTTTTGGAAAATATAAACCTGGCATTAGATAAGAGCAACAAAACCGCGGCTTTATTTCTCGATCTGACAAAAGCATTTGATCTCGTCAATCATAAATTGTTGTTGAAGATTCTCTACAGATATGGATTCAGAGATAATATTTTGAACTGGTTCTCGTCCTATCTTCAAAACAGAACACAGCTTGTTCGTGCAAATGCAACCTTGAGTGATCCAATTTCTTGTCCAGATGCAGGGGTTCCTCAAGGATCTGTCCTTGGGCCGTTGCTCTTCCTTATTTATATAAACCCTATATTTAAACTGTCGCTAAATGGACATATTATCGCTTTTGCTGATGATATAGTTCTGTCATATGCTTCTTCCTCTCTAGAATCGGTAAAAACCCAAATGAATATTGACCTAGCTATCTTGACAAGGTGGTTTAGGCATCATCAAATGGTCGTTAGTTGCAAATCTAAAGTAATGTGTTTCTCTCTTTCTAATGAGTTTTCTATCCAAGGAGTTGGCCTACATGATACAAACTGTGATCACCTAAACTGCAATGAATCCTGCATGCAGCTAGAATCTGTCTCAGAATTTAAATATCTAGGAGTTACTCTTGATACAAAACTTAATTGGAAAGCACATATTAAAAATCTAAAAAATATATATATATTGCTTTAAATAAAATATTTCACTTACGTAAACTGTTGCCGCCGAATCTACTTACATCAGTTTACTACGCGTTGGTTAATTCTCGTTTGGAATACGGCATTTCTTGCTGGGGTAGCGCTTATATCAGCATTTTGCAACCTGTCATTACAGCCCAAAAAAAGATAATCAGAGTGATGATGTTCAAGCCAAGATGGGAGCCATCTTTTCCACTATTTAAATCAGCCAAAGTTTTGCCACTTAGACATTTATATGTCTATAAAGTATTGAGACTGTTCTATCTGCGAGGTGGCTATAACAATTTAATTGGAAACAATGTAACCTATTCACTTAGATCAACAAATAATGTTGTAGTTCCAAGAGCTAGAACTGAACACTTTAGACGTTCCATTACTGTTATAGCGCCTCATATGTATAACAAACTTCCTGCAGACTTATGCAGTAATGTCGGATTTAATAGGTTTCTTAAGAATCTCAGAAATTGGCTATTATCCAGATCAGGTGTAGAGGATTTGATTCTAATAGTAACTTAGAAAGATATTTTCTACTTGTTTAAAATAATGTTGTATTGTCTCATAAAAAAACCCATATTTAATTCTAAATTGCCTCCAAAATCCTCCTTAACTTTTCGAAATCTCAACTTAGATTAAACTTATTACTGAAATTAATTTCTTTTAATAAATCATATTTTTTTTTTTTTTTGTTTAACTTCCTTTCATTGCTATTCCTTACCCTTCTCAGCGCGGCTCTCGATAGTAAAGAACAATTTTTATTTTTATGAATAATACACTTGAAACTGGTACCTATACCACAAAGTGTATAAAATTCATCATTTCAATTAAAAATTCATGGTTAATAGCAACAAATTTCTTTTCATTTTAAAGTTTCTTTTATCAATTGTTTGATTATTAATAATTTATATCTATACAACTGCTTCTAGTTAATTGTTCTTTCTAAGAGAAAATAACTTTTATGCTAAAGTCTTGTATAAGAATAAGAATTGTTGTATAACATATTGTAATATTGTAAAATTGAAATGAGAATAAACTTTCATTCATTCATTCATTCATTCAAAACGAATGTAGCCACGAGTATATGAAGCAATCTTTAGCTTTCGCATGATATTTTTGGCTTTTTTTGAAATTCGAAAGTGTTTTTCGTTTCGTTTTTTACAAAATCCCACTGCTGGCGTTGGACCTCTATATCAAGCCTCTTTAGTTAGCCCGGTCCTGCATCCAGTTGCGTACTCCAAGTTGGTTCAGGTTTCCTTCCGTGTCGACTTCCACTTTAAATGCCTTGATGGTACAGCCAAAACTTCGCATTTGTGGGTTCTTAAAATTTAACTTTGGCTCCAAAAATTATTATTTGTACCGCGCTAAGACATTTATCCGAAAGAGTAAGAGATTTCAGTCTTCTCTACAACTACCTCGTTCATTCCAGCTTTAAATTTACCCACATAATTGGACTTACCAGTCCCTTGAATCTCCAGTGTCTGCGTCTCAGTATGGTACACTTCCGTACAAATCCAAGAAGTATCCATATCCATATCACGAGGATTTCAAAAAAAAAATCCGTCAAATAGAAAAGTTTCCATATCGCACCCAACCCCCAAACACACACTATTCTTTTGTTGATTCCCTCCAGCTCTCTTAAACATTACACCGGTGCGGGAGAGCTGGATTCACTTCTCGGTTGTCACTGTCGAAAGTTTTCCTCTCTCCCAACTCCACCCTCTGACATATCAAATATCCTCACCGCCCGTCCTGACAATTTTGCTGCTATACAATTTTTTGTGTTTTTTTTTTTTTCGGTTCCTGTCGAACGCTGTCACGCTGACTTCGACCGGATACACCATGTCAGACATTATGTGGAAGCCGAAGAAAAACTCAGGTAAAACTGCTGCGCCATAACGTCAAGGGTATGGTATAATATGGTGGCGGCCGAAAAAGGGATGAAATCATCACAAGTTAACTTGGCCCATAGCATTGTAAAGTCGCGGTAGCGATGGTGGATTGTGTATAAGTTAGAATTTTTGGCATTTTCAGCAAACATCGAGAAGCTCTTTGTGTTTTGGTTATTTGGCCCGGGTTATATTTTTGGGTGCTATTTTTTTCGGCATTGCCACCTTGTTGACTACCAAATTCCGAGAGTTGTTATACAACACAAGTAACATACACCTCTTACTGGGTCGGTAAGTGGTAGAGAGTTGGGCGGCATTTTGGCAACCATCCTTCCTCTCCCACTGGCTTACACTGGGCTAATCGTGTATTTTGGAAATAAATCCTTTCCGGAAGTCAGTTGCTTTGGGACATAAGTTCTGAGCATTCGTCTGTGGATTTTTTTTTTTCGTTGCTTTGTAGAAGTTTTTGTTGGTCTCCTATTTATTTTGGGGGGCTGGAGCGCCCAGCGACTGGGATTAATAGATGGTAGAGATAGATGGATCGACTCCATTCGAAATGGTATACATTTTTTGCACAGAAACATTATCCTGTAAGGGGTTTGCTTTTATTTTCATCTGGAATGATAATAGCCGTGTACCCTTCGTGTCTTCTTTCCGGTGTGCACTGTGAAAGACGTCTGTGTATACCCGATTGCCTGACAGGTGGAAATATTTTTATTTCCTTGGCAGGAGATAGGAATTATTTGACAAATTTTATTTAGATCGTCGATTAGTGTCCTTTCAACGAATGTCATCATAATTTCAGGAGTTGTTGGAAAGCTCCTTAAAATACCTAGTATAAGAAGCTGCGCGGCTCCGCAAATGTTATGTTACGTTTCTATAGACAGTGTCAGATTTTCGAACTCTGAAGTACATTATAACTTAAAAAATCAAATTCGGATAAATGGTTCTTGAATTATCTCAAGTAGCACACTGGTGTATAAATTGGTGTAAATTCGTAAATTTTGGTGCAAAATTGAGAAACCTGAAGAAAAATTCAAAATTTTGGTGTATCTGTCAAAATTATCGGTATAAAAATTACACCATTGTCTTTCCTGTGCAAAATTTCAACATTTCTTTTGAAATTCGGTGCAAAAAATAAACCGATGTTCAGCTGTTTTTATAATATACCAATAATGGTGCATAAAATTATTCGATTCTGAAACCAACCAACATGGCATATTTTATACACTATATTTTGTAGATATTATACACCATTTTAAATGGCCAACTATATTTCGGTGAAGGATTTACACCCTGTGGAAATTAAATACACCAAACTACATAAGTGTGAAAAATAAACAACAAAATGTTATTGAAGTTATTCAGTCGCCATTTCATTGTTAACGAGCTCTGCATTCTTAACAAGCACTGTCTTTTTAAATTAACAAATATTAACAAAATTTAGTACCTCGAGTTTAATAATTATTTGAAGTGTTATCGTAGAAGGGAAAACTTTTTAAACAAATTTAAAAACATTGTCAAACCAGTTAACAACATCCAGCAAAGTCATTGAAACTTATTCGGAAATTGGGGAAACATCAACTTTTATATTCGGCCCAAAAACCCTAAAAATGGTTCATTATCTGGACAAAATATTATTTTAAATGCACCTAATATTGTATGTATTACAGGCAAATGAAATATCAAGTGAATCAATTTCGAATGATGATTTGGATGATAATGACGAAGTTGCGGAAATTGTATATCGCGAATTGGAACTGTCTTCGGAAGATTCCGTCATTGATGATGTGAACGCACATATTCATTTCATGTCTAAATTAGCTGATTGGGCTGTTTTATTGCGAACTGAAGGAAAAAATGAACTGCCAAAAGATGCACGTACTTTGCTCCATACAACACGGAATATTGCTATACATACAATGGGATATTGGTACTATGGCATTGAACTGTTTCCGTATTGCATTTCGTCAATTAAATCAAACAATGCAAGCTCTTCTCAAATTCAATGTTGACGGATTACCTCTCTTCCGAAGTAGCAAATTCCAATTTTGGCCTACTTTTGTATTTTGTTAACTGAAAAAAATATTTGGAAATATAAATTGTTCTGAAAGAAAATCTCGTCCATTGTATATTTTTTTCACAGTAAATGCTTGTTGGTTAAAAAAATTCACACACAGAGGTTGGTGTACTTAATACACTCATTGGTTGAATATGCACCATTGTATACACCACACTGAGAGTTCGGTGATTTTAATACACCATTTGGTAAAATATTCACCATTGAATACACTACACAGAGAGTTTGGTGTAATTAATACACTTTTTGGTAAAAAATGCACCACACCGAGTTCGGTGTACTTAATATTAGTAATACAGTGTGCTTCACTTGTTTAGACGTACAATAGTTACGTTTTATTTCTTGTTTTTTTCGTATTATGTGGAACAAAGAGAAAAAAACACTTATTTGGCAGAAAGATACATTCATACACTATAAAAAAAACATTACTAATTTTAGTAAATTTTTAGTTATTTTAATAATGTGTGAGGCAGTACTATTGGATATAATCTCAAAAGTTATATTCTTCAAAGAGCCATAATGAACTTTGAAGGTAGGTAATTCAAGGATATATTTTCTCAAGAAGCTTTGATCGCTACAATCAGCTCTTGATTGAGTTGATACTGATTGTTGCTTCAAAAAATTTCACGGGGCAAGAGTTTCAATAAAATTAAAATTAGGCGAATGTGGGGGACAGTGCAATATTTTAATATTTTCACTGACAATCCATTATTTAACAAGGCGTGAATTGTGCGTATATGCACGTTATCCTTCTGGAATATCCATGGAATAAGTCCACAAAGGTGCTTTATTACGGAAAAAACTGTGTCCAAAAAAAGTTTTGCAAGAAATACTAATATTTTATTGGAAACGATTTCCAATTTAAAAGCGCCGAAGAATGAAATTGCACCACACCATTAGTACCCCTAATTTTGAATGATGACGGTTCAAAACATATTTTCTTTGTGGAGATCATGAAAGTAATAGTTATAGTTGCAGGACCATCCAAGTTAAACTCCTTTTTGTTCGAAAAGTCGTCTTTGCTTCAATTTCTGGAGACCACCTTAATGTTCATATCCCATGCCATGGCAGACCTTGAAAATTCAAGGCCTGGGTTTCTTGCATCCATGATTAGGCGGTGGTTTTTTTTTGTAGTTTTGTAAAATTTGGGTATAAAGCATTGACAATAGCACAACGCAAGTGGATTTGCTACAAAAAAAAACCAGCAAATTCTATAATTTTGTTTGTAAATTGAGCGCCATAAGGCACTATTCTTACAATTTTCGATTGTTTTGTGGTGTTAAAACTTTCACGATCCTTGCTTTGTAGTTCTTTCCATAAGATACTCTATTGTTTACAAAGTTTCTTATCAAGTCTTCACTTCGAGCTATTTTATGAGCCATTTCACGATTTCAAAAGCGTTTCGAGAGTTAAGCTTTAACTTTTGACTTTTCTGAAAATTCAACTCTTTTTTCCTGCCTAATTTTAATAAAATGTGTGCGTCTAAACAAGTGAACCGCACTGTATTTCTCACAATGGTGCATTTTTCTCATTTCTCCTTTAACTTTGGTGCATTTTTTGCATCAATTTCACGAAATGCTACAAATCAGTGAATATTTTACACAGTTTCCAGCAAAATAAATGCACCGAAAACAGAATATTGCATATAACTTCTACAATTGTGTATTTTTCTCCTTCTTCTTTTAAATTGGTGCATTTTTATATCCAAATTCAGGAATTGGTGTATATTTTGGACGACGGCCATATTTTTCAAGGAATATTAGGAAAAAATAAGATTCGGCTGGCCGCCATATTTAGAATGAAGACAATGATTGTTTATTTTACTATATATATCGACTTAATCATGCCGCATTTTTTGTATTTTTGACTCGTTTTTTAGAGTACGTCTCTAAATAATTTAAAAAACAACCAGAAAATTATAATTTTCGAAAAACTAATTTTCACGCATCGAATAAAAAATCTTTAATTATTAAAATTTTCGAGGCGCTCGATTTTTAGACGGGGTAGGACAGAAAATAAATCGACAGATTGGGCTTCGTTGTTAAATTAGGCACTCACATTGATATTTATTCATGATTTTCTTACGTCTATATTATGAATGTGAATACCTACTTAGAATCATAGAATGAGTTTATAATTCTAGCAGATACATCTTTCATCAAAAAATAAAAAACGGTGTAAATTTTAGCTCAAACTCTGTTTCCGATGGAAAAAATAAACTTCGGTTTAAATTTTAAACCAGAATAAATTCTAAGTTTAGGATTTTAATACGCTAATGGTGTATTTTATCAATCGAATTATCGTGTATTTTTCACACTCAAGGAAAAAGTTTTTCACCAAAATGTGGTGTAAACTGTTTACCATTGGTGTATAATTTGAGCTAATTATCAGTACATAATATACACCTCTGGAGTATATTATATCCTAGTAACCAGAACAATTTGTATACCACTAGCACAATTCATATACCGAAAATCGGTATAATTTTTGTACAGCCGGTGTTAATTATATACGAGAACACGGTATTATTTACACTGAATCGAAATTAAATGTGCAAAAACTGCACTAAAAAGTGGTGTATTTTTTATATTGAAAATGCATATCACGAAAATGCATAAAATACACCAAATATTTTGGTGTATTGTAGACTTTTGTGCTACTTGAGATGGAGGAGCAAAGAAAATTTCTAAGCGTATTTTGCGATGTCTTTTAATGCGATTTTGGAACGATTTTTGACGCGTTCTCGTCGTTTCTTATGCGTTTTTTTGACGGCTCTATACCGCGATGTGATATGAATATTTTTTGGAGGGTATTTTGTGACATTATCTTGGAGTGTCGTCTTTTGGTGCGTTTTTTTAATGAACTTTTGTGAGTTTTCGGGCCGATTTTAGGGCGTTATTCGGAGTGTTTTTGGCGTAATCTTTGGGCCGTATTTTGAATCATATCGTTGTTTTGTGGCGTTTTTTTCGGGTTGGTTTTGGCGGTTTTTTGGACTGTCTTTTGGTGCGTTTTTTGAAAGATTTTTGACACGTTTTTGGGTTTTTTTTTTGCATTTTTGGCGAGTCTTTCGTTTCGGGGCGTATTTTGAGTATTTGCTTGGGGAGTATTTAGGCGTATACCGCGTATTTTGAATCATTTTTTGAGAATTTTTGGGGCGTATTTCGCGGTGTAGGTACTTTGAATATTTTCGAAATTTATTTTGGAGCTTTTTTGTAGCGTTTTTTCGACATTTTTGGGGCATATTTTGTGCTGTCTTTTGGTGAGTTTTTGGAACTATTTCTGACCCGATTTCGGCCTTTTTTGTGCGTTCTTCAACGATCTTTTGTAAGTATTGGGGTTTTTTAATGCGTTATTCGGCGAGTGTTTTTGGCGTAATCTTTGGGGATTATATCGTGGATTCAAAATATCTTTTCGGGGATTATTTTCGGTCGTTTTTTTTTGTACTTTTGTTGCGTTTTTTTCGACTTTTTTCGAGACGAGTTTGGCGGGTTTTCGGAGCGTATTTTGCGTTGCCTTTTGATGCATGAAACACAAATTTTGCATCTTTTTTGCTCGATCTAATCCGGTTCTGCACCTCTACAGGGTGGAGGATGAAAAGGTAGATCTTAGAACGACTGATGCTACAATATTATTGTTGTGAGGACTATCCCAAAGCGGATCATTGGGTGGTAGGTACTTTGCAGTTAATGAAATTACGCCAAAGGTGCTGTGCTTAAAGGCTCGACGGGTCTTAGGTACTCTTGGTAGGTACTCTTGCCTGCGAATGGAAAACAAATCCACACTGCATATTAAAAATTTCCAGAAGAACAGCATTTTGTTCTCCAAATTTCTTTTAGTGAGCCAAAGCCCTTGGATAAGCATTCGTCTCCCATACCATCACACATTTCACGCTCATCATGCATCTCTGCAGAAGTTTTCCATCCTTTCATGTCTCCTTTCTTCAGTCCGCCGTCCTTCAAAGAAAACCATATATTTACGAGGATTACAGTCATTTTGAAGAATGAGACATACCACCATGGAAAATCCGAAAATTCATCAATCTTTGCCAATCCAAGAGACTGCACTATGCCAACCGAACGCCCCCGAAAAAATGCGCCCCTTAAAGCCCCCTACCCTCCATGGTGCGCTAAAACCATCCTCTCGTTCATCTTAAGTATTAAGGACACCTTCTCGCTACTATACCTACTCCGAGCGACAGCTTCTCTATACCTACTTTGTGCGCCTCTCCCCCGAACGCGTCGCCTGTCAAACACTGTGGCCAATTGCATCAACTGAATAAAATATCGGTGACTTTTAGAAACTGCTCACAGATGGCGGTGGTGGGTGGTTGGGTGGCCGTAAATGAGGAAGAATGCATTTTTTCCTTCGCCACGTTTTAAGGGTGGATTTACAGAGGCATCATGACTCTCTAGTCCTGATGCTACTGCAGCTTCTCAGGCTGCTTTTCCGCTGACGATGAAAAATTACTACCGCCAACTCACTGCGAGTCCCCCAGCTTCCATTTGCCTTCATAAGCTATATGCATGTGCGGGCCTTGGATGTTTTTCATTTTTCTCTCTGGATGCTCTCACAACATCCTGCATTCTGATGCACGGCTGAATGCCTGACTGGCTTGAATACTGCCGCCCGTCGTCGTCGTTTTTACTTGCTACTCGTGTCCTGGCAAGGATGCATGGCGGTGGCCCTAAGTGAAGGACTGAACTGTTTTTGTTCGCTTTTATTATTTCTCATCCATTTCTTAGGGCTGTCAAAATCTCTTTCGCACACAATGGGGGTGTTCAGAGAGTAGGTATGGCAAGTGCACAAAAAGCGAAACAAAACAAAAAAGTAAACCCGAACAAACACATCAAAACAGCTGAACGAGAATCGAGGTTAGGGTGAGAATGCTTCTTGTGGCTAAAAGTCTTCGTTGTTCGTTGCATTTGGGGGCCTGATGCGAAGAGTAACGATGGATGGATAAGTGAATGAATGGTGGTCGCCTTTGTGAGTGCATCGAAGGAGCTGGCTGGCAGCCGCCTACTCCCACGCCTCCACAGTGTGTCGCTGCCAACCACTTTGAATCGCATTAATCTTCTGCATTTCAGCCCGACTCATGACGAATCATTTTTCAACTGGCAGCCATGCACACGAACATGAAGACGACTGATGTCGACTATACGAGGAATGTAGTCCCGATAATGGATTTTGGGTTTCGGCCAAATAAAGTCCAGTAGTCTCTCATGGCTCATGGGGGGGGGGGGGGTGCTTGAGGTTTATTTTTGGGAACAAGTGCAACTTGGCAGTTAATGATGACTAAACTTGGTGGCAAACAAAAAAAATCTAGATATGCACTCCATAAAGGCACACCTGCATCAGGTCATGTCACACAGCCAAATAGAGGAAGATCCGACGGTTGGTGACATCATTTAGCCGACGGCGAGCGGAGCGATGGAATTTTCTCACGTTTTGCCGGTCCACCACCAGCCCATAGTGCACCGAAAAATTCCCAGTTTCAATGTTAGCGATCAACCTGTACCTGTGTGTTCGGTTGCGCGACAGCGATGATCGTGACATCTCCTGCAGTTTTCGCGTTTGCAATTTGTTGTGCTCGCTGGCTTGCACTTGTACCAGTCGTCGTTGTACCCGAGTCAGCATTTTACTTGTTCGCTGCCAGTCGGAGAGCTAATCACGACTCTTGGTGGCGGGCTTGCATTTGGTTGCGTGAACGATATGGTGGATTTTGGAGATTCAACTCAAGAGAGTTATGGATGTGTGCCACTTGATCTAGCTGATTTCTGGAATAGTATCTGTATGTATTGGTCCTCCGGTTGGAAGTAGGTTCTGATTCCGATTGACGTTCGTCTTAACGAGTTTGTTAGTGACACCTGGCACTGAATGATGAAAGATGATCTGATTCCAATGCATGAAGAGTTAGCTTAAATCTTACCGCAAATATAAGCAAATGTTTAAATAAGTGATTAAGCGAATTCTGCATATGGATTTAAGGATGTTTGGCAAAGAGCTTTGAAGTGGGACCTTGAAAAGTCGAATGTAAGGTATAACCAGTCTTAAGTTCATTGAAATTTGTCATCGTATATACTCGTAGAAGAAGGATGTGGGATGTGGACTGAAAGAACGTGACTATTGGCAGTAAGCTACCCTAGTTTCCAAAAGCGGCTTATAGCTGACACAACTCACTCACAACACATATTCCTTCGTCCTCAAGCAGTAGGTACTTACGCAATGCTGACAAAAGCGATAGGTAGATACTTTCGGAATTTAAAACAAAGCTTTCCAAAAATATTTGTCCACTTTTTTTTTTGGGGAATTTTCAGAAACGTGAGTTGACTTAAATAGAGCAAAGACCTAGGTGTTCAGTTGTGTCGCACTTTGGGCTTGTTGGTGGCCGTGTGTTGGTTCAACATTATTTTAGGCCCCGCTACGGACTTAATATTCAAAACCAATATTCATATCGTTCTATTACCAGAGTGGTTTTCAATTCTGAACATATTTTAAGACTACTTTGAAAGTTCGACTGCTTTTTAGGCAACATGGTTGTGAATTGCTACCGGGCAGGCATTCACGGCTGCAGCTTCTAATTTTTATCAAAAATAGAAACTTTTAGTTCAGCTTGGCAATGCAAAGTCGAAGCCACATCTTGCAAGTACTGAGAAATAGTATCTATATCAGTGGATAGAACATTTTTTCGAGTAGTCATAAAAGAAGCCCTCGACCATATATCCTTTTACCTCCACATCTGTAGAACTGTGATGAGTTTTCTGCAATAAGTTTTCGGACGGCACGGGGTGTCATTTCAGGGTTAAAACGGACACTTGTGTCATAATACTGACCAATTCTCGTAGTGGTATCAGGTGACTTCGAAATTTATGTATGGATGATGGATCTGAAAATGAGTAGTGAACTGATAGAACTAAATGAACTTTCAGTGAGTGGTTCATGATCTAGAGAAAGTTTAATTAGGCAACTTATAGACTTTGCATTTGTAATAGCGAATTTTTGAGGTGACTCCTGGAAAAGACCAACGAATTTCAAATCAAAACCTACCATCTTTTCATATACTTAAAAGCCCCGTTATGATAGCATTCATCGTCACGTCATGTGCGTTATACAAGGTGGGCCAAAAGTTTGTTATTTGTCTGCCATTTTTTATGAATGAATATGTTAATGTTTATTTGATGTCTTAAATTTATTTTTTCATTAAATCGAGAAAATTATATCGGCTAAGTGGTGGCCGCCAGCATTGATGACCATTTTGGCCCGAGTTATTGCATTTTCCATCACTCTTAGATCCTCGCATTCTTGACGGATATTCTCTTTGAGAGATTCAACAGTGAGAGGCTTGTTGCAATAGACTCATGAGTTCATGACTTCTAAAAATCCCACAAAAAGAGATCTGGAACGGTTAAATCAGGCGATCTTGCCGGCCAGTGAAAATCCATAAACGAGTGATTAGGCGTCCCGGAAATGCCTCAGAATTTTGATCGTATCGCATGTAGTATGCGCCGTTGCTGTTGGATCTACGGGTTCCCTAGATCCAACAGGATGGAGTAACGGCGCATGCTACATAACGGCTACATGCGATACGATCAAAATTCTGAGGCATTCCCAAGTCCCAATTCAAAAGTCGTTGAACATATGGCTTTGTTCAATGCGGCACTTGGTAAGGTATTTTAAAAATGCTCTGTAAAGAGGAAAGACCGTCGATTGATGTCAACTTGCGTGGCACGTCGTCGTCGTCTAGCCGATACTTCAGTGTCCTCTGCAAGATTTTCAGCGATATTCAAGGCAACTCCTTTTAAGGTTCAAGCCATCGCTCTGAATATAAATTGCTGCTGTATAGCATCTGTCAATATCTTCAATCAAATCCTTCTCATCCAAATTTAGGTCATATGGTTATCTCACGCAGAGGCGCCGTAAACTGGCCATCAAGTGAATTGACACCGTTAAAGTTTTTCTAGTGAAATTTCTTTAAGTCGCAGGTCTATGCCAATAACCCACAAATGATTTGTGCCCTCAAAGTTAGCATAACCCGTGCCACCGCTCAAATTCAGGCCGATCTATATTCATCGAAAATTGGACATCTTCTATGTGAGCAGAGAGGGGATCATCGTTTTATAGACTAAGCTGAGGAAGTGAAACCATCTGTCGATCTTTTGTTCTTTTTTTGTCTGTTCCGTTGAGGTCACTAAAAAATTACTGCAGCTAGAATAGAGTATTTTCAAACGATATTATCCAAAATCCTGAATATAAAATAACCGAATGTATTAAAACAGACTTTGCATTTGGCTAGAGCGAAATTAGTTGATGCTGACCATAATAATACCGAATAGCTGCTTAAAGACCGTTTTTTTTATACAAGTTAGGCTGTCAAACAGAATGCCCTCCGTGACTAAAAACTTTCTCAGAGACGTTTTATAGCCACAGAAGGATATAGCAAACTTCGGGCCTCTTTAAAAATAGCTCTGGACTCAATTGACTTTTGGACTATTTCCTATGATAGAAATGTTGATACGCAAATGAATGAAGGTATCTTCTTTCTTTATAGATTATGCAGATGATATTGATACAGTGATGACGAAGATAGTTAGGTATGCTTCCAAGGTGCCCACAATTTATTGAACTGGAGCTTAACTCGCTGGTAATTGACCTGAAAAGTAGTTTCAAGAGAGCATGGTTCAGAAGCTCGCGTTTTGATGGTATAGTATAAAGGGTGTCCCATAATTCATGCAAAATTTGAATTTTGCGTCATTTACAGTAGTAGACAAAGTCTTTCACTACCACAAAATTATAACTGTCCAATGTTACCTTCTGTCCGAGGCGCCGATGTTGAATGTCCTTTCTTGTGGACACCATATAAATATATAATATATTCTATAATTCATGCAAACTTTGAATTTTGCGCCATTTAATAGTACAGTGATGCCAATGGGAAAAAAGATAACAGTGTGACAGCTGACAGTTCGGGGTTAGTAAAAATGGAGCGCTATACGAAAGAACAACGCAGTTTAATATTGTTGGGCAATTTTTTAAAAACATTGAGGGTTTGTCAGCTACAGTTTCGAACAAAATATGGCCGTCATAGTGATTTAAAACTATCAACTGTGAAGAGAATAATTGAAAAATTCAGGGAGACTGGATCAATTAGTGATTATAAACACTCTGGGTGTCCTGTCACAATTCCTTCACCAGAAAACATTGAAGCAGTTGGCGGGAGTATTGCTGACAGTCCAGGAACATCAATTCGGCACCGTTGTCAAGAATTGGGGATTTCGAGAAGCTCTCTACAGCGAATTCTCACGAAAGACTTAAAACTGCATGCTTACAAAGTTCAATTGACTACTGTTGATTTTGGAACAACAAGTGGATGCTGATTTTTCGAAAAAAATCATCTTCAGTGATGAAGCTCTTTTCATTTTCATCATGATGGCTTCGTTAATCGTCAGAATTGTGGCATTTGGGGATCAGAAAACCCACGAGTAATTGTTGAGCAACAAATGCATCGAAAACGCGTGACTGTTTGGTGCGGAATTTGGGCTGGAGGCATTATCGGACCAATCTTCTTTGAAAATGCGGCTGGTCAGGCAATAACATTTGGTGTTCGTTATCGTGACATGATAACCAACATATGACCAACATGTGGTTTCAACAAGACGATGCCACATGCCAGAGAAATAATTCAGTTGTTGCATGAGTCATTTCCTAATCGTGTAATCGGCCGTTTTTGCGATCAGAATTGGCTATATAGATCACAAACCACAGAACTATAGACCGCCAACTTCCGTGCACCTACCCGATTCTCCCCGGAATTAATTCCCCTGTCTGTGAATACGTGTGAAATGTCAAAATAAATGGCGATAATGATAATTCCATGATATACCATGGGCCTAGGATTATTGAAGTATGCGTACGTTAACGGCGCTCCTTTGATTTTGTACAGCACCAATACATGAAAAATTCTGGGCCCATGGTATATCATGGAATTATCATTGCCGCCATTGATTTTGTCATTTCACGCAAAGCCCGTTATGTGGGAGGATTCGGCAGTCTATTCTATGCGGTTTGTGATCTAGATGTTGCGAATTAACCCCATTGGAATTCTATCTTTATTTGGGGTTTTTTGAGGAAATTGGGAGGTGTATTAATGAAATTCAGCCACATTTTTGCGAAACGATCATAGAAAATTGCAATAAAAGAGTACGTACTTGCCAGCAAAGCCGTGGCGCCCATTTATCCGATGTGCCCTTCCATACATAACCTCAATCTGTATACTCTATGAATCAATAAAAAAATTTAAGTTTTCTATTTAAAAATCTGTATTTTCTATCATAATTACATTTTGACGCGTAATTTTGGGACATCCTTTATATATCCGAACTTGAAAGGTCATTATAGACTGGACCCATATTTATCTACTCAGACAAGAAAAATCCTTAAAGGAAAGTTCTTATGCTGCAGTGAAGTGGAGACCTTCAAGTAGAATGACACTTCGGCTTAATATCGGACTGGCAAGAAACATACACATGTATACACTGAACCAAATTTGGTAGTGATATTGACAAAAAAGTACGTAGACTTGAAGAAATGGTGATCAATATAAGGTCAACACCTCCTGTCCGTTGTTTTGACAAATATTTTGTTTTATTTAAAAAATATTGTCACTTTGAAGAAAGTTTCATCAAAACTAGTGTTCTTCAATTTAAAAAAATATTCTTCAAATTGAAAAAACATTCTTCAATTCGACGCATTGTGCATTATGAATCAACGAAATTTTCTTCATTTTTACGTATTCTCTTCTTTAAATTGAAAATCAATTCTTCATTTCAACAATTCACTTTATTCATATTAAATAAATATTCTTCAATTTGAATCATCGATTTTCTTCAAAATAACATATTTATTCATCATTGTGACACATCTATTTCTCAAAAATGATGATAAACAAAACAACAAAAAAAAAACATTTTTTTAAGGTCAAAAACATTTTTTTCTTTTATTATCATTAGGTATATAATACAATTGAAAGTTTTATTTTAACTTACATTTTTATAAGTGATTTAACTTAAATATGTTTTTTTTCTTTATTGGACTTGACTTGATGAAAGCAGGTTTGGGTACAGGTCCTAGCTAAATTTGGAAAAATTAAACAAATCGATTAAAGTTTGTTTAGTTATGTCATTTAGAAATACAACGACTTACTTACCGCCCAGTTATGATGATCATTGGCTGATTATTTGCCTTGATGCATCTATTCCGCACATTTCCCTCGGTTTATCGAACTAGGAAAGCATGTTGGCTTTGGGGAAAAAAATATAATAAAAAGTGAACGTTTTTTCTAAACTCATTAACTGCGATTATATTTTTTTCTAGAAAGGAAGTGATGAAAAATATTTATTTTACTTACGTTTTTCTTATACGAGTCTGTTTGTGAAGTTTGCTCAGTTGCCTCACTTTAATTTATAATTTCCTTGACACGACTTCACTTTGTCACACTTTCAAGAATAAAAGATATCACTTCGAACGCAATATTGCACAATAAAATGAAACTTCTTTAAATTGACGAATTTCTTCAATTTGAAGAAAAAAACGATGAAAAATCTAAAAATTTGTTATGAAAAATTGTTGATTTGAAGAACTATTCTTCAAAAATTAATAAAATATTTTCTTCAATATCACCTACGGGATTTAGTTCCGTCAACGACTTCATTTTGTCAATATGACGAAATTTCATTCGTTTGAATAAAATACTAAATCGGACAGCTGTTGAAGAAATTTTATTCATTTTGAATATTAAATTTTCAATAAAACGAAAACTTTGATGAAAAATTGTCGATTCGAATAATAAATTCTTCAAAGATTGACAAAATATTTTCGTCAATATGACCTACGCGATTTGGTTCAGTGTACAAAAGGAACAGCGACCTGCGATATGAATTGAAGGTCACAATGGATCAGCAACCAACATCTAAATTATCTTCATCTCTTACTTTTCCCCAATCTTCGGCAAGAACCAAGAAAATGAGCCTAACTTTAGGCGCAAGCTAAGAATATTAATATACTGGAGTGGTTGCAGACATTTATATGTCAACTCCAGCTGAAAGTGGGCGCAGTATGTCCATGACCATGGTCAATGTCAGGTCAATGTACTGCACTACTAGAGGGTTTCTTGGTTCGACCCCCAGAAAACACAAATTGCATCTCATAAAATTCAGCAGACAGCCATCCGTAAAAGGGCAAAGGACTTGATCCAATCATATTATGCAGACTATTCTAAAAAATAATCGGCTGTATCATATCATATTATCGACATAACTTAATAAGACCAAACTCCTTGCCATAATGGAGCAAGATGATATCAAGTAATATAAGAGTTCATTCGGATTTAGAATCTAGATCTTCGAATTCATCTGATGTGAGGATCTTCTCATTCACAAGATAACTTTTTTTTTGTATTGGCCGTAAAACAATCCCACACCCACATAGAATTTCTACTCGCAAATGCCCAGAACTATTTTCTGCTCTTAATTAGCTTCAAAGAATATTTGTCCCATCCACACGATTCCTTGGCACAAATCATATCTCTTCCCAAAAACGGTATATTTATGCAGATGACATATCTGCGCGCCCGTTAAGTGTGGTAATTAAAATCCAAAAGAGGATGAGACCTAACAACCAACCTACAGCAACAACCAATTGTGCCATATCAATCCATTAACAAAGGCCTGCCAAATTAGGGAGCTCCTTTAACACACATACAAGTGGCAATATATCTGGCAACAACTTCAACTCCTCCTACATCATTAGCTCACATTTCGAGTTTCCCCCGTCTATGCTATGCTCACCCAGCAGCGCACTATAGCAGCGATCACCATGCAAGGATATCGAAGCAGGAACATACTGCGCTGCTGCCAGCCATAGCATCATGAATTTCAAATCTCGAAGAAATCATTTCTCGTGACAAATGGAAATTACTTACCACCAATGTCAAGGTGCACACATCTTCTCCTTCACATCGTCCTCCATGAAGATGTGGCCCAGAAGCAGAATCGAAGAAAGAACTGAAACTTGGAATCGCTACACCAGAAATGGTGATACATTTGCGCAGAGTCAATACGGTCTAGCGCGGGAAAGGTGCTGGTGCTGGTACTGGTGGTTGGTTGTGGTGGTAGACAGACATACTCAGGCTCAGGCAGCATGGAATTAGAAGAGAATCTCGCGTAATCGTTCAATTGAAATCAGAGAGCAATTCATTAGTCCTACAACCTGTGAGATTATCTTAATTCACGTTGTGGGAGACTAATGAGACAAAACATCGTCGTTCATGGTTCCCTCCCTCCCCTTGTGCTGTCTTTTTCTGGAATGGAATAGGTGGCGACTGGTGAAATTCCTAAATGAAATCCCATGGAAATGAACGCGCATGCGTTACTGCTGAACATTATGGGCTGCTTTTTCTACACTGACACTCTCTCCTTTTGACTAGAAGGAGGTGATCATTTTTAATTAACTCAGGACGAGGAGGAGATCTACGCAGGAAGTGTAGTCATATGATGGCCCTGATGGATTTTATGTTGCGATGCGGTTCCAGAAGTTTGCAAAATAACCAAACTTTCAAGATAGCATACATGGACTTTGTTGCGTACTAACACGCAACCATAAGTTTCGATGTCGTTTCTATGGAGGCACTAAATTTGCGGCGAGCAAAGATTGCTCTTCCTTAGGTAGTAAACGAGCGACGAGGCATTAGGGATTAGGAGCTCGGAATTTAGACGGAAATTGTTGTCAACTAAATATCACTAGAATGAGAAGTCAAAACGAAACATGGCGTTGAAGGATTTCTTTATTCAGCGCGCAGAGTATCACATGCGTTCCAAACATTTAGAAACTCAAACAAGCGAATTGGTTCTTGGTTCTCGGTTCTACGATTTCAAAATAAGGACTGGCTACCTCTACTTATTAAGTTATTTGTTTAAGTCGCGCTTCAGTTCAGGGTGAACCAATAGCCCGGTTCTTAACTTGTGCACTCCAAGTCGGTTAGAGGAGTCCTGTTTAACTTGGATCTGGTGGAGATGAGGACAATGGTCTTCAGATTTGCATGTTGAATGTTAGGAGTCTAAAAGTATAGTATAGCAATGGTTCCAACCGGACCTACAAAATATTGCTTTTTGAGAAGCTTTTTTCTTGAAAATGCTGTCTCCGAATTAAATTTTTATTGTTTCTGAAATCGGTGTTACCATAAATCGAACCCGGTCATTTTAAGCCCGAAAACGACTGCTTTCCAAACAAAATCCTCTGAAGACATTACTTGAAGTCTCTGCCTAATGTATTGTGAACGCTTGGATTAACATGTCATAGGTACGTCTACGTACACAAAATTTTTTAATTGACTACAGGTACCTAGACCTACTACCTACTTGGGTACTTTCGAAAAATATCCCATATCTCGAAAACGCACTTACGAAATTTAACTAAATCTTCGCTAAACTTGAAGTCGTAGGTACCTATCTAAAATTCGCTAACCTTTTCGATGTCAGTAGCGTATAACTACCTTTTTTTTCACTCTACATATTTGGCTTACAGCGCCTACTTTGAGATTTTGTTGCAACAAAGCCACAGTAAAGATGTAGACCATCAGCGATCAACAATACTGTCCATTGATAGAAAAATCTGTTTATGCCCCAATTTCACAGTCCATTTGGATTACTATCAACTTTTTCATCCTTCAGCGTCCACCAAGCACAAAAATACTCTTAACATAAAAAAAAATTGAGAGAGAAAAAAAACAGACAACTTGACTGACAGAATCCATTTATCGACCACGAACCGAAAAATCTTCCTTCGCTAAGAAGTCAGCTATTTTGGCCGAAATCAGGCCACTGCAACAATACGAAAAGTGACCATTTAACTTGATGCTTTGTCTCCCCAAATGAGTTTATCCCATTTTTTGACATTTTTACCCCCGCACCCGTCATTTACTCCGTCGACATGTACACAAGAGTCAGTGCGGAAAAAAAATAGAGAACCACACTAAAGAATAGAAAAATAAAATCTCAAAGAAATGTCCTTTGAACCGACGTTAACGAACCATTCACAGGCTCCGATGCGCGCAGCAAACGTCCATTGTTGTGTGCAACACAAAACCCCCCACTATTGGCACCCAGAATGAACCAAAAAAAAAAAAAAAAAAAACAGAAGACCTGCATTCACTTGGAAAGAAAAATGCCGTCACCAAGAAAATGTAATAAAAAAATAAAACAAGAAAAACGAGAAATTTCCAAAAGCAGGATAAAAAGGATACATCAAGTTTTTACAGAGGTTTCGTTTTTTCTTACAGCTTTTCCATTCCTTTTTATTAAGGATATAAAAAAGTTCTGCAAGGACAGCGATAAATCGCTGAACACAACACAAAAACATTTTTCGTTGTTGTTTTACTTCGCTGCTCCTATATTCCCCTGCCAAGTCACTTGTCCTTTGATTATCGTTTATGTAGTGTTTTAATTTTTTTTTTTTGTTAAATTTTATTTATTTGTTTATTTGTAGGGAATGAAAATTGCAACTAAAACTCGATTTCATCCTAGCAGAAGGATTATGACCATCATCATGCTCCGCCGCCTTAATTGTAATACACAAGAAAAAACAGAAGAGATTGCCGCCTGCTCAAGGACTCGCGTTACTGTGCAAGTGATGTATATGCGGTGTACCCTGTACCGAGAGGGAATCATTGCTCACCTCATTGCAGGCTGGCTGGACCTCTGGAGTGTGCACACCAAAGCATTGCCATACTTTGATCGTTCAGCGGGAAGTGAAAGGATTAAATAAATATTTGCTTATCCTGGTTATTATTTGCCACCCTCCGCGCACTCTTGTCTGCACAGAGAGTTTTATTTGTGTTAATTTTTTTTATAAGAAAAAAATGTTTTTTTATTTCTTATGGACCACCTAGATCCTTTGTCTGAATTAACGAATGACAGATCCGGATTAGGGCATCCTTCATATCGCGAAAGATGGAGGAAAAGAAATAAAAAAAATGCTCCCTCTGATAGGATTACAGGATTTTTTTTCTGTTCGCCTCGTTGCCTTCTATCGATGATGTTGCCTGATGATGAAAAATGTCATTGGACAGCGCACCACTCCGATGCAACCCACTTACAAAGGCGGCGAGTGGGAAAAAAAAGACAAAAATCCTTTGAATCTAATCCCAGTGTCTCTGATGCAGTGGAAGTAGCGGCAGAAAAAAAACACAAAAAAAGTTTGTCCAACGAAAATCCTTTGATTGGTGGGCATTCGGAAAAAACGAACTGGCCGAAAACGAAAAAAAAATCCCTTTTTTCGGGCGCTAAGCTCACAATATAGAGGAAACAGAAAAAGCGGCGATGCACACTCGCAAATAGAAATGGGATACTCGTGATATCCTTGCTGCTGTCATGAGTGGAAGTAATGGCTGCCACAGGCACGTCTTCATATATGCAGCGCCTGCACATTAAGCCAAACACAAAACAAAACAAGGATCCTTGGTAATTCGATTAATCATCCTTTTCGCCGTGGCTCACTATGCTGTGTTGGCACAATATCCTTTTCGTATGCAGCAAACGAAAAACACAACATCAACATCAAGGACCATACACATCCGAGAGGAAGTCATTCTTTTTCGTCAGAGAAAGCATTGCCTAGGTGCAGAGAGGATGCCCCATCAGCATCAAATCGCTCTCGTTCGTCGTCCTTGCAGCTGCGAGTGTCCTCCTGATGGTGCTGGGTATATATTGGGTGTGTGTCTGGTTTTCATTTGTATATATGGGAGGTAAAGAAAATCATTGGATGCAATTCATTGTTGGCGGCTTAGATGGACAGGAGGACGCTCGTTTTTGCTTCATTTGCAGGACATGTTGGATTTTCGTTCACTTTTTGTGATTTGGAAAAATTTCAAAAAATTGGAAACCAAAAATGCAGGAGGTCTGACGACGACGAGTGTGCATGCCCAGAGGGTGGTGTCTTTGTTTTGTTGCGTTGCGATTTGCATATAACTAGAAGCTTGCTATTGCTATACCCGCCACGACATACATCAGGAGTATAACCACTGGGCCGCCTGGACACATGATGGAAGTTTAGTAATGGATGGGTTTTCTGGTTTCGACTGCATGTCCTGATGCAGGGTTGTATCTGAGTGTGTGTGTGTGTGCTTGTGGTTCTTTTTTCGATGTTTTTAAAAGGATAGACGATTCTTTTTGATTTTGTGGATCTGACAGGAGGTGGACGTTTGGTTGAAGATTGATGCCATTGTTTTCGAGATTCATTTTCCCGACTTAATGGGAGTGTCCTGTGAAAAATGGAGATTGCCTGATGGAAATTCAAGGACCCAGTGTTCAGACGATTTTTAATTATTCCCCGCAAATCGAATTTTTTGGCCCTCGCATGTTCTGGCCTGGGCAGTAGGTAGTTGTGCATTTTGATAGAGGAAATTAAAGGATAATAGACGAATTGCCTTTATAAACCAAACTATTTGCAGGGTAAATGTATAGACCAACCAAAATGACGCCAAAAATGTAAGTTTGCTTTTTCTAGCTAAAAGTTCTAAGCATGAATCGTGAAACACTTAAGAAGATGAGCCTTTAAAAAGATCACACGTGCTGACTACACCTTAGACTTTGAAGCGGCTCTCGATGAAAAACTTTAAAGGTGCTAGTACACGGTATGTAGCACACCACATATATATGTGGCTTCTGCACGGCATTTATCATGCCGGAGCGTTGGTGTTTTCCTTAATGGCAGTGACACCATTCCCTTAGTACAAACTTCAGTATTTGTGCCTGATACAGATGAGCCTAATTCACATGCCACCATTCCTGAGATGTCACAGAGGTTAGGAAGCCAGCATAGTATGAGCTTGAACTCGAGATAACATCTTCCATCGCTTTAGACTTTATTTTGCTGTGTACGTAGGACTTGATGGTCGATGTATTTGACGAAATCCCTCTGCGATATTGAATTTATCAACAGACAGGCAGTCGCTTGACGAATAGCTGTGTTCTCAGCTTTTTAAAGGCAGAACCAAAGGTAAAGGCATTTATGGTAAAAAAAACGCCAGAAACTAACTTTTCAGGTCCTTGAGCCGCGTTGTAGAGCAGATATATCTACCCCATTTTAAGCCTTCGTTTTTCTTGAGTACAATCTTGACAAGAAAGCCTTGCACCGTCCCACTTAGATGTAGTAGCAACAGATTCATTGCAATTCCCATAAGTCCAATACAGTTGAATCAATGGATTTTGTAGCCCTCCAGTAAGGTTTGCAAATCGTCTTTGTTTTGTCTCTCAGCTTCAGCATTCTTAGAAGGTTGTCTGGTGAACTATTTGTCTTCTGCTATCGCGTTTTCTTCCTAATTCCGCTTTCCTTTTATATAGATTTATGCTTCCTCTCTGATGATGCTAAATTAGATTTGTAGTTAGGTATCCCCCCCTAGAATTATAAGAACGGCTGACCGGGACAATATTTGATTGGAACTCGAGCTCGCCAAGTCGTAATTGTAGTTATTGTAGAACAAGAGAGAAGCTAGGTCTAGGATGCACCGGCTTCGTAAAATTAGGCCCCAATGAAAAAAGGCAAAAAAAAAAAAAAAAAAAATGAAAAAAGGCCCCAAAAAATTATATAGTATAAGCAACAACAACGTTTTGATTGACTTTTTATTTTTATTATTAAAAGTTATTTCAAAAACTGAGGTCGCATCAGTCATCTAAGATGGCTGGGACATGTAGAGCGAATGGACACCAACGCTCCGGCATGAGGTCTTCGATTCCAACCCGGAAGGACAATTCAGTAGAGGAAGACCTCGCCTTAGGTGGCGGGCACTGGTGGAAGGGGACCTCAACCAACATGGAGTGTGAAACTGGAGGCGGTTAGCCAAAGATCGAGTTAACTAGAGAGGCGTGTTGGTTGAGGCCCAGGTCCACCCCGGACTGTAGCGCCATCTAAGTAAGTAAGTAAGGAAAAGCTGAGAAAAAAAAAATTGAGAAAAGTTATTTCAAAAACTGAGCTGGCTTTCCTATAGCTTAAATTAAAAGCTATTTCCAAATCTGAACAGGTTTTAAGCTTTAACAAATTTAAGAAAATACAAGTTACGAATTCGCGCGCCTTTTCTGGGCCTTTTTTCATCTATTTTTGGGGACTTTTTTCATTGGGCCCTAATTTCATGGAGCCGGATGCAGCTATTGAGGCAATCAATTTGCAGTAGGAGTAGATTTCTACAAGTGGACAACTTTCATGACTAATTTATTTACTCCATACTTTTTAAAGTTAAACAACTCGAGTGCATTAGCGCAGGAGTTGAAGCTATCCTTAACCTGCTTCCGCTATACAATTAACCAATCAGTGACAGGAAATTTAAGGAAATGGGTCATTCTAACTCCAGAAATTCTTTGGCCAAATGTCTATCACAGGCAACATCATGCAATGATTAGAATATTTAATACATTTCTCAAGTGTATATCCAAGCAGAGAAGAATGGAGGAACGGACCCACACCTAATCAGCAATCCATAGTCGTAATTACAGATGGATTAAAAATGGACACCAGAAGCCCGTGTCTGTGGTTGGACGGCAATACAATCACAAGGTATTGCGCTGCTGGTTCCCGGGACAAGAAGGCATTCCCAGGCAAGGAGAAAGTGGACGAACTAGCAAGACATGGTTCTACAGCTGTTTCAGAACAACCCGCCTTGCACGCTTAAGTTCCAATGAGGGAGAAACGCCACAAGAGAGGCGATGGACCGCTCTAGTAACTTGTTGTATTTCTATACAAGGCTATGGCCGTATTATTCAATGAAGCCAGGACCGAGAGTCATACGGAAGGACCACCAGGTTTAAATTCCTTGAAATAAGGTAGGTACTTCATCCAAGGCCTAGAAGAAATGGATAAGAACAACCTAACCTAACCCAACCCAACTTTTGTCATTAGTCTGTCTGGTTAAAGTGGCAGTGATGCAAGATGCTTTTTCGGACGCCAGCCGACCTCATTTCCTGCCAGTATTAGAGCATAAGACCACCAATGGACTTGGCCAAGAGAATTATTCTTGAGAATATTAAAAATAGGGCAGATCAGAGATGGTTGAATATAGTAGGGCACAGGGTCTCAAAGTCTCTGTGGCCTAAGCTAGATCGGGAAAAATCTGTACAATTACTAAAGCTCAGCAGATCAAGGCTACAAATGGCAATAGGGATACTCTCTGGGCACTGTCTTCTAAGGAAGCACGCCATGAGATTAGGTCTAACAGATACAGACGTATGCAGGTATTGCGAAGACTTACAGGTCACAGAGGATATAACTCATCTCCTCTGTGAATGTCAAGCTATCGCTTGATACAGGAGGAAATACCTTGGTAGGTACTTCTTCGCAATTTGGAGGAGGTTGGCATCGCAAACAAAATTGAAGCAATTTTCAGGTTCTGTAGGGAAATTAAATGTTTGGGCGAAGTGGTTTAGGTTATTTGACCATTAAGGTTCCCCAGGGATGGCGATGGGTCTACTATGGTGCCTAGTCCAATGTGATGAACTCACACCCTATTCAACCTAACCTAACCTAACCTAACCTATATAGTGCTGGCCGTTCATGCGGTACTGTGACTTTTAGTCGCATTACGCTTCTAAGAGGCGTCCAATAGTTTCATTCCGTTCTGAAAATAAAATTGGCAATCCCGCACTGCCACCGGAGAATATCTTTAAGAAGCCAGCTCCAAGGTCCAGCATTCTTTAAGCGCGATAACAAAAGCCATATCGGCCAGATATTTAAGCACCCACATAGTTAAGAGCTCTAATAAACTAAATAAATTTCCACAAATCCATTTGTACAATTATTGCACATTTAAAGTGCATGACCAAAAAACCCAACTCAGCACCACCAAGGCACAATGTTGACCTACTCCCAGCGCATGACCCACGAAGCAATAATACAACATGTTACCATCAAGCGGACTCAGCAAAAGGGCAGCATACGACCAAAAGTTGACATTGCAATTATTGACCCGCAATGTATTAATGTTAGTAAGCAAAATTTATGTATAAATAGGAAGTAATTAAAGTAAAATAAATGAGTTGAACTTTAGCAATTAAAGTAAAGACTACTAAACAGCTATCCCCCCACCAGTGGTAAGGTGGCTGTTCATTTGGTCCTTCGAGAAACAACGAACTACAAGGAGATTACGGAAGCTGCAAAGCCAGCAGATATTGAAGAAAATAGCAAAAGTCGAACGAGATCAACGCAAGTATGACAGAACTGGAAGAGCTCTTTGAGATACAGAAAGAGAGGGCGGAATGGATTAAGAAAATTGGTGAAAAATACACCAAAGAGCCAATACTACGAAGAACAAAAGAGTTCGTGAGGGAAAGACTAGCAGACCTGGAGTACCAATGGACGGAGTTCAAGGAGACGGACAACAAAATAAAGGCTCACCCGAACTGTACAAACAGGCAACCATATACGGAGTCGAACTTTTATGCAGCTGTGAAGTCGACTGTTGACAACCTAAGGCAGAAATTAGAAACCAAACTAGACGAAATCCTGGAAGAAGAGCAGAAGAGACTCAAGGAAGAAAAGAAGAGACAGATGACGACACAGGGCGCGAGTGACGAGCTAAACACAACAATTAGAAAGGAAAAAGACAACCAAAATCAAGAAGGCGAACTGTCTGGAGAACAAGACAAGAGAATTAGGAGACAAGAAGCCCAAATACAGGCATTTATCAGATCTGTTGGCAGGGTAGAACAAAACGGGCAGGGAACGAAAGCCTATTACCAACATAGCCAACAAGTTCTGCAAAATCAATGGGAAACAATAACAAAGACGCACAGCGATATAGTCGAGCTGACGGAAACAGCTTCAAGTGAAAGATACGTTAAAATTTGCACAGAGTACGAACAACTGGAAGAAAAATACAATGAAATAATGGTGAACGTAAAAGAGAAAATAAATGAAATGATCTCTCAAAACAGCACACATCAAGAAGCGATTAGCGACACCACAACAAATCACGAGCTCAAACTACCTACTCTAAAGCTGATGACATTCAATGGAGACTACAGGCAATGGAAATCATTTAACGATCTGTTTGAGCAGGCAATACACAACAACGGAAAACTGGGAAATGCTCAGAAAATGCATTATCTCAAGACCAACATAACAGGAGAGGCGGCAAAAATAATCCAACATCTTCAAATATTGGACTGCAATTACGACAAGGCAAGGGAAATCTTGAGAAATCGGTACGAGAACACCCGACTACTAGTAAATGCACAAATACAAGCATTACTAAATCAAAAAGATAGTCAAATTGAATCCGCAACGCATCTTAGAAGACTACACGATACAACAACAGAGTGCATAAATGCACTGAAAGGCTTAAGCTTGGAGACTGGAAGCTGGGATCCAATTATCGTATTCATACTATCTCAAAAACTGGACAATGAGACAAAAAAAGCGTATGAGCAGTCATTAAAAGACCCAAAGGCGTTACAATCACTAAACGAATTCCTAACGTTTATAGAAAACAAGTTCCATGCTCTTGACAACCTAGAAGGACGGCGGAACAAAACAGAATACCAAAAAGACGAAAGACACATGCAGAAAGCAAATGGAGTAGTCACAAGGAAAAATGTATACAAAAATTATCATTCCACAAGTAACCCTTGTTGCAAGTTATGCAACGAGGAACACCGACTACAGACATGCAGGAGATTTATTCAAATGCCAATTCTGCAAAGGAAAGACGTGGTGCTAACAGAAAAACTGTGCCATAACTGCCTTGGAGGCAACCACGTCACAGCAAATTGTCAGTCACGCAAAGCCTGTCAAAAATGTCAACAACGCCACCACACTCTGCTGCACTCAAACGAGACAACTAATCAGAGGGAGCAGCAACAATCCCATTTCGCATCGGGTATGGAGTGTAACAAGATACTCTTGGCAACAGCAGTAATAAAAACTAACTGGAAAGGATGTGACCACTATTTGAGGGCGCTAATAGATCAGGGGTCCCAATCGTCGTTCATTACGGAAGACGCAGTGCAAAGACTGCAGCTGCAAAAAATTCGAGCTGATGCCTCTATTACAGGACTAGGGACAGCAAAAGCAGCAACAGCAACAAGTAAAATTGAGCTAAACATCTCATCAATCTACCCGTCAGACTTCAAAATATGGGGAACATTGTTAGTACTGAACAAACTTACAAAGCCGTTGCCGGACGAATCATTCACGGTACGTGGATGGGATCACGTTAAGCACTTACCGCTAGCCGACCCATCCTTTAACAAAAAGACATCGGTGGACGTATTAATCGGAGCAGATATCTTCCAAGAAATTATTCTTGAAGGCGTCGTAAAGGGAGACGTCGGAACTCCAGTCGCCCAAAACACTCAATTAGGATGGATATTATCAGGAAGTTGTCAACACAAACAAAACGAAGCAACACTATGCCACGTATCCAACGTAGAGTTAAACAACCAACTGAAATCGTTTTGGGAAACGGAAGAGGTACAAGAAGAGAGAGCTACCACAGAAGACAACATGCGATGTGAAGAATACTACAAAACCACACACAAGAGGGATAAAACAGGAAGATACACGGTGCGCATTCCATTCAAAAACGATACAGGTAAATTGGGTAAATCAAAAGACAGAGCATTAGCCCGTCTTCTCCAATTAGAGAAAAAATTTACGCGGGACACTGAGTTACACAAGAACTACACGAAGTTCATGAAAGAATACCTGGAACTTGGACACATGGAGCCAGTAAAATCTACGTCAAACAACAAGATAGTTTACTACATGCCACATCAAGCAGTAATAAAGCCAGATAGCACGACCACCAAAACAAGAGTGGTGTTTGACGCATCATCAAGAACAAGCTCTGGGCTAAGCCTAAATGACACGATGCTTACAGGTCCAGTTTTGCAACAGGATTTATATAGCATTTTGTCGCGTTGGAGAAAACATAAATACGTCTACCGAGCAGACATTGAGAAAATGTACCGCCAAATAAAGATAGCGGAAGAAGACAGGGACTTTCAAAGGATCCTCTGGAGGGAAGAACCATCAAAGCAAATACAGGAATATAGGCTTACAACAGTGACATACGGAACATCTTCAGCACCGTACTTGGCTATAAAAACATTACAGCAACTGGCCGTAGACGAAGAAAACAACCTTAAGACTGCATCAAAGATAGCACAGCGAGATTTCTACGTAGACGATCTACTATCAGGAGAGGACACATTGGAGGAGGCAAGAAGAGCCCAACATCAAATCATACAGCTAATGCAAAAAGGAGGATTCAAACTCCGCAAATGGTCATCAAATAGAACAACATTACTAAGAGATATAAAACGAGAAGATCAGGAGCAAGGAATATACGAAGTAACAGCATGTGAGGCAATAAAGACATTGGGAATATACTGGAGACCCGACTCCGATACATTCGAGTTTAAAATAAACATGAACCCGTCCACTAAAAACCTTACCAAGAGAATTATTATCTCAGAAATGGCAAGACTTTTCGACCCGCTAGGATGGCTGGCACCTATAATCATTACAGCGAAATTGATTCAACAAGAGCTGTGGTTATCGGGAAAATCTTGGGACGAAAATTTACCAGATGACATATCAAAAAGATGGATGAACTTCAAAGAAAATCTCTACAATATCGAGAGTATTAGCATACCACGATGGAATCAATACGAGACGAAATACCGTATTGAGCTGCATGGTTTCTGCGATGCATCAGAAAAAGCGTATGCTGCCGCAGTCTACAGTAGGGTAATCACTAAAACTGGTGAAGTACTAACGACGTTACTATGCGCAAAAACCAAAGCGGCACCAATCAAACAAATAACACTTCCCAGACTAGAGCTTAATGGAGCAGTGCTTCTGGCCAAACTAATAAAAAAGGCGAAAAAAGCACTACAAATAGAAAACATAGAGACGCATGCTTGGTCGGACTCCACGATAAATCTCGCCTGGATAAAAGGAGGCCCAACTAAATGGAAGAACTTCGTGGCAAACAGGGTTACGGAAATAACAGCAATTCTGAGCGCAGAAAATTGGCACCACGTAAAGGGTACAGAAAACCCAGCAGACTGTGCGTCCAGAGGTATATGTCCCTCTAAACTCAAGGGACACGCATTATGGTGGAACGGGCCAAAATGGCTATCAAAACTAGAAATAACCTACACTGATACTGAACAACAATACACGGACTTAGAAGAACGTAAAGTCAAGACGCAAACATTAACAACATTAAACGAACAAGAACCAGATCGTATTAAAGGGATGTTAGCACAATACAGCACACTGAGGCGACTGACAAGAGTACTTGCCTATTGTAAACGGTTCATTCACAACGCACGAACATCTGAGGATGGTAAACGCCTAGGACCATTAACATGTGATGAAATATGGTCAGCAACAAAAAATATAATAAAAAAGGTACAAGATGAAGAGTTTAGCAAAGAAATCAGACACCTGAAAAGAGGCAAAGAAATCGAAAAGAAGAGCAAACTTCGGTGTCTTAACGCATTCATGGACAAAGACGATATGCTACGCGTAGGAGGACGGTTAACAGAAGCAGATATTCCGCCGACGCAGAAACATCCATTCATCATTCCACATTCTGGTCCTCTCACCACTATGCTAATTGAAGATGCTCACAAAACAACACTGCACGGGGGAAACACACTGACACAAGCACACTTACGACAACGCTATTGGATCATCAACGGAGCAAGCGCAGTCAAACAAAGTATTCATAGATGTGCCATATGTTTTCGATTCAAGACCAAAATTAGCAATCAACTAATGGGAAATCTCCCACAGCCAAGAGTAACTAATAACAGGCCGTTTCTGCATACAGGAGTAGATTACGCAGGACCCATAGATATACGAATGACGAAAGGAAGGGGCAATAAATCCTATAAAGGATATATAGCAATATTTGTATGCTTAGCGACCAAAGCAGTTCACATAGAAGCAGTGAGTGACCTGACCGCAAACGCATTTGTTTCCGCCTTCAAGAGAGTCTGCGCGAGAAGAGGTCATATTGGACACCTCTATAGTGATAATGGAACAAATTTCGTAGCTGCTAACAAGATTCTACAGTTGAATGTAAAAGATGCCAAGAAGTGGAATGAAGAAATCTATGATACACTAGCGTCCAATCATACAGAATGGCACTTCATTCCACCAGGATCTCCCCACTTTGGCGGTTTGTGGGAAGCTGGGGTAAAATCGATCAAGCACCATCTCAAGCGAACTATCGGCGAGCACAAATTAACATACGAGGAATTATCAACACTACTAACTCAAATAGAGGCATGTTTGAATTCAAGGCCAATATGCCCACTTTCAAATGACCCAGAGGAGACTGAGGTGATAACACCAGGGCATTTTCTAATCGGCACGGCCCTATTGGCACCACCGGAAAGATGCATGCTAGACAGTGAAATGGGATTACTAACTCGATGGCATCTCTTAGAGCGGATGCAGCAACAATTTTGGAAAAAATGGAGCACTGAGTACTTAGCAACACTTCAACAACGATCCAAGTGGACGAAAACTGTTGGGAATTTAAAGGTTGGAAACATTGTCCTTATCAAGGATGAGCAGCTTCCCCCAACTAAGTGGAAATTGGCAAAGGTAGTAGAAACACACGCTGGGACTGATGGTCTAGTACGAGTGGTAACGGTAGAAACGCACAACAAAACCTATAAGAGACCCGTAACAAAAATTTGTTTGTTACCAATTACCGATAATGACGAGTTTACGAACCTTGACAGAAAAACGAAAGAAATCATGCAAACTCCAGCTACCAAGGTGAAGCCATCGACGAATAGAATTGAAACGTTGAAAAATATACCTAAAACAGTATCAAGTCACCACATCCAAGTAACGGTCGAGGAGTATAGAAGCACCAAGAGGAATAAAATTAGACCTACTAACATTCCGTCGAGACCACCTATCGAAGAGCTAATAGGACGTCATCAAGAGAGGAAGCGGCCACATGAATCCAATAAACAGCATGATAGCAGAATAAAACGAGTAGCCCTTCCATCACTGTTACTATCTATAGCGCTCGTGATAGTAGCCCTGCCACATCAAGGATCCACACAAATTACAACAACGCCCTTCAAACATCGGCCTGGTATATATTTTGAGAAGATTGGCAACGTCAATTTAGTAACAAATGAGTGGAAAATTCTAGTATATTATGACTTGGGAAATTATTGGCGCGAATACAGAGGATTTAAAGAACTCATCAACGGACTAAACGATTTCTGTAAGAGGAAAAACACGGACGGCTTTAAGAAATACACTCAGTGCATAAAAATAGCAAATCAATTCGATCACCAGCTAAGTATAATAAAGAACAACAATAATCTACTTCTAAAACAAGGTGTCGGAAAGGAGCCAGAGGCTAGGGCCAAACGATCCCCCTTTGATTTCGTAGGTATGGTAGCAAACAAACTATTCGGAGTTTTGGACGAAGACTTTGCTCAGCAATACGAAAACCAAATACAGTCATTTAAGGAAAATGAAAAACATCTACTTGGTATGGTCAAAAATCAGACATCAATCATAGAATCAACAAAAAACATTCTACAAAAAGACACTGAAGTAATAACCCAGCAGTTAGAAATATTTCATACTCATCTCGAAAACCTAGCAAACGATGTATTAGCAGCCAATGAAGATTGCAATGCCAAAGTAGAATTCTTATCACTATCAACATTCGCCACGCTAGCAATGCTCAACTACCAACAAGCCCAGAATGCTCTGATCGATGTCTTGATCGATATACACCATGGGAAAATGAATCCGCTCATACTAACGCCAGATCAGCTTCACTCACAACTAACCACTATAAGGAATCATCTGCCGCCACAATTAGCCATCGCAGGAGATGCGTCACAGCCGAACTTATTACAGTTTTTCAAGCTTCTTACTGTGAAGGGCAGAGTAATGCAACAAAACGTTGTATTTGAGATAACGATACCCTTGGCGAATATAGAGGATTATGAGATCTTTAAGGTGATACCTGTACCAACTGTTCATCAAAAGGAATACATATTCATCGAACCATCAGCTGACTACTTAGTAGTAAACCTGCTTCGAGAAGCGTACTACACAATAACAAAAGACGAATTAATAAGATGTATTCAGAATAATGACAAATACATATGCCACCAACAGCATCCAACATACAATAGAAGATCAAACATAAGCAGGTGCGAAATGGAACTATTGACACATGCAGACGAAATCTCACCATTTTGTACACTACGAAGTATGGAGCCACATCCTGTATGGATTCAGCTAAACAACGCAAATAAATGGATCTACGTGTTGGAAAAGGAGTACACTATCAATATAATTTGTGGACAGAAGATTTTCGAAACCACACTTAAAGACGACGGAATACTAACAATAGAACCTAATTGCATTGTCAAGCAAGACACCATGACAATCTTATCCAAGAATAAGATTTCCAGTCGTGTTAATACGTCATTCATCCCATCTGTTAATATTTCACACATATTATTAAATACTACAAGAAATAAAGCAAACATAATCCCAAGGATGAGTCTCAAAATTGACCATGATAATCTCAACGCAGTAAGTCAATGGATCGAAGACTTAAAAAAGCACGAGCAACTACCGGGGAATACAACACCACACGACATCCACCACAATATCACTTATGCCGTAATGTTAGTATTTGCCGTAAGCACTATTGGTTACATCGTCTGGCGACGCCGCCGCAAGATCAGCGCAGAGGAACAGCAAGAAACAGAAGCACAACCACAACCAGCTAGAAGACATCTCACGGTAGCCGATTTCAGTGTTTAATTGGCGCGGCAGAATGTACAATTATTGCACATTTAAAGTGCATGACCAAAAAACCCAACTCAGCACCACCAAGGCACAATGTTGACCTACTCCCAGCGCATGACCCACGAAGCAATAATACAACATGTTACCATCAAGCGGACTCAGCAAAAGGGCAGCATACGACCAAAAGTTGACATTGCAATTATTGACCCGCAATGTATTAATGTTAGTAAGCAAAATTTATGTATAAATAGGAAGTAATTAAAGTAAAATAAATGAGTTGAACTTTAGCAATTAAAGTAAAGACTACTAAACAGCTATCCCCCCACCAGTGGTAAGGTGGCTGTTCACCATTCCAAATACTCACACATATACTTACTCTTAACTTACCGATACCCATAAACAACCCATACCTTACCCTATACCCATACTGCCATACTCATACTAAACATTAATGAACACTAAAGGTCGCGCAAATTAAACGAAACCAACACCGATTTGCGACATCATCTATACCCATGGACCAGCACAACAACAACAAACTCATGTCAAAACATACAACAAAAATCTGCCAACGCATGACTCCCTGTCCTCAGTCCTCTATCATGATGGCGTGAGGTCGCACATCAGCGAGGAAAAAAAATCAACTTCAGCGAACTGCATCCAAAGCGAAACGTCAACGAAAACAAATTCTGCGTAATCTGGAGCTGATCTTGCTTCATCGTTGTCTCTGCACTCCGAGGAGTTGCGAACTCATTAACACAAAAACGTGAGGGTGGCCCATCTCACAGCGGACTGACTCTCAGTGGCTCAGCGTTAGCGCATGGCAAAGATTATATTGAAACCTGAGAGCTTCATGGATCCGGTCGCGCAGTGAATGCAGTCTATAGCTACACCTACCTACAGATGCGTTCTTCTGATGACCGAATTGATTTTGCATTCTCCTCTTCTTTAAGAACCACAACACCATATTATATGCGGTGACGGGGAGCTAGAAGGGCACTCAAAAACAACACACGCCACTTGAATCCTTGTGTAGCGCAAACCATTTCCCAGACTTTAGTACTTGTGGCTTCCACTCCATCGACACAGCCGCCTCTCGTCTTCTTGTTTGTTGGGCTGATCGTTGATTTCTTGGGAAAATCATCTGCTTTGGCCGTCAAGTCTGACATCCGTCATGTTTGTGCTGCAGTTATATATACACACGATATACCCACCCAATCAAGAACGTCTTGGGGTAGGACCATATTATATACCTTGCGCCAGCAGTGGCAGTGCTTCTGTTTATCCCTAACCTAGGACAAATGAAAGTCATTCAAGGGGACCGCTTTTTACCCATTCGCGCGATACGCTCTATTTAGTTTCACCCTCGCATACTTCTGACAAATGGGGGTAATTATGTTGGCGTCGTCCTTGTGCAAGGATCAGAAAGAAAGGAAATACACTTTATTCTGTCGTCGTCGTCGTCGTCGTTGTTGTCGTTGTTGTCGTCGTGGGGGAAGGTTACACTTGCAATGTTGATGGCTAATGGGTTCCATTCTTATGTCATAGTGGTGGAGTGTGTTAGTGTTTCGCTTCTGTCTTCTCTCTATACATTTTTCCTTTCTGTATGGCATCTAAATTTTATTCAAAAACTTTTGGGAAAATTCCGAGGGGAGAGTGCAAAAAAATTGGGTCAAGGATAATTTTTATAAAAATTACACTCATGAATATGGAACCCAACCCCCCTGCCATGAATACTTTTATCACGACATTTTGTGACAAGCCATTGCTTCAGCAATATCCGTGATGGAGTATTGGGGTTCCCGTATCCGTGAGGAAGATTTCAAATGACCTTGAAGGAGAAAATGCCATAAAAGTCTTCTAAGAGGAACGCAAAGGAGTTTGAAGTATTAAAAGTTGTGTGCAGTGTTTAGAGGTAAGCTAAAAAGTACAGAAAAGTGCACAACTGGGTCGCGCGAAACCGACCACTTCTTGTAATTTTTTTCAATTGTAATCTTTTTTAACATACACTTTTAATGTAGGTACCTTCTTTTAAGGTCACAATAGATTAATTTGTATGGCGGATTTCACCACAGTGAATTTTTAAAATTTAGCTCGATACTAAAAATAATTTTGAGGCAAAATGTGTGATTGTGGATTTACTTACACCAGTAAATGTGACGCAGTGAAAAATGAAAAATTTAAAGCGCCACCTTAGGTGTTACCAGCTCCGAGATATTACCGCAAACGGGAGAGAACATTTGAACATTTGAATTCTGAGATGAAGTTTACGATGAAAGTGATCCGACAATTGCATTTGATTTAATTCTAACTAAGTTACAGGCTCATATTTCGAACTGCAGCAGAATTGTCAATGTTAATTCCAAAAAGTTAAAGCGCCTTAAAACTTGGATGTCACTGCCACTTTTAGATAAAATAAAAAAGAAAAACCGTATCCAGCAAGCACCCCAATAACATAAGGCTAAGAAACTATTATCTTCGCTTATGCAGCGAATTGAAAACCGAGGTACCCAAATGCAAAGATGATTATTACACGCGTAGGCTGACTGACAACCTTGGGAACATTAAAAAGGAATGGAGGCTTGTTAATGAAATTTTGAATCGAAATGCGTCAGAAGTTCAACTTAAAATTAATAAAGACAACAAAATTATTTCAAGTCCGATCGATGTAGCTAATATACCTTTAATGAGTATTTCTCAAAAATGCCCAATGCTTTTCAGACGGATAATTCACTTACCACTGATGACGTCATTCGGCATGATGTTTTTAGCCCGAATAGCTTCTGTTTCTTTGATTTTTCAGCATTCGAAATTCATAAATTGATTATGTCGCTTAAATCCACAAATTCAACTTCTCATGATTTGATTCCAAGTTATATACTCAAAAAAATTTCATTTTTAATTGCAGATGCCTTATGCTACATTTTTAATTTAAGTGTTAGAAAGGGTGTGTTTCCAGATTCCTTAAAGACAGCTATAGTTATCCCATTGTATAAAAAAGGAGATTCTTTGGATTTAAATAACTATAGGCCCATTTCTCTTCTGTCAGTCTTTTCTAAGGTTTTTGAAAGGGGTATGAAGAATAGAATAATGACATTTATTTTTAAATAGATCTGAATTCTTCAGTGATCTTCAGTTCGGTTTTAGAAATGGTAAGTCCACAGAAGATGCCTTATTAAAATTCTGTAGTGAACTTTATAAATCAATTAATGAATCGAATATTCCGGCTGCTTTGTTCATTGAAATAACAAAAGCTTTCGATATGGTTGACCATGAGTTATTGTTAACAAAACTTTTTAAAGCTGGGTTTAGGGGATTTGTTTACGATTGGTTTTGTTCCTACTTAAAAAATCGTAACCAAAGAACCAGGATCAAAACATATCTAAGCTCGAAATGCTATTTAACGATGGGTATTCCTCAGGGCTCTGTTTTGGGTCCTATATTATTTTTGATTTTCGTCAATTCTTTGTTTTCTCAACCTTTCAAGGGTATATTAACTGCTTTTGCCGATGATACTGCACTTTCTTATTCTAATAAAAATTATTTTGAAACGATTGCTAATATGAATTACGATCTAGAAATTCTCCGCTACTGGTTTAGGCTACACAAGCTAGTTATAAGCAGTAAAACAAAGTATGTTCTTTAATTTACTGGGGGTGGTTCCTGAAGGTCTCTCCTTAACTTATCATGCTCCTTGCTGCTCTAGGTTCCAATTATTTTCGTCAGTATTTAGATCTGATGTACCTTGTACCAATGGCTGTTTTGAAATTGAATGTGTTGACCATTTTAAATACTTAGGTATCAGTGGCGTGGCGTGAATAATTTTAAATGGTAAGTCGAAGTCGAAAAATATCAAAATGTCAAAGGGAAGATGTGGTAGGCATACAAAACCTACAAAACCTTAGTTAATTGTTCAAAGCCATAAAATCGAAAACTCCAGGAGGAAACTAAATTAATGAAGATATTTTTTCATCTTGATTCAATAGTGCACAACTTTCATATTTCGATTTGTTCAATAAATCCAAAAAATAATTGCGTGTAAACGTGATTTATTTATATCTTTAACATTGTCTTTTATTTCTACATAAAGGTTCTTGAAATGTGTGTTTAAATCGAGCATTCGGGAGTTTTGTGGAGGTCCAGCAAAATCATCTACTTAATCTTTGAAACATTTCTTCAAACGTATTTAGGTACCTACGAAGATCATAGCCAGCCAAGACTCAAAACACTTGATTTCTCACTTAGTGACATGTTTATAAACTTTATAAACACATCAGTTTGTTTATTTTTTAAAAGATACTTACAAAATTCACCAAATAACTCGGAGAAAAGCGTGTTATTTTATTGTATAAGAAAGCGGCCTTTGAACAGAGAGGATCAAACTCAGATAATCGCAAGTGTACAAAAGAGAAAGGAGACTAATTTGTTCTATCCACTGAGAGATTTTATAACCCGACATATTTCGGGTTATTTTAGCGTTGGGCTATGCTCAGAGAGTGTGGGCAGTTCTCTAATACTAATGATAATGATGGCGAAGGGTGTGTGTTTCCGTGTGTATAATGCTCAATTAAGTTGGTGGGGTCGGGGTATGTAGCTTGCGCAGATGAATAGATACATATTATTAAGTTTATCCCGTGGGTTTTATGTTGCTCGTTTTTAAGTAAACATTGTTGTGTAGCTGAACTAAAACTTTTAAAAGGTAACCCGGTAGGAATCGGGTTATATGGACGCCACGCCACTGTTAGGTATTACCCTAGATAAAAAACTTAGTTGGACTCAACATACTTCAAATTTAAAGCTTTATCTTAACAAAGTTGTCCGGCAGATCTACCACCTTAGTCTTTACTGTCCTCAATCAATTTTAAAACTTGCTTACAGTGGCCTAATGCAGTCTAAGATTCAATATGGAATTTGCTGCTGGGGTGGTACTCATTCCAATAAAATTGAGCAGCTGCTTATCAGACAGAAGCATTCGATTCGCATTATTTCTAAAGTAGCCCGTAGAACACCTAGTTTTGCCTTGTTCACTAATCTCGGCATTTTGCCTATAAGGCATCTATACTTTTTGAATGTATTAAAATTTTTTTTTTAAAACGCTGGATATAACTCTGTAAGAGTGCAAGAGGACCACGATTTGGGAGCCAACAGCTGTCACTTTGTAAATGTTCCTAAAATTTTTAAATCACACTTTTGTCATTTTTATACAGTGATTGCGCCCCGTTTATTTAATAAATTGTCGGATGAAATAAGATGTGAGAGAATTGAATCAAAATTTTTAAGCAAAGTTAAAAAGTGGCTTTTTTCTATAAATCATTTTGAAATAGATAATATTATTAGTCCAATTCTTTGATTCTAACTTTAGGTATAGTTATGAAACAAATAATAGTAGAGTATTTATATCATGTTCGTATTGAAATACACAGAATAATATTCTTTAAATGATTAACCCCCACAAAAAAATTGTATTTATTTTTTTTAAATTTATGGTACATTCGTCACTTATTCTTTTGAATAACAGAATGTGTCCTACTATTTCAATAAAATATCGCTTATTGCCAATAATACATTTTATGTTATTCACGAAGCCATTTAAGTAACTACTCAATATTGTTAGCAAAAAAAAAAAAAAAAAAAAAAAAAGAACATCACTCGAAGAATTTTATAATTACACAAGGAATTGTTGAAGATAAAATAAAAAAAAAAACCAATTTCCAGATAGAGTTCAGTTTTTAATTTCTTCACCTCTTACCAAAAGCAAACATGTTCCTCAGGTACAGAAAAAGAAAAGAAGAAAATATGAAACCAATTTGGTTGTGAATGCTGAAATGGAGATGTCGCCAATAATCATAATGGAAAAGCCAGAGCGGCCAGAATCTCAAACAGATATCTTTATCCGAAATCGCTATTCATGCTTCTGCCCCATTTAACAGGACTGGGACGATGAGGATCTTATGTACAGTTTCTTTAGTGTTTCTCCACAAGACCTTACAACTCAACTGCCTTTTTAGGCCTAGGAAACAGCGATAAGCTAGGCAAACTTAAACGATTTCTGATGATGGTCATTTTAATGGTTTATTTTTACGAGTTCTGTCCCATGATTTGGAAAAGCCTCAATTACCTATGTATTGTCAATATCATCGACATGGATGGATTGTCTAAATGCTACCTTGTAGCTCAGGTGACCGTCGGCGTCGGTCGTCTGATCCAGCAGACTCTGATTGTCGGAGCCATCCGGACTGCAGAAAGAAGCTGCATAATGCCTCAGGGAAGGTCAATCTCTGGTCCAAAACCCGAGTAAGTACGTTAAACTTGCTCTTTCGTAATCTGAGAGAAAAACCTTTCGACCTGGGGAACTTTTTCCTGGCCAAAGTTCTTGTTCTACTAAACATCTTATTTTGGCCATCATAATCGCTGCCGTCAAATATTAGCTTGAACTTCAGATTCGCTCTTCAAATAGCTGACCATATCGTGTGATCCACTTCTGCTCTCCTCAAAGTCTATGACATACGCGAACTCTGTTCATATCCACCGCACCCCTTCCTCATTGGTTCGGTCTAAATAAGTAGCGAAAGTCTCATATACACATCTCTCAGATCGACCGCTAATGGAACGCATTGTTATCTCCATATCCCATTTCAAGGAATGTACTCAGAAATGACGCTACCAGATCATTTACACTCCCATCCGTCGCGTCGGTCTCCCACATTGTCAACAACAACGATGACGATCCCTGATGGGGATGGCTGTATGGTGTGTCTATAAACGAGCCAAGAATTCTGCGTAATCTGGTTGCAATCTCTCGCAAGTGACACTGTACCGTCCAGTCCATCTCGGGCTACCGTGTTTTCTGCTGATGACGCTACAACTCCTTGGGCCTTTGGTATACCTACTCGTGTTCATTAAGTCACCGTCCATAGCGCGAGGGTGGTCGATAGTATTCGCACGACATACGAGTCGCAGCATTGGGTATGCGTTTCGTTCGATTGATTTCCTTAGAGAGCAAGACCTTGTCCAGCGCATACCGTGTTACGTGTGTGTGTAGGCTGCGCGCATGCGCAGCTGCTACTGAATGCATTCTCTGCGATCAGCGATTTCACGGGAATTTCGCTCGAAGTTTACAAATAAATCGAAAGGTCTGATACACCATGCGGTGCATGTATTTGAGAGACTTCTATGGACGAGGCATTGACCAGGCGAACAGCTTAATTACCTTCAAGATGGACGAGAACGCATCCAATTCTGTTCAACGCAATTAATCAAAGTAACGAAATAATAGACCCCTGCGCGCTCGCCGGCCGCAGTACGTATGGAGCTTGTTCACACATCGTTAACCGGCCGCAATTCCTTGTCCCGCTGATGATGATGATGGTGATGATGATGCACGCTGAGGTCTTCGTCGCAGTTTACGCAGGTGTTGCCGACCGTGTGTTTGAGTGTGCTCGCACCCGCTTCCGTGATATCGTCGACTTTGCGGAATTATGATTGCACGCGCGTTTAAATAACCGGAATTCGTTGTGGATGTTGGGATTGGCATTGGAATTGGGATCCCGCACTCATGGCTTTCAGTCGAGCTGTCCAGCTCTCCGATGTGCGAATTGCGATTGTGCATCACCAAACAAACCATACGCCTGCGGCACACATATGATGAAGACGAGAGCGATGATGTGACGGCTATGATTGCTTAATTCACCGGTGCTGATGTGCGGTGGTGGTGCTAACTCGTTGTATCCGTGCGCTGTGCGCTCAACCATCGCCATGCAGTGAAAGAGAACAGCGCGATGCAATTGCGCGACGCTTGGTTGCAATTATTAATCGGCGTCATCATGCTCCATGATGGAGGCATTTCTTTTTTAAATGCGTGCACTTGTCATCCTTTTCCTTTTCACTGCGCGGTGACACGATGATAAGAGTGGGGAAGCGCTATCGCGCACACATGGCAATTATATGCAAATCTGTATAGAGAACGAGTAACATGCAACGCACCGGCACTCGGCAGCACCGGGAAATTTCTTCACGCAATTTCACACAGTGTGAGGTGCAAATGAGCCATGATTTATTGTCTCTTGGTGGATGGATAGTTAACTTGTGCGCTCTAACGCAGCGCAAGGTGTGATTAGCATATTTCCAAGCAACAACCTAATAAGGCCGCCTGGTTATTGGTAATTAAATTCACACCAAAGCTTTGTTGATTTTTCCTCGCAACATAAACAAGTCACTTTGATAAGATCAAAACCAAGTCACGGAGTACAGAGAAGGTAGAAGCCACAAGATGCCAATTCGCACTCAAGGTCTTGGTTCCAGGAAACTATTAGTTTTCCCCTCAGGCAGGTGATTGATCAATCTTTTTTTTTTTAAGAACATCGGTGCTTAGCTGTAATGACGGTAGTTGGTAACCCTTTGGCATGTCCTTTTTGCTGGTCATTTGTTGGACTTTTTATACCCTCCACAGGAAGGTATATTCACTTTGTCATTACATTTGTAACGCCAAGAAGGATTCACCGGAGACCCTATAAAGTATATATATTCTGAATCAGGATCACATTCTGAATCGATTTAGCCATGTCCGTCTGTCTGTCTGTCTGTTGAAAACACGATAGCGTCCAAACGAATTGACCTAATGAAATTTTGTGGGACTTCTTTTTACCGTCGTTAGGTTGGTATTGAAAATGGGCTATGTCGGTCAAGTAGTTCTCGTACCTCCCATACAAAAACAATATTAGACACAGTCGTGTACCTGTACAGTACATACAGTGGAGGGTATCAAAGCATCGGCCAGGCCGATGATAACACTTTTACTTGTTTTTATATACGTTCGCTAAATTTGCCTAAATCCCAACTGCCATATCGATCCAACCGACTGCGCCATCTGCATCGCAAATCAATTTCCCATAATTTCCAGTTCACCACCGGAAAATCAGCAAAAAAAAAAAATCTGCGTACGCCTGTGTCATAAATCATTGCTTCTCACTCCGCCAGCGGACAGAAAAGTAAAATAAAATTCGGTCTTATCTTGGTGCACCCGCCGCGTTACCATCTACCAGATACCATACCACCGAACGAACCAGCATACCAGCCATCAACCAGTAGCCATCGATTCGGCTTCTAATTTGATTGCCTCCGAAAAACGCGCCAATAAATCATCAACCGCAACCGCAATCTCTGCTCTTGCTCGCCGCTTCGATACTCCCGCAGTAGTCCATTCTGGAAGCGCACATTCGAGGACTCTAACACCACCACCGACCGTCGTCGCACACAGCACCGCTCTTATCGATTACGTGCAATCGAAATCGATAAATTTTCATTTTTGTTTTTCTATCGCACCGTAATCAGTTTTTTTTATTGTTCTGCTGTGTGCTGGTGGTCGTTCCATTCGTATGGTGCACAGAAAAAAACCCGCTAAAATTCACCTCCTTTATGTTCTAAGGATCTGCTGAGGCTGTGAGTCTGTAAATCTGTGAGTCTGTGACTGAGCCTGAGCTTTAGCCAGTGGTGGTGCGGCACTCTTGGTGGTGTCCAATTAAAAAGATTGAAGCGGCACAAAACAATGCAACTAGTTACCGCAGGCAACTCAAAGAAATACGACCCGGCCAAGACAATGCGAAACCGCTTGAGGTAGGTCTCTCAGAAGTCGATGCCAGTCCGCCAGGCGTCCGACCTACCCAATTGTCTCATTCACCAGTGGCGCTTGTGACGGTACCGGTCGGTCGTCGCCGCAGAGTATGGCGGAAGCCATAAATAGCCAATTATTGTATAGCCCCACAACCAGGTGTGAAAATGGGAGATGGAGATTTATGGGACTCCATTGGGGAATTGATCCAATTTGGTTAAATGCTTAAATTGGCGAAAGAAAAAGAGAAAAAAAAATTTCAACCGCTGCGGACAGGATTCGAACCTGTGCGGGTAGAACCCAATGGATTTCAAGTCCATCTCCTTAACCACTCGGACACCGCAGCTCATAAACCAAGGTCGCCACAGTGCAGAAACGTTATAGGGATGAAAGAGATTGCAGTTAACGGGTGTAGTTACATACTTCCAGTGACTCAAATTTGACATAAAGAACCGCGTTTCGAGCTAATTGTTTTCCAGATGCCTTATTTCAAGGAGATCCGAATTAAACGCAGAAATATGCACAGCCTATGAACACTTATGCTCTGGCCCAGAGAATTGTTAAGAAATACAAAACAAATGCCATGTGTATCGAAACCGTAAAAACCCGTCATTGTCTTTCGGTAAAACAATCAGTGGCTGACAAATTGTTCTACCAGAAGTTTATCAAAGAAACAGAAAAAAAAAATCGAATAATATCAGCAACCTTTACCTGTTGGAAAGCGTTCGATAACTATCAGAAGCCTTGTCCGAAACCTTTGAAACCTTAAGCTACTAGATATTATCTACACATGTGAAAAATCGTGAGATTGTTTGACGACTTTTATTGAGATTTTTACCTAAATCTGTCAAAATGTGTGTGCGGCTGACACGCAGCGTGACATGCATCGTGCCACGCAGCATGAGACGATTGACACAACTTGAATGTCACGACTAAATGACTGAATTGGATTACTGTGTCATCGCCTTGTCAATGCTGTTGGGACTGAATGACCGACTTTTTGTGACAGGATGGCAAAGATTGACTACGTCCCTATTGTTGTTGTTCGTGCGAATCATTGCTCTTTCGATTTTAAAACAGCACGGAGCAGACCTTTGCTGTGAAAATAGGGTGCATTAAAAAAATGTAGATATTTATTTTTTGATGGTCGGTGAAAATCCTGAAATATATCTATACTTCCTTTTTTTATTTATGACTGAGTTAAAACTCATCGTGGAAATGCCATCAGAAAGAACCGCGTATTTGGGATAGCAGCCGGAACGACTACAAAAATCCGTATGCCAAAATTGACAGCTGGAAGCAGATGCCGTCTTCTTCAAAGAATATTTTTAGGCTCATTTCGGCATTTAAGCATACATTTTGCACAAATACCTTTCTTCTCATGACGCTTCAATCACTTTTTTATTAACACAGCACGGCTTTTTTGTGGATCTGCTTTCCAATAAATAAGTCGATAAAATTGACATATCAGAATCTCTTTTCGACATCTATATACATATATAAAAATGGATCCTGATATGTGTTCGGATATACGTATAACTTGAAAACCACCTACTCGATTGAGCTCAAATTTACATAGATAATATTAGGTATTGGCACTGAAGGAGATTGGTAAAAATTGGACAAAGGGGCGTGGCACCGCCCAAACAAAAGCATCTTCAATGAGGTGAACCTCGATGACGTTATAACTCGCGATAACCGCTGGGTCGATTCTCATGATTCTTTTTTTGTTTTGTTCGTATTGATGTATTTCAGGTTTACGCAGATTTATTCTCATTTTTCGCATTTTACAAAAGAACATTATTATCTAAAGACCTTAAGCAATACAATTCCTGTGCACGGGCAAAGCCGGGCGGGTACAGCTATACATATTATATTAAAACGTTGGTGCGTATGTAAGTCCGATAATGACCGCTGAACCACTGAAGCTATCCGCCTTCATTCCTATTAAAATAAATAATTGAACAAAAATATCAAAATAAATCTTGAATTATTTAAAATAATGTAACTATTTTAGGCAGAACAACGTTTCCCGTGTCAGCTAGTATTATATAGATATTAGATATGACAAATGTAGATATGTCTAGAAAACTCAATAAAATTTTGGTTAAAATATAAGATCTGGATTCACCCTCAAAATGGAATGAAATTGGGACAGAAACGAAAGATGACAAATTGACCAAAATAATATTCACCCCTATTCCCGTTGGCGTTTGTCGTAAACGCCTAATATTTCATTTCGGTTTTAAGCCAGTGTTTGTAACTTTTTTAAGAAAAACTTTTTGAAATTACAGTGAACACATAGAAAATGAAGTTAAATAGTTAACGAAAGTTCGAAAAAAATCTGAATATCGTTTTTACAACGACACGACACATGAGTCGTATACGACAAACGCCAACGGGAATAAGGATGATTATTGAATACATGCCGTACCTTGGTTTCTTCAAGTCAGAGGAATCACCAAGTGCCCGTGTACTGGCATGACACAGGTCGATTTTAAGTGAGTAGAAAAGAGAGAAGGGATTTTCTCAACTAACCTAAAAATCTACCCGTCTCGCCCGGGCCCGACACGACTTTCATGGGAAGGCATTCGTGGCCCATCACATAGTGTGTCCTTGCACTATATGTCTAAATTCAAAATATTACGCGAATTTCTAGACAACGGCGGTACAACTTAATGGGTAAGTGAAAATAATTATCATTTTATTTAGGATTTTGAAGTGAAAGAAGAACCAACAAAAAAAATACAAATATCTCACGCAATTGGAAGCATTGTCCGAGTTGAAAAGCTGATTACGCAAACATTTTTTCTTCGGGGCAAAAAAAAGGGATTATTTTGTTTTTCAAAGGGGGAAAAATAATTTTGGTGTTAAGAAAAGGGGATTTTTTGTTTCTTAAAACCTGGGGACCCTAAGTCCCACATGTAGACCACATTAATCAACACAGCTCAACTCAAACCTATTGCTGATGGCACAGGGTAAACTCTTTACCGAAACAGATGGTTTAATCATAGCAATACAAGTAACCCAAGGCCAGAACTAAGAGATATTAATATCTGTGCCAATTTAGTCCGGTTACATGTCCTGTCGAAGGCCACCAACCTTATAGAACTATGACAAAGACTTAAATAAATCAGGGTCAATGAGAACCAGCCCCACAGCGGGGCTAGAGGCCATACTTAATCTTAAACTTCTTCTATACCTCTTCATACAGGAACATGCTGTAAACAGTGCCCTTCAGAATAAATATAAGACAATAATGTATGCACTTGCGGCACTACTCCCCGCCTATATTTCGTACTACCATTTTTCACTTGTTTCCCTATAGTAGGGGCGAATAATAAAAAGACCAACCAATATCCACCGCCACCGGATCAACCATACCTACCCATACACAGATGGAACAAAGATTTCACGTTGGTCTTCGACTATATCCAGTTGTTCAGGACCGACGCGCCCGGCTAAACCAGAAATGGAACACTGTATAATTTCTTTACTATATTATTTTGTATCATCGGCTCAATCAGGGAATTTTTTGTATGTTTATTAATATTATTATTATTGCTTTCAAAATCTGTTAAAAATAACGTAAATTTATAAGGAGGAAAAATATATATTAATATACAGTCCACCAGCTGTCGAAATACCAGTTTTTCCCGAAGACAAAATGTCGCCCTTCTGATTCAAAACAGTCGAGCAGTTTGCTCCAAGTACATACCTACTTTTTATTGATATGTACCAGCCACAAGCGGACTGTCATCAGAGGCTACAAGAGCGCGGGGTGTCAGACTGCTTCGGTCACCCCTTCGCCTTTCTCGAAGACTAACCACCACCTGGGGGAGCTGACTGTATATCAGTCAACTTCATCTCCATACTTCCAACATCCCCTTCAGAAGCAATAGGCGGGGGGTTAGACTGTTTCGGCCAAACCGCGAACTCTCTTTCAGTACCTAGCAATAGGGTGGAGTGCCATTCCAATCAGCACCAATATCTGTCTTGTGGACTGATTGTCAAAGGAAATAAACATGGGACAGATTGCTACGATTACCCGCCATCCTTTTCTAGTAGCCAATTCGTCCATTGACTTTTTGGTCAAGCAGCAAAGATTATTATTGATTCAATCACCCACTTCTGCCACGCACCAGTCTCCCCCCTTAGTGATGACAGTCAGAAGCAATAGACATGGAAGCAGACCATGATGGAATAAGTATAAGGTGGTCTCGTCGGCTGCCGACTCGTTCGTTTTTTGGTCCCTTAACGCTTCGTTAACGTACACTTACTACACTGAATAAAGAGAAAAACGTGTCGTTAAGGGACTATTTTTTGCCGACGAGACCACCTTATACTTATTCCATCATGGAAGCAGACTACTACGGTCACCCTCCGTCCCTACCTGAAGACAAACCGCCACTAAGAGCTGCTAACTTCATAAAATGCTATACTACTGCAGTCGCTTTCTGGACCTCTTAAGAGGTTAGATTCATAAGCATTACGCATACCTCTATCAAATTGTGCTTATTTTCGCAGGTAGCAATAGTTCCCACCTGTTATATCCGGCTCACAGTTTTTTTAGGGCACGGCCACTTCCAATTGCAAGATACTTTTTACTGGTTCTTTTAAACAAATGACCTGCTTAAATTTTTAAATGCCTCAGGAAAGCTTCTCGATCTATATTGATCTAAGTGTGACGGCAGTTTCTCCTGTCTCGCTAGCCCACCTACCTAATCTAAGCTAAGCTTATCAAGTTTACTAGAGCCAATTCAAGTTCAATATTCTTTAAACTTCGGAAACCCCCCTTCGGGGAGTATCACTTGAGAAAGAATATTTAGATACAATTTTTCGTTCGAACTGAATACACCAGGCCCAGCGCCCAGCATACCCAGTAGTCTAGCTCCAGCATACTATAACAAATGCGGCTATATCGTTCGAGTACTCTGCGTCGGCCATATTTTTGGGATGCGCTTTGGTTGGTGAGTAAAATACTATAGAAAAGGGAAAGCTACCGATTGATATCAAAATCAGAAGTTAAGAGTCCCACTCGACCTCTTACTCTTCGAAAACAATATAAAAGGTCTTAGGATGTAGATGACTATCCTAAAATATGTGCCTATAGTTAGAGGAACTCTCAATCGAACAAAAACTGAAACCTTTCCAGAACTAATCGGCTACGCTTCGTAAATCTTTTCAACACTTATACCAATGATGTTGCACTGACAATTTGTATCCTATAACAATTAGCTTTACTTTCAGATGCAAATAATTCGACTAAGCGTTCCCCTCTAGTTCACATTCCATCCTCACCTGTTCTCTGCCAATCATGACCTCCACAGCTCCACTCCGTGACAAAACATCAAGCAGCGACCGACTGAAAGAACTGAACTCACACAATGTAATTTACATCAAGAAAATTCGAAATGTCAATTGATTTCCTTTTAATTAGTTGCAATACACAACGAGATCCTTATCAGTCCCCAAACCAACCGCTGGTATAGCCATCTCTCCCACAGCCCACTCACATGCCAATGCCGCATGTATACCACTCGTATCCTGGTGGTACCAAGTGTTCACCTCTTCAATCTCATCGTTTGCGACGACCGACCGACCCCAGCAACATATAAATACTAAAATCGAATAATTTGCTGTCTCCTTGCAGCAGGCACAGCGGTGAGCGGGTGGTGGCACGAGGGAGGAGGGACCCAAAGAGAGTTTATTATTGAGTGACATCTAGTGTAATGGGTAGCAAAAGGGTCGCGCGCGTGCACCTAGCTCCGGTGATGTAGAAATTGGGAGGTCCTCATGCATCTTCCGCGGGGCTAATTGTAATGTTCATCTTTTTGTATATGCGAACACCGCGACGAGAACGACCAAGTTGTTCCAAACTCTGTTCGGTGATCGAATGGGTTATCCGATGGCTTCTTTGATACCCGTGCCAACAGACAAACTCACAAGCACACACACACACACACACTGCAATCGACGCTTGGCTTGAGGCGCATAATGCAATTGACAGAAAGTTTATTGCATATCTCAAGAGTGGCGCAGAGCTCTTCCCTGTTCGGGAAGAAAGATGGTCCTCCTAGACGAGAGACTCCTGCTCTAATCGTAGCAGTGGCATCGTATACGCAGGAAACAAGTATATGCGGCGGCTTTTCCTTTTGAGTTTCATCTCCGTCGTCGTTGTTCTTGTATAGTCGTCTTCGTCCAGCCTTTGTAGATTGATTCACCAGATATGCCGAATGGTTCATAATTTCCATAGGACGACGGTGGAACAAGGAAACTTGACATACGCAGGAAATTATCTAGCTCGAAGAGTATTGGGGGATTCTATACCCCTACCCCCTCCCATGGTTTCGGGTCGACATTGTGCGTTGGGAATTTCTAATTAATTTCTTGTCAGAGCGCATGTGGGGTGGGTCTTGGGAGACGCGGAATGCATGCGAGGATATCAAATAGTTGTGTACACTGGATGACGACTCAAACAGCGTTTTAGTGGTCTTGTTGTGGATATTATGTCACATGTGAAGAGAAAATGAGGGCCAATTGCGATTTGTATTGAAATACCAATTCGACCACAAAAATCCCCGTTGGCTATGCAGTTTCTTCGTATTATTTGTGTCATCAGCGATCACTGATCAGTGAGCATGTCTATAAGACAGAGGTCGAGAGATGACATCTAAATCGAGTGCGAGTGGTACCAAAATCAATGTCCTTCAAATCGAGCGATAAGAGTAGCCTTGAGCGTCCAGTCCAGGGGCCAGATTATGTAAGACGAAAACGATCGAACGTTTTCGTTTCGACAATAGCAGTCTCTGTCTATTGTCACAGGTATGATAGAGACAGGTTTAGTGAAAACGAAAGCGGATTTCGTTTCGTTTTTTACAGAATCCCACCCCAGGTTTAATAGAGCATATCTGCAAATATTTAGCTAGATACGAGATATGGCTTTCACAGTACTATTTTAAAAGGCCAAATAACACATTTATGTCCGAGACTAGGAGTGATCTTATAGCCGCTGTTAAATCAAAGATGGAATGTGGAACTGATGCCGGATTATTCTCAGAGGAACCCAACATATGTAGTTCAATCAGGCTCCCTGATTACTGTAGTGTTTTCCAAGCTGAGGTACTGGCGGTCGCGGAAGTGGCAAGCATGGTATCAATAATGGCAATACCACGGAATGATATTACCATATTTATTGACAGCCAGGCGGCTATCAAGGCAATCTCTACTAATGAGATAAAATCCAAACTAGTTCGCCGCTGTCGCGAAGAGCTCAAGGCTCTTGCATAATACGATTCTCTGCTGGGTTCCTGGACACAGGGACATAACCGGCAACGAGAGGGCGGACGAACTGGCAAGAAAAGGTTCTGCAATGGACCTAGGCCAGGCATTTAAGTCGATCAAACCACATATCTGCAGAACACTTGGAAGTTACTACTTCCAGGAAATCCAAGAAGTCTCTAATGTCTCAATATCTAATCTTTACAGGTTTCTGAGGACAGCCATCTCGGCTGGACAAAGTCGAGTAACCACGGAAAGGATGAAATAAAGCCAATACAACACGGCTAACCCCATCGAAGGGTATCACAATGGGTCCACGAGGACCTGAGTGGGGTGAAGAAGAGGCTACTCAGCTTGACCAACCCGTAAACCTATAGCCGCTGTATTAACCCCATAATGACGGTTTTTTGGTGATGATCCGTTTTGCAAAAGCCACTTTACACCATACTGAAAAGCAGGTAGCGATGTTAATGTTTTTGACTCTAGATATCTACTTCAATACAAACATACTTCCATACTAATGCAAGTATGGGATGTTGATACCCGTTGGCATTTTTATGGCTGTTGCACTGTGAAGAAGATGATATCCGCACTAGAGAATTGACTGAACTTTTCTGATTCATTGATTCTGACCAAACGCAGGCGGTTTCTGAACAAATAACTGACAGACATGAACCAAACTAGAGTAGAGTACGAATGGTATGTTTAGCGGATATCTACCTCGATTAATAACTTTAGTGTCACATTTATACCGTATTCCGCCTCTATATGGCACACATTAGTGACCTGATTTTGAACATATCCTGGATCTAAATAACTGGTCTGAAGTTGCATTTTCGAAAGCGCACTCTAAGTAGACGAGTGCGTATTAAGCGTATTATGTCCTGTCAAGCGTGTCATATCGATTTCATAACAAATATGCACAGAAACGCATGATATACAACGCAGGTACTTAACCTAGTAGGTAGGTGCCGTTGAATAGCAACTCTGGGTGAATATATGTAGCTATTAAGCTATCAACCCATCATCAGTCAACCTATGGTGAACCTACTATTAAACATGTTAAAAATCGTGTCAATTTTTGACGCTGAATTCAATTTTAAGTCAAATGTTGTCCAAAAGTTGTGTTTAGACAAAATCAGACGTCAGCATGTCAAAAATTGACACGCCCATGTAAAAAAAAACAAAAAACAAAATGACATCACATGAGAAAAATTGACACGATTTTTGACACGTTTTTTGACACGTAGCTTTGGGTTTTCAATTCCATGTGACTAATCTGTCGAGAGGAAAAAGGAAAGTCATCTCTGCAAGTCTTTGGTATGAGCATCACTTTTACAAATCGGCAGGGGTTCGGTAAATAAGCTAGCCCCAAGTCAAACAGCTGTGGAATTATGAATATTATTATTTTCAGAGTTTGGAGCATAAGATAACAAAATGAAATAAAATATCTGACAACCGAGAATCATGTGGCGTCGGTGGTGTAATGGTTAGCATAGTTGCCTTCCAAGCAGTTGATCCGGGTTCGATTCCCGGCCGACGCACACTTACTTTTTTTTTCTTCATTTCAGAAAAATCAAAATACGTAATAATCAAGTTGGACTTAGCTCACTAATCAGATCACTAATTACGTATCGTTTCCCATAATTCGGCATTACGTAAGGTTTGTTGGTTTCGCGCCGTTTTTGAGGTTCTGATGCATAAAAAGTATCTATGTACATATAAATCCGCAAAGTGTTCACTCTTTTAGCATACACACGCGTTCAGCTGTTTTGGGTCCAGACAACAAGAGACGTAGTCATACATGCCTACAAATACAAATTATATACCTGAAGTGGGTGAAACTTTTGCTCTCTAATATCAATGATAATAAAGTGCACGACTGGGTAGCACTTAACTTTCTCGTTTCTCACGTTTCAAAATCTTTAACTCCATATAATGTTTATTGTTATCTATCAATTTGGTCAATTTAGATGTCAAAGTTGTGTTAAAACGACTCATACAGTTGAAAACAAAGGTGATTTTATTCTTGCAGGTCGAAAAAAAAAATATCTTTTGAATTTTTAATTCTAACGAGATTTGGTGGCTTAAATTTCAATTTCTCTCAATTTGTTTGAAAAACTTAACTCTCTGAATTTAAGTCTGGAATGTCCATCCGAGAATATCGTCACATCATTAAATTGATAAGATAAAAAAGAAGAATCATGTAAATGTCATTCGTGAGCGTGTCAACCCCAATTGACACTCTATATCACACAATGTCAATCGAGCGGTCATGGGCTTATCGTTGTGTCCCATAGTATCGATGAAAATGCTCGCTTTGTCATGCTGTGAGTGAGCTGAATGACAAAGGCAAGTGACTGGCGAATGAAAGGCGATTACACAGCGTGACATAGTCACACGATTGATACCATTGACAATTGTAATATGTGTGGCAGTGATGTGGTATGGTAAGTACCTTAACAGAAAAAATTACTTACCGTAAGTGTCATTTCAATGGTAAGTGATTTTTTCGGTCTGCAATAATATTCAAACCAAGAGAAAAAAGTCAGCGAACATACCATATAGCGTTGAATTGACAACATCAATCAGGTATATTATGAAGCCGATATGACAACATACTTCGAATTGTCTATTTTGTTTACTTAGTCCGGATATTCCGGAATAACGAGCGCAACAATATGTTACGGTAGAAACCGCATTTCTGTCGGCCAATGCGTCCTCTTCGCTTTTCCTCCTGCTATAGAAATTAATTTTCCAAAAGTGGTTTAGATCTTTGCTGTGTCTCGAGTATGAATTAAGTGCGCACACTGAATACGATTTTCTCCGTTTTTATACCCGGTACCACACTGTGGTGAGGGTATATTCACTTTGTCATTCCATTTGTAACGCCCATAAGGAGGCGTTGTAGGTATGACAAACTATATATATTATTGATCAGCATCACTTTCTTAGTCGATCTAGCGATGTCTGTCTGTCTGTCCGTCTGTCTGTCCGCACGATTACGGCCGTAATTTAAGAGCTATCGACTTGAAATTTGGTACGTAAGCTTTTATCCACCAAACTGAGGCTAAGTTCGAAGATGAGCAAAATCGGATGAAAACTACTACTACCTCCCATACAAAAATATCAGATTTATATAGCTTTTGGCACGAGTACGATAACTACGGCGCCAAAAATTGATAAAGGTATTTTGTAGAGGGGTTAAATACAATCATTTTTTACTATGAGAGGGGGGGGTCTATCTGGCTTCGTTTAGGCGGGAGGGGCAATTTTAAAAAAATAATACTTAAAATGAAAAAAAAATAAATTGAGAAACAATGGCAAGACTTACAATAAAGGACTTTATGAATTTTGTAAGCCATGGAATCTGTTCTTTGATATTACTTTTAAATCAAGTTATAGCTGTTAATAGTTTTTGAAAAAAATACTTTCAAACTTGAAATTTAAAGAAAAAAATTAAAAAAAAAAGTTTTATGCTGATTTTTTTCAATATTGAGCAAATAGATACTTAATTTGTTTATAGTTTTTGCTGCCTAAATCAATTCTTAATCGAACACTCAAAACCAGATTGATTTATGTCTTCTAATTTTGAGAAAATTTAAAATTACTTTTATATGTCGCTCCGCTTAGAGTACAAATTGCTACCCTTGCGCCTTGAAATGCGTATGGGGGGCATGCTGCCCCCCTGCAACCCCCCTGCTTGGGGTCACTGTTGGATTTTGGGATGGGTGCAAGGCTGAGTATATGCAAACTTTCTTTTAATTATATTAGTTTACCCAATATCAATAACATTCTTCAGATACAGTGTCTGGCCAGAAATTTCACATTGGTAGACAACATTTTGCTGATTTGCATTTTAGACAATTTAGAACAAATTCCTGGCTTTGAAAAATACTATAGTTCTTTGTGGTAAGTGTTGCTATTGTTTTTTAATATTTTATTTTAAATTTATTTATTTTTTTTTAATTACCCCTCCCGGAGCGAGATAGACCCCCCCTCCCATAGTAAAAAATGTTTGTATTTAACTCCTCTACACAAATCCGTCATTAGTTTTCATCGCCAACATTATTTTACTCACCCCAATTTTTGTCCTAAAATTTCAAGTTTGAAATTGTTTTTTTTTTCAAAAACTATTTAAGGGAATAACTTGATTTAAAAATAATATGAAAGAACAGATTCTGGGCTTTCTAAAATGTTATAGTATTTTATTATATGTGTTGCCATTGTTTTTTAATGTATTTTTTCCATTTAAAGTATCATTTTCTTTAAATTACCCCTCCCGCCTAACCCGAGCGAGATAGACCCCCCCTCCCATAGTAAAAAGTGCTTGTATTTAATCCCTCTACAAAATACCGTTATCAATTTTTGGCGCCGTAGCAGTGTTTGGACTTGAGGGCAGGCAAAAAGTGGTATATTGGGAAACCAAAAAGTGGTAAAAAGTGGTAGATTTTTAAAACATACCATAAATGCTGATATCATGCTATCATTGGCTCCCTGAAATTACGCCAAAAAATTAAAGTGGAAAAAGAGCCCAAAAACCTCCATACAAATTCGTGGCATTTTTTCCTAGGAACAATCGCCCAAATATTTTGACACAAATGCCGCTAATTTTGCTATTTTTTCCAATACTCTTTCGGGCATTTTTTCCATTTAAGAAAATTGAGAAAACGCCCAAAAAGTGTTTTGGAAAAAACACCAAAAAACGTGAAATAAGACCTCAAACGAAAAACGAAACCGTATGGGGGCATGCTCCCCCCTGCTTGGGTTTAATTTCAGAATTCGGGCCTTATTTCATTTTTTTTTGTCGGAATTTCCATTTAACTTTTTGGTTTTTTTTTTTGCAAAAATATGGCGTAATTTCCTGGCATTCTGGTGAATTTTCTTTTTTATTTTTTGGCGTTTTTTGCCAAAAATATTATGCAGCAATTATTTTGGTATTTTTTCCAAAACACTTTTTGACGTAATTTCTTTTGGCGTAATTTCAGGGCTTCATTACCCAAAATTATGATTAATAATTTTTTGCAAACATTCAGAACAAATTTTCTTGAGCTCTGCAAACGTCACCTCACAAAGCATCACAATTTTTTTTCCCAAAGTTCAGTACCAGTATACCAATTTTCCAGTGCAAAAAAATTTAAAATTATTCAACCACTCGGTTTCTATTATGTGGATGATGGAAAATATGTCTTATAGTGCGTGGGTATTAGTTATTATATGCGTTATTGTTCCATTTTGTCCCCATCTGAAAAAGTGGTAGATTTGGATTTGTTGGTGGTAGAATTTTGGGTTGAGCAAAAAGTGGTAGAAATACCACTTAAGTGGTAGAAGTCCCATCACTCTCCCCGTACTCTCCCCTAGCTTTTTATTTTAAAAATTGAATTTAAATAGCTACAGTAAAGATAGCAATTTTAAACTTTGCACATATTGTTTTGATAATATTTAAAAAATTTTGACAAAAAATGAGCTTGGTCGAATAAAAAGTACCCATACCTCCCATACAAATATATAATTTTTTAATACTAAAATATTTTTTTTATTTTACAATAATATAGTACCGGGTATTTGAGCTTCGGCATAGTCGAAGATAATTGTCTTACTGGTTTTTTTTGTGCATGCGATGAATAATCTGTATCTTTAAGATAATTTCTTTTAACCCGGAGACTATATGGAGGGGTCGTCGCTATCGTTGAGCCGAATAGGTCCGCAAAATATATTTAAAAAGAGAGGCCCTAAAATCGAATTTCATCAACGTTGCTCGCACTTCAGGGAAAGTATTCACGTCGTAGCTTTAATTAAAACCAGTAAGACAATTATCTTCGACTATGCCGAAGCTCAAATACCCGGTACTATATTATTGTAAAATAAAAAAAATATTTTAGTATTAAAAAATTATATATTTGTATGGGAGGTATGGGTACTTTTTATTCGACCAAGCTCATTTTTTGTCAAAAATTTTTAAATATTATTAAAACAATATGTGCAAAGTTTAAACTTGCTATCTTTACTGTAGCTATTTAAATTTAATTTTTAACATAAAAAGCTATATAAATCTGATATTTTTGTATGGGAGGTAGTAGTAGTTTTCATCCGATCTTGCTCATCTTCGAACTTAGCCTCAGTTTGGTGGATAAAAGCTTACATACCAAATTTCAAGTCGATAGCTCTTAAATTACGGCCGTAATCGTGCGGACAGACGGACAGACGGACAGACAGACGGACAGACAGACGGACAGACAGACGGACATCGCTAGATCGACTAAGAAAGTGATGCTGATCAATAATATATATAGTTTGTCACACCTACAACGCCTCCTTATGGGCGTTACAAATGGAATGACAAAGTGAATATACCCTCACCACAGTGTGGTACCGGGTATAAACAGGATACAGGCATAGGCTTCATAATTATTATTCATCTTTACTAGCTGACTCGCTAGTTGCCCTGTCTAAATTTTTTCGGGACAGTCGATTGAAATACGGGACTGTCCCGGGAAATACGGGACGGATGGTCACCATACCCATACCCCATTTTGTGTCCGTAGACCAAGTTAATACATTTTTCTACATCCAATTTTAATGTTTCAATGCACAAATGTGTTTACAAATCCCAACAAGCCCGGATTATTTTCGGACTTCGGAAGCGGAACTACATGTATCTGCGTAGGCATACGTACGACTAACATGCAGTCTCGCACACAGTGTGCGCCCCGCCATGCGCCATAGTATGTACTTGGAAGGTAGTGATTTTTCGTGCGGGTTTGTAGGTACGTATTCGCACGAGTCAAATTCGTACGAAAACACGTCCAATGTGCAGCTGGCCTAAAATTACTCAAAAACAAAAATACGCTGAAAGTATGTAGTTATCTATATGGTATCGCTTCAACTTTCAATTTTCTAAAAACTGACCCAGCAACAACCAAAACCACTTAATCTACGTCACAACCTCATTAACTGAATCACTGAATTTTTTAAATAATGTAGAATGTAGATATAGAAAATACAAAAACTAACCATTGACGTCATTCCCCAATCAAAACTACCTTCTACTCCATAACTTTTCATATAAATGATTCATGTCTTATATGACTAGATCTAATCTAACCGATATATTTTTATAAGCATCGGTGGTTCAGTGGTAGAATGCTCGCCTGCCACGCGGGCGGCCCGGGTTCGATTCCCGGCCGATGCATATTCTATTTTATTTATTTTTTAATAAATTTTTTTGGAGCACCAATTAACCAAACGTAGAGCTTCGTGTAGGCCAAGGACCTATATGCGCCTGCATTTGACGCACAACACCACACACACAGGGACAAAGTCCAAAAATTCACCTTCCCCTCGATCAGTGCAACAGCCAATCGGGTTTCAGTTCGTAAGATGGGGGACCCCCAATTCGGTCAGTGCAGGCCCAAAACCAATAACGTCGTCGATACACAGGCCCACAATCACTCTGCATGTATGCGGCGGCGATAGATTTTCATCAGCGCACCCAATGCAACATATAGCCGCCGCAATCAATCGAGTAGTCCACCTCCCTCAACTACACAGTGGTTACATGCATGCGAATATACACGTTTAGCCCAAAAGTCAGAAAGTCCTGTTCGTCCTTGTCGTCGTTGACGTTGGGGTTTTTTTTTTTTTTTTGCTATACAGATGATGGGTTTTATGTTTCATCCCTTTATCCTCGCAGAGATGGTATAACTGTGTATACACAACCAGCAGCAGGAGCACCCGCATGTCCTTTGCAATCGATGCATGTGCTAATTACTATCGATGTGTATGTGTGTGCATACATGACCAAGCGACCACCACCATCCACCAGCGTCGTCGCCAGTAAACATGACTTCGATGAAAAATATACAATACACCCAACCACCCACAACACCCACAACCCATCATCCATCCCTACAGTAAAACAACGGATTATGCCCAAAGTCCAAGAGGCGACGCAAAACTTTCCATTGTGTGCACACACGCAAAAAAAGCTCCGATACACCTAGCCAGCCATACCTACTCTATATCCCAGACAAATCTCCAACTGGGCAAGGATACGCTATACGCACCCTTGTTTCGCTTTAAGGTAGCCCACTGCCTCACGGTCGGTGTAGTCTGTACATTTCGATGTGGGGGTTGCATGTTGTGTATTAGTGCGCGCCACGCTAAATGGGGGTGCAGTCGAGTCGGGTGCAAGCTGAAGTAATCATGCAGCAGGAGCAGCAAGTATACCACCAGCCAATCGGAGAGTTTGTTAAGGGTGTGGCCTGGCTGATAGCCCCTTACATTTTTTGTAGTGCACTACATTCACTACCCCTGCTTATCGGAGACTCGGTAGGGGCAATGGAAAGTTTTTAATATTTTTTTTTTTTTTTGCTGCCTGTTTGCAACCTATTTCTGTTGTTTCAGGTTTTTGCCAAAAATGTCCTACTACACAGAGTTACAAGCGAAAGTTGCGAACATTTTCGGGAGAGAGTAACGAACAAAAAAAAAATTACTAATTCAATGTTCAATGAGCTTTTCTGATTGTCTGGGGTGAGGGGTGGGTAGGTATGAAGTTATAGTTTTGTACAACTGAAGAGCTTTCCTTTGCAATTCTACCGACGGTAAAACGGAATTCTTTGGCAGCGGATAGTTGGTGCGTTGATTGGTAGTTTTCGATTGCAATACCCGACGGCGTGCAGTGGGTGTCCCGTTACTGCAGAGGGTAAGTGCAGAGGTGAGCGCTAAATTAGGGGTTCGAATATTGTCTACGCAATTTTCGATAGAGTTACATAGTCGAACAAAGGAAATCGATTTTTGGGGTTAATGGAAAGGACATTGAACGCAAAGACAGCAAAAGGTGTTCGGCAGGAAAGTCTACAAATAATTTTCGAGTTGTAGGTCCTCTTTTAAGGTGCTAGTACACGGTATGTAGCACGCCACATATATATGTGGCTCTGACGTAATTTTGACGTCAGCGTATGGAGCCAGTGGCTACATAAGGTAGTCATACGTATGAGGCACGATATGAGGCACTCGTGACACATACGCATTGTGTGGCTTTTCGACATTCCGTGTACTACCCTTGCACATACGATTTGTGCCAATACGCTACATAATGCCCAAAGCAATAAAACAATTAGTACCTACAGTTCTAGTGCAAGACTGCACACAGGGCAATAAAACTGCGGATAGCATCATCATAAACGAATAACCAACAGCCAACCGATATGTGCTGTGCGCCCTTATGTAGCCACCGCGCTACATACGAAAAACGAAATGTGTGCCTTATGTGTACTCTATCTGGTGACGTCAGAGCCACATATATATGTGGCGCACTACATACCGTGTAACTAGCACCTTTACACATTTTAAAGAGCAAGTTTGAACGTTTTGGTTGTTTGATGAATGCGAGGGAATGATTTTGATCTGAAGGGAATATAGTATGTCTGTTGATAAGCTCATTTTTGCGTATTTTTTATTATTTTCATAATGTAGGATTTTTTGTTATTGTTCGTTAGTAGATATATTAACAAAAAGAAATTTATTAAAAAAATGAAGTAGGTAAAACATCAAAGAAGCTCTTTTGTTTTATAGAGAAACTGTCTAAATTACTAGTTGTTTTCCTTTGTAAAAACAATTCCTTTTAGATTTATTCATGAGATAGATGGTTGCATCGCAAGAGGATGAAAAGCTGTAACCGGACTGAAGACATCAGTTGTCGCTTTCACTACTGTGAGGAGCGGGGGTTTACCACGATATCTCTAAAAAAAAATCTCGAAAACAAAATGTCGAATTTAAAAAATCTCGAAAAAAAAATCTAGAAAGTATAATCCCGAATAACAAAAATCTCGAATTTATATTCAAAATGGTGTTAAAAAGTGAGATGCGTATGGGGGGGGCATGCTGCCCCCCTGCAACCCCCCAGCTTGTCTATGGGATGGGTGCAAACAAAAAATCTCGAATTTACTTTTTATTTTTAGCCTTCGAGATTTTTGTCATTCAAGATTACGTCATGATCCCGAGGAGCGAATTGCGCTCCCGCTTTGACTGTGTGCTTATTATCTATTTTGTACAGGCGGAGAGTTGTGCCTAATCTGCTTTTCCAATTGCCACCAGAGGAGGCAGAGATTCTACATTGATCACGATTACTGGCACATCTTCTGTTCGCTTTTGGTTCTTCCAGCAATATTAATTCCAGCTTAGCTAATCAGTGTTGCCACTAAAAGAAGTGAATCCGATCAAATCTGACCGAATGACCGGATTTTTATTTTCTAAATCCGGTCAATAGTTAAAATGAAACATTTTGACCTTAAACCCGGTTTAAAATAGAAAATACTTATACCTACCTATACAATTTACGAATTTTTATGCTCAGCTGCATTATCGATGTTTAGAAAACGTTTTTATAATATGTGAATCTTGAGTTTGTGAACTTGTTTTTTATTTCGTTTGTTTAAAATTTACTGAAACTAATTTTTCATTTTATATGACATGTTTTAAGTTCTGAAATACACTTTTAGTGCATGGCCATACACGCCTTCCAATGAACGTCGTGTCCAGCGACACAGGTAGATTTTGAGTGAGTAAAGGAGAAAGGTAGATAGCATAGAAAATGCACAGAAAATCCACTTTCAGAAGATACAAATCTTCATTTGATATTTGCATTGATAGAGTGAGGACGTCAAAAACGTCAACGTGCCAAATTTTATTTCATTGCAATGACGCCTGGTTTTTGTGTGTAACCCAATCGTTGGTTACACACAAAATGGAAATGAAAGTCATGAGAAGACGTGTGTGGCCAGGCCATGTATTAAGGCCGTATCAATAATTAAATAATTATTATCGGATAATTTTCTGCCACGTGAAAAGAGTAGTTCACCAAACTCCAATCTGAGCTTTATCGAATTTCACACTTTAATTAATTGAAATTCATTGTTGAATTTCCTCTTCAACATTCTAGTAAAAGAAAACGTCAAAAAACTAGCCTATATGATAATTTATTATCCTGCGTGATGTTGTAGCCCATTATTCGCATTAAATTGGTTTGGGTTTCTGTTTGAACTTGGGAGTATGTTCGTAATGTATCTATGGGAAAGTTTTATTCAAATTATATAAATCTATCTCCACTTATAGTGAGTAGGACGACGTTATTTTTCCAGTCAAAAAAGAGTTTTCCGGTTAAAAACGTTTTTCGTTCCGGTCAAAAAACGGTTAGGCCGGATTTCAAAATTTTCTCCGGTCAGAGTAAAGAGATTTCGGTCAGATATGACCGGAATCCGGTCAGAACGGCATCACTGTAGCTAATCCTCCAGTTATATCCGCCGGAAGATGAGTTTTTCTGCCACATTGCTGCCACATTAGTCACAAAATGACGAAAGGGTTATTACGTGTGACAAGCTTCACATGACCCTGGAACACGTAGAAAGTTAATTGTCAGTTTAACTTTTACTTTCAAGAGTGCCATCATGTCTATAAAAGCAAGCACAAGGTATGCCTTGAGCACGTCACTGAAACGCCTATTTTGTCTGATGGAGAGGGAGGAACAGCTGATCTATAATCACCCTTTTTGAGTCCAAATAAGATTCCTGGTCACTTGGACGCAGATTCTTTACCTCATGAGTAGGTCTCTTCTGGAAAACTTTGTTCAACCAGAAGACTGAAAACTTCTTCTCATCAGAGAGGTGTTTCTGGGAGACGGTTGCTTTCAGAAGTCTGGAGTTTATACATCTCCCTCTATATTTCCGTTTAGTTTAGTTTATCCGTATACTTCAGTCGTGCCTGAGCTAGTTTTTTAAAAACTAAGGGTCCTTCAGGCCAGGCCAAAGTTTGAAGTTTAAGTTTAATAGAGATTTCTTAGGCCATGTCTCAGTATGAAAACTTGGGCTATATATGGTCGATCTTCTTGCAAAACGGTTGAAGACGTTAACACGCAGTAGATACACATGTAGGACTTGGATACGATTTTAGTTCTTACTAGATTGTCTTTTTTGTAGTAGTGCGAATATGGAACTTTTAGCCACAGTCCTCATGCGTTCTTTTATTCATGCTCAAGTAGACACTCCTTTTAAAATATCGCCTCCATATTTGAAGAGCTCTGCAGGGAAACCAGAGCCGTCGACCTTGTTGCCGTGGGAGTTAAACTGAATCTTCACTGACTGCGTGCGTCATCTCTCATGCTGCTTTGGAACACTATACTGTCCCCTGTGAGTTAATAACTAGGCTTTCGCTGTTTCTAAGAGCCTGCGTTCTGGTCAAGAAGCCGCTTTTCCGTGTGAGGATATTCATTTTCCGAGGCTCCTCGTGTCTCACACATAACGAAATTTTTTTTTACAGGTTTATACAATGAAAGCTAAAATCAAGAATATAAGTGCTCGCATATCTAGAAAAATGTGTCCAACATGATACGATGTTAACTGATGACTATCCATATATTATATATTTAGATTTGTCTATTGTCCTTCACGTTTATTTCCAGTCGGTGGGGTGATATAATATAACACGGATATATATGGGTTAAATGAAGTTTCAGTTCACTTTTAGCTCATACCCTACCACCCATTATGACCACACCATCTCTGGAGGAATGCTATATAAAGACGATGTGATGGTTTGTGGAATGTGCCCTTTAAACGTTTCACTTTCATAATGTTACCCTTCTACCCAGTACCAGTCCAGTACCCACTACCCAGCCATTAGCCCTCCACATGATCATGTTGTTGAATCTCTATAATATTGCCCACCATGGCCAGGCATTCAGAGTAACTGCTTTGACCTTTTAACAAAGAATATTATTTTTATAACAAAGCTTATGGCCAAAGGATGCTTGAAGGGGGTTTTTGTATATTCCACCCCACTGGTGGGGTATGGGAGCTAGTTTATTAGCGACAAGTAGTATGGTGTGGTGAATACCTACCAAAGATGGACCAGAGTGTGAAAAATGTTCGCGAACGACATCAAAAAGCACTCTTTGTGTTAATTACGACTAGAAGTAGGGAGTAATAATTTTTCGTCAGATTGATATTACGTATTTAGTGGATACATTTATGGATTTCTCGGCGCATATACAAATTGATCGCCTTCCGTGGGATGGATTAGTCCGATAATGGAGGGAGTACTCGATTTGTTGCTTCTTTATTTCCGCAAGCGGGATACATAGAATATCCCTTAGACGGACAGCGAAAGTGTCAACTGGGACAAAACCAACTGAATGCGAATAGGTAGATATACACAATACACAGTGACAAAATTAGTACAGTCGAACTCCTTTACAACGAATTCCCGGTCCCAACAACAAGAAAATACTTAGCATCGATGCTGTCAATAAAAGTGTGTAGGAGAACCTGGTCCGGTCAATTCTAAGCCGCCCAAAGAGCTCGGCCTTTCGCAGACATCAACTTGGCGAATTTTGAGTCTTGATTGGACCTAAATTCGTACAAAATCCAACTGACTCAGGAACTAGAGGAATGCAACCATAGACAATGTCTTGTGTTCACCGACTTCTGGAGCGATTGTAAGCGGGTCGGCCAATCGCAAACGGAAAGCGACAGACCCCGTATAGCGTCAGGGCTCAATGTTAGGTTCACTGCCTTTTAATATTTTTACGGCCATCGTCAGCTCGAAAATACTACCAACAGACGCCACTTTTAGCGGCTCGATGTCCCAGCAATATCGGCATGAAGAGTAGAAGCCCACGTCAGTAAGCTTTTCCAGTTATATCAAAGATGAGGCATTGCATACGGATCAACACACCAAAATCCGAACTGATATGCATCTGAAACAGCAGCAGAGATGAAATCAGATGGCAGTCAGCCACTAACAACTGTTGAAACGTGACGCGGAGATTACCTGACGGATCATCACTATTAATCACAAACGACATTTAATATCTTGGAATCGATTTTAACGAGCAATTTAAACTCAATCCACACTTGATCGCTTTTCTCATGAAGGAGGCGTTCGCGTTTCATCGAGCTTACCCCCTGAGAAACTGAAAGGACTTATAAAAAAACAAACTGCTACTGTCCAGTGGAAACTCCTTACACTGTCAGTAGAAAACTCTTAAGGATCTGCACATGGCTCCAATATGATCCAATTCGGAAGAAAAACATCAGAAGTAACTCTAAGATGAAGCCAGAATCACAGCATTGCAAACGTATATAAAGTCACACATTTGGTAATACATCTACATCTCATCCAAACAAGCCCTTTAGACCGAAGGACTGAGGACCACCGACTTACATCAGAGCAGGGGTTCCCTAATAGTGCGTCGCGACGCCGTGGGGGGGGGGGGGGTTACATTCCAGTCGAAGATTAAGTGTGTTTGTGTTTCCCGCATTTCCAGTCAGATTTGCTTCGTGGCTTGCATTCATATAATTGCCTGACACTCAAAATTAAATAAAGGGTTTTCAATTGGCACTGGTCGTTGCCAGCCAGATTGGTCGGGAGGATTACCGCAGAGAACAACCCGAGGCAGTCAATTCCGCGCGGTGTACAAAAAATCGGCCTTTCGCAAACTCCAACTTGGCGAATTTTGCATCGGGACTTGGGCTTGCGCCCCTACAATATCCAACTAATCAAGAAGCTCAACGTTAATGACCAACCGGCCTATGGTTGGCTGACTTGGCTTCGGAGAGTTTGGAAGAGGACCCCAATTTTGACCGAAAATCGTCTTTAGCGCCGAGGCACATTTTTAGATGAATGCGGGTATGTTAACACCCAAAATTACCATAAACATTGGACGACGATATTTCAACGTCGTCGATCCGTCTTTATTGAAAAACCCTTTAGTGAATTACCAGTAAGATCAGCTTCTATTCAAATCTGTGCTTTAAGAAGTTCGTCGCAAAAAATTGTTCAACCTCTCTAGGGAGTCGCAGTATAAAAAAGATTGGGAACCTCTGCATCAAAGCATCCGTATCTGCACGCTCTGCTAAAGGAGGATCTATGCACAAGAGACATCGATAGATTAACTAATCCCTTCTAGAAATTGGCTAAAACAACACACTATTGATGACAATCCCTCTCAATCACCACTACGACATCGACACCCCGATTTGGAGACCCTGAAGTGAACCCAGAAAACGATGCAAACCTTGGAAAAACCTTTATAAGTTAGACTTGCTATTTCAATAAGTATCGAGAAATAACGTTTGCATTTTGTTGTTCAGTTGGGAAGTGCCACGCCCATTTGCCCGATTCCGCCCATATTTAATTAAAGTTTTCTAGAGGCAATAAGCGTCTATTTACCAAATTTCAAGGCTGTTATAAGTGTAGGGCTAATAATGGCTGTAGTCAGTGTATTTTTTAGATTTAGATATTCAACGATATCTCCCGGAAAAGTTGAAAATTTTTGACTTACGTATCTGGTGCCTTACGTATGGCTTACTCTATAGTAATAATAAGTTTCAGCTCTATCGACTGGCAACTTTTTAAAGTATCGAGGAAAACTGCTTACAATGTTTTTGTTTTGTAAAGGAGGTGCCATGCCCCTTTGTCCAAATTTGACCAAATTTCACAGAAATACTTTAGGGTTAATCACAAAACTAACTTGACATTCTCTGAATTCTGCTTGTTCTCATAAGGTATTGTGTTTTAGAATAATTTATTTATTGTTCATATTGGGCTAATAGTTCTGTAGTTGTTAATATCGTATTTTTGTGTATCAATGTAAAAAAAAATGTCAGACATTTAAAAAAAAAAATGTTTGTTAAGCATGGAAGATTTCACTGCACTTTCTGAATGAAAGAGTTCGCATCTCGCATGGCATGACTCATGCGACAAAGTTCCGTATGTTAGGGCTTTAGATTCTCACTCAAAAATACTGTGTAAATCTGTCACTGATGCGAACTCATTTCCTTTAAACTATAACCGTTGTACCAATTTTCCGTCCGAATCTACTCAATCAAAAATTCAAATTGAAAGCCATAAAATTATGTCGAACAATAAAGCAAAAAAAAAACCCCATCCAATCACAATAAATATTTTTAGTGTGCGACCACTAAATTGCGCCATACCTCTCGTTCAAACTACGGCTGCTGGCTCAAAATTCAAATGTCACTTGGCATGGAAAAACCAATCAAGAGAAATGAATGAATGGTCCATTGCTCAATTAAGGATGAAAAATCCACCGTCTACTACAATCCGTGGCATGTAAAGCAATTTCCATCCAAACACAGGTCTGGTATATCCTTTGCAGTACATATAGAACTACTTTGGCAAGGAGGTGTCGTCTGTCAGTCAGATGGATGGTTATAAATTCAAATTTGTCCACTACACCAATACAGATTGAGAGCCGCCCTCACACACAGCAACTATGCCCATTTGGTGTACTTTTTCATTTCCTCAACGGCCATGGACGAGGAAGGACTATACCAGGGGGATAGGCGAAATTGAAATAGAAATTGGTGCAAATTATTTTTTCTTCATCAAGGATCTACAGAGCACTCTGCCCCTCGGACACAGAAATTATCAACGAAATTGAGCAAAAAGGAATTATTATTTTACAAGAGTTTCGAAATATCCTTCTTAACTGTAGATATACATCAGGAACTGGGACGAAGCTGTGTAGCATACCCTTTCGGATGCGAGACGATTATCCGAAAGGGTATATGTGCTGCAGAATATTATATATAGTTGAAGCCAAGGAGATGGAGGGCACTCTATCAAAACGAAACAAAAATTGTTCTGAAAAAAAAAAAAAAAAACAAGATCCTTAACGAACAAGATTGGTCCCAGCGCGGGAGAGAGAAATCGAAATTCATTGAAGCGTTTCAGGCACACTAGAGCTAACGTTTCTGTACTTCGTATCCAATCGATGAGTCCATGCTCAGTAGGGGATGAAGTATGTATAGGTATGTGTATTAATCAAGGAACTTCAGAATTGCAACTAATTCCTGGTCCATTTGGTCGAGGTAAACTTATAGGGAGGATCTGAGGTATGGGTCCGCAGACAGGGAAACCTAAGCCCTCGGCAAGGCATGTGAGATATCAAATAATAATTTTACTCGTAGTTCTTCCTTCCTTTGAATTTTTAATTGGAAATGTACATAGGTACTTATGAGTATCTGGAGTGAGATGATTTTTTTTTCGTCGGGAAAATCTCCAATCAAGGATGGAGGTAGCGGAAATTCGTTCAACCAATTATTAGAAGCAAGTGTAGATTTTAATTTAGGAAAGATTTCGATTTTCTTAAAATTCTTAATGCATATTTGGACAAAATCTCGTAGTTAAGGGATATTATGTTGCGTGTTGGCTAAGGAGGTTTAGGGTTCAAGGTCCCGCACCTGATTGTAATTGGCGTGAAGGATCATAAGGAAATATATTCGAAACAAGTTCAGCTTCCATTGAGCTGATCGATTACATAATTTTTAATTGTCGACACTAATGGCAAGAAATTTGAAAATAGTAATTCTAATTCCATGCTATTCGAAACGATGCCAACTCCAAGCGCGGTATTTCTTCAAATTATTACGAACTACTTAACATTAAGCTGTCGGCAACACAATTTCTTACACTCGCACGTCTGACAAATCAGTCTGGCGAAAATATTCCTCAAAAAATGTCACCCCTTTGTTACGACTACGACTGTATTAATACTGACATTTTCTAATTGTCCTTAGATGGACTCAAATATACGGAATGGGTCTCTCGAAAGAACGACCACCTTCATTAGCGTCCCCGCCTTCCACACATTGCTCTTCTACACATCCCCGAATTTTGGGCTGAGGAGAGCGCACCTCACTTTAGTAACAGGACCAAAGTTCAATGACATCGTCCCATTCGAGTGGTGAATCTCCTTTGTTTGGCTCTCGTTGTATTTTGGCCACCGCTGCCGCCAGTCAACCATCAAGCTAAAGAAAGAACAAAAAATTAAAAAAGAAACAACAGGCAGTCAGCCAGCGAACAAAACGTTTGAAAAATATATGAGTCCTTCGGGAGTAACGTCTGCAGGTATTTACCCCCATCTATTAGAATTTTTTTGTTCCTCCGACTATTTTTGGTGACTATGTAATGTACATACACTATGAGGGTTAATTTGTCCTTTTTATTTTCGCCCAATTTTATTACCGTTTTACTTTAATTCTTTGTCCCCTTGCATGCTATGCCTTGAGAATGCCATCAGCTCTGAAGAAGTAATAAGGACAGGTTGTTGTTGTCAGTCTGTCCGAATGGGGTGGGGGGTGATTTTTTTTCCACTGCAAACATTTCCGAATTGTTATCACAGGAATTTGCTGCGGAAGGATAGAAGGGATATAGCAGAAGATACAAGGTAAATACAGGAACTAAATGGCAAGTCACGTTCTCATTCGAAGGACGGATGTGGTGGACAAATGTAGAAAAAAAATGTAAAGGATTCGGCATAGAAAAATTATTGGAAGGGGGAAACAAATCCGAGCAGTTAAACTGTTCCTACTGTTGCCTGTTCAGTCCTTTGGAATATCGACAGTTTCACGTTTGATTGTGGTGGCCAGCAGGGCCTACCCTTCTATTGCATTATTTTGCATTTAATTCTTGTTGTCCTAGTCTAAGGGCGGAAGAATCGGTCTTATAATCGTTTTCTGATGGGCCATGTCCTTTTGTGAACCAAGCAGTTATTGGAAATCATCGGAAATTATTCAAATTGCTGCTCGTCAATTACAATTGAGTGGACGTAGGTAATTGCCAACATGGAGTCGGTAGTTCAACTTTAAGTGGTCAGAGGCGGTGATAGTTGAAAATGGGCTCTTTTGTAAAATTGCGGAATATCATTGTTAGCGGGCGGTGTTGAACGTTGTCGTAAATGGAACTGATGTAATGTTGGGTAGGTGACAAACGTTCTTTCGTCACTTCTTTGCCCCGCCGCAGCGACATTTCACAGATCATCATTCAACAAAATGACTGTGGATAAGGAGAAATAAAGATGGATACCTTAAAAAACCCATATTGTATCGAGGAGTGGAGTCCAATATGACGTTCTAAAAGAAAGGTGGTACAATGACTCCTAAAGCTTAAAAGCACACCATGATTATTAACTATGCGAATGGATTTGATGGGTCGTTGGATTGGATGTAACTACTCTATACTCGCGGATTTTCAGAGCCTCAGGACTTCACATTTGTGTTTCCAGAGAAGCTGGAAATACGCTTCGTAAAAAAATAAACAAAATGCGCCCTGCTATTTATGATTTTCTTTTTTTTTACAGAAGTCTATACTTCATTTTTAAGCATGACAAGGCCGTGAGCGTAGGTTAGACGTGATTTAAGGTCAGAGCACCTATAAGCTGATGGACTAGGTACCTACACTTTGTACGGAAACATCTTCAAGTCTTTCACCAAAATACAGCGCAGAGAATTAAAAATTGTGTGGCATATCATTTTGTCGATGTTGACGGAGACTCTACGAAATCTTCAGTCATGGCAGCGATATTCTCAGTCTAATGAGATATATGAGGCCTTCCGTGGCTTGCTCGGTCCGATAAAGATGTTACAGTCTGTAAGAGTCGTGCGGATAAGCGCCGCCGCCGGCCATATTGAACGACCATTTGGAGCCGATGGGCCAGGCAGAGGTAATTATTATCTCAATATTACCGAAAGTTGTTGGTTGATGGGTTGGCTTAATGTGGTCCTCGATGAGGTGCACTTAGATCAAAATAGATTCCTTGGCCTGCCAATGGAAAGGACAAGGAAAACAATCGCTAAAATCGTTATTATTATTACACATTGGGCTAGTGTGGCTTTCGGGACACTGGCGATAGAGCAAGCCAAGTACTCAGGAAGTGCACTATAGTATCCTGATCCTCATCTTCATCATCTGTAAAGCTCCTGCAGAAATCGTTGTAAGGGATACCCACAACAAATGGACCAGCCTATACAGATTGCGCAGTGTTCGACTATGACGTTTGTTATTATGGCTGTGCGGGTGCTTTGTGGTAGACCCTATGATAGGCGCTGGGATGGAGATTTTTCCTCGTGGAGGGATTCAATGTAACAAAAAAAAAGCCGATTTAAGTTTCTAATTTTATTACAGAGCGTATAGTCTTACCTCGTGGAGGGTTAGATTAAGAAGAGGTCGATTTTGGGTTAGTAAGAAAAAGGAAGTACAATTTCTTTGACTACTAACAAGTAGCGACCTCTTACAGTAAACTTAATATTACGTTTAAAGTTATCGATTCTAAGTAACGAGTAGAAATTAGGTGCGGTTCACATGAACAATGGCTATATGGTACCTCTAATTATATCTTGAAAGTTCGGTGGATCGAGAGCTATGGAGAGTCCACTTGAGCAACCTACACCGGCGAACCACTTAATGGATAAGCAGGCCATTGAAAATAATTGAATGAAGGATGAAAGTTCGCTGGACCTTTTATGGTTTAGATTAGGCCAGAATTGTTTAAAGATATTGCGCTATTGATTCAGGCAGTTCCATCTGAGGTTTGCCTTTCTAAGTGTATCGTTCTGGATAGATATAGGAATTTGACAGCTGACTAACTGTCCAGTGGCATATATAGGTATACCACGATATTTTTTTATAAAACTGTTTTTACCGTCAACTAGTCAGCCGCTTGTCGAAAGGGGCTGACTTGGGAGTGAAAAACGCTGCAATAACTCCAGGATGCCGAAGGAGATGTTGATGTCCAAGTCTTCCGAGACAGCGGCCCGATCCGTTGTATAGAGCATCGCTTTGCATTTACTCCGATTTTTCCGATAGATATAGAGTGTTTGAAACCTATATTGAAATAAATTACGATAGGCAGCCGATCTGGTGAAATTGGGAAGATGTTGTTGCATCACGATACGAGTATTTTAATATGACGGATATTTCGACCTCTTGGTCCACAACTTGGCACAAACTAATACCACGGCATGCGTCTATGCATTTGATGCTCACCACCGAAAGTGGAGATAAACTCGGACCACAACACTGCAATCAATCCCAAATATGATACTCAAAGCGACCATTCGATAGGGACAGAGGACATTTTAGATTCCTTGAGGATGAGGAGGTGACATTGCCTTTAACTCAGCGCAGTGGTCGTCCACGCAGATCCTTACCAAGCATGGGAACGCCATACACCCATATACTACCTATACCTGCTGAAAATAGTTACTAACTACTTTACCGACAGAAAGTTAAGGCACTAGTCTATGAGCCACAAGGAAACAAGTGCGTGAGGTATAGAGTCGCAAAAGCCTCTAGGACCTAGAACTAGCTGACTACAATACCGAATCTGTTTTCATAATAAGCCGAAAGACTGAGAAATGCAAAATTTCCAGGCTTGTGAACCAACCCATTAGGTCTAAAAGAGATATTATCGAACCTAGGAGTAATGAGCGCGTCACTAATGCAAGCAGCTCTCTACCGTATGCTGTCAAATGTGCGAAGTGGTTAGCTCAATACTTCTATACTTTGCACCGGTCTGGACAAGCTCTTTTAAAATGAAGGAACTAAGAAGCAAGCTCTCGTCAGAATAGCAGGCTCCAGCGCAATAAGAGTAATAAAGAGATTTCAACATCGAGTGAAGCAGCCTGCGGTTAGCTTCCCTATCAAAAATTTCCGCCGGCCAGCGAGATGAAAGAAAATCCCTTAAGTGTACCGACAAGAAAGGTATAAAAGTAGTGGAAAGCTATAGGTGGGATAAGACAAATTAACCCACAAACTGATCCCCATCATTGAGGTCTTGACAATTAGAAAAAGCGGGGACTACGTCTAGCTGAGATACCTGAAAGCAGATGAGTTGCTAACCAGGCCCGTAATGTACAATACTTAAAAGCTCCTCCCACGGGGAGTGCCATAGAGCAGTACAGGCGAGTGAATCCGGGGAAACGAATCGTGCATGCCAGTAAACGGACTATTGATATCTATGAAGATTGCACACCCTTTCGACAGTGGTCAGCCTTTGGGAGGTTTCTTAGAGTCAGGCTAAAGTCATTCACTGTTTCAGAAGCAACGTTTTTCGATGATGATTTTCCATTTCAGCGACCTTAAAAATATCGTTAATGTCGCAAACATTCTAAGACTCAAATTTTTGCATTTTAATATGGAAACAGTGTCCAACTGCGCAAAGGCTTCCCCGCCGCAATGTCTTAAAACGAGTCTCAATCTTTCTTAAGAACGCCCCAGTCGAAGTTCCCCTACTGCCACCCCACAACTTGCCACGAATTTATTTCGAACCCAAACAAATATCGCACCAACAGCAGGCGAATAGAAATTAAAATCAGTACTCTGTCCGGTCTGGCAGTCCTTGCCCGATCCCATCCTCCCATCAAATCTAGAGCAGAATTTGTGTAAAACGAATCCAGTAAATTCTTGGCTACAAAATCCAAAGCAGCACAGTATACATGGGAAAACCAACAATGGGCACCCACTTATCATCGCCAGAGATAAGACCCCCGCAGTCCTACTGCTGTTTCTGCAACATTCAGGAAAACATCACCACCGAGCTGGCCAACACTATATAGCACCATTTTCTGTGGAGGTTTCCTTCGGCGAAAAATTCGAAATAAAATGGGAAAAAATAAAACCAGCTTCTCCACACTTTGGTCGTAGGTATACATAGGAAGCACACACCGGAATACCAATCCAAGATGCTCCGCAGCGATACAATATGACTGTGAAAATTGGAGCCGTTTTCGCGGCGCAGGTGGCTACACCATTGTTGATGCTTCACCATGTCGCTCCCGCTCACTCTATATGTCTGGGTGTTTACGGTCACAACGGCAAGGCAAGAGGGGCAACCTTATACCAAATCTCGTTGGAGCCGCACGATTTCTTAGGTTTTTTTTTCGGGATGCGAGGAGCAGCGGCCAATTCACGAGTTTTTCCGCTGCATTCCGCTAATTTTTCAATACACTCGAGTGCAATGAATCTCATCAGCAATTGGAACTTGGCAGTGCGTTTTCAGTTCGCGGTAACCTCAGGCATTAGGACACACCACAGCAGGAGGAGGGGGAGGAGGAGAGCGAAGGCAAATTAAGAAAATTACACAGGAAGATGTTTTTGTTCGGGTAAGCGAAGCTCCTCACACCGAATCTATTTGAACTCTGGTTGGCCTTTGCGGCTGCAGATTTTTGTTGTCCGAAGCTGGAGACGACCTGTTTTGGTATACAAATTGAATGAAATGGATATTTATGGCTTCGATGTCGGGCTGGCATGTGGGAACTGGGCAACCATAGGAAAAGCCGATGTTATGCTGTTGCTATGTGTGCTGAATGCTGATGCATGGATGTTATATACGGTTGGAGGTCAAAAGTGCGCGAGAATTACTGTCATCGGGGTCTGCTGACAGCATGCGATACTAATTGAAACATCGCGTAACGTGACAATGTGCATCAGAGACCTTCAAAGGAAAAATTGAGTTTCCGTGTTCGTTTATTAAATCACGCCTAAGTGGGAGGATGAGAGGATAGGTTAGGTAAGTACCTACATCGGATGCAATTTGAGCAGATGGTGTCGAAGCGTGGGAAGAACTAGCTGCCAGTCATTATGGCAAAGACTGTGGAATGAACTTCCACAAAAGGTGGTGTTAAATTCGTTAAACCTGAGATGACATTAAATTGCTTGGATGACATTATGTTGATGGAATGATATCTACCCTATGAGGCCTCTAGACTGAGTTCATCACCATCAGCGGGTTGTGTGCCTAGCAAAAGGATTTGCAGATATTGTGCCTTTCCCGTAGGCCTGCTACTATTTATGGTTGACCTACACCAGGTATGTCTATTTCGGGTCCGTTTGTACACTATAAGGGTTTGGAGGACCAGAATGGTTATGGTTATGGAATGGTATCGAAGGTCCTTCGATAACTTTGATCTACTGCCTTAAACCGTCTGGAGCGTCATCATTCTCATAAGGTTAAAGTGGTTAAAGGGTATATATCGGACATGAACCAAATATTTCATCCTCGGCATACCAAAAGTATGCTTCTCTGAGGCTACATTTTGGAATCTGAAATGGTAACATGCGTTTCATACATGGCCAAACCGCCGCTTCGTTCGAAAACATGCTGCTCGACAATGGCAGCTTGTATCGACGAAAATATATTTCTGATCAGTGTTGCAACAAATACTGAATTAAAGGCATATAGCTTACAGCTTGAAGATTTAGGTCGGTTGATACCATTGGCTACCTAGCTGCCTCAAAATGGAACCAGACTGGACAAATACTACAGGAAAACTCAGCATATAGATGCAGCCTAATTATTGAATCGGCTAAGACAACTTACAGCGAAAGAGTCACTAATAAAGTGATTGGATGTCCTGGCGGCTCACGCGCATTCTGGTCCATGGCATAGGCAATCAGTAATAACTTTAGTTGCTCTTCTTTTCCACCTCTGGTAAAAGAAGACGGCGCTAGCAACAACACCTAAAGAAAAGGCAGATCTTTTCGCTAGCATGTTTTCAGAGAATTCCACCCTAGATTCTGAACAACTAGAGCCACCAAATATCCCGAGGGTGCAATCATCGATGGCAGAAGTGAAATGTCGGCCTCGAATAATTCAACGCATCCTTAAAGAACTAGATTGCAATAAGGCAACGGGAACCGACGGAATCCCGGCTATAGTACTGAAGAGATGTGCACCAGAACTTGTACCTGTACTTTGTAAGCTGTTTAGCATGTCGTACTCACAGAAGATGTTTCCTTCTTGCTGGAAGACCGCTCGCATTCATCCTATACCAAAGAAAGGGAGGAAATGTCTGCCACAAAACTATCCAATAGCGTTACTTTCAATTATCTCAAAAGTAATGGAAAAGGCAATAAATGTCGAAATAATCAAATATCTAGAAGGCCACAGGTTAATAAGCGACAGGCAGTACGGATTTCGGAGCCGTCGTTCCACTAGAGACCTGTTAAGCTACACTCTAAAAAATGCGTGTAAAATTACTATGAAAGTGTATGTAATTTTTAATGTAAAAATAGGCACGTTGCGTTTTTATACACACGACAATAGGTAAAAAAAATATTTAAACACATAATGTTAGATATTACAAACATTTGTTACAAATGTACACCTTTTGTGTACCTTTCAACAACTATTGTTCAATAATAATCTATTATTGTTTAAAAATTACTCTCAAAATGTTTATAAATAAACAAATTTTGTTTAAATATAAACACCTTATGAAATTTAGACACACAATGTTTAAAGACCAACAACCAGTGCTTATATTTACACCCATATGATAAAAGTTACACATTTTATGTGTAAATTTGCAATTCGATTGTGACGATTCATTTGCGAGTTCATACATGATCAAACCTTTGACTGAAGCAGTTGAACCTCTTGCGCTCCCAAGTTCCATCGCATCGTTTTGTGCGTGTATGGTTTCTGAAGTCTTTTTGGCGTTTTTAATATAAATAATAAATATTATAAATATTTTTAATAAATATCTTAAACATTTTTGGATTGTTTTATTTCGTTTAGACAGGTTTACAGCAGTGGTGGGTATCAAAGCATCGGCCAGGCCGATGATAACACTTTTACTTTTTTTGAATAGACTTTCTGATCCATGTATAATTTTGTTTAATTGTACACATTAAATATATATACCTATACCAATTTTAAGCCTTTTAAAGCAAAATTACACAAAACCAGTAAGACAATTATCTTCGACTATGCCGAAGCTCAAATACCCGGTACTATATTATTGTAAAATAAAAAAAATATTTTAGTATTAAAAAATTATATATTTGTATGGGAGGTATGGGTACTTTTTATTCGACCAAGCTCATTTTTTGTCAAAAATTTTTAAATATTATTAAAACAATATGTGCAAAGTTTAAATTTGCTATCTTTACTGTAGCTATTTAAATTTAATTTTTAACATAAAAAGCTATATAAATCTGATATTTTTGTATGGGAGGTAGTAGTAGTTTTCATCCGATCTTGCTCATCTTCGAACTTAGCCTCAGTTTGGTGGATAAAAGCTTACATACCAAATTTCAAGTCGATAGCTCTTAAATTACGGCCGTAATCGTGCGGACAGATGGACAGACGGACAGACGGACAGACGGACAGACAGACGGACAGACAGACGGACATCGCTAGATCGACTAAGAAAGTGATGCTGATCAATAATATATATAGTTTGTCATACCTACAACGCCTCCTTATGGGCGTTACAAATGGAATGACAAAGTGAATATACCCTCACCACAGTGTGGTACCGGGTATAAAAAGTCTAATTTTAGGCGTCTTCGTACACAATTTTGTTGGAATTTACACATTATGTGTCGAATTTTGCTACAAATTTGAACATAAAAGTGATAAAAGGTTTGAATTTACACATTTAATGTTGATTTATAAACATTTCTTTCTGAAATTGTGTTAAAATTTAAACATAAATTATGTAAATGTACATTGAATTTGAACATCTTAAGTGTAGAAATACGCATTTATATTTAAAATCTATGTGTGAATTTACACAACAAAGGTTTAAGATTTACGCATTAAATATTTAAAATTGATACGTGCGTAAAATTACTGCAATTATGGTAGGCAAGTAGATTCCCCGCTTAATGATAGTAAAATTACACGATTTTTTCTTAGAGTGCAGTCTACGGCCTCTGCTACTTTTTCAGCTGCACCGCAGTCTGTTAAGTGGTCTAACATTCCTCGTACAGATTCGAAGGTCGTTCGTCGTTGTCCTGGTTTCGATTTCTAGGGTCTCATACCGATACCCAATCTCCAATCGAGGTACTTTATGTAACCCAGCATATAGCGAGCACCGTGAAGGTATAGAATAGGAGTTGATAGTAGGCCATCGTGAGATCACTTTTACTAACTTACATTCGCATCAGTAGGTACTACCTATAGCCATCCGTTATAGTGCGGCTTTAATTCTTGGGATGATATAAATAGGCCTACAATTCCATGTTATATTCACGAACGGCTGAATTAAGCAACTTACTTACAACTGCAGCTGTTTGCCAGACGTTTCCGAGGGATGGACCAGTGGAAAGATACTTTAGGTCTTAAATTTCCTTTTTTGGGGGTTCAACCCACAACATCGCGCTCTACTAACCACGTAGTTACTAACAACAGTAACTATGGTAGGTAATATGAAGCATCTAGTGAGTTATATTTCTGCGATAACCTAAATATTTAACTTTACTTTTTTTTGGGGGTTCAACCTAGAACAACTCACTCAGTAGCTTACATACTAACCACTTAGTTACTCAGTTACTGTTGTTAGTAGCTAGGTGAAGGGATCTAGTCTTAATCTTGAGTTTTGAAAACAAAGCTGATCCTCCAAACTCTTGCCCGTCAGGTAGGTAGTCCGTCACATTTCAATCACAGCCCATTCGAAAAAAAATGGCGTCGGTGGTGTAATGGTTAGCATAGTTGCCTTCCAAGCAGTTGATCCGGGTTCGATTCCCGGCCGACGCACATATCTTTTTATTTTTATTTTTTTTATGATTTACCTACCTATCTGAGCAAATTTCTTCTCATCTCCAATGAAAGGGATAATGTCCCGAGAAAATCAGTAACCACATCCAAAGCCACACAACCATATATGATTCAGTTAACTCAATTAACTCTGAAAAGTTTCTCGTTGTCGTCTCTTTGCGCCAAAGTATCACAAACTCGACAAACAAACTTTCAGCGCAAACTATTTGCCCTAAATTCCAGTTTGAAAAGTGTTTGTTTGGTTTATTCGCGTCGCAGTGTCTACAAAGTTCTGCACTTGTGATAACTTTGAAACTACTATGGATGCAGTCGGTGCATATACAATATACACACACATACACCCATAGATATAAAACGAAAGTCTGCGAAGAGTAAACTTTAAAACAAAATCGAAAATTTAAATTCACTTTCACACATTTCACTGGGAAAATGTTCTCTACAGGATTTAGTGTCCTTTTTTTTGTATTTTCTATGTGCTGGTGTTCTCTGTTGCATTTAAAATTATTTCCCATATATATACTTACATACATACATTAGGTATATACTTAGAGGTGCAGCGATGCTGGGAAACACTATAAAGACAGAACAGCTTGACGCGGAACACCTTTGGTAACCCTTTGGCAACCCTTAGAATCTTTTCTATTTAATATGTGTGGTGCGGTGCTTTAATATATAATGACGTTCATAGCTTATATAATGTCAGGGAGGCAGGGGGAGGTTGGGAAGCTTCTCTGGAAGCGGTGAACTTTACAAAGTGAGAGGAAAATTTTTGAACCAGTTTACATATACAAACTCAATATACAGAACTCGGATGAAGTTGGAGATGGAGATGCAGCAAATCCACTTATTTCTGACAAAAGGAAAAAGCGAAACTTTGACAGAAGAAAGTCGTCTTCGTTGTCGTTTTGGACGTGTCCTTGAAATGTTACTTCGTTTCGTTCGTGGACTATGGTGCTGTTATATGAATCTCTTTCAGATGTGGAAATCAACGTACAAAATAGAGGTAAATTAAAGTGGAGCTTTAGGGGATGTGATTATGAGGTTCCCGATATCGTTACACGTGCGCTATTCAAATTAAGTGGCACAATTATACGAGTGTCGTTTGATTACAACCCGTAGAGACTTTGGAAAAATGTGCGTATTTATAGGGTTACTTTGGAGAATTGACATATTGAAGAGGATATGGCCTGTGAAGCCTCTTACGGGAAGGTATAGGTAGATGCAACCGAAGCTTTGACTTTGATGTAAAATAAATGAATAAATAGTCGGCGCAACAGATCCGTATAAGCACCCTAGGCCTAGCTCCTTAAAACCTTTCATTTGTGTGAGTTTTTTTTTTTCATACAGCCGATGAGAATTGACCTGAATTCGCAAGAGGTTTCGGACAAAATCTACATTGTTGTTCAAACACCCCACCCTATGGTAAGTTACTCTCGTGGTAAGCCTACTATTCGACACATATCGGGGCTGTTGAGGAGGAAGCTGCTTTCGAAGTGTTAATTCTACTGCGGGCAATGCAAGTCTGCAATTAATTCCGCTTTGGACTATATGCATGCGGGCTGATAATGTTCCACAGCTAAGTTCACACTTTTGTTCCGATGTTAGACATGCGAAGGTAACTTTGGCTGTAAGTGAGTCAAACCGAAGTAAATCTCAGGAGACGTATTATAAAGCGATTTGGAATAATTTGAAACACTATGACGATAAATTCCACATTAAGCGTCCTCCTAATGCTGCCAGCATCACAATTATAGACAGGACAATTGCATAGCTAAGGATTTGATCAATAGATCAGTGTTTTTGCTCAAAGTATCCTTACGGACCAATCAGGTATCCATATTGGTCGTATTTGCACTGTCTTTATTCATACCAAGATGAGAACTTCGATCCAGCTTACTTACTTACTTAGATGGCGCTACAGTCCGGGGTGGACCTGGGCCTCAACCAACATGCCTCTCCAGTTAGCCCGATCTTTGGCTAACCGCCTCCAGTTGCGCACTCCAAGTTGGTTGAGGTCCCCTTCCACTTGTGCGCGCCACCTAAGGCGAGGTCTTCCTCTACTGCGTTGTCCCTCCGGGTTGGAATCGAAGACTCTTCGGGCCGGAGCGTTGGTGTCCATTCGCTCTACATGTCCTAGCCATCTTAGTCGACTGATACGCACTTTTCTGACCAGGTCTATGTCGCTGTACAGCTCGTAGAGTTCGCTGTTAAATCTTCTCCTCCAAAGCCCGTCAACGCAAACGGGACCGAAAATCACTCGAAGAATTTTGCGTTCGAAACGACCAAGAAGATCTTCATCCGCCTTTGTTAACGTCCATGCTTCTGCGCCATAGAGTAGGACTGGGATGATGAGGGTCTTATATAGAGTCTCCTTAGTGTTTCTTGACAAGGCCTTACTAGTCAGTTGCCTTCTTAGGCCAAAGAAACAGCGGTTGGCAAGTGTAACTCTTCGTTTGATTTCTGCTGTGGTGTCATTATCAGAGTTTATAGCGGAGCCGAGGTAGATAAAGTCCCTAACCACCTCAAAGTTATAGCTGTCTATCGTGACGTTCTGTCCGATTCGCCGATGTTGTGTGTCCCTTCTTGTTGACAGCATGTACTTTGTTTTGCCCTCATTCACCACTAAACCCATTTTTGCCGCTTCTGTGCTAATACTTGCAAACGCACCAGTAACAGCTCGCTGCGTTCTGCCAATTATGTCAATGTCGTCAGCGTATGCAAGTAGTTGCACAGACTTTTGGCAAATTGTGCCCCTGGTGTTGGCTTGCGAGTTTCGCACAATTTTCTCAAGTATGATGTTGAAAAAGTCACATGACAGCGCATCACCTTGTCTAAATCCTTTTTTGACATCAAAGGTCTCGGTGAGATTATTTCCGACCTTTACGGAGCAGCGAGCGTTCTCCATCGTCATTCTGCACAATCTGACAAGTTTGGCAGGGATGCCAAAACTAGACATGGCTCTGTATAGCTCGTCTCTATAAATGCTGTCATATGCGGCTTTAAAATCGATAAATAGATGGTGAGTATCGATTTGGACTTCTTGGGTTTTCTCCAGGATCTGCCGTAGTGTGAATATTTGGTCGGTTGTGGACTTACCGGGCCTAAAACCACACTGATAGGGACCAATCAGCTCGTTGACAAATGGTTTCAGGCGCTCACACAGTACAGCAGATATGATCTTATAGGCGATGTTGAGGAGACTGATGCCTCTATAATTGGCGCAGTTTAGAGGGTCTCCTTTCTTGTAGATCGGGCAAACGATGCTGAGGTTCCAATCATCAGGCATACTTTCCTCTGACCAAATTTTAGAAACAAGTTGGTGTATGCTCTCTACCAAGTCATCTCCCGCTGCCTTAAAAAGCTCGGCCGGTAAACCGTCCGGTCCTGCAGCTTTGTTGGACTTCAGCTTAGATATTGCTATCCTTACCTCATTTTGGTCAGGTGGACGGAAGTCTTGGCTTTCATCGCCGAGGTTGAATGGTTCATTCTGCCTGACAGCGGAATATGTGTCGTCTTCGCCGTTTAACAGTCTGCAGAAATGGTTTTTCCATGTCCTCAGCACCGACTGTGACTCCACTACAAGGTTTCCTTGTTCGTCTCTACAGGTCTCTGTTCGGGTCTTGTTCCCGTGACACGTTCTTTTTACCTTTTGGTAAAACTTCCGAACATTGTTCCTGGAGTAACACCTCTCTATTTCCTCGATCGCGCGCTTCTCATGCTCTTTCTTTTTCCTCCGGAGAAGCCGGTGTTCTTCCCTCCTTTTTTGCTCGTAGAGCTCACGAGCTGCTCTCGTCCTTCTCTGCAGCGCCGCTTTGTAGGCCAGTTGCTTCGCTGCATGTGCTTGCCGGCACTCTTCATCAAACCAAGGGTTTCGTGGTGGTGGTCGGGTGAAACCGAGCACATCAGTTGCGGCTTTTCTGACGGCTTCTTGGCATCGATGCCACTGGTCTTCAGCACTTGATGAAGGCTGCAAAGGACTTCTCGAGAGGTTGAGGGAGACGCGATCGGCAAAAGTTCTGGCGGTTTGTTGCGTTTGTAGCCGTTCAACGTTGAATCTCCTCACAGTATTTCCTCGTTGTTGTGGTGTCTGGGATATCCGCATACGTACCTTGGCTACAACAAGGTAGTGATCCGAGTCTATGTTGGCCGCTCGGAAGGTTCGAACATCTAGAATACTGGAGGAGTGCCTTGCGTCGATCGCAACATGGTCAATTTGATTGACCGTTTGATGGTCTGGTGACCGCCATGTTCCTTTGTGAATATTGAGGTGAGGAAACCGTGTGCTAGCTATAGTAACATTACGTCCCGCAGCAAAGTCTATTAGCCTAAGTCCGTTTCCAGACGTGTTGTCGTGTAGGCTGTACTTCCCGATTGTACTACCAAAGATGTCCTCCTTTCCTATTTTGGCGTTAAAATCACCCAAGATGATTTTAACGTCATACTTAGGACATTGCTCATATGTTTTGTCGAGGAGCTCGTAGAAACATTCTTTGGTAGCATCGTCTTTATCTTCGGTAGGGGCGTGAGCGCATATCAGGCTGATGTTGGCGAATTTAGCCTTGATGCGGATAGTTGTAAGGCGTTCACTAACGTGTCGAAAGCTCAAGACTTCTTGCCTAAGTCTGCCGCTTACAACGAATCCGCATCCAAATAGACGCTGCTTCTGTTCTCTGTAGCAATCACCGTAGTAGATGTCACAGTTTTTTATCCTTCTTTTGCCCGGCCCATCCCACCGCACCTCCTGGATGGCGGTGATATCTGCTTTGTAGCAGCTTAGGGCCTCCGCTAGTTGTTCGGCTGCACGCGGTCTGTTCAGGGTTCGAACATTCCACGTGCAGATCCGAACGTCATTGTCCATATTTCGTTTTGCAGGGTCGTCAACAGTGAATCCGTCCTTATCCGAGGCTCTTGGTTGCTTCGTAACCATATTGTTTTTCCGTGGTTGGGTAGTTAACCCCACGCACAACCCCCAACCTGGAGGGCCAGGCCCTTTCTGTGACCCCTTGGACGAAAGGGGCCGGATATTCCGGAGTCAGTAACCCGCTTCGGGGATTTGAGTGCTGCCGTTGACCCATTAAGGGCTCTTCCGCCACCATCTCTATTTCAACACCCTGACTAGTATTGAAAAAATCCTTAATGGCCTCAGCTCCAAATACGTCGAAGTAGCCCATTAAGGTATCTGTCATGCCGACTGTTGACGTCACCGTTGATTCAATCGCGTGAATTCATCCGCCGTACGTCCTCTTTCTGAGGAGCTCATGTAAGACTTCTGAGACTCGTTCAGTCAGTCTTCGATCCAGCTACTCTTTTCTTTTGTCGAAGGTTGCTACTATCCGATGGAGCACTCAGACACAACTATTGGTCCATTGTACTGCCTAACAGACACCTTATTTTACTGTACCTAGTTTTCCCGTCTTTCGAAGAAAGATGAGAAGGAGCTTCAGTGATGAAGAGCTTAGATGTTCGGCACTCACCACGTCAGCCCCAAAGATCCGCCGCCGGATGCGAGCAAAGGCAGAACAAGTACAGAGGAAGTGTTCTGCTGTATCGTCGTCCTCTCCACAAGCAGGACAGATGGTACGGTGTCCTCAAGCCCAATACAAAAGCTTGGTGGCCCGAAAGGACGCCCACAAGCAGTCTGCGGTCCATTCTCCTGAGAGACAGAATGAAAGACGCAGATGACCGGACGCAGTCATTTGGTTTGTCTACACCCAGCGCATTCACGCCACCGACACTTGTGTTCACGCGAAACTCAAGTATCAATTGATGACCTGACCACAGATGCAGGCAGATTCAACGCATATTCAGGTCCTAACGGAGCTTCTTTTGAATCCAGCCTAGCAAGCTCATCAGCGATCTCATTTCCTTGGATACCAGTGTGACCTGGGACCCAAACAAGTTTCACTGTGTTTAACCTACCGACCAAGTTCAGAGAAAGCTTGAGTTTGAGCACTAACTTGGACGAGGTAAGATGGTTACGCAGGGCTTTTAGTGCAGCTAGGTTTTCCGTGCGACCACATATAAATTCGGAACTGGCATTTTTACAGTTCTTGAACCTGAACGCCCGTTGAATTGTTTGAGAATTTAAGGTGTTGTAAAGTGATTTTCTAAGTGACTTCATTCTCGTTCTTCCTATGATAGCAAAACCGGCCGCTAAAGGACATTAATGTGGCAAAATCCAAAATGATTTTTGTGTCCATGTAAAATTCGAAGGAAATACTGCAGACGTTCCAGTTTGCTACAATTCAAATCTTTAATGGCTCAACATGGTATCACAGAGTGTCGTGTTAGATTTTTAAGCGAATCTTTTTAACTGGGAAATAACCTACAATGTTGGACATAAGTATTTTGACAAAACTAAAGTTAATTCTACTCATAATTTGAACTTACTTCGTTTAAATTTTTGCATCAATGGAAAGGTCATTTAAATTCCGTTTGAATGCTATAAAACTTTCCTTCACCCATTAAGTACTTGGTACCCATTGAAAATTTAGAACTTTTGTAGAAGTCTACTTTTTTCCTCGGTTTAAAAAAAAAAAAACTGTTTTGATGCAAAAAGTTTCTTCAAACAATTCTAATAGTGACTGCAAAATTGTTTTTCAAAAATCTATTCGCTAATATTTTTTATGATTTTTTGAATGGGATGATCTCAGAAAAATTTTGTATGAAAGGGAGGAAAAAGTGGCTAAAATAGGTAGTCATTTTTAGCAATTTTCAAAAATTTACAATTTTGTATTAACAAACATTTGTAAACATACCTTATGGTTCTTTAGCCTTTCGATGTTGCTTTTGCTAAATTATTTTGTTGCACTTTTTTTTTGATACCTAACCGCTAACGCACGTTATATTTGCCATGTAATTAGCTAACATAAACCCGTACGGGCGTACGCCAATAAACTTATGCACCGATGAATGGAAAATTAAGAATATGGGCGAAAAGGAGAAGGTGATAACGCGAAACGGTTCAAGTTGGCAAAGAGCCATCGCGCGGTTACGAAGACTAGAATCGGTCTCTTTCGGATTGGGGACACGATCCCGAAAATCGAAAATCCCGAAAAACCAATATATTTCTCTTGTTTGTGGTTAAGACAAAGGGCCTTAGCAATAATCATTTTTAGTCTTCAACTTAAATATTTTGACGGTCACAATGGATCTCTATATATATAAAACAAAGTGGCAAAACTATGTTTCCCTCTGCCGCCCGTAATTTCCAACCAATTCAGTTGATTTTTTTGTAAAATGTCGGTAATTACAGTGGTTGGGTAATAGGCCTAACAAATTAAAAATCGGACAAAGGGGCGTGGCACCGCCCATACAAAAAAAATATTCAAAATCGTTAATCCCGAAAACCACCAAATCGATTGAGCTCAAACTTACAGGTAATATTACGTATTTGACGTGGAGTGCTCCTGTAAAGATTGGTCAAAATCGGACAAAGGGGCGTGGCATCTCCCATACAAAAAAAAACATTCAAAATCGTATATCTCGAAAACCACCGAATCGGTTGAGCTCAAACCTATAGATAATCTTTGGTATTGCCCGCAGAGTGCTCCTGTGAAGATTGGTCAAAGTTGGAGAAAGGGGCGTGGCATATCCCATACAAAAAAACATTCAAAATCGTATATCTCGAATACAACCGAAACGATTGAGCTCAAACTTACAGATAATCATAGGTATTGGCCCTGAAGTGCTCCTGTGAAGATTGGTCAAAATTGGACAAAGGGGCGTGGCATCTCCCATACCAAAAAACATTCAAAATCGTATACCTCCTAAACAAAAAAAATCTTCTATGGGGTGAAACTAGATGACGTTATATCTCTATAACCGCTGGGCCGATTTTCATGAGTCTTTTTTTGTTTTGTTCGTATTGCTGTATTTCAGGTTTAGGCAGAAAGAAAGTTCCAGTTTATTCTCATTTCTCGCATTTTACAAAAGAACATCTGTGCACGGGCAAAGTCGGGCGGGTACAGCTATCTCTATGTATATAAAAAAAGTGGAAAAAACTATATGTTTCCCTCTGTTGCCCGTAATTTTGAACCAATTGAGTTGATTTTTTTTAAATGTCGGTAATTAGGGTGATCAATTGATAGGCCAAAAAAATTAAAAAATAAAAATTGTAAAAAGAAACAAAAGGCCTGGCGAAGCCGGCGGGGGTTCAGCTAGTAATTTCATATAGAAATTTTCGCCATTGTGACTTTTTAAAGTTAGCCTGGACACTAAAAATGATTATTAGTACAGCGGAATGCGTTTACAAAATTAATGCAATTATTGTTAGGAATACGAATGCTGTCAGTGATGCCAAATTATGGGAAAAAAAGTTGTGTGTAGGTACACCAAATCTAATCAGCATGTCAAAAATTGACACGATTTTCGTCATTTGAAATAGTACATAGCCCACCGTATGGTCGTTAAAATTGCTGATCTAAACTTTAAGCTGCGTCGGTGGTGTAATGGTTAGCATAGTTGCCTTCCAAGCAGTTGATCCGGGTTCGATTCCCGGCCGACGCACACTTTTTTTTTTCCTTTTTTATTACTTAATATTCCATCTCTCTTTACCCCTTCACTTCTTAGTAATAGAATATGGACACACTATTAATGTGTCTGTGGTAATAGACAGTGCACCTTATTTTATTGAGGAGCTTAAAGGAAACAACGATTTAAACTCCTGCCTCAACTATGACTTTCTCCTTCACCATGATTCCCGCCTAATTCTCTTCGCATTCCATCAGATTTTGGAACAGAGTACAAAGCCGCCGGCGAGTAGATAGGCAAAATTCTTCACAGAATATATTCAATTCGTCCTTGAAGACCATGCGACTGCAACGCTAATCCAGAACCAATTCTTCCATTTTTTTTTAATTTGTCGGCGCATTAATGGAAACCCATTACTACCGTGGACGTGTGCACAAGAAATTGATTTATTTTAATTGGAAATTTTAATTCCTACCTCCATGCTAATTGCATCCAAAGCCTGGCTCTTCACAATATTGAATGTCTCCCTTTCGTCGTCCTATATCCATCCCATTGCAGGCGCAGTCGGTGTAAGCTCATTTCATCTTTTAATAAATCTCTCGACAATTGGAAAATAATGGCGATAATTGGCAACAGAGAGGAGCACAGCTATAAGAGTGCATTGTGCATATACACAGCCATTCGCAACGTTGTCATCCTTGTCGATGCGGATAAACAGACAGTGGGGAGATAATCTTCCCGATCGATCGATAGACTCTCTCTAGCTATGACTCTGACTCGTAATATCTTCCCTCCGACTGGGTTGATATCTTGGAATCTCTATGTGCGACAGATAAGCTGCGCAGAATGGCAGTCAAGCCCTCCCATTGTGATGCCACCACCGGAGCCAGTGCTACCGGTGTGTATATGCGGCCCTGGCCATTGAGATCGATAGCATCACCTAGGCCTACACACTTGGTAGTTGGAGAATTATGAGACAGCACTTTGGACTGAAATCTATGAGCGTATACAGAGATTCGATGGTTCCTCCTGGACCACTCCGCTACGCTGCGCGTTCTAGATCTGTATCAGGATAGTGCTGCCTGAGCGGTGCACCTAGGATTAAAGTTCTTATTCTGAGCTAGCAAATCAACACTCGAACAATGCTCACATGTGTCCACTCGTGTACTCCTTGTAATACACACATACAGACACCGCATGCACATGCATATATACACCGCCCATAGGAGTGCGCTCATAAAATTGGTGGCCACTGGACGATGGTAATAAATAATCGACGCGCCATCTCAGATAAGGTAATTGGTCCATTATGTCGCTCCAATGGCATCTTGGTAAAGTGAAATCCAGTGTTGTGTACAGCAGGTGACATGTTGTATTGTGCGACGCTAGTCCGGACTACGGCCGGCATATGGACTCTTGTAATGCGAGATCTGTTGTCCTTTTGTTGGGAACAATAATAATCACACATCGCGTCTGTGTGATGTGTGTACGCTTGCGAGATTCGAAACCTTTAGAGGCGGGCAAGTGCATAAATTTTGATGGAACGCGCAATGAGGATTGCATTCGATATGATTCATGAGTGGGGTGTCACTGCTGGATGCGATGACAGTTGATTTGATGGACGGCATCGCTGTGGGTTTTGCGTTGGCACATTGAATGGCCAAAGTCGTTCGAATGGATTTATTTGATGGCCGATATGTTTGTGTGGTTTAAGTGCCGTTTTTAGTGCGGTTTAAGTCGGTAAGTGCTGGAAGGGTGTTAATGCGGATTCATGTGGCGATGGCGACGGATGGCTATAAATTCAATTGGATTAGCAGTGCATTTCTATTACCCAACCTTGGTCACTTTGAGGAATGACATTTAATGGTCCCATTCTGGCAGGACTCCCATTAGGTCGACACTCGACACATTTTTTTATAGGTTTGCTTAAAGACCAGTTCAGTTGGAGCTCGGAGGTCTAATAATAGACTGAAGATGGAGTGCCGGTAGTTCATTCGAAGGATTCATATATTTTGCCTTTAGTCGGACATGCCATTTATCTGTAAAATTTGGACCGGCGAGGAGTAACAATTTGTCCCTTTTATTGAGAGGAGGGCAACATCTTTTGAACAAAGGTTGGAATTATAGCCCTGGTTAAAGCAATTTTATCTTAGAGACCATTTCCCGCAATCACAGTAGATATAAACTGGGACAAAAATCCAGAACTATTTTAAAAAATTGCGTTACAGGGTTGTGTATTTGTGCAAGGATTTCACCGCAGCCAGACTGTCACTACAGATGCAGATATTTCAAACACGTAACCTATTCTTAACAACGTAGTCGACAGCCATTATAGGAAATTATAGATGTCCGCTTAAAAAACGAAGGCATGCTTGCCTAACGAGTCGAGTAGTGAAGTTATCGGTTTCCACGGAAACACCATTGACTATAGCTCTGGAGCCATCAGTAAATATTCGACTACAACCTAATCCAGGCTCAGACTCTGACTCAAGTCAGTCTTGAACGCAAGAAAATTCGACTCTAAATTTGCGCAGCAGTCAAAGTTCCGTCATATCCATGCAACCGCTTTCATAGAGGGGAAGTTTCGCGTAAAGTTGTCGAAATTCCAGTGCGGATGACTGCCACTCGCACTCCGCGTAAGACGGTAGATTGCTTTGATAGAGCCCATGATAAAGGTATCAAAGGGAAGGCAAATCAAGCAGAGAATTTTTAGCAGAACCAGTGTCAGGCGTATTTGGAAAAGCTCAGTGTAGCAGAGAGAGGTCATTCTTTGGAGTTTAGTCCAGAAGGTATAGTCACATACTTACGGGAAAGCCCTATCCACCATAAAATCGACGCATAGGCTAGGAAAAACCTTATGATACCCGTCTATAGATCCAAAGGATGATTTTCGGAGATAAGCCCACGTCTTACCAAAAGAAAAGAAGCCCCACGTTTTATACTGTCAGAAAACTGAAAGCGCCTTGGATGTCTTCGATTTGAGATAAGACGTTTCTTATCTCAAATCACTCCCAGATATATGTAGCTTCATTGGAGATCTGGATAGTGACGACTTTTAGAAGTGGCTGAGTCAAACTCGTCTCGCGAAGAGAACAAAATCTGTTTTCAAAGGTTTGACCGAAAGCCTAATTTTATCCACAAGAGAGAAGAGAAGAGTCAACTACATACCATGCACCATAACCGTGGAGACAGGACGCCGGCCGCCTTGTGGGTACCCTTTATTCGGGTTTACCACGATATCTCGAAAGCAAAAATCTCGAATGTAAAAATCTCTAAAAAAAAATGTCGAATTTAAAAAATCTAGAAAGCATAATCTCGAATAACAAAAATCTCGAAAAAAAAATCTCGAATTAATATTAAAAATGGTGTTAAAAAGTGAGGTACGTATGGGGGGGCATGTTGCCCTCCTGCAACCCCCTTGCTTCGGTTTACTGTTTGCCTATGGGATGGGTGCAAAAAAAAAATTTTTGAATTTACTTTTTATTTTCGAGATACCTATAGCCTTTCGTACATTCGAGATTTTTGCTTTCGAAATTAAAAAAAAACTTTTCGAGATTTTTAGCCTTCGAGATTTTTGTCATTCGGGATTACGTCATGATCCACCTTTATTCACATTTGCTCCAACATCGCGGCCATACATCTACAACCAAAGTTCTATTCATCAGTCTTGCCCTGATTCCCATTACTAATATAGCTTGTATCTAGTCAAAAGTCGCCTTGTTGAAAACGTTCTCTTCGATTTTGAAACGGTCTCTCACAGGATTTTCTTGGCGACTGCAGGAAATAATGCCCCCTTTGGGGTCTTATTTCATTTCGTCTCTTTCATTAGGAAATAACACCCCAAATTTTATTAACAGTCGTTGTTGTTGTTTCCTGTATAATTTTGTGGGGCCTTATTTCATTTTTGTTTTGGGGCCTTATGTCGCAGAGCCTTTCTTGGCATTTATGTTGCATCTCAGATAAATGGCGCATTCTATAAGTGCAGACCTGCGCACGTAGATTTCAATCAGACTCTCCAAGCTTTGCATCATGAAGGAAGACAGACTTATAGATCTGAAACTCTTAGCGAGGCAATAGTCATCTTTTTCAATTTTTTATATATAATAATAGCCACTCTATATATATATAGGCTATAGCTATAGGAATAGGAAAAGGAATATGTATGTAGGATCACCCTGTCCTTCCACGATCCACAAAACGCTACAGAGAATGCCGGTAAAATGCCGGCGCAGAGGGTCTGTCGAGGAGTCAGCTACGATTGGGTGCTACGTTCAGTCCGGTCAAGTCGAGCTGGTTGTAATACGGTGTCTTTTTTCTCCATTCGTGAATTAAATAATTAGTTTAAGCCTTAAAGTCAATAAAATTTCTTGAATTTTCTTTTTATATTTGACTGTTTTTTTCAAGGAGTTTCAATGAATGAACCCTAACCCTATCCCGATCCTACATGTATATGCCAATTCCAGACACAAAAGGTTTTCTTCTGTACACTAGATCAGTACCAGGCAACTACTGCCATGACTGTTGCAGTATACCAGCTATGACGAGTTTTGCGGCTTACATCATGCTCACATGCACAAGCGGGCTTAACTAAGACGAGGTTGTTGTCTGATTGTTACCCGAAAAATTAGCTTCCAGTAGAAGACTCAAAATCTTCGTCTTTCGTCTCAGTACCTCGGAGTTTCTAAGTGAATCCGGTTTGATGCGTCTACTGATTTCACCTAGAGTCTCGATATTTTGACAAAAATCTTTATATGAAGCCCTTTTCGACAAACTAGAATTAACTTCTCATATTCGTTTTGTTTGGATCGGAAAAGTTTCCAATATAATAAAGAAATTTTCGTTCAGTAACCGATTTAGAAGTTACCTAGATTGCTTTCTGAGTCTCTGCAGTTATTAGCTCCACCAGGAAGCTGGCGATCTGCATGTCATCGGTGCAAACATCGGTGATGATAACAGTCGGAATCTGAGCAGCACCCTCGATCTTCCATCGAATTTTGACAGACTAGCCTAGCCATTACCGTAGAACCGCAATACTATATGAGCTCGACGACAGCCTTCGGGGACGGTGGAAGTAAGCTGACGCAACGAGGCAGGTTTTTTAATCTCCATTCGTTTTGTAGCTTACAGATACAGCAACCCAAATCTTTGCCACAGAATTGTCAGTTGACCCAGTCTTGGTCATAAATAAATAAATAGGTGGCGCAACAGGCGGTAGACACCCAAGGCCTAGCTTCTCGCTCTTTCAGATTGCATGTCACAGAGTACCTCGGTATCCCGAACACCTCCTAAAACACAATTAAGTTTTTTTCTCGTATAAATGCGCATCTTGGTTGGTGATCCGTTAGTACGCCATCTACAAGTCGACAACAATAGCTACATAGTTTCGCAGTATTATAGCTTAGTAGATATTTTGTTTGTATCTAATATAGTACCTACCTGCGTGTGCGTGTATATCTAAATCTTTTGAGAATGGACCCCATTTTCCATTGAGAGGTTACTCCAATCATATCCCACAACATACTAAATCCCTTCCAAGTGGCTATTGTCTATATCGAAATAAACATTTTAATATGACAGTCATGCCGAAAAAAAAGTATCACATAGCAAATTGGTTTCCCGAATCTTCTCAGTCTCCGTATAAAACACCAGTAGGTACATATACATACATAGCCACCGCAGAGCGCTTCGTTGGCATAATCCATTCCGGAAGTTCTCAACGAAACACCAAGCCAGCAGCACCGGGGGGCAAATATTAAATGACAGGAACACATGCCACCTCAATATGTAGCCCAAATAAATGAGTATCATTACGGAGTAAACTCATTTAACCTCATCGTCGCCGCCAAACAAGGACATACTTGTACAATCCGAAAAACTTCACCCAAAAACTGGCCCTTTTTACAATTATCCACTTCTTTGTCCAAAAAAAATTAAAAGTAAAGACGAAAAACCATCATAGTCCGGCTAGGATAGAACGAAATTAAAGTAACTCATCCACCCATCCTCGCAATCCATATATATAGGTATAGGATATCCTAGGCAGCGAGGGGACATGCTATATCCTATATCCTAGTGTGTCTGGTGTCAAGCACCTACTCCATCTATTGGCAAACAAAAAAAATTCTTATTTTTCGTTGAATGTATGTTTTTGTGGCCTTCTTCCTCTCCTACTGCTGTTGCTACTTGTGCTCCTTGTGCTCCTGGTCGACCCCAAAGTTGACTTCCGATGGACAAAACAAGCAAAATCAACGAAAAATGAACAGAATTTTCGGTCTATCCGAAGGATTTTGTGTTGTTTTCCTGCTGCCGATGGTGATAGTGATGGTGGTGGCTACTCAGCCACTCCCAGTTGTTACACACAATCCCAATTCACCGATGCCATTGGTTGTGTACAGTGTACACGCTGCTGCTGTTCCAAGTAGTGATGTGCTTTTTAGGGAGATTTCGGGACGAAAACGAAAATTCTACCATACAGCTCCGGCTCCCAAGGGCCAAAACAAAGCATCATCCTCAATTTTCGGACCAAACCTACGTTCCAGCTCGTCTCTGGCCGACAAACACGAACTAAAAAAAAAAAAATTCCCAAATTGCATTGCACATCGATGAGGTGGGTGGGTTGGGTATGGCAATGGGGTGGTAAATCTGTTGCCCTTTTGTATATATGCGGGACTTTGGGCTGCGTCAATTCGCATCCTGCGTCCCAAACTCCAGGCATATATACCCAGGCTCAGAAGCATGCAAGCAGAAAGGACAGACTGACAGGCTCCTCCGGTGCGATGAAACAAAAGGTCATACAAAGCACACCCATACATAGGTGCTACGTGTATCCACGTAGTGATTGGCATTCGGACGGACAATGCGTCGAATCTTTTTGTGTGTATAGTGTGTATGGCTAGGAGGACGAAAGAGGATAAATAAATAATCGGATCAGAGGTTGGCCTTACTCAATTTTTTTGTTCCCTCTGTCTTTCCTTATGTTTGGCTTGTTGTTTTATTTTTTATACAGCTTTCCAGATCATTAGATGGGATAAAATCTTCTTCTATGACTGAGATGGGAATAGTTTCTAAATCCTACCCTATTCAGTTGGTCCTGTTCCCTAGAGTTGCTTTTACAGATTTACATTGAAAGTTCACCTTCCATAGAGTTGCATATTTCACTTGATTAAATATTGAAAAGGCGAGTAGCGAGTGTCTACGTAGTTTGTTCGGAAAGGATCTATCTACATCTGTGAGGGTATGGGCTGGAGAATTATGTGTCTATTCAGTTGAGCAGCTACAGCCGTTAGGGAAATAAATAGAATGCAAAAAAAAAGTAATGTGCGTCGGCCGGGAATCGAACCCGGATCAACTGCTTGGAAGGCAACTATGCTAACCATTACACCACCGACGCCCGTGATAACGGGTTTATTAGATGAAGTGAGCTTTTTTTGAGACTGGAAGTAGTAAAGCTTGATGAAACGTTGGTACCCTATAAGGCCGGTAAAAACGCCAAAATAAGGAGAACAACTCTGCGATTACTACCCTGGAATTGATCGGAGCTGAATGGTCATGTCCACCCAAAATCGAGTTGCCAAACTTACTGTCAGAATTGACTGGTTGCATGAGTCTCAAAAGCCGACCATAAACCCCTCAGAAGGAGGACGATCGGTGGATGAATTCAATAAATTGAATCAACGGTGTCGCCAATAGTCAAGGTGACAGATACCATACATGAGCTACTCTTTAATATTTCGAGCTGATTTCAGTGAGGATTTTTCAGGACTATTCAGGGTGCTTTATATGGCCCAACTGCAGTTCTCGCATCAACGAAGAGGGACACGTTCGTTAACGTCTTACGAAAATTACGGTATCAGAACTAAATTCGACTTCATCAGCCTGATATGCGTTCACGATGTTACAACATTTTTGAGCGGCTAACATTGACTCATACGTCAGACCACTAACCTATTGCAGCCATGTAACGAATGCTGACATTTCCGACGCAGCCTCAACAACGGAGAAATATTATGAGGAGAGTTAATGCTGGAAAGCTATACAAGAGCAATAAAACTGCCATAGAAATATCGAGAAGCCAAATGCCGTCGTCATCAAGTCTAATGGTATCGAAGCCAAGAGGCCATCACAGACTCCGGAACTTTTGTACTAGGCCTCACCCGACCAGACCCACAAAACCCTAGGCACATGCATCAGTAAAGCAATTCGCCTGAGGCGCTGAAGATAAGGTCGAAAGGAGCGAAGAACATTGGCTTCTCAGGATGAAAAATAAAGGACACGAGAAGCTCGCAGTCGAGGAAATAGAGAGGAGCTACCCCCAACAGCAATGTTCGGAAGACTTAAAGGGAACATCTCAAGGCAACAAGACTTGAACACAGATCTGTATAGATGTGCAAATGAAACCTTGTAGTAGAGTCATAGTCTGTGTTAACGATATTGAAAGTTTTCTGCAAACTTTTAAACGGCAAAAGACGACCCGAATTCCGGCGTCAGACAAAACAAACCATTCAATAGAAACCTGGGCAAAAAAACAAATCCTCTCGGCGATAGTCTTTGAACCAAAGATTCGTCTTGAGGTATGACTCACAGTCACTTGTTGATTTAAAAATCATTAGTCTCGGTGAAAATCGAGCAAACAGTGCGTCTAGATCAGATGTGGTGGTCGTCTACTGATGAGCCCACCCACCACATCCGGGCGAAACGCATTTCTGGAGTCGAGGCCAACTCAGATTTAAAAATTTGTGAGAAACGATGAAAGCTAAGATTTCGCTCCACCCGACCAAAATGAAGACTAAAGTCAAATTCAACAATGCAGGGCAAGATAGCCTTCTGCGAAACTATTAAAGGGGTGGAGAGCATACACGAACTCATCTCCAAGATTTGTTGGGAAGAACGTATTCTTGATGAATGGAATCTCAGCATCGTTTGTCCGGTCTATAAACAGGGAAAACCATCTAAACTGTCCCATCTATATACAGAGGCTACATCAGTCTCCTTATCATCGCATGCATACAAGAACCAGTCTACTGTATACGGTTTGATACCATTGCAGTTTTGGACCCGTTTAGTCTACAACCGACCAAATATGCACAACATGGCAGATCCTGGAATCCATAAGAATGCCCGGCATCTGTTTAGCGGTCCGCCGCAGATGTAAGTAAATATGTAAGTAAGCGCCTAATGACAATCCCCATCAAGGTTTAATTCGTCAGCATTTATTTAAGAACCACACACCGACACGATAGATAGAGTGTCAACGAATTGACTTACGAGCTCCTGATGTACCTAGACAACTTTTGAGCAGTGTGCCATACGAGACTGAAATCGTACTGGCAATGTCAATGCCATAAGAGGAAATGAGGACACATCTGGCATTGCCGTTCTTAAGCACAGTCTATACGCCTCCGCTATAAAAGATTATCAACAATTTTAAGGAGCTCAACCTTTCAAGAAGCTCTGCCAGAAAAATGTGCAGAACCCTAATTGCGGCGCTGCCAAGAGGCCATACGCCGCTATCGAAAAGGTGAAGAGAAACTTGCCCCTTAATGGTAATACAGAAAAATTATTCCCTAAAAAGTCTACCAATGGAACTTAAATAAATTTTCCAAGCCCCTATACACTAAAATAATTTAAGATTGTGTACCTAAGCCAAATATTATCCCTGACACTTCGGAGAGTTATTTAAGGCACGGCCTCATTTCAAGACCTTTGTTCACACAATTCGTACGAGTATTAAGCGGATTCATCTAAGCACGAAACGACTTAATTAAGGACTATTGCAAGTTGAGCAACTGTGCGTCCAACAACACCGCAACACCCCAGTATTTCAAGCTACGCTTCGTTACAGTCGCATGCATATCAAACCGTAAGACTCTCCATTAAAATTGTAACTTGCCATCATCATATGAATATATATCCGTTTCCGACAAATTACAAGTCAATCCAAGACACTGGATTAGCATAGTACAACTTTCGAGTGTGCATGGTGTCGTGCTGCGCCAGAATGACTCTAGAATATAGAGCCGGCAACTGTAGAAGTTCCCCCGCGATATAGGTTTTTATTTTAATTAATCAGTTTGGGTTCCGATGATGGTTCCTCCTAATAGACATGAAAGATGAGGTTTGTGGTTTTTTTTTGTTGCTGCTCTAAAAATGCAGATACAAATGCAAGTTCTGCGAATCGAGTGTAATTACTCAATGAAGACACGATGCAAGCACGTTACCCATCCAGGTAACAATCACGTCATGATGAACATGGAAGTGATGATGATGATGGCCAAATTCAGACCTCCATGGTACTGGTGTTTTATTTTTTGTTTTTGGCCTTAATTTCGTTTGCATGTGTCAGGAAAAACGAACAAAGCTTATATAGAGGAAAGCAAAGCAGAAGTAGGGGCACTTGCACAAGATGGGGGGTGCGCCGTGCGCATGAAATTTAATTAAAATTTTGCTTAAAAAAGAAACGACTCCACGTGAGTATAAAAGACAAAACCTGAAGACAGAGATGTGTGAAAAATTCGCCGACCAAGTGGAAAATGAGGTGATGCTTATGTTGACGACGCTGTCATCATCAACGGCATCATCAAAAGCTGTCATTGCCATCAGCAGCAGCAGCAGCAGCACCTCCGTCGTAATTTAAGGAAATTTCACATAAGTAACGTCAAAAGAGGAATGGATAGAAAGAGTTGAGATTTTGAAGGAACTCTTCTAATGAGTAAGACCTAAGACACGAGTGGGTAAGAAGGGTCGTATGTTTGTCCTCACACGAATATATAAAATTGAAAGATTTGGTAAAGAATTTTGATTAGTCCATTGGATAGTGTGTGCTTATGCAAAAGGATTCGACGTGAGGGAGAAAAATGATGGAGAAGTATTGGAACACATTCTTATTGAACGGAACAACCTGCTCAAATGTGAATCCCTTTTTGCGTTCAAGATGGTGTTTGCGTCCAACCATTTGCAGAGTTGTAGTAGTAATATAGCGTTTTCTATTTCCATCCCATTCCGATGCCAATTCATCATCATGCCCACTATTCGTCATCGTCTCCCGTATTTCTTTCATTAAAAGTTTTAGACTGGTATTCACTTGGTTCGAAGAGAACAGGACCTTTGTTCGTTGCTTCAGTATAGTTCCAAGTTCTAAAATTGTCTCTGGTGGCCGACAACGTAGAATTGGCATGTGGCTATTATAGTACGTACCTACTTGACACCCTGTTGCAGTAGAAAGTGTTCATTGGTAGAAAACCACTTTCATCGCTAACCCCCTTAGGGAGGTGATACTAGAAGAACGCTAAATTGAGTGAAAAGTCTAGACGTACACCAAAATAACCTGTTTACAGATCTTTATCGCAAATGATTGTATACCTACGGGCGGATGCAGAGCAAATCACTCTGAATGGATCGGACGATGCTCAAAATGGACCTACGAACCAGTGATGCCATTCTGGCATTTTTAATGCTAGATCTAGCATTTTTGCAGATTTGAAAGCATTTTTTTTTTTAAAGAAAAATGCTAAATGCTTTTTTAGCATTTTCTTAAATTTTTCTCATTTTGAATTTTTGTGTTTTTTTTTTTTCATTGAAATATTGCTCCCAAGCCATCCTATGCTGAGATGCAGTGCAGTGCAACCTGTTTTTATACTATTTTCCGAGGTATTGGGATGCGAAATGTGAATGCAGTGACAGTGTATGGAAAGAGGATTGGTCGCTTTTATTTGTATGGTATTCGTGTTTTTTTTATCAAAACTTAGTTTTTAGTAACCTAACAAAGGCGATTAACAATTCGTTCGCAGCGAGTTCATCTAGGGATTGGGAATTCAAGACGATGTCATGTATTGTGTGAAATGGTTGACGTTGCAGCAGATGCCTATGGAAGACTTGCTGTCGATTGCTAAGCACCAACCGAAAAAAAAGCCGACCATTATAGTGAAAGTTTATACAAATTGGGGAACGATATGGGTCTGGTGGTAAACAGAGATACGTGAAATAACGGAACGGACTCGTGTGTCGTGTCTTTAAAAAGTCACTCTTTGTTTATTTAAATGCTTTTTGCTAGGAAAATTCGTTCGCTTTGTCTAGGTGTTAAAGTTTTATGCTTATGCAGTTCTTCAATAAAATCTGTTATTCTACCTCACTAATCTACCCTCTAGGTCTAGTGATGTGTTTGTCGTAACATGAAATAATTTTTTCGTTACGCTGAAGTGACTATTTCACTTTATTCGATCCATTTTCTTTGTATTTATAAAAACTTCTTTTTCTATAATTTAATAAAAATGTATTGCTCTTTTTCCCATAAAATAGAAAGATTTATGAAATCCTTTGAATTTTCACAAATTGAAAACGGATTAAGTACCTACACCTTTTAAATTATTTCTGTACTTAGAAGAATTCGTATGAAATTTGTTTGAAAGACTGATGAAAGTACAGTGACGGCAAAAACATTCCGGATTTTTTCTTGATATATGTAATATTTTTCTTAACATCAAGGAGAAATCCTTTAACTTAATACAATTAATAATTTGAAGAATTCCATTAGAAACCTTTATAGTTACCTTTAAAATATAATACCTTTACAATATACATATGTACCTAATATAAGGAAAATATTATAGAAAAAATCCGGAATGTTTTTGCCGTCACTGTAGGTATATCTTTTTTTTCGTTTAGCATTTTTTTTATTTAGCTTCATACATTTTAGCATTTTTTAGTATTCTATTTAGCATTTTGATTTTTAAAATTCTGGCAACACTGCTACGAACTAAGTCCCAACTAGAACTAACTCCCACTAGCTAAAAGGAACTAAGTCCCAGACAATTTGAGACAGAGAGTAGTGTACAAACCCAAGAGAATAGAACGACAGCTTCGGGCAAAAATGAGAGATCAATAGAACCAGTTTCCAAAACTTATTAGTTGGTTAAGTTCTACGTGGTTTGTCAGTTTGTGGAGTAGTGCAAGACTGCAAGTCTCTAGAAGAGGACTGTACCAGAACTGAGTGAAATAAACAGATCTGGTTCTGGTGTATTTTATTAAGTTTCGACCTTATGCGAGTGGGTGAGTAACAGATTATTACGGAACGTGAGGAAAGCAACATTTACCCAACCTAAATAGAGCGTGTCTTTCAAAAATGTTGTATATGTATGTCTCATTACCACCTATCTCCGAATTTGCTCAGAAAAACATTGTAGTAGTTGATTACATTGACAGCCATTGACATTTGCATAAAATCGAAGTTTGTCCTGGAAACATACGTGGCTATCTTCGAACTTGCAAAGAAAAACTTAGTCATTCTCCTATCGATCCAGCTCATGGGGACCTTGCTGTCAACGAAACAGTTCACTCACTGGCTAAAGTCGGCGCAACTATGCCACTAATCGGACCTGAATCCTTCTGTGGTGTTCTGTTCTGAGCTTGTCTCAAATCGAATACAATGTCTGCCTCAAATCACCTGAGCAAATTATACCTAAAAAATTCGACTCCCTCATTAATCTGGACAGAAATAACATGAAAACCCTGACGGGAATAATTAGTGGCCATATTGCCTCATTAAAAACATCTTCACCGAAATGGCGTCTTACCGGACCCTAGATGTTTTAAGTGGCGAATCCCCTCTTCATAGGTATACTTATGGAATGTCCCATTCTCTCTCATCTCAGAAAGTATAAACTTGGCGAGGAAGTCGTTACTTCAGCTGACATACCCCCAGCCTAGAGAAGATCCTGATAACACATGCACATCGCTTGGCTCTCATTCGTTTCGCTTTAATAGGGAAAACATCATTCAGTGTTTATTCAAGTGAATGTACTTTCGATGTGCGTGTCGACCATAGTTGGAACTATGGCCTAATTTAGTCATGACAAGGACAACTCAATCTCATTCTTAACTGAGCGACGCAGTATTATTTCCTATTCAAGAAAGAATTGATTTCCAAAAAAAATGTAGGTTAGCACCGCCCGGCCTTGCCCGTGCCCATTTAAATTGATTTCCTTATTTCTTAAATATGTTAAATAATATGTTGTTGTCTATAAGGACAAGAGAGCAAAAAAAATCTCCAAAATACCCTAAAACGAACAAAAAAAAAATGCCAAAAACCCCAGAAAATTCTTGCAAAAAGGCTCCATCACGCTTTAAAAGTTACTTGAAAACTCCTCAAAACCGCACTAAAAATGCCTCAAAAACAGTCTCTAAAACACGCCTATTGCGCATTTAAAAGCGTCTCTAAAATGCCTTATAAACACTACCAAAAAAGCCTCAAATATGCCACAAAACACACGAAAAGACGTCCCCAAAACGTACCAAGAATCTTACCATAAAACAGCCCAAAAAAAATTTTATTAAATAAAGAATGGTCACAACACAAAAAAGCGTTTCCAATACGCTCCAAAATTGGTTACACAAAACAGAACTAAAAATCGCTCCCTAAACCATAAAAAAAAAACGAACAAAATACAAAATAGGCACCAAAACGCCCGAGAACTCTCCAAAAACCTGCAAAAAAATCGCAAAAACGCACTAAGAATAGGACCTTAAACCATCCAAAAAACGATTTAAAATAGGCTCCAAGCGGAAAAAAATTACCCAAAAATTTGTCCGGCTCCAAATCTTCCCAAAAGCTATTGACTTTTAAATTCATTTTTATTCATTCTTTCTTTAATTACATACTAGAGAAAAATGATTAAATCTAAATTAAAACTAACATTTATCTTATTCTAGATTACTGGCTCTTAACGAACACTCTTAACATAACTATATCTTTATAACTATTGCCTTTCGGCCTTAAATCTATCAATTTTTGTGTTTTGTGCTGTTTTTTCATTTCCAAGAAACTTTGCTAAAAACTTAGACTCTTTATTATTTGGTTTTTCTTAAAACTACTTAAAACTACCTAAGCTATTTAACTTAAATTAAATATAATCTCTCGATTGGTCACCATAAACCGATTGCGTCGATGCCGATGGGCGCCTGGCAGTCGCCAACATGGTGCACACGCGCCGCCGGGACTCGAGCGAGGCCATAAGCATCGGTCAAATCTCGGTATATAGCACTCATTCATGTTGGCGAGCCCGGTCCCTCACAAAGACCCCATAAAATACGCCTAACTAACTTACAAACTATAGCTTAAAACTAGGGAGGAATGTTACCTAGGTACCGACCCGGGAAAGCGTGCCTGCCCCCACCTCTTCCTCAAGCCACCAAAATTCGGTGAACTGCTTTAAAGTACCAACCGTGTCCCGATCCGCAATTGCAGTATTAAAACGGAGGAGCTCCTGAGCATTGGCGGTGTACCCGTCGTGGATGAGCCGCTTATCCTCGCGCCGCGGTGACTGTGGTACAATACAATTTATCTCGGATTAACCCTTTCATGTCTGCATGAAGGAATGCCTCAGGCGGGACATAGCCAGACCGGAACGACGTACTCTCGTGGTAGGTACATTAAATTCGGGTAATAACCACCCGAGATCAGATTTTTAGTGTTGGCCATTGCCTTGCAAGGTGCCTTCGAATCACCTTAATTAGGAAATTCCCAAAGGCTATACTGGTTCTAGGTTACGTTACACTTGCTTTTGAATAGTAGGCAACAAAATAAAAGAAACAAAAAAAAAAGTGTGCGTCGGCCGGGAATCGAACCCGGATCAACTGCTTGGAAGGCAACTATGCTAACCATTACACCACCGACGCCACATGAAAATTCTATGACAAATGCTGAATATTAGATGCTGGAGCATATTTACAACTGGTTTTCTCTTCTAAATACATTGAACAGAAAATAACCTCGTTATCTTATCTCACACAATGGGTTGAGATTTCTATGTACATACATAAATCAAAAAAAGCGCCACCCAATTTATCAGCAAAGATTATAAGACCTACTCTAGAGTTTGGCGGGAGACTTTTTCAACAGTATTATTTTGCTCATCGACTAATTGGACGGACACTTTATTTTCATTCATTATACTTATCAGCTTACGAACTACCCGACCAGTGCTTGTCTGTTTCTAGGCAAAGAAAAAAATGTTATCTCTCAAAGTGAGCACGATAAAGGGGAATAGCGTCGTCTCAACTTGGTACCCCTTTGAGTGTTATCCGCGTCATAATCCAACAGGAATTGCCTTAACAAATTGTCTCCCCATTAAATAGACTTGATTATTCAAATTTTATTCACAACCATCCACAATAATAATTGTGGCTGATCTCATGGAGCATAGTCTAGTCACGGAAGGAAATTAATCAGAAAACAAAATTACAAAGTTGTAGTGAAAAGTGTTTCTGACCAAATTATAGAAGTTTACACGCAATAGGCGGGATATATATGTATCTACTGGGTTGCATCGCTAAAAACGTACCTATATGCAAAATTAGCCTGTCAGATCGTCTGAATTGGTATTAATAATAATTGCTAACCACTATCAACTACATGACGTTACAAATTATCGGGTAACAGCTAACAACTACAACTTTGCTTCCCATAAAGTGTATAGAATGCATTCGAACGTCACTAATCAATTCTGGTATGCAAATGTTGCTAACAAGAATAATGCGGCAGATCTACGGTAAAAAATATGTACCTTCGGGGGATTCGCAGAAGATACGGCGAGGCCTGTTGGGATTATTCGTCGTATTCGTTTATTTAACCATCACAGAGATTTAGCTTTCAAATAATCAGGACTTCAAACAGTATAAACTCTTTACTGTCAATATTGAGGAATGTTCAGAACTCTCCGTCTTCAAAGAACGCAAACTCCGATAAGTTGAATAAACAAAGCTTCATGCATTTCTGCTGTAAAAATATTCTGCTATGAAAAGATTCAGTCAAACCACCTCTCATCTCACTGATTGACTCCCTCATTCTTTTGAAAAATTTTGCTGGACAGGAGCAGTGGAGCAAGTGGAAAGAAACATCCTGCAAGGAACTAAAGATCTAGATGGAAACTCAATAAAGGCGGACAGATCGATTGGACAACCTAAGGATGAATATCGGCAAGCTATACTCAAAAAGGAGACTGCGGATTCGCTTAGAGGATCTTCGAATCTACTACTGAATAATTTTAGTTGAGAAAAATCCTAGCAAATTCGCCAACACCGATGTCTTCAGTGATATGTATGACCGAGTTTAAAAAATCCAACCGAAACTAACGAGAGAAAAAAAAAACAGGAAACCGTTCTGTTTAATGGTACCTACTTTACACTAATTGACTAATTCTAGAGTCTCCGCAGCGGGCGTATTTACATCTTACTTATCTTACTTACCTACTGATCGCCCATCCTATCATCGTTCATGTCCTCACGGTCAGCAGCCTCAAGGTTGTCTATTCCTGACTCCTTATCTACGACTGTATCCTCCATCAACCCAGTGTCATCCGTACAGCTTCTATCTCTATACTAGCCCCTCCTCCGGCAGCCAGCACCCCGGGGTAGGTTTTTGCGTTGTTTAACTTACGCTGATTCTGTTGCATTATGGGTATGTCTGAGATGACGTATGACGGTCATTAGGCAGTATGCGTTCTATGATATAAGTGACAAGAGGCTCGACTGACACGAGGACATCCACCTTGTACATACTAGGATGTCGCAGATCGTAGCGCCGTTTCTGATCCGTTTGGCTCCGATGGGTCCGGTTCTAACTGACTCCAAAAGTGGCTTATTACCTAAGATATGTCCCTCAGTGTATACAGAAACAGTAGTTCGTGTGGAGTAACCATTTACAATGGAGTTCCTTGCCGTATTCAACCCCCACTGAATTGTTCGCAGTTGACCCTCCCCGTCTATTTCAGCAGAATGTGCAGACCTTAATGCAGCAAGTATGGTCCTATTGCAGCGCTCCACCTGGCCATTCGCTCGAGGGGTTCTCACGGTGGTTCTGATGTGCTCCAACCCGTTGACTTCGCATTAATACGCAAACATATTGGACGTAAAGGCTGTCGCACGATCGGTGACTATCCTTCTCGGTACGCCAAAATATCCCGAAATATTAGTCACGTTGAGCACTCCTTTTGCAGTAGGTATTTACAGCTCGCAATACCATGTATTTCGGGAAACTGTTCACCATCGCTAGTACATACCTAGTCCCCCCTTTCCCTTTAGAACGGTGAAGGTACTCGGCCCGCGCTGTGCAACTCTCCTTCAATGATCGCAAAAGGGTCATCGACAGTGGCTGTATAAAACTTTGCTATGTTCCCGAATCATGGAAATATGTCCAAGTGCGATATTCATACCAAAAGGTCGACCAAGACGGGTGGTCAAAGAAGTCAAGACAGATCAAATTAGTCTATTTTTATTGTTCTGCTTTCTTGTGAACTCAAAGTCTCGTTGGGCTGATACATTGTCGTTCATATACTCCACGTGACCCATAGCTATCTCAGTAGCTGTATTTTCAGCCCGCTTCTTCTCCTCTTTTTTCTTCTTGCTTTTTTGCTCGTAGGGCAGCTCTCGCAGCACCTCCGGTCTTGGTTTGCAGCATTGATTGATAGGATGGGTTTTTTTTTCTACATGCGACAGCCGCTTCTCATCGAGCCAAGGGGTTCCTTGCGATTAGCGAAGCCCAGCACATCAGTGGCGGCAAATTTCTGTTGGCATGCTTTGCAGTGTTGCCACTGATCCTCCGCACTTAATTCTGGTAATGAGCTTGCTGAGAGGTTAAGGAAGGCGCATTTTGGCACGTAAACTTTGTTAAAACTACATTTACAAATATTTTTATTAGGAACTCCAGAACTCTAGACCAGCTCTTTAGAACTTTTAGAACTCTAAAAGGCACCTACTTTCGACTAGTAATCCATACTCCGCTCCACTTAGCGAGCAATCAATACAGAGAGGACGCATTTAATCCTAACAAAACAAATAACAAACAAAGATATAGCATTCTTCCTTCCAAAGTATCCTAAAAAAGAATACCCCCACGTTCCGTTTTCGAAAATACCGACAACTATCTAGTATCTACTACCCTCCAGAGACCAGAGCCAGTGTCCTTGCAAGGAAAAGAATAAATAAAATACGAAAAAAAATATAAGAAAACAAGTCTCAAACGCTAGACACGTTTTAGTCGAAAACAACCCGAACCCACCAGAGAGCCTGCACAAATACACAGTACACACACGTACACACATGCTCTCGTCTAACAAATACGCTCATCAATAAACTGAAATGTCGCCATTCCTTATTATGACAGTGCCTCAAAGAAAACAAAGAAAATAGAAGAAGAAAAAAAACCACAACCGAAAGAAAGAAACGTCGTCATTTGCCACCCATCGCCATCCCCATAGTAGCGGTATAATCGCACGTGACAGAATGTCTAGTGAAAAGCGGAGAGGAAGCAAACAACGTAAAAATACATAATGGCGTAAGAAATCGCCCAAGAAACGTGCACAGTGGAAGACACACAGCAACCATACCTCAACCACCCCCACGAGAGACGCCAAGCCAACACGATGCGATGATGACGACGCGCAAATCCACCCTCGCGCCAACACCGAAAAACATCCAAGTTTGGAAGTTTCCACAGGACGAGGGAAGGCAAACGATTTTCTCTCAAATGCAAAAGGCATTTCACCTCTTCAACCTTATACGTTCGTCCTCGCTACCCCCGCTCAGCGATGCACCCCAACGAAAAGTCATTTGAAAGTCGACCGATTGCCTTTACAGTGGGGTTGGTCATGGTGGGCAAATCAGAGGGGGGGTCGCAACTGTGGCATACACCGAAAGTATATAATGATAAAAAAAATAAAAACGAGGGCATCATGCCGGGCGTTGGTGGTGTCTATTTTATTTCCTCACCCCCACCACCAGTGTTCGCACCACTGGCAAACATCAGCGAGGGTGACTTTGCTGGCGTCTTGGTCTACTGCGGAGCCATGGCCTGTATAACTACCCTCGCAGAATGCGAAGTGCGTTATGGTAGGTTAGTTCCATTTTGCTTCTTTGGATTTGGTTAGGGTTAGGGTTAGGGTTCCTTGTTTGAGGAATTTTCCTTACGTTCTGCGTTGTTGCGAGGTTTTTCTCCATTCAAAGGCTGAGTTATATTTAGACAGCTTGGGATTGGGTTTGTTTTTCCCAATCTTGGATCTTTGGCCTTTGTAACGCCATTTTGTTTAATTTTAAATGGATTTTGGGAGTTTTGTAGCTTGAGTATAACAAAACAGCTCGATGAATGGGCGTGGAGAGTACGAGATAGTTGTGTTTAAATAAAGGATACTTTGAAGCAAAGCGATTTTTTCAGGTTCGCACCTAATTGGTGTACTTTTGCAGCTCAATTCAATATCTCAAGTTCGTAAAGTATGGTTTTAGATACCTATGAAAAGAGATAGCAGAGCAGCTGCGAAACTAAGTATGAAACCTGTTTGGTGGCTTTTTACACTCAAAGATGCACCAAATGCTAATCAATAAAATTGAAAACTTGGCTTAACGTATTAATTCATTGAACCAGCTGCAAGAGGCTTTGATATTTCGACACTCCATAATATAGAAATGAGGTTATACTGCACTTTATCCGTCCCATAGTGGTACATCTGCGTCTGGTAATCTGCGGTCAATTTGTTTGCTACCGAATGTTATAGGAAAAATATTCGGGAAGAGCGGTCTTTTGAAGACGAAGTTCATTACAATGTCTTAGAAGGTCTAGAACAAACTGCTTTAGTGTTTCAAACCATACAAATCTATCTACAGGACCACATGGTCCAACTACAAATGATTTCGGATATGATTTACCCAGTGGTAATCCAGAAGGGTTGTCCAGATCTAGTCCAAATTTCCCTGATACTAGAGAGAAAGCTTAATTGGTAATCGTGGCAATGTTCTCATGCAAGTCCTCAATACTGTCAGACTTTTATAATTTCTTAGAAAAACTTTAGAAGGACTGATCACATCAGACGACTTATTCACACTTGCAGGTATTTACTTAGCGGCCCTAAAATTCAGGGTGAACCGAGGGCTCAACTAACAATTCTTTTTAGTTAGCCCGGGACTTAGCTAGATGCCTCTAGTTTTGCAGTCCATAGTTGGTTAAATTCCACTTCTACTTGTGCGTACCACCTATAAGGCGTCTCTGTACTGTCTCCGAGTTGGACTCGAAGACTTTATAAGTGCCGAGATATTTGTGTCCATCCGTATAAGTGCCCTTTCCCTCTTAGCAGACTGATGCGCTACTTTTTGCCTAGGTAAATGTCACTATACAGCTCGTATAGTTCGTCGTTGAATATTCTATTCCGCAAAGACCGTCACCGCAAACGGGACCAAAGAATCTTACTCGCAAACCTATACCGAGGATATGTTCATCTGCTTTAGATGGAGTCCAAGTTTCAGCGCCGTAAGGAAGGAGGGCGATAATCAAGTTCTTATATACAGAATCTCTTCTTAATCTTAGTTCTTCGAGAGAGGGATCTAATACTTAGCCCAAAGAATCAGCTATTGGCAAGAGAGGTATCCAAAGGCCCTTACTATACCTATACTATACTATAAGTTATAGCTGTAGACTGTCGTATTGGGTCACCTTAAAAAATTTGGTTTCAGCCTCGTTGACCGCTAAACACATTTTAGCCGTTTATACTATACCAAACGCTCCAGTGACAGCTCGCTATGTTCTCCGAATTATGTCAACTGTATCAGCAACTGGTAAGTATGTATTTGGACCGACTTTTGAAAGATCGTAGACCTTGTGTAAGTTTCGCATAGTTCCTTTAAGAATGATGTTGAAGAAGTTGCGTGACAGCGCGTCGACTTGTCTAAGTCGTCTTTCGACGTCAAAAGTTTCGTTGAGGTCGTTATCAACCTTGATGCAGGAGCGAGCTTTCTTTATCATCACTATACACGCGGACGAACGAGTTTTACAGGGATGCCAAAACTATACCTCCAGCTCTATACATGTTGTCATAGGCACTTTGAGATTAATGAAAAGATGATGAGCATCGATTTGTACTTCTTGGCTTCTTTTGGGATCGGGCTAAGTGCGAAAATTTGATCGTCGGTGTACTTTTTCGGCCGAAAACCACACTAATCAGGGGCGCTAATCAGTTTATACTTACGAAGGGTTTAAGGCGTTCATATAATATGAGAGATAGGATTTTGTATGCGACGTTGAGGAGAATGTTACCTCTGTAGATGGGGTAGATAAACGCCTCCTTTTTTGAAACGGATAAACCTACCTGAGATTCGATTCAACAGGCATTCATTTATCTAGCCAAATTTTGGAAGGGCGAGCTGGTGCATGCTCTCTACCAAGTAATTTCCAGCTTCTTCCAAAAGCTCGGGGGGTATACAAACAGTCCCAGCAGCTTTGTTGGTCCTTAGCTTGGATATTGATATCCATACTTTGTACTTCGTTCTGCTCAGGTGGACGGAAGTTTGGTCTTTCGCCGTCTGTATTAAATGATAGGCTCTGCCTATTCTAATCTTCGTGGCCATTATAGAGTCAGCAGAACTAATTTTTGCACACCGACTGTGATTCAACCAGAAGATTCCCCTCGCCATCACCACAGGTTTCTCTAAGATATTTGTTGCTCTTTATACCTTTTCGTAAAATTGCTGTATATTGTACCTTGACTCTTGAGAAGCATCTCTTAGTTTCGATGTCCCTCCAGGCTTCATTGGTTGTAGGCTGTAGCACTTCTAGGCCTCTTTCGCTGCTCCTGTCGCTTCCGCTTGTCTTTTACTGCGTTTGCTTGTCAACATTGTTCATCAAACCAGGGGTTTCCGAAGGCTTCACACCAGCTTTGGAAGACTCCCTATAACGACTTCAATTTTGATATGCCATTCCTATTCCCAAGCCGAGCAGAGTGCCAGTCCAACAGTTTAGCTAACTACATGGTTGGCTCAAAAATGGGGATAGGTACGACTGCACTTCAAAACTGGAACCTTTTAGATTACCAGAATCGTCTAGTGTATCCCAAACACAAATTTCACCAGTGTTAGTTGACTTGTAAATGTCAATGCATATGGTGCCGTCCTATAGCTATTACCTACATCTATATATTTTACCAAAAAAAAAAACCTGCAAATATCTATCAAATTTGTAATTTAAATTTTCGTTTGTAATCGAAACCGAACCCTACCTCGAAGCGAATCCTTATTGTGCTTAATTTCATGTGCCAACTCCATTTCCAAAGTAACCCCTAACGAAGAACGATTTATAATCTTCTCGACCCCCTAAAACAAATATCCTGGCTCTCCATCATTAATCCAATTCTGGGAAATCTCCCCTAGGACATCTAATCCTTTTAAATTTGTCTAAAGCCCAGGACGCGCAGAGCAAAACCTCGAGACTACGTTGAACTGGCGCCCTCTATTTGACTTTACCATACACACCAATGCAAGTCCTTATACAGGATTTCTTATACAATTTCTTGCATCAAATATCCTACGCGTTTATTGAACCTGAAATGCTCGGTAAGAATACGAGTGTGTATACATCGTTTGCGCGCCGCCCACACGAATGCCCCATATCGCATCCTAATCCCCTAAAAATGTTGCATGCGACTAAAGTGGTAATCTCCACCATTAGTCTTACGACGACGATGGAGACGACACGACTATACGGTGCAGCGGCAACTAACCACCGACATCAGCAGCAGCGCCAGTACTCCTTCATCTTCCTTCCTTGCCAGCAGTTTGTTTCCGAAAAATGAAGAAAACGACGAAATCCCGCACCAAGAAAACCATCTAGCCGCTGTCGCTGTGTGGGAGGGGTGGAGGGAAAACCAATTACCAGTAATGACTGCTGTTGCGATAAGAAAATCCTTCGCCGTGGAGCCCGAAACGCATACGAAAATTCCCTCTTTGTATCCAGCATATATACTCGCCCCCCATGCAATCGTTGCTATTCTATATCTGGTTCGCAGAGGACACGCCAAGGACGAATCCTAGTGCACAGCAGTTTGAGATTTATATTAAACCATTGCTCTCCTTCGGAATACTAATAACGTTGATTCGGTATAGGGTGCGGGAATGGTGGTTGATTACAAACTGCCTCGCACCCACTCCCTGGGATGTCGACTGCATAGAATATCTTGCCTCGGCTGCACAAGGATATTTCAAGCATTTCAATTTTGCTGCTTCATTTGGCCCAGGAGCCAGCAACTGCGTTGCGTTTGCAGAATTAATGTGGCCGGCGCGGCGATGGTGTGATGGTCCTTCTTTGTCCTCTGTGCGCCATAGAGTTTCCAATTCCAATCCGCACCGATGCGACCTTGTCCAAAATTTATTGATTTCCTTGGGCTATATGACAACGACAGCAAAGGACTCGAAAGGAGAGTCCACCCACTTATCCGCCAGGCAGCCATCACTTGCATATGCGACAGTGGCACCTCAAAATGTCAAATGTACTTTTTCACATTCTCCTTCTTTCGCATTTCCTTTCCACATCCCGGACGGCACGTTTTGTTTTTGTGCGACAGGACCCTACTTCAGTCGCGTTGACGAGGGAAAGTTTTCTGTCGCATATAACCACTTGGAGGATTTTCGACATAAGACGTCGGATCGACGAAGAAATTTTCGTTCCTTCTTGTAAAGTCCTTGAGGGAAGGCAGATGGGGGGAAAAAAACACAAACTCTTCAACGGAATGAGATAAATTGCATTTTGCGTTCACAGTGTGTGTAGTGTACTATGGAAGGATATTTTTCGCTTTTTTTTTTTTATGGGTTGTAGGAGGAAATTTTTCCGTTCGTCATCTTAAGCGGATCTCTGGAGCTATTTTCGACGGATTTTTGGTGAAGACTCAACGGAGGAAAGGAAATGCATTAAGTTGCAAGGAGGTTTCCTGAGTTTTTTCAGCGTCCTTGCTGGCAAAAATGTCAAGAAAGGATATCGTTAGGATGGATGAGAAGAAAAATGGCCGTTTGTAATGAGTTCCGTTTTGCCATCGTCGACATAGTCATCGTGCATAATGCCAAAGGACCTATATATACTGTATATGCAAGTAGGATTTGAAAAATGTTTCGGGATTTGGGATATTCTGAAATATTTGTAATTTTCCTTGTGAAGTTTTTGGACATTAAGCAGGATATCTGTCTTTTGGTTAAGTATATACGGACAGTGACAGTGGAGGATTGTTAATAAATTAATTGTCATAGAGACAGAGAGTTTATTTGCGGTCTTCAAAGTATAGGGTGAGAATATAACAAGGCTCTTTGTTATGTTGTTTATGAATATTATTGGGTTGGGATAATTCGTTCCTTTATAAGGCTTTTCGTAAACGAAGAACTGCATTTTTTCGCCGAATGATTTATCATTATCAGTTTAAATAGAAGGCTTCAGATATAGGATGGGGTTATATCGGGAACGACTTCTGGTTAGTATAAACTGAAATCAAACCACTGGCTGGTGGAAAATCTGGTACAATTATGACGCAAAGACATTAAATAGCATAATAATAGCTAGAGCTATTTGATGAGAAGGTGATGGAAACCATGTGTAACCTGTGCCATGTGGAATGGCGAAAATTTGTCCGTATGAAGCGGCTTATTCTCCTAATGCCTCATCGATCAGTGGACTCGTCTCGTCTACTCTTCCGATTCGAAGTTGAAGGATCCGATTTATGCTTAGACGAGCTCCTTAAGGCATGACAGCATGAGCTTTGAGAATCATTTCTAACCATATTTGTGGAAATCAAGGAAGAAAGAAACCTTTTTTCCCCCTTTTTTAAAAAAAAAACTTTCACTAATAATCCGCTCTCTATAGCCTAGCGTCAATTTACAGTATTGGAATAGTTTTTTATTTTCCATATAAATAATAATATAACTTGGTTTTCCGTCAAAAAACCGCTTCCAAATATGTTCCTCCTAAACTCATTTAAAATAGGACATTTACCCATAAAGTGAAAAGTATCTTCTCTTTCGTCAGACTTACACAATGTGCACAGGATGGGTCCTCTCTATGTGGAATAAAGTTTATCTTCATGAGTTCTCCACGTAACTTGACTATCATCGTTATTTCGTCGACGCCATTTTCATCTCTAAAATTGTTTTTCTCTGCCAGATTATGATTCAATCGAGAGATTGAGTTATCCTGTGGCATTGTGCAAAAATCTCTCTCTGCATTTTAAGTCAACTGCAGAAACAAGCTGGTAAAGCAGTCTTTTTTAATCATCGTAGCAAGGTTTATCCATTCAGCAAACCAACTTGTTTTTGAGCGTATGTCTTGAAGAGCCGCTATCTTCGGAAGATTTTCCATCTTCAGAATTTTCAAAACGCAGAGAAGAGAGGAGATAAGCCTGTTTCCAAAATAATCATATAGTTAGACACATTGGGTGGCAGTTGAAATATTGTTTCGCTCCCCATCCCCATACTTGTGCTGCACACAGTAAAATGGATCCCGATACGGCTTCAAATATTTTGAACTTGCTGCTATGCGCAATACTTTTATTGTATAAACATTTCTTTCTCGCTTGCGCTGATAGAACTTTTCGCCTTAGTCAGCTTCTTCTTCAGATGCTTCTCCATACTTAAGTTCCTTGTGACGTGAACTCCTAAGGTATTTGAATTCATTAACAATTTCAATCCATTCATCATCCATTTTTCATTTGTACAGTTTCTGCCTCCACCGTTCTTGAAAATCATAATTTTGGATTTTTCTAGATTTACCATCAACTTCCAAAGGCTATAGAAAATTGAGACAGCCGGTTAATCATGAGCTGCAATGATTTAGGTGTTGATGCGAAAAGAACAATGTCATCAGCGAAAAGCAATGCTTTTATTGTATGACCTGCGTATTCAATGCCGGTAGGTAGAAAGTCTACCAGGGGCCTGTAACACAAAGCGACAAGTAGTTGTAGGACAAGTGAATTCCGACAACTTGTAAAAAATTTTGTAACACAAAACGACAAGCCCGTGAACACTTCGACAATTGTCGCGATGGAAGATGACAAGTGGGAAATTATATAATTTCCCTCTTTCTGTAACAGAACACGACAAGTGTCTAGAAACACTTGTAGAACTGTGGTTCAATGAGGACAAGTGATTTGGATATTGTCAAGAGCTGACAAGTGCATTTTTAATGTAATACCTAATACTTAACATTTATTTTGTGTAATTAACGTATTAATTCTAATGTTACTTATTTACTTACTACTTAAAATTGCGCGTTTCTTATCATTTTGCCAAAATACGTCCCTTATATACGTTCAATTCTTATTTTGCGGAACTACGTTTAGGATTTTTCAAGGCTGTGTATTTCCTTCCATTTTGCACATTTATTTTCATTTGTTAGGACATCTCAAAAAGCACCGAAAAGTATATCTTTCTCTCTCTTATTTTAGTTAAAATAAAATTTTTTTGTTTTTCTTCACAAACACTTGTCCAAGAATGCCGACAAGTCAAGGAAATTTAATTCTTTTGACAAGTGCAACGGTTTACGTTCTGTTACAGAATTAATTTTGACTTGTCGGACAAGCATAGTTGGACAAGTGAATTTATACTTGTCGACTTGTCACGTTGTGTTACAGGCCCCAGGTCTTCAATAAATAAAGCAAACAGACTTGGGCTCATTGTAAAACCTTGCCTGACTCCTGATTCCGTTCTAAATCAACTAGACGCCTCTTCACCATTTCAAACTGACGCCACTGTGTCCACATAAAGGTTTTGTATGACCCTGTAGCGGCACGCGCATTACAATCAAACATCAACGGCAGCACTCAACGCGCAGTACAAGCAAACATCAACGGCAGCACCCACTGCAGCAGTCAAAGTTTTTTGCTCTACGGCTTCGACGCGAAATAACCCGTACACACCATCATTGCGATATACATACATATGCGCTCAAGCGGCTTTTGGCACCCAGTTAGTGCTTGACAACGGTAGTTGTCAATTACCTAGTTTTCATCAGCCATCAGCGAGAAGAATAAAAGACAGTCGATTGGAGATATTACCGGCAGATCATCATAAATATTTTTAGTTAAGTAAGAGTTATATTTAAATAAAGTGAAGTACATTATATACACATTGTTACGAGTCGTGTTCTCATTTCACTAAAACCCTTCCAAACTTCCTCGACATTCCGATACCATAGAGCTTATAGATAAGAACTTGTCTATCCACTGTATCTAATGATGCCTTCCACAAAGAACGTGTACAACTTCTTCCATTTATTGAGAAATGAGTTCGCAATACTTTTTAAGACAAAGATGTGGTCAACCGTTGAATAGCTTGGTCTAAAACCTGCCTCTGCCTGGTACTCCTTTAATAGCTTATTATCATCAACCCATTACTTTAGGCGTGTTTGCAAGATTAAGGTAAAGATTTTGTACGAAGCATTTAAAAACGAAATACCTCTGTAATTGGACAGTTCTGACAGGCTTCCTTTTTTTAAGGATTGGAAAAATTACAGATTCTCTGAATTCCTTAGGTAAAAAAAACATTTTCCAATGTGTTGCCGTATATTAATGTTAACCTGTTAATCACCTCCGCGTTGTGCCATACTTATAAAACTCCGCTGATATCCCATTCGAACCTGCTGCTTTGCCATCCTTTAACCTTGCCTTGATGTCAGCATCCAGAACTTCATTGGTAAATCCAGGAGGAGCAGGATTCAATAAATTTTTAAAGTGGGTAGCTCTAGAAGACTCGCGCTTAGATAACAATGGATAGTAAAGTTTTTACCGTTCAAATATTTTTCTAGTCTCCAGAATTCTTTCGAGGTTTTACAACCGCCTACCCGCTTAGACTCGGCTTCATAAAATTCAGTTTTTTTTTTTCGGTTACACAGTGTTTAATATAATCCATATTCGCTTACAAATATTGGTTTTTGAAACAACCGTCACATAAATTCCTATAATGCACTCAACCAACCAAATGATAACTATCTGGCTCTTTTACATTTCCAGTCAAACCAAGGGGCAACATAGTTTTCTCGAATGTTCCTGTTGGTACAGGTGACCGGGTAGGATGCTTTGATGATTTCATTAAAAAAACTAAAATGACGTGTATATAAATCTAGATGGTTATAAGAAAGAAAAGCAAAGTCTAGGTATAGTCATTTATTTTACAAAAATGCATTTCCGTAGGTACCTGGACAAAATGGCCACTAGAGACCCAAATAACTGGTCTAAGTCTCTACTTTAGCCATGACGGTACTGGACCAAACATCGGTTATTACCTTTTGTTGTTATTTCATTTAACAATAGCTGTACCCGAACGGCCTTGCCTATGCAAAAGGATTGTAAATAGTTAAATAAATGTTCTTTTCTATTATGACAATGCACCTCAATGTATGCACCATGACTGTCGAAAAATAACTTATTTTTTTTAATTGGGTAGTACCACGCCCATTTATCCGATCCCGCCCATATTTGATTCAATGATTTCCAGATACACTCAGAAACACAGACAGTGCAAGATAAAAGTGCAAAGAATACTGGTTACCTGGCGCTGGCATAACAAGTATAGTATAGGTTTATAAAAAAAACCAGTAAGACAATTATCTTCGACTATATGCCGAAGCTCAAATACCCGGTACTATATTATTGTAAAATAAAAAAAATATTTTAGTATTAAAAAATTATATATTTGTATGGGAGGTATGGGTACTTTTTATTCGACCAAGCTCATTTTTTGTCAAAAATTTTTAAATATTATTAAAACAATATGTGCAAAGTTTAAACTTGCTATCTTTACTGTAGCTATTTAAATTTAATTTTTAACATAAAAAGCCATATAAATCTGATATTTTTGTATGGGAGGTAGTAGTAGTTTTCATCCGATCTTGCTCATCTTCGAACTTAGCCTCAGTTTAGTGGATAAAAGCTTACGTACCAAATTTCAAGTCGATAGCTTTTAAATTACGGCCGTAATCGTGCGGACAGACGGACAGACAGACAGACGGACAATAATATATATAGTTTGTCATACCTACAACGACTCCTTATGTGCGTTACAAATGGAATGACAAAGTGAATATATGTACCCTCACCACAGTGTGGTACTGGGTATAAAAAAAAACCACTTGCCTAAAGGTCATAACAAAAGCTTAAAGGCTAGCGTGCATTGGCGCCACCAGCGCAATGTGGACAACTCCAACTATATGAGTCGAAGCTATTCTTAACCTGCTTCGGCTGTAGATATATTTATTCAGTCAATGGCCGGCCATTAGCATCAGTCCCATGAAAATCAGCCAATCAGTTGAAAAGAAATTTAAAAAATCGTGCCATTTGATTCTTCTTCTGTGAATCGATAGTAATATCTTCTAAACAGTGGTCCTTGGAGTGAAAACAGCAGTATCCGGAAGTAAGGCAATACTAATAGATACATCCGTCATTTCGATTTTCTTGATGGTATTCCAATAGAACTACCTCTATAACCTGCATACAACCGCGTATATATGCACAACTACCCGCCTTAGGCCCATTTCACACATAACCGGCAGCCGGCTACCCGGTCGTTGCGAATACATTCTTATGGACGGTTTCGGTTTGCAGGTGTGAACGCGCCCATAAGAATGTATTCCCAACGACCGGGTAGCCGATACCGGTTAGCCGGCTGCCGGTTATGTGTGAAATGGGCCTTAGACTCCACTTACGTCGAACGTCAAAATTATGTTTACTCGACCCAATCACACAGTAGATCCTCTCCCCAAATATCTCAGACTACACGCTCTTCTTGTTTAAACGACGAGTTCCCACAAAATATGAAGAAAGGTCAAACTGTCACAACCCGCACACACGCAATTCACACACAAAAATGCTCACAACAACTGTTTCCGTTTTCATGCAACAGGCAAGCAACAAGGCCACAAAATTGCCCAACTGTCACAATAACTCAAATGACAAAATGCAGCTCACGCAGCCCGCAGCTAGATGTCACCCAAATCGACAGCAGCTATCTTTATGTGGTTTCTACCAATAAAACTTATTTTACTGTTGCTGTGTGTTGTGCAGGGCGCATAAACTACTGCCACTAATTGAAGGATGTCATTCGGGGACAAACCAGCTAGCCAGCCAGCCTAGCCGGAGTTGCGTACGTTTTCCTTCTTCAAATGACAGCCATCTCCGCAGCACCACCAGCAGACAGATAGACGCAGCACAGTAAACGGACTGACGGGACACATGCACACCATGCAATTTAAGAATTTCAGTAGAAAAGACCAAGAAGGAAGAAGAACAACCAGCAGAATGAAAATGACTGACCCGTCTGTCCGTCCGCTGTCCATCCATCCATCGTATAGTTGCGCTACGAATTCGTAGATACTCGCGTACAGTCGTACTCTGTGCAGCGCGCGTATGCATGCTCTGTAGTCATATTTAATTGGGAAAATACGCGCGCGCGTCTAAACGCACATAAATTGAACTGGACGCAGAGAAAGACCACGAGGAAGAGTTACCTTTCGCCCAATTATGCGATGCGACTGCACTCGCCCTCAGACACAGACCTGCGAAGCAACTATGACGTTTTCCGCGCACGCAACTCTCAGCACTTAAACGTGTCCATGTCCGTCTCCGTCCATGTCCGTGTGTCTGTCTGTGCACAGTTGCGATGTCCGTTTGCGTTTGTGTTGTCGCATTTTACAACCCTCCAGACGGGAGTTATGAGCCCCGCGATTTTATGAACATGGAAATAGCGCCTCATCGTTGTGCTCGCATACATGTTGGTATGCTTGTGGTTGTATGGTTGTAGTAAGCGCACATTTAATGAGCGCGCGACACAAATCCGCTTAAAACTCACCTCCGAATTGAATTATAATTGAAGATGGCACCATAAACAATTTCCAATCGGACGTCGCAACAACTAAACACACTTAGCATGGGCGCACGCACATCGCCGAGGCGCATGCGCACATAGTTCAAGCGATCGGTTCTTTTTTTTCGTTTAAGCCTTTCTTTGGCGACGGATTTAATTATGACTTTAAGTTTATGGGCAGCTGAATATCGCGAACACTTTTATGACCTTCCACAGAGATTAGCGGATAGGGTGCTACAGTCGTTGGGGAGGGTGGGCCGGAATCGGTTGAATATGAAGATGTTTGAAAACGGTCGCATTGGTGTGGTGGTACTCTTGAGTAATTGGCGACAGACAGGAGATAGTAGTTTGCGATGCGGGTCGCAATAGATTGCGTGAAATGTATTTATTTATCTTTTGCTGATATTGAAGTTGCCATTGGGCGAAGTTATGTGCTGCCGCCTTGAGGCGTCAACTTGGCTGGAAAGAAGAGAGGTCTAGCTGGGAACAATTTCAGAGGCTTTTATCAATACTGCGATGCGTCATTCATTGCGTTTCAGCTTCTTATGGAGCGTTAGAGGCTTCATTTATCTGTGTTTATTAGACGTAGACTCTTTTTATAATTATAGTAGATCACCTGCATAGTTTTTGGTTTTGGGAGAGAGCCACGCAAGTACCGACCCGTGAAACCATGACCATGAAACTTTTACGAAAATCATTTAAGAATCCGCCAAGCCTTTTTGCATGCTTCCCTATAAGATAATGTTGAAGCGTTCCTGACACGGCAATAGCACTATCATCTGCTATCACCTAGGAGCCCTCGACTTTCAGGCATATCAGCAGTTCTTAGACCACCAATATAAATAGAAGAGCCAATAGGACACCATCTTGTGAGGTTCCTCCACTGACAGTGACAGACTTTCTTTTAGATGTCCTATACCTAGATTCCAGTTGGAAATTCAGCTAGTGAGAAGATCCACTATTCTCCATGAACCAGATCAAGACAACTCTTTAGCTCGTCTAATGGTATTACATAATATGCCGTCTATTACGGATTTCTACGATTCACAGAAGTTGCTTTGGGAATTTTCTTCATAGACATGAAATGTAGTACATTGGAAACCAAAAAAGATCCATTTGGCCAAATGATGTCGAAAATATAGAACTCAACGGCCGAAGAATTTTTTTGTGCGATAGAACTGATTGCCAATCGGCTGTAGTTTTATCAGACGTGACAGATAGTTGGACAAAGGTTAGACAGTCTTGATTAAAATGGGGAAAACGCTATAAGATGATGAGATATCCAGCTATAGCTTTAAAGAATACCCAAAGAAGTTGTCGGCCAAAAATTTAATAACACAAGCCATCTTGTACTGAGATCATTGCCATTGGTATTATGTATCAATCTCAGCCAGCTTGTCAGGTGTAGGTCATTTTATATAGAAGACAGTGTAAGTAGTATGTCCTTTTAGGCCGCTTAAGCCATTTTAAGCCATGCCTTTCTTTTCTGTCGCTCTTGGTCGGGGATTATTGAGTATTCGCAGTTAAACGACATAAACAGGATGTCCATACCATCCGCCACCACATGTGACCGACCCTATGGGTTCATGACTACCACCTGACATGCCACCTATATAGACAACCAACAGTATAGTTTCAGATATGTTCTCCTAAGCAGCTAACTTCATTGCATTCTGTGCCAACAGAGTTCCTAAAAGAAGATCCCAAAGTGGTCGATGGTACTGTATGTAGTACCGTGAACAAATAGAAAGCTCATTTGGACTATGCCAATGATATCTGGCCGATTTGGAGTCAATAGAGAGTCTGTCGATATATGTATGTCCAAAGGCCATTCCATGTATCAGCATACTATTCTGAAGCAGACCATATCTGTGGAGGTCCAACTGCATTGAACGTTTTGCACCATCTGATGACAGAAAGGAAAAGTCAGAACCAGAAGCAAAGTAATACATAGCATACTTAACGCTCGTATCTATCCTCTTTTTTAGGGGATTATCCCTTTTTTCGAAGTCAAAGAAACTATCCCCTGAAAATTTCCAAAATCCATTTTTTATCCTATAAACTCCTCTTTTCACCATAGCAGATTTCTGGTGGAAATATTCAAACACTGCAAGCCGAAAATAGTGACCACAACGAAATCGCTATGTTGGAATGTGAAATGAATACATTTAGTGCTTGCCGCGAACAATAGTATCGGTGGAACGAGTCTTTTCTGGGTACATGAAATTTGTCTCCAATATGAAAAATGGCCCCAAACTGAAAAATCACTCAAAAAATTTACATGAAGGCAACAACAGAAAATAACAAAAAATTGCGTAAAATTCTGCGAATTGGGGTGACAATTCATATTTTGGGGACTTTTTTCATTTTTCAGCTTGGGGTAAAATTTCATTATGAAATAAGGCCCCAAAAGAATGAAAACGTATTGCTGCAACCCCCCTGCTTGGCTTACTGTCAGATTTGGGGCCTTATTTCATCGCAGTGGGGCCTTATTTCATCGCAGTGGGGCCTTATTTCATATTTGATATTGGGGTATTATTTCATTATGAAAAACAGCCCCAATTTTGGGGTGATTTTTCATTCTTAGTTTGGGGCATTTTTCATTGGGGCCAAATTTCATGTAGCCTCTTTTCTGCGATGACCAAGCCTTGGACCAATGAAAAAACTCGATTGCAAATCAAAACGTTAAAAGCAATTCTCACAGTAAAATGTAATATTCAGTACTCAACTCATGCATTGAATTCTACAAATTTTCAATCGCTGCAGAAGACAAATATAAGACCAAAACTAAAAGTGGAAAAATTATTGCTATCGAAAACGATTTAGATGCGAATGATGGCGGTGATGGTACGTTGGTTGTTTATTAAACACATATGTAATTTAAAAATAATAATAATTTATTAAACACAATTTACATTAATTTTTGTATTGATACTATTCTTGAATTTCATCAATTTCAGTGCGAAAACAAGTTAAAAACGTATCCCCCTATATATCCTCTTTTTTAAATTGCGATATCCCTTGAAATCTCCAAATATCGGGCATTTATCCCCTTTTCTGTCCGCAAAAAGATACGAGCGTTAAGCATACTCATACATAGTAAATTTAAAATGAGAAAGATAGATAGATATTTTTATTACGTTCATAATATTACATTTGCTTGTTGTCGCACAATTTACAATTACAGAGATATGATATTAATAATCTTACTACTGAACAATTATTTAAGAGTATATTGAAATTTGAATTTTTTGAAATAAACATTATATTTTGAGGAAACAACGAAAAAAAAACCTCAAATTCAAAAAACAAAAAAAAAAAAAGGCAAAAACCAATAGATAAAAAGCGTCTTAGAACCTAGATAAAAAATTAAAAAAAAAAAAAAAATTAATTGATTACGAAATCAAAAAACAATTAATATTAACCATTAATATTAATAAATATGCAATAAACAAGGTATTGAATTATCAAATAAATAACTAACAATAAATAAATTAACAAATAAATAAATTAGCAAATAGATATATTAACAAATAAATAAATTAACAGATAAATAAATTGACAAAAATATAACTTAACAAATAAATAAATAAACAAATAAATAAATTAACAAAATAAATAAATTAACAAAATAAATAAACCAACACATAAATAAATGAACAAATAAATAAATAAATAAAATAACAAATAAATAAATTAACAAATAAATAAATTAACAAAATAAATAAATTAACAAAATAAATAAACTAACACATAAATAAATGAACAAATAAATAAATTAACAAATAAATAAATAAGCAAATAAGTAGATCATACATAAATAAGTTAACACAAATGAATTCATAATTAGAAAAATAAAGTAGTAAATTTACATACTTAAATCATTTATTAGATGATTATCCGGAAGATCACATCTTGTTTTGAATGAATGAGAAAAAAATCATTCTAAATAATTGTTCAAATACGTTATTTGGCTAGCGGATTTTATGTGGCGTCGGTGGTGTAATGGTTAGCATAGTTGCCTTCCAAGCAGTTGATCCGGGTTCGATTCCCGGCCGACGCACACTTTTTTTTTTTGTTTAATTATTATTTTTGGTACACACAGTTTTTTGTTATGAGCATGGATTGAGGTTTTAAATTCCTGAAGCAGCACTGCTATAAAACATATTCTTTCTTCCATAAGGCACACCAACTATATTCGATGAATTGCGGCATTATGCGACCGAACCTAGCACATCAGTTCCCATTCCCATGATAATATTATTTTTTTTTTTTTTTTTTTTTTTTTTTTTTTTTTATAGAATTTAGAATTTATTTATTCATTAGTAAGTTTTAATAGTTGTGTTTCCCGCGAAGCCTAATTGGCTTTTCTGCAGGAGATTGCATAATATCACAATATTTAATATCTATGTAGTGAGTTTACCTTTTTAAATTTTTGTTTTAGTTTATTAATTCATTTTCTACTTAATAGTTTTTTGTATATATTAATTTAAGAAATTATAATTTTGTAAGATAAAAAGAATTTTTTTAAGAGTTTTTTTCTGACTTTAAAGTTTATAATGTTTCTTAAGTTAGCCGGAAGTTCGTTGAACAGCCTTGGAAAACAGCATAGCAGTTGCCTTCTACCATAGTTGTTGTGCGATCTTGGAATTTGTAACATTCCTTGGGCGCGTCTTCTCGTGTTCTGCTCGTGATCGATGATCTTCTTAAAACGTACGTCGTCGTAGTACTCCAGCAACACCGTCATCTTAAATATACTTTTGACTTCTAGAACTATAAAAGGTTATGTACGAAGCGTGGGTTTGCATCTCTGATGAGTTTTAGGGCCTTATTTTGTAGGCGTTGTAGTTTCAATAAATGTGTATCTGAAGCATTGCCCCAGGCAAGTATACCATATCTAAGCTTCGATTCAAACAGGGCGTAGTAGACTTGTTTTAGGACACTCTGTGTTGAGTAGTATCCTAGATGTGCTAGACCATAAAGAGCTCTTCTTAAGTCCAACCGTAGGCTGTCAATATGTTTATCCCATATGAAATGACTGTCAATTATTACCCCTAGATACTTAAAGTTTTCAACGATTTCTATTGGTTGACAAGAAGCTGCGCTTGGGCACGAATCATTTTTGAGAAGTATGTTATTCCTTGACGCTGGTTGATGTGTACCACGAATGTGCATCATTTTAGTTTTGGATGGGTTAATTACTAATCCATTATCATGGCACCATTTAACCGCATTAGTAAACTCGTTCTGCATTATCGAAGTAGCTGTCTGTAAACATCTATGTCGGACGACTATAGCTGTGTCATCCGCATAGGCGAAAGGAGTGCTATTTTCGAAGACTCGTAGCAATTCGTTAGTATAGAGAATATATAGTATTGGGCCCAATTTTGATCCCTGAGGTACTCCATATTTGACTGTCTTTTTTATGCTGACATTTTGCTCAATTTTGACACAGAACGTTCTCGAGTTCAGGTAATCACCCAGCCAGTTTCTTAGTGTACCCCGTATACCCATTTTTTCCAGGGCTACTAATAATTTTTCATGATTCAGAGTATCAAAGGCTTTACTGAAATCCATATATAAAATGAGGACGTGAAGGTTTTTATTCAAGCTTTCATTGACTGTGTTCGCAAATTCACCCAGAAGTTTTCCTGTACTTTTGTTTTGTATTAATCTTCTTGTCACGACTTCTTCTAAACATTTTTCTATTATTGGCAAGATCGATATTGGTCTGTAATTGTTAATTAATTTTTTGTTGCCACCTTTATATATTGGACGTACCAACGCAGTCTTAAGCAGTTTTGGAATCTTTGATTGCACTAAACTGAGGTTGATTATTTTTGCAATTATTGGAGCAAATTTATTAGCATGCATTTGTATATCAACTGCTCTGATGTTATCAGCTCCTGAAGACTTATTAATATTCATGTGTTTAATAATATTATGAACCTCTTCAGCATCTGTGTCATCTAGGTAGATCGAATTGGTTATTGAAGTACTAACATGCGTTGAGGTAATTGCGCTACAATTGTGTAGAATTCGGATTGATTGTTCATAGAAGCTTTCAGCAAATTCGTTTGATACGACATTTAAACATTTATTTGGACAATAGTTTTTAAGAATAAATTCATCGACGCTAGCCTTTTTCCTTCCCATAATTTCATTAATAAGATTCCATGTTTTGCGTGGATCTAATCTTAATTCGTTAAATTTGTTTTTGTAAAAGTTAGATTTTTGTTGTAGTATTTTTCTGTTTAATTGATTTCTGAAGCTTTTATATTCTACTTCAAATGACTTATTTAGACGGTTGTTTTTCCATTTACGATATAGGTTATCTCTTTTTTTGCATCCCTCAATTAGGTCGCTCGACATCCAAAGATTTTGTTTGTATTTGGTTTTTACTATCATAGACTTTGTAGCTTTCTGGTAAATCTGTTGCATTTTCGCACAAAAATTCTCGTACAATTGGTCAACATCGGTTTCATTTAGAAGAGACTCCCAATCAGTAGAAACAATATATTCGCTGACCTTTCTTGTACATATGAAAGACCGTGTGTAATCCTGTTCTTTATTAATTGGAGAATTAGTACTATCATAATATAAAAGTGGGTAGTGATCGGATAAACCACACTCAATAACAGCGGAATTCATTTCAAGAGGAATTTTAGAGTTACGTACTAGAATGTGGTCTAATAAGGTTGATGTTCCTCTGTTCAGATCGACTCTAGTATTTACGTTTATAACGTTGGTTAACCCGTTTGATGATAGTATCTCTTGGTAATCCTTAACGTGATTTTTATCATAGTCATGAACATTAATGTTAAAGTCGCCCATTATTATAATATCATTCCTTTTTTCAATTTGTGCAAGATCTGCTGTTATTCCAAAAAAGACGGTCTAATGGACTGCCTTATGGTATTGGTTAGATACGTTCTACCACATTCATTGGTAACGCATACCAGATCGAAAGGCTTCGTAATAATAACAACAAAGATCTGGGGTTGGGATACCAAACGCAATCCGTACTTAAGTGCTTCTCCATATTGCGACCATAGTTCGATGAAGAATGATGATACTTCTAGCTATGCGATTGTAGAACTTCTTTTTTGAAGTATAAGACTGATCAGGCTCTTAATGAATTACCTGCATCTATCATGATGCTCGACAGCCCGATGTTGTCTTCGGTTCCTATTATAGGACAAACCACTTAGTAAGCAGTGACCACCTTATTTGAGCTACTTACGCGTACTCGTATATTCCCGGCTTCTTTCGTTCAAAGTGCTCAGAATGGGTCCGTCCAAGATGGTAATTTTGGGGAGGGGTACTATTGTACTATAGATTAAATTAATAAACAAGTTATTCTTCTATACTTGTCCACATATTCAAGTGAGTTTATTCGCCTTTATTCTATAGCACAGCACATTTTTCATAATCGACAGAAGGGAGATCATCATCATCACGGAAAGGTACCGATGACTTCAACAACCATTCCAAAATGCGTGAAAGTACTCGTATCATATCCTCGACCAATGTTGATCAAGCTAGTGTCCAGATTCGTTCAAAAGTATGTTCTCTAACCTAACGATACCGGTGTACCGCCAACCAGCTGTTCTAATTGATCACCAACAAGAAAGGCGCTGCCAAAAATTAGACTCATATGGTCACTATACATAATCGGCAAAGAAAATTGGCTGACCAAAGTATCAGATTCCAAGGATTCTTCATCTTCCATTCTGGATAGTACCGATAAAGCGGTAGATCCGTTTGGATCACATATAGGTTAATCTTGATGTACGACAAGCGTTCTTTCGTAAACTGTGGGAAGGCTCGTTAGTAAAGTATAGACGGGGCAAGTTCTTAGAAGATTTTGCAGCAAGCGAGAAGGATTTAGGTCGGCATGACCTCATGGTGACCGTAAAAGGAAAGGTGCTGAGTTAAGTCATTCCCTCAAGTTCCGGAAACTCTATATCTAGATAAAAAGTGCAAGCGCAGCAGAACTTCTTTTGAATCAAACATATGAGACACATCACACCACCGCGAAACTTTAATTGGAGGTATAGCTATAACTAAAGAGGCTATAGCTAGTCGAGATAGGGCTTGTTGGTTGAGACCAATCTCTAACCAAACTAAGTATAAGTATGAAATTCCGTCACGCTCTAGCAACATGATTACTGAAGCACCAGCAACTGCCAGAGTTCGAAGACCTTCAGGCTATACCTTAACCTTATACCAATATAGCAGGTCAAGTGAAAGAGCCTCCTTAGCGCGTACCGGGCACTCTGTTTTAACCTGAAAAATTCAGTTAAATCAGCAAAATGACTGGCATTAGCATATGTCCCATATACAGCTGGTCCAATGGTCACTGGGTTAAGCATCATACATCTACCCCCAGTGAGCTATCTTGCATCAATCCAAAGAGTCGAGTCAAACTGATGACTTTTGAAATGACGACGTTTGTTGCACCGCGTGTGTGTGTGTGTGTGTGTGTGAATATGTGTGGTTTATTCCATAGCATACTGTGGACGAAAAATCAATAAAATTTCCATAAATTCCAATTGAAACCGCTAAAGCACCATTCATTCATAGCCAATCACAATAATTGGACACACAAAGTGCTGGGCCGTTTGGTTCGCGTTTCGCGCGCACTGATCGAACCATAACAGCGCTCCCCAGAGTATCTGCTGTGCTCTCCGCGGGCAATAAAAATCAAATTCTCATTTTCTCATTTGCGTAATTTTATTACCTAGAAACGGCTCTTTTGCGAATTCGACTCTCACCGGCATAGAGCGTGTAACCGGTCCGGTGCGGTCGGTCTACCGGCCGACAGTGGTCATTCAATTTATTTGCAGCTTTGATCGCTTCCCGTACATGGGACTATGAGAGTCCAAGTTGTACACAAGCGCGCTTCGCCTCCTGGTCATGCGTCTTTTGATCGATGCTATCTGACAGCGCGCAACAAATCGTCGAAATGTGTGTGTACAGCCATTGGTGGCTGCGGCCGGCGGTGGAGGCGGCCGCCCGGCGTATTCGAAAAACAGTCATCATTATCGGGCCCCAGCGAGAGTCGGTGGCTTGGACGATGACTAGGATCGAGGATCACTCTATACGGCAGTGCTCGACTTTGGAAGATTTGCCTTGGTGCGTGGAACGGTCCGGTCGGTCCACTCTCTGATAGTGAAAGGATCACTGATCGCGTAGCTAATCACGATCGTGTTCACCTGCATTGTTGCAGCGCACACACATATTCGGTGTGTGTGCGCTGTGTCCGCCGTTGCCTGTGCCTGGTCCAGTTTAGTGCGAGAGCGCGCACATTCCAATTACTTAATCGGCTTTGGGAGCATGCGACGGCGACCGAGACGATGCGGTTCGGTCCGTAGATGCAAGAGATGCAACTGCCGCTGCTGCTGCTGCTGTTGTTGCAGCGTGTGTCGGAGATGAATCGATAAGTCAGACGTGATGTGATCTATGGGTTCACGTGTACAGAGTGCCGATAGATTATTTGCGGTTGTAAAATCCAGCAGAGATGGGAAATGAAAAGAGCCCAGGGGAACTCACTGTGGCGATGGGAACGCTGGCCGTCTCCACAAAGGTCAGAGTGCTTCTGCGGAAGAGAGTGTAGCTGATTAAATTAATGATGTGTTAGTCGAAATTGGTTTCAGTTTCGTGCTAAAATTGTAATTGATGAAGTTGCAGATGGAGTGAGAGCGGGTATACGCGCTTCGGTGGACTTCTGCACCCATGGCAAGGAAGCTATATGAGAAGGGTTGAATGGATTTGCGTTTCGTATTTATTTGATTGGGTCACTCGACGATCTTTCATGATCATTGGTCTCAGTACTGACTGTATAGAGAGTCTTGAAGTTAACGACAGTTACAATCTTGAGCTTATTCCTTAGATGAAAGCCGAGAGTTTGCCATAATTGCTTTCGTCTTTTACCATGACAAATGCGATAAATGACTTGGCACTGGATTCTAAATAAAAGAGGGTAACTAGATAGCTCTCTTATACATAGAAACAAGAAGGAGAAGAGGCGTTGTCCAGAAAAGGAAAGCAGCTTAACAGATAATATTTTAAACACAACAAAATAAGGCCAACTTGACAGAGATATAAAGCCTACAAATCTGACATCACCGACATCCAATCGCAATAGATGAAGTCCGAAAGACTGCAACACCTATACTACGTACTACGTATCCCGAGGTACCGGGAGCATATTTGTGGACTTGTCATTGCAGTCAGGACTAGGCAAAATGTTTTAAGCTTTAGGCGAGGTAGCTAAAGCCATCAGTCGCTTCACTCGCCAGCATTGGTCTAATCAATATTTTTTCACGCCGACAGGAGGTCAAAGACGGCAAATTCAAGAAGCTTTGAAGACTTCATGGAGGACACCTATGATCACTGCGTTCTAAAAGAATAATAGGGTAATTAACCTCGCGACACGGTACCTACTGGTAGTCCTGCGGCCTGAGTAGTTAATGACTCTATTAGGGGGTTAGGTTCAGTACGAAAACACCACTTGTCAAGACCAGGTATGTGGATCGTTCGTGACAGAAGCACAGGGTATGCCATTTTATAAGGATTCCTCAACTTCCGTAGTACAACCAAGAGGATAACATATTGCGATCAAGTATTTTATGTCCGAGACTATCATCAATATCGCATGCAAGGCCAATCGTCAACAGTCGGTTTTAGTTAGGTGAGTCTGAGTATTGTAGATCTTGGAAAAGACCCCGAAATCCCAAGTCGACAGTGACGACTTATTGATATCAATGAATTTGGTGGCGTACTTAGCCATGCCGGGTTTTAGGCTTCACCATCCACTACAAACGGTTCCATATATGCGGGGCGTTTTGGAATATCTCCCATGCTGTAGGAAGGTCGTTAAAAAAAGCACGTAACATTTTGATGTCAGAAAAGTTCCGAGACCGAGTGACGCAGTATCAAGTGAGTTCTTCAAATGATAAACTCACTATAGCAAAATCCAGATGTAAAATCTATCAAAAGGTTATACATACGCACATGACATTCACATAATCGACAGAACTCTGGCGAAGCGGCTGGGATAGGTCTAGCGGCAAATGAAAGTTGTCCGCAAGAAAGGAATTCCAAGATCGGCGCCTTGGAGAGGTGTAATTTTGAGATAGTGGAGGACTTTGCTTTAGGCCCTATGAGATCTGCACTGAGTTCATACGAAGATTTATTCTTGCCAATAGCTGTGGCTCATCAGTGTTTAGTGTACTGTGGAATAGGTACTAAGAGGCTCAGCATCCTGGAAAAGACACAAATTGTGCCTTAAGGATTTTTTTTACTACGTCACCTATCGCGAAAATCTGATGTACATCGCCGAGAACCTAGAGTAGGTATAACTGTCCTGTATATGTATAACTGTGAAAAAGATTAATAAATTATAGGTCATTCGTCCTAAAAGTAGAACTATAAAAAACGAATGGCTATGAGAAGCTAGGCCCAATGCCTTATTTAGAGCCATTGCGCGAGCTATTAAATTTTTTTATTCGATGATTCTGTCGAACCGGTCAAAAGGCCGGTCCTGCTATATCTATATATATGGAGCAGAACTATGGACCATGTCAAAACGGATGGAAACAATCAGTTGCTGTAACTGTAAGCGAAATGTATGCAAAAAAAGAACTGTATACGTCTTGTAGACCTGCTTCCGAATGTGAGAATTAATCTTATTATAAAGCAAATAGAACGCCCGGATCTTCGACTCTACTTAAGAGGCACAATGCGGCAAATGGCGTCCCCAGTTAGAAGAGAATCTCAACCAACTAGGTGGTGTGCAGTGTGCACCAACTAAAGCTAGTATTCTACCGAAAGGGTCGAAGATGCATGGCTGTGAACCATTTAGCTTCGTTTTTTATTGAGTAATAGCTGGGCCTTAGGGTAGGTATGTTACACAGGATATGCGGACTATAATGTAACATTCACCATACTGTGGCCATCCAATTTTATCGCTAGGTACCTCGCTTTCAAACAATTTTGGACTCCAAGTCTATTCAAATCTGTTTTCTTACTCTCCTATGGTATAGGGTTGGAGACAGCAGACTTCTCGGTTACCATAACCCCAACACTCTATCCCAAATAGAACCCTGAAAAATACAAATCTGTTCCTTTTCCTTGGTATTCACGTACCAACCAACGCTGTGCTTTTCTCAAATCAAGAACATATAGTCATTGCGGTCCCGAAAAACCTAATGACACAAACTTTGCCAACTTATAGTGATCCGACTTCTGTGCCACAAAAAAAAAAAAATAAACTCCTCTCGCTTCCATAAATAAGAATATCTGTTACCGCATCATGCAACTATCCTCGTGGTAAAACTTAATCAAAAAATGTCATGTCTGTAAGGACCGCAGAGAATACATGGAATGCTTGCAATTGACAACGTCAAACTCTCAACAAAAAAAAACCCTCTGACGTTATGAACTTAATTAATCGATTCGTCTATAGTTTTGCAAGCATTACTCTTCGGTTTGCATACGTCAAATGCAATGATTGGCAGGACATCTGCCGCTGCCAAAAATATACGAAACCATTTGCGAGCTCCCTCATCCCTTAACTGAACTTTTATCTCTATTACACTCAATGGGACCTCAAACATATGTATAAAACGTGCTACTGCAGCCAAACGACGAAACACATCCTCGTTAGATGTGACCGTTGTCGTTCGTTCCGGATGACAACTCGTCCAAATTACCCACACATACACACACATATATAGTCTCAACCATCGATTGGGCACCATTCACCCCCTCAGTGGCATTTTCTAATTACCAATCGGCCAACTGGCATCTCTAACGAAACAACGGCAAAAAATTCGTTGAAAAACTAAATGTCCTTTGGGCGCTGAAAAAGGGAAAATGAAATAAAATACGACCACGACCACCCTTCTCATGGGTGCGTGTGTACTACTCATGCCCCACTAGCCACCCAACTTGATGGGGTTGCAATCTTCATGCAGCACTATCGGCCAAAAATGCCCACTTACTGCCAAGTCACCCCCGAACAGCTCCCGGAATATCTGTATAGGTACCAAAAGAAAAAAAAAAAAAAACATTCGATATCGGACGTCAATCGGCTGGCAGGGGTTGCAAAAATAGTTTGCCAACCCCACACCCCCGCATTGATACTGCATCGGGCTTGGGAAAAAGCTTTCCACTCTCATCATCATAGTCCTCGTCGTCGTCGTCGTGCTCATCGCTGTCCTGCCGTTGTATGATGGCTGTGTGTTGCAAAAGACAGAGGGAAAACTATGACATTGGGCCGCCAACCCCCCTCATCACCCACAACCTGGCCAATCACAGTTGTACAAGTGGGAGTGGCTTAAATGCATTTCCCCCGCTCACTGTGTGCCCCGTGTGCTTTTTTGCGAAATGCGTTTTTCCCTCAATTTTTTTGCAGCACTTTTATTCTTTCGTCGTCTACCCTTGTGCCGCACACACATGCCAGCCGCCACATACACCCCCAATTGAAGGGGGCGAAAATTGAGAGGCGAAAAAAAGTGCATTCGAACATTATCCTAAAGTAAGGGTTGGTTGTGGTGGTTTTATTTTTTTTTTATTTTTCCATCCTCAACACTGTGCGGGAGAATGGGGGTGCGAATGCAGCACGTATACACATCAGACTTATAGAATGGAATGGAGGCGCAAAAGGCTCGGGCTTTTGCCACACAAATAAAGAGGGCGGCTGGCGAAAAGGCCATATTGGGGGTTCGAATGGTCATTCGTTTTGCTTTTTGTTGGTCGTTTCTTTGGCATTTTCTTTTTCTTACTTTTGGGAAGTGTTTTTTTTTTCGGAATTTCTGTTTTTCCTTTTTTGTGTCAAAAAATGGCGGCTGTGTTCAGCAGGACTGCAGATTGCAGTGACAGTCATTGAGATGCGGGATCGTATTTATTTTTTGTTTGGTAGCAAAAGTATAGAAGAGGTTTTTTTATTTGTTGATGTTGGCCGGTTGGAGACCTGCAGGACAATCGGTTGATTGATGGTGACATTGAGGTTTTAAATGGCAATGTTAGAGAATTGGGAAAAAAACTGAGAAAAATTGGTATAGCTATAGGTTTTGTGGAGCCTATAGATATGGTGGTATGAAACTGTAACGAGTATATTTTATGTTGAATTTTGTAGCACAATCCTTTTTATGTGGCAGTTAATCTGCAGGACCTTTGCCTCTCACCGTCTACTTCAATTTTGCAAAAAAAAAAGTACCTACAATTTTAACGAGTTTGTGAGGGACAGGGTGCCCATAGAGCTACCTGTATTGTAAAAAGAACTGCATCAGTTAACATAAATTTACCAACTTGAGATATTAAATGCAAATACGGCCAATGCTAGGCCTAGGATAAACCAGCCAAATCATATGTCCATTTTGTCAAAATGGGTCCAAACCCGCAGTGGTAACTTCATGGACATTAACCTTCAACAACCTTTGCCTCAATAGAGGCGATGAATATGAGAACCCCCAGGAATAGGAAAGCTACTTGATCTACATATCCATATGTTTATACAAAATGTGTGGGTTCCTGACATCCAAATCCAAAGACCCATTCAGACAATGCTTCAGTTTCTCTATCAAGTTTGGCAAAGTCGTTCCTTCTAAGGCCTTTTGCGAGGAAATGACTGGGTAACTTTAAGCCTATCACCATCACAAGCGCCACATTGATATCTTACTTATTATAGGCTTTCTTGGAACAGATAGGTACATTACGTCTGCTACCAAACATGCCTCCAGGACCTTATAGGGCAGTAGTTCTATGTCCGACGGAGTTTATGGGATCTAAGTGGCAACATTTTACTATATGGTTAGACTTCAAAGCACGGACGCGACCATCGTCTTATAGCCGAAAGTTCTAAAACAGACAACACCATCAAGCTTGAAAGAATTACCTGTCTGGTTCTTACAGACGCAATAGGTACCTGAAAAACTGTAGTAGGTACTTCATAAGGTGCCGCCCCTAAAAACCTTCATTAGGAAAAAGGCCGCTGAATTGACTATAAAACTTTTGAACTCCTTGTTGGACACCTTGAAATAATCAACTCAATTGTAAGAAACAATGTGTATTGTAGGTAATCCCAGATAGTTAGAGGAGACTGTTTTGGAAGACGGTTCGACACCAACTCTGGGCCAATTGAATGGTGTACCCGCACTGAACCCTAGCAGTACTAGTAAGCAGTCGCAGGAAAAGAGAGACAATCACCATCAGGGTAGGCCTATAGGCGGTCACAAAATAATATCAAAACCGGCAATCAGACACGAGGCTCACTTATAAATACACATTGAAAGTACCTGCGACAAAGCTGCTCGGGTGAGTAGTTCTTTGTCGAAAATAATGACGAATATTGAAGGACCAAGGCAGCTAATTCTGTCAAGGGTGGTGCAATCCAGCTTAATGTACGCGGCACCCATATGGGCTAAAGCAATGACAAGTCCTAATGCCTATATGCCAGAAGGATTAACACCGTCAATCGACTATGTGCACTGAGAGTATTGACAGCTATATGTGACATCGCGGGATATCTTAACCACAGAATTAAAAATGACCTACGATGCAGAACATAAATCGCAAATTGTTTGCAGTATGTATTAGCAAACATGACTGAGCTGAATACATCAGGCTAAAACCACCCTCGGCGCGATGGAATGCGTACAGTATCAGTACGTGCTGAATTTCGTCTTTAGAAGATTACCCCTCCCAACGAAAAAAAAGAAGTCTAGTCTATAGTTCACCGACGGATTAGAAACACAGTCTGAAGTGGAAGCTTGAGTCTTTGAGGATATAACCCCAACGTCTCGAGTACAATTGCGCATGTTATCAACTGAATACCATTCAATTGAACTCGAAACCACATTAAAACTTGGGAAATTGATGCTACAACTTAAGACCTCTTTACGCTGCGCTGGTGAATCCTATAGCTATACCTAGCTCTTTCCCAGTTGCCATGATTCTTTCTCATCTCTTCAGCGCCATATATATTTAGCGGTGGACAAGCTCTTCTTTCTTGGTTTAAAGCTTCTATAGTCAGCAGACACCAATTAACCAATTGCGGCTATCTCGTGATAGTGGCAATTATTTTCTAAGCAACACGGCTTTGGAGTTAAACAGAAGTAGCTTAGCTTGGTGTTCAGGCCAATTGGATTGCTTCCCCAAATCTTGAACAATTTTTCAAATACAGAATTTGCATCGAGTGACTTCCTTCCTTTCGTCCTTCTTTTAATAGAAGCACGGAAATTCCTTTCAATCCTTCATACTCCAGAAAGCACTATGTGCCTTCTACGCATGCAAGAAAACCTTTGGTAAACGCTGGGGTATGCGCCCGTATATAATCCATTGGATGTATACAGCAATTATTAGACCCATACTTACTTATGGGTCCATTGTATGGTGGAAGGCAATAGAAAAGGTAACCTATCTCAATAACCTATCCAAGGTACAGAGATTAGCATGCATCGGCATAACGGGAGCAATGAGATCAACACCTCAAGCCGGGCTGGAGATGATTCTAAATCTTCCACCCCTACACAGAGCGAAAAAAGACTACATAAAATCAATAAGATTGCCTTATTGCACTGATTTACTATGAAATCTCATTAAAAGGAGTAAATAATATGATTTTTCCATAGAGAAATCTTAATGGTTTAATGGAGAAAAACTTATTAATCTTTTTAAGAGTTTTTCATATCATTTTTGCATGCCAAATCATATTAAATGATACAAATAATATGAAAACCTTATTACTATTTGGCTTTAAGAGGTCAAGCTTATTAAAAAATTGTGTCTATAAACTTTTAAATGAAATCTTCTCAAATCTATAAGACTTCTTTTTAAAATTTTAAAGAGATATCTCATTAATTTTGGGTGGGAATATTAGATTGTATAATAATAATATGAAAACCTTGTTAATATTCGGTTTTGAGAAGACAAACTTATTAAAAGAGCTTGTATTTAAACGGTAATAAGGAAATATTTTTAAATCAAAAAGGATTCCCCCTTAGAACTAAAAGTGTTCTCATATTTTGTGTTGTATTGTATTGCCTTGTAGCATTCGACTTTAGATTTCATGGCAAGCGCGCGTCTACGTGTCGAGGAGTGTAAGTAATTTACTAAATAAAAAAATAATAACTTTGCATTTCTTTTCTTTTTTTAAAATAATATTATAGGTTTTTTTTATTTTATTATTACTTTTTTCAGACAAAATTGTTAATTTTGTCTTTATTGTATACCTATGTAAAATAAAAATAATAATGAATAAATAAAATATTTTAAAAAGATAATAAGTTTTCCATATTTTTCCAATCGGTTTTACATATACTTTCAATAAGTTTTTCCTATTGGTGCGAAGAGATTTTCATATACTTTTCAATAAGTTTTCATATTGCTTTAAGAAGCCGTCGTATTGATATGGAATAAGATATCTATCTTGTTAAAAGTATGTGGTTTTCTTATAGAATATTCATAAAGATTTCAATAAGATTTTCTCTATTGTTTTGATATGACTTTCTTCTTGGATGAAAACCATAGAGAAATCTTATAGTTTTTCTTCTACTTTATGTGGTGGTTTTCTCTCTGTGTAGGTGAATACATTTGCCGCATGGCAGCCAAGGGAGCCCTCCGCCTAAACGAGGCAAAAACCTGGCAGCACAGCTCCTATGGGCACGGTTCCATAATTCAAAAATACTTGAGTATTGATCTGGCTAGAAAAACGGACTACATGATTCCGTACCAGAGCTTCAACAAAAACTACTCCACCTACATACCCCAAAGACAGGATTGGATTACTAACACGCACACAAGCGTACAAGAAATACAAATCTACACTGACGGGTCAAAAATGGAAGTAGGCACAGGAGCCGGAGTATTCTGCGAGTCCTTAAGTATAAATGATTCGTATAAACTCCCAGATGAATGCAGCGTCTTTCAATCTGAAATCGTCGCCATCGACAAGGCAGCAAGTACCATATCTACAAAGAATCTTGACCCTTCTAAGATTACAATCTTCGTAGACAGTCAGGCGGCCATTAAAGCACTAGACAGTGCAACTATCAAAGCAAAGACAGTCAGGAACTGTCGAAGAGCCCTAAACAAAATAGGCGAGAAACACAAGGTCACTCTCTGCTGGGTTCCCGGACATAGTGACATTGAGGGAAATGAAAAAGCAGACGAGCTAGCGAGAACTGGGTCGGAGCTTGATGCAGTAAATATCATTGCATCAATAGACATCCCAATTAGTGTAGCAAAAAGAAATATTGACCAAAAATCAAGGGAAAAAATCAACACCACCTGGTCTAACAGACACGACTGTGTTATATCCAGTAGCCTTTGGCCAAAAATCGATGAAAAAAGAACAAGATGTATTCTGAAAATGAATAAACGAGATATTCGAATCTTAACGGGTGTATTGACAGGCCACTGTACCATCGGTACCATGGCCACAAGACTGGGCATTAACTCACCAGACTACTGCAGGAGCTGTCAAGACGTAGAAGAAACGGAGACCATCAAACACCTGCTCCGCGAATGCCCAAACCTCCAAACTAGTCGACTCCGATATCTGGGAGACAGACTTTTCGGAGACCTAGAGGACATAGTGCAGGTACCTTTGACAGACACAATCAGGTTTGTTAAAAATACGGGATGGTTTACTGAGTAGACCAATTCCGCCAAGAAATCAGGTAAAGTGTTTATGCATGTTTTTTGTGTTGTCCAATAAAATGTAAATTTTATCCACGACCAAAAACTAAGGGATCACAATGGACCAAAAGGCCCCCGTGGTAGCACAGCACACAAAGCTGTGCACTTCCCTCTAACCTAACCTAACCTAACCTAACCTTCATACTCCATAATAAGCTACTATATTGCAACAGCTCTTAAAAAATACCTACCGCTTCAAAAAGTCCTACCGCCTTGGTTTTCTTAAGAGCCTTGATTGTACATTTTTACCGAAAACATGGTTCAAAACCGTATAGCAAAATATTCCTTTCACCTCTTAAGCTGGCCCTCAACAATTAAGGAACCAAGTGCTGACTAGAGTCATGACTACGCATATGACTCAGTAATAGGTTCTTCTGTCACACCTGCTCGCTGCTTTCTCCGCTTTTATGGGCAAGGCGTTTATGTCAATCCACATATACCTATATAGGCTAAAGTTTGGCTGAAGCTATAGCTCGTTAGCTCTCGAGTTCCTCAAAACCGATGTAATCGGGCCTTCTGAAGTTCCTATTCTGGTGTGTTCGGCATACCTACTCGTCGCGTTTAACTTGAGTCTTCAAACAGTGAAAATATATAGTCTTGGGATCTCATATGGACTTTTTGCGCCAACTAAGGCTGAAAACACACCGGATAAAGCAAAACGTGTTTTCTTGTTTCGTGAAAGCAAAACAGAAAAACATGTTTCGTTGCCGATAGCTGACCTCTTGTTTTTGCAAAACAAAATTTTGATTCCGTTTTTTTATTATTTCTTCTTTCATAGCACCTTTCAGCTTTATTTGCTTCTATGTTTATTCAGTGCCCAAATTTTAAAAAATATGGACATAGATCGAGAAAATTTGACTTTATTAATTGAGGTAAGAAATCTACAATTATAAAGATAAGGAACATTTCGTTTTAGATTATATGAGTGCACCCAACACTCTCTACTACATAGTTGCTTCTTTTTGCTCAATTGCTTGAAAATTGAAAACAAGATTGGTACGTACAACTTTACAGGTAAGGTACTAATTGCAAGTCCCAACTCGCAAATTCCATTTTGTTTTATTTCAACGCACACCAACCGAAACAAAAAAACAAAAAGTTTTTTTTTGTTACATTCTGTTTCTCTTGGTGTGTGTTCAAATAAAAAACGTTTTCTTGATTGAAGAATCAAAAACGTTTTGCTTTATCCGGTGTGTTTTCAGCCTAAAGGGTTTATAAAACATTATAAATAAACAATGGCCACGTTCCAATGACCGCTAGTCGTCTAGCACATAATATCCCTGATGAAGGAACGCTGGTGGTAGAGATCTAGCGGCAGCGGCAAAGTGACATTAGAACCAATTTGAGTTCATATTATTTTATCTTCATGAGAGTCAAAAATGTATTTTGTGCCATCATGCCGCATATTTATTATTACACTATAATTTAAATAAATAAATACAATCTATATTAATTACATAGAAGTTGGAATTCCCATTTTACACCAAATTGGAAATATTTGACTTCTGCACTTTCACTTTTATTTTGACAGTTCGTTATTTTTTTTCAATCTAGCAGTTCATTTTGCGCTAGATTGAAAAATTTCCCAGAAAAGGATATTTCACAAAATGTGCTAGATGTCTAGCGCAAATGCTGAAATGTCAGTTTTTTTTATATGGAGTTTGGCATGCCGCTAGTCATCTAGCGGTCAGTGGAACGCGGCCAATGGTAAAGAGAGACCGCGGTATTGTCAAATGAGAAAGATCGTCGTATATGCCATTACAGTTTGAGTGTGACTGCCATCTAGGCGCTATGGCCTAATATTTAAGTCAAATTTTTAACTGCGGGTTTTAACCAAAATGAAGACAAATCAAATGTCACCTGTCAAATTGGTTTTTACTGGAAAAAGTGTTGCCAACTCAAAAAAAAAAAAAAGAAAAAAAAAAAACAAATCTAGTATAAAAAAACACTGTTTATTCAAGGTAGGTATATAGAATATAATATATATAGTGGTGGAAAAAATAATAGAAACAAGCTGGTTCTTCGTCGCTTATCGAAAAAATAAAATGTTTTCGGGAAAAAAGATAAATTAAACCCACACTAACAGTTTTAATACAATGTAATGAAGAAATGTAACATTAAAATGTTTAATAAAAAAAGAAGATAAATAGTGAATAAATGTAGATTCTGGTTTTCCTTAATTTTGTCCTGGAAAAAATAATAGAAACAAATTAGTTTTTCTGTTTTTTTTTTCTGTTAGGAATTAATTTACAGTAAAGGTGTTTCATACATATCCTTTTAATACTTGGTCGTTGCGCCCTTATTTTTTATAACTGCTCCACATCTTCGTCCCATGGAATGAACCAACTTGGCACAGGTCTTGGGAGTTATAGAGTGCCATGCATTTTGAATAATTGACCACAGTTTTTCCTTATTTTGGCTCTGCAGCCTTCGATCCTGCGCATAAGGGTGTCCCATAGACGTTCTATCGGGTTAAGATCAGGAGATTGTGATGGCCACTCCATAACATTGATTTTGTTTTTTATGAAACCATTCTTTGGCCAACTTTGAGGATTGCTTGGGGTCATTATCCTGCATAAACTCCTATTTAATAGGCATGACCTCTTCACAAATGGCAGGATAACATTGTTTAAGATTTCCACGTAGTCTACGGCACACATTTTATCGTTTATCATGAAAAGTGGACCAACCCCAGATACTGAAAAACACCCCCACATCATTAAATTTCCTCTGCCATGTTTAACTGTCTTCTTTGTATATTTGGCATCGAATTCGCAATTCTTTGGTCGTCTGACGTACATTTTCCCATCGGAACCAAACAAATTGACCATAATTGACCTTGGTTTCATCCGATCATAAGACGTTACTCCAATTAGCACGGTGGAGGTGTTTGTTGGCGAAACTTAGTCTCTCTTTAGTATTTTTATTGCTCAAGTATGGAACTTTTCTAGGACTTCTCCCAGGAAGACCTGCTTCCTTTAATCTATTTCCTATTGTACGACTTGTAACGGGTGCGTTTAAATCATTTAAAAAAAAATGGTTTCTTCTTACAGTCTTAACAGTTTGCCAAATCATGAAGTCGTTTTTCGTTTTCTGCATCTGGTTTCTACTTTGGGACTTGAATGGATAGCTAAGAATACTTTTTAGACCTTTTTTTTAGAACACTTTACGACCTTAGCTATTTTATCCATTGTTTTGCCGTCTTTTTTATCACCTCACGCTCAGAACTCGTGCAAAGGACTCCTAGACCCATTTTGACAAAATGTTAATTTCATAGTTTCAAGATTTTCTTCTAAAAAACACTAAATTACAGGATAAACTAATTTACAACTATTTCAATTAAAACAATACCGAGCTTTACTTCAAAATCACTGATGCCGACTGTGGTAATCGTTTGTTTCTATTATTTTTTCCAGGCAAAATAATATTTTTGCTCAGACTTTTTACTGTCGAAAACTAAAAGCTGATAAGAGCGAATTGCTGCAGCATTTCAAAGTACTTTTACCTAGCATTTGAGTATAGAATTGATTTCGGAGAAAGACCAAATTGTATGCAGTTAATGGTGGTTCAGCATTATGTAAATACTTGTTTCTATTATTTTTTCCATCACTGTATATGTATTCTATATACCTTGCTGTTTATTTAATTTCTTTATTAAACCCGGTACCACACTGTGGTGAGGGTATAATCACTTTGTCATTCCATTTGTTACGCACATAAGGAGTCGTTGTAGGTATGACAAACTATATATATTATTGATCAGCATCACTTTCTTAGTTGATCTAGCGATGTCCGTCTGTCTGTCTGTCCGTCCGCACGATTACGGCCGTAATTTAAGAGCTATCGACTTGAAATTTGGTACGTAAGCTTTTATCCACCAAACTGAGGCTAAGTTCGAAGATGAGCAAGATCGGATGAAAACTACTACTACCTCCCATACAAAAATATCAGATTTATATAGATTTTTATGTTAAAAATTAAATTTAAATAGCTACAGTAAATGTGCAAGTTTAAACTTTGCACATATTGTTTTAATAATATTTAAACATTTTTGACAAAAAATGAGCTTGGTCGAATAAAAAGTACCCATACCTCCCATACAAATACATATATAATTTTTTAATACTAAAATATTTTTTTTATCTTACAATAATATAGTACCGGGTATTTACTGGTTTTTATTTTATTTTATACAAAAAGGCTATTCTAGTCATTATTGTATATACTTTCTCATATTATAGCAACTACAACTTTCTGATGATAAACTTTTTAGTAGATCTACGTCTATTATCTTTCGTTAAGCAATCCGTGACCTCCTTCGATCATCGAGCAAATTTGTCAATGATCACAGCTTTAATACACAGTCTTCCCCGTTGTGCTTAAATCAGTCCTTGACTTCATAAATCTAATTTCCTATACATAGTAATTATCGCAATACAGGGGTTTTGCGTTCTGCTTAGTCCATCAGATCGTGTCCGCCCCGTGCAAGGGGAATTCCCAACGTTCACCTTTCGGTTCACTCAACTTTGCCGCTTAGCAAACTTTTGTCGCTTTCTTTACAGATACAGCCGGCTTAGATTCTTCGAAAACAAACGTTAGCTTACATCGTTATATGCTAATATAGTTTGAAAACTGCTCTCAAGAGGTTCGTTACCCAAATATAAAGTTAGACCCTTATATTGCTACCATATAAATGACAACAACATTTTAATGAAACTTATTCCCATAACACCACCAAAAACAGTCCAAGCACCAAAACCTTCCACCAACCGCTGCACCTTTCGTCAAATGACATCGAAACCGGGAAATGAAGAAACCAAATTTACAATCTAACAGGTCCACATGCAGAAATCGCTATCCAAAGCAGTATACTCGTAGTGGCGTCGACAACATAAGGAAACGTCCTTGGACCAGCGATACCCGGTAGCCGTGGTCTCATTGCTCGCGCCACATTCAAAGTAGTTAACGCAGCCGCTTTACTGCGAAGACGACAAAGACAACTATACGCTGCTGTCATGCTTGGTATTTGTGCAGAGGTGGTGGCTGATTCGTTTTTTTTTTTCTTTTCCTTTGCCTGGGTGCAGCATCAGAGTAGCATCGTCAGACCCAGAAGTCGATGGTACAAAGGTTCCGCGCAATCGGCACCCATTTCGGGACGTAACAATGAGAAGTAGCAAAGCGGCTTTTTGAAGATGCCTCCAACAACCGACCGACAACATGGACGACAGGTAAACAACATGCGAATGTCCCATCACCAGGCATTGTATATGTGCGCAAGCGCATGTGTGTTTGTGTATAGCGGTGACAGGCGCTATAGGCTATACGCTCTGCGGTATAGCGGACAATTAACAATTGTTGTAAAACATTCAAATGACACTAATTAGTGGCAGCCGCGGCGGCACAGCGCCACAGAGGCAGAGAGCGTCCCGATCTGAAATTAATTTGTACACGGCTATTAATTGGAATTTTTGTGCTTGCCAGAGATTGAAGCCGAGATTATTGACGGGGTCGGGAACCATCTGCAGATGAAGATGATGCTCGTCTAGGAGGTCTGTTGGCTTTATTCAGTTTGACTTTGGCTTTGTACCTGAGGCTTATACGGTTTGTTGTCTTAAGCGACCGACAGCGAATCAATGATATAGTGTGCCATGATGGAAGCGGGATGATTGAGCTTATTAGGCGTGTGCGTCATTTAATGTGAGTTGGATGTAAAATAGAATTCCGGTCGTAAGTAGTGTACCCCGTACACATAGACCCTACCAAAAAGCAGATGTAGACACAAAAGTCAGCTATTGGGTTGTCTAGGGTGCACTAAGTGAAAATCGATGTCAGATCCAAAGAGCGTCTATGAATTCCAGCACCCAGAGCCAAATCTGGGTAAGCAAAACTATTGCAATGTCACCCTTAGAAGGCATAACAAACAAGAGGAAGCTTTTTGTTTTGTTCGATGACCCATATATGCTGACAGAGCGGTCTAAAATTGTTTCTTGCAAGGGCGTTCTTTATTTTCGAGAACAATTTCGGTCTACCTATAATAAGAAATCCCAAAAACGTGGATAGCTTTATATTATAGGGTCACACCTCAGAGGAAGGAATGGAAATAAATTGCAATAAGAGGATAGTTTTATTTGAAATACCACCAGATATGTACCTTCTTTACTGGGCTTAGGATAAGACAGCACGAATAGTGCCGGCTGTCAGTATAAGAGCATCCATCTGTGAGGCCACTTTTTCCTAAGCTAGCAGAAGTACTTAGAAGTACATTCTGCACCTGAAACTCCTATAGTCGTGCCTTCAATCCTCGTTGGTCCCCTCCGAATCAATGTGCGATTCTTAGACATGTTGGAAGTATAGCAAGCTTCTCAACATTTGCTCTCTCTGGGTATCAGGGTCCAGCTTCCTAATACTACAAAGAAAGTCATTAACGCACTTGGGTTCATAATGTTGTTTAAAAATGCCATCTTCCAAGAAGGTCGCAGGTAAGATTAAGTCCTATATTGGTATTGAGTTTGCCCTTTAGATTCAGGTTTTCGGTTGAAGAGGAGTGAGCGTTAAAACCAGACTAGAATGGAGCAATAAGAGAGAGAGACAAACGTGACTCCAAGTGAAATGAAAACCAGTATAATGTTTGCTTTTATAAAAAAATAAAAATTCCTAAAGCTATTTTTATTAGGCCGGGTTTCTTAGATGCAGTGGTTAGAATTAAGGAACCTCTTCATCGTGCTTTATCGGTGACAATGACAGCACATATCCCAGAAATATATTTATATGCTGAAATCAGTCACCTCTGTATACCTGACTTCCTCCTGGATTGCAGACCAATAGTTATAAAAGCTTCCTTTTGACTAACCCTGCTCAATGTGGAAGATTCCTTTCATTAGGCATTATAACGACTCCCAATAACGCCAATAACCCGAAATCACATTCTTCCATTAAAACCAAATGAAAGTCCTCCACATTCAAGTGGCTCCACCATCACCAATTCACCACCCCCGGATGACATATACAATGAAAGCCGAACACAACGGGACGACCGACGATAAATTTACACAAATTTCGGGTTATTTGACCGCCACCCGCGGACAAACATTTACGGCTAATGCATGAAATGAATATTGTGCCAGAGCGTCTACCACCCACTAATAAATGAGACTGTTAATTCTACAACCCCCACCCTACTGACGCTTTTAGCCATTAGTCGCGAACCCCTTCATAATCCGTTTTTAATTTTTTCGCCTCAGGTTTTTTTTTTTTTTGTTTTGTCGTCCGTCTTCTCGTGGTCGAATATAATGTCTGGCCCCTGTCTGGAGGGCGGCTATCCCGGCTACCGTCTCCTGCCGTGCTGAAATGAGCTTTTATTTCATTTATATGCCAGCAGTGCTTATGGGTGGTTGGAAATGGAAAACACACCGGTTTACTGAAGACGGCGTTGTTTGGATTATTGTTTGTTCTCGGTCAGCCTGCCTAGCCCCTAGGCAAGTCAGAGGAAAGCAATATGCAGAGTTTACGAGATTGTAGAACGCTTATTGGATCGCAGCACGCGAAAAAGTCACAAACGGCAGGCGTCAAATTAAATCAAAAAACAGAGGAAGGGGTTGGCTAAAGGCTTCCTGTGTCATACCCTTATGACATTTGACTGTATAGCCGCAACTTCAGGAACTCCATGTAGGGACAATTTCAGCTCATTTCGCAGGGGAAGGAAGAGATTAGTGCCCGGCTAATTTCTTGGAATAAGTTTGAGTCACTTTCGCTCTTTTCCCTGAGACAGGCAGTGCTGCTGTAGTTTTCATTAGCGGTAATGGTAGCGAAGTTGGCGTGATATTACGCGACCCGAAGGCGATGTGGTTTCATATGAACTTTCATTTCATTCCCAAGCCTTCACACTCACCAGAGTGGTTTCCTATTTATGCTGATGAGTGAGTAATAATGGCGAAGTGAGAGAGAATTTGTTCTCACCTTGTTTCGTGTTTTTTTTTTCATCCTTCTGGTGGGTGGAATACAAAAATGGCTTCCTTTAGTGTTTGGAGGTAATTAGTGATTTAACATTTTTAAGGATATACATACTAGAGTCAGGTACCGGGGAAATTTAATTGTCCTAGGAAGGTGTAAATTAGATCTAGAGCTGGTACTCAAGCTCAGCTGGATAAGCGGCAATTTGTATGCAAATGACTTCATCTGGCTTACATTTAAGTGATTGGCTGGCATCTGTGGTCTAGAAAATAAGGCCCAACGGCTGCGGAAGATGACAAGAAGACAAGAAGGCAAAAATAAAACAAGACAAGAAGGCAAGAAGAAAACAAGATAAGAAGACAAGAAGACAAGAAGACAAGAAGACAAGAAGACAAGAAGACAAGAAGACAAGAAGACAAGAAGACAAGAAGACAAGAAGACAAGAAGACAAGAAGACAAGAAGACAAGAAGACAAGAAGACAAGAAGACAAAAATAAAATAAGACAAGAAGACAAGAAGACAAGACGACAAGAAGGCAAGAAGACAAGAAGACAAGAAGACAAGAAGGTAAGAAGACAAGAAGACAAGAAGACAAGAAGACAAGAAGACAAGAAGACAAGAAGACAAGAAGACAAGAAGACAAGAAGACAAGAAGACAAGAAGACAAGAAGACAAGAAGACAAGAAGACAAGAAGACAAGAAGACAAGAAGACAAGAAGACAAGAAGACAAGAAGACAAGAAGACAAGAAGACAAGGAGACAAGAAGACAAGAAGACAAGAAGACAAGAAGACAAGAAGACAAGAAGACAAGAAGACAAGAAGTCAAGAAGACAAAAAGACAAGAAGACAAGAAGACAAGAAGACAAGAAGCCAAGAAGACAAGAAGACAACAAGACAAGAAGAAATGAAGGCAAGAAGACAAGAAGACAAGAAGACAAGAAGACAAGAAGACAAGAAGACAAGAAGACAAGAAGCCAAGAAGCCAAGAAGACAAGAAGACAAGAAGAAATGAAGACAAGAAGACAAGAAGACAAGAAGAAAAGAAGACAAGAAGACAGGAAGACAATATGAGAACCAATGCAGTGCCAAAGCACAAGAAGACAAAAAGACAAGAAGACAAGAAGGAAAAAAGACAAGATGAGAACCAAGGCAGTGCCAAAGTACTACACATCTTTCAAGTGGCTACGACTCTAGGCTCACGAGCTGTTTTAAGGGACTTCAACAGATAAATATATGAATAGGTTCTGCAGACGTGCCAAATTTTAAAGGCAGTACGTTTCACATAGAACAGATCGTAGACACGCATGAAAAATTCTTAGGCATTAATCCTGAAATAACTTCAGCCTTACTCTCAACCGGAAAGCGAAAATTCCCCATGGGGATATAAGTATGATTTTAAACAAGAACGACATTTGCAATCGCACCAACAGATCATAAGACCGCCACAATTATTCAATTAAATGGTGGAGGGATTACTACCAAGTTTTCCAAAAGCAATCCAAAAAAAAAACCACTGCCCACCACGAATCCATGTCCAATCTTAATGCAGTCCTCACATCAATTCGCCATTTAATCACATTGCGCACACATGCAGTTTAATTTCTCATTAGAATATCCCCCGAAGAAGTCACGAGGGATTCCCATTCCGTGTACAACAACAACTGCCCTGACAACCGAACAGCGAACACCAAACCGCATACATATTTATGGACACCATGTCGAACAATAAATTTCATTTCGATCACCGCCATGGGATTCGAACCACTCAAAGCGCGGCGTGTCGGCGCGCATTGCATTCCGCACACACTATTGACCGCGTCTCGCGCAACTCGATCGACATGCGAGTGCGCCACGATTTCTTCTTGTTTTCTTTTTGGCTTGTCCTCTGTCCCTTGTCGTTGTCCCTGGTCAGGGTTTACTCCAATCGTATGGACAATTAAAATCCAATTAATTCTGACATTTATTATGCTGGCAACGGAAAAAGAAGCAACAGCAAACAGCCCAGATGGAATTAAATGGAAGACAGGTTTTGGGTGGGAAATTGCTTCCCTGATGCTTCGCCGTTCGTATGATAATAAATTGCAGTTTCAGTTATGACCTTAAAGATGACAGTGAACTGATTTACTATTCTGTCAGAGTATAGCTGTCAACAATGTACCTAATGCTGCGGTTGTTTTGCTATAGAAATGTTGAACGAAAATGAAGAAACTAATGCAGTCGCAGTGATTAGTAAGTTGCTAATTGTTATGTGACGTAAGAAAACTAAAATATTGAGCATTTGTCCTATTTTGGCAAGTATTCAAAATACTGAATTGAAAAAAAAAAAAATCGTTCGAAATGAATGAAGCAGAGGGAAAAAACTTCTAAGTGTCATATGAACTTTTTGGGGGTTGAACCCGGAACCCATCGCTCATGTCGTCCATTTATAACCAAAATGAAAAGATATATAGGGTTTAACTAGTTATGGTCGAGTAATGAGCTTAATTCTCACTATTACACTATTTTGAAGTGATGTGTTAACTTGCTTCATAGGACTCATTCTTGTCATTTCAGAACTGTCCAACAGGATGATGACAATTTCAGACATGGAATAAAACAAGTGACAGACATAAACAATGGATCATCAAAATCATGATCATAGATAAGAAGCTACATACTTCTGCTGTATCTGATGTATAGTATGTAGCTTAAGCACTTGAGCTTGCTTCTTATTAATGGTTAAACTAAACACTTCGAAAACGACGTCTGATTAGCCGTTCCTGTAAGAATTGCTGCTACTTAAATGACACTTGGACGTCATTTTTGTTTTTCAAATCAAGCTTACAAAGCCGAGGGGGATCCAATTCCCAAAATAGAGTTATCGGAAATCCTATATTCTGAAATTAATCAAGTGTAGGAATAACCCTGACATGGCACTAAATAGTTGGCCTACCTATATGCTATATAGTACCTACCTAATCTTTTAATCAAGCGATCTAAATGTCACAACAAACGACTGGCTGTGATAAGCTAGCTCTAGACTTCTATATTAAACCAGACAGTACTATTCCCTAGCCGACATACGCTATCTTGAAGATAGACAAAGTGTCTTCTGCAGAAACTATAGAAACAAACTCTGCCACCCCCTTGCCCCCCTCCATTCACCATTTTGGGGTCCGAATTTCCCCAAATCACTTCTTAGTGCTTGTTAACGCCATAAAGTGAAATTTGTTTAAAAATGTAAGCTTCCCAGCTACTGTTGAAGCTGGGCGTTGATCATAAATCAGTCAGGACAAATTGACAAAAATGCCCCCTAATCTGAAACCCTTCATAATGGTGCTAGGAACTTTCTTAAGATACCCGCAGATGTTCCATGGCTCATAATTATCAGATAGAATACAGATTCTGGAAACGTATAGAAGAGAAACAGGCGCGTTTACTTCTATATGTAGAGATTTCAAATGTCAGGGGACAGGAAACCTTATAATTATTTGCATAAGAAATCAGCTATCCAGTCCTTTTTATTGCCAATAGCCATTCACTTCGGGATGAGGACCTGGTAAGCATTATGGATTGTATAAGCAAAGACTAAAAAATTGCATGGGCACAAAAATCTGTTGAAGTCAGCGAATGGTATTCAATCAGTCATGGGATTCCTACGTTATCCCATTTTCCAAAATCCCTTATTGGACATAATCTCTCATTTTTGTTCTTATCTTTTTCCAAAATCTGTCGGGTCAAAATCCCCTACCCAAAATCTTCCAGTAGCAAACTAAACTTTTTATATAGACAACCTTGCACCTACACCAAATCATACTGTGATCACAAGCAGGGGGGTTGCGGGGGCAGCTTGCCGCCCCCATACGTATCTCACTTTTTAACACCATTTTGAGGTCGCGGCGGTTAATAAATAATAAAAATGGGGGATTTTGTCCCTGGGAATTTTCTCTTAGGGTCTTTTGGAGTAAGGGATTCCAGCACAGAGGATTTTGGAAAAGGAGATTTCATCACCAACCCATCAGTCATGCTACAAAAGACGAGAGGAACGACTATCCGAAGGTATCAGGTATCAAAGGTGCTCTCAGACTAAGAGACATTACAATTTATAATCTCTGATCCATCGGTTACTCTAGCATTCTTTGACATCTAATATTAGAGTGGGTTTATTAAAATCAAGGATTATAAGAAACCATGGAATGACTTCGACAAGGAAAAGTCTGAACACACCTGACAGTAAAAGAGCTTCATTAATAATGTCCCATTAAATTTGGCTATGGACCGATGGAGCGGCCCATCGAATGTCTGAAAAACATTCGAGAGAATAACTGTTATGAAAAAGCTTCTCAACTCAGCCGTTCGGACTCCACATAAAATTCTAGGTCCCTCCATTCGTCCCAAAATTATAAAAACCCACACAAACGAATGGTTGTATGAAGCTAGGCCTAGGGTGCCTAGACGGACCTCTTGTGCCAACTATTTATTTATTTATTTAGGGACCGATGCAATATCTGCGTTGATAGAAACCAAATCAGGGTGCAGGTTGGAGTAATATAAATGCCATTAAAAGCAGCAAAAAGGAACATCTCTAATGCCACTAATCAGACTTCCAAAAGAACGCCGCACCGCTTCTCTTCTATAGAAGCTCAAGGTTTGTTGAAAGTTTGGGCGTTGTAACAAAACTACCCTTACAAGATGTAAAAAGATTCATTCTACAGATCCGAATGGTTTTCTCAGATGCATGTCCTATACCATGTACTATAAAAGGGTATAGATATATTACGCACAAGACTTCCAATTTCCAAACTAATAATTCTCTTCAATTCGATATTCTAGAAGGTATCATTGTTTATGCGATTGGTCAGATACAACCCCACCAACAACTGCGACACAACTTTAAGTATAATTTATCCTTTCACCTCTCCATTTCTATACACACACACACATCGGAACGGAACTGGAATGCTAAGAAGAAAGAAAAAGAACACAAAAAATAATGCGGTGCTTGTTCGTGCACCCACTTACCTACATAATGGTGGCTTCCTTGCTTCATTTTTCTCTATTCCTATCGAAGAAGTACAAACGCGCTTAAGGAAGGGCATTAACGCAACAACAGTTGCCATAGGTTAGGGTTGTCGACAGTGGGCTCAAGTGGATGTCCTTTTTTTGTCCTCAAAGTCAATGACAAGAAATTCTGTTTTTTTTAATCGGAAATCTAAACACGCGGATATACGAGTGTGTGTGACGCGTAATCATAAAGGACTTATTTCAAAATGAAAATTATTCAACCGCAAACTGATTCAGATAAAATGTTGCTTTTCCCTGTGAATCCTTGCTGGTTTTGGGTAAATATAAAAACAAAGAGTGGGACGCACAACGATTGAGAAATCGAATCCTTATATAAGCGAGTTGTTGAATTTGATCCGTAGAATCCTTCCGGGTTGGAACATGCACGGGTGCACTCGAAGGACATTTCTCATATTGAAAACAACGATGAGTGTGTGTATATACAAACATTATACAGGGTGGGGGCTTGCCAACCGCCTGAGATATACGATATAAAATGAGAACAAACAGGGAACTATGGGCATAGGTATAACAAAAACACTGCGAAAGTTCTCGAATTGGATTTTGTCATTCACAAACGAAGGAGAGTCCATCAGGATGCTTCATTATTATGGCATTGGCCATACTGTAATACAGAACGACAACGATGAGTAGGATACGTTTTCTACAAATGAATCGAATATTACTCTTGGTTTAGTGGATCTAAATAGACGGGTTTCCAATTTCGTCCTTTCGCTGTGATTTGTTGAAGGAAAACGGGAGAATAAGAAGAAGCATGGGCAAAAGGACAAACAGTCGATTAATGCATCTTCAAAGCAACGAACATGAAACTCATCGTTGAAACTAAATTTACAGAAGGTCCTTTTTTTCGCCATTGAAACAGGCAGGTATTTCAGTACCTTTGTGTACTTTTCCTTTAGTTTGTTTGTTGTTCTCTTAGTTTGCCCTTGTATGGTGGTGGTACCTAATTCGGATGCGTAAGGATTTTGCCAGTCGTTTTCATTTTACTATTTCAACTCGGAGGAATGGGTTAGAGGATAATTTCTAATGAAGGAGGATAGTTTTTTGCTGACGGTCTTTGTTTGAATACACTTTTTGTACGTAAAGTGCATCAATATTTACGGTTTGAAATAGAAGCGGATGACGATATAAGGCTATATGGGACAAAGGACGATCCTATCTTCGTTACAATCAGTAGTATGATGTTTTGTTAAAGCCCATGCCTAAAGTCAATAGTCAGGGGTACAGTGGAGTGCCGAATGACGTGACGAGACAACAATCGACGGTCCTAGGATGTCAGCAGATTCAGGAGAATATATTTTCTTGTTCTATGAACGCAGATGTAAGGTCGACGGACTAGTCTTGGGCGGCTTCAATTCAGCACATTTATTATAGTCTCGATATCGTCAGCTAATGGAAGTATCCGGCGGCGGTAGTAGTCCGCTGGTCCAGTCTGTATCCTCTCCATCTTTTGTTCGCTGTGCGATCGTGTGGCTGCATGCTCAATCTTCCAAGCCTTATTATGTGTAAATATTTTTTGGTAGTAGTACTAACTACAGTTTTATTGTAATTTTAGAACTAATTTGAGTTCATTCAGACAAATTGGTATCGCGGAAATACATACAAAAAGGGAATCTTCTCGATGAACGTGCAGACTGGTCTGTGATATTCGACTATGTATTTTAGATATACAATATTATACATAGTTGGCCTGGATGCCCTGGATAAAGGCAAAATGAAACAATTTTTCAAAACTCTAGACTCTAGCATCTGCCATCGTTTTGGAGAGCGGAGAGTTTGGAAATGGGCTTGTGGCTACTGATGGCGGATATGAAAAATAGTCCAGCTAAAAGCCTTTTTTTTATTTCATCGCAAATAAGACGAAAAGATTGTATGAAATGATATCATGACGTGGAATTTTCGATTTCCTGTGCTTTAATTGGGATTGCGCATATACACTTGAGAACAGTTCAAGCTGTTTAGCACAACTTATGTTGCAAACAACGACAAAGAGGAGCCTCTCATTCGAGTTATACCGAGCTATATCCGACGAGTACTTAATTATCGCCAACCGGATAGTTACTAGAAATAGCATTGTTAGAAGATCTTTGAAAAAAAAAAATAAAAATAAATAGTTGGCTCAACAGGCCCGTAAAGGATAGGCACACTATGCCTAGCTTCTCACAACCATTCGCTTGTGTGGGTTTATTTTTTGGGATGAATGGAAGGGCCTACAATTTTATTCCGAGTCCGAACGGCTGAATTGAGAAGCTTTTTCAGGACAGTCATACTCTCCGATGTTTGTCAGACGTTGGCGAGAGGTGGCCCAAAAAAGAAAGAATCGAAAAAAGATCTGACACATATTTTTGAACTATGTATAACCTTTAATAAAAACAAGAAATAAAGTCGATATAGGCAAATATGATTACCTATATGTATCATTAAAGGTATATATTTTATTTTGAACTATTTCTAGCTCATTTTTTTTTCTTGCTTCATATGGATAAAAAGTAAAAGCTGCCGGTGTTCTTCTTCCAAGCAGGTTGAATTCAGTCTTGTGTTTTTTATTCTTACAACTGGATTTCAGATCTGTAAATAAAAAGATTTTGAAGTACCTAAACATAGGAACCGCGAAAACTAAAAAAGAACTATGCCTACTTACTTCTCAACTCAGGTAGTGTATACTTTCTCAAGCTTTCTACGCCTTATCCGGAATCAAGTATATATTATGTATACTACAGATCCATAAGGTACCTATGTTCTAAACAACAGACGTTTTTCTCTTAAATACCAATACCTGCTATTTGAGGACTCTCCCCAGGGAGTCCGCCAACAAGCATTCTTCCTAAACTGCATCTGCTTCTTGATGGTGTTTCTTAACGTAATTGTTTTCATAGAAATTCTTTACATATACCAACGATCTGCTTCTCATGCAAAATTGTTTTTAAGATTTATGTAACAAAGCCCAATAAGCTTTTATTATCTGCAGTAAGGTTCTTTAGATCTGTCTTCAAATTCTTGTATTTCTTTTTTAGTACTTTCTGAATTGAAGGGACTAGTTTTTAGAATTAAAATCGACCGTACCTACTAAGAAATATAGAGAGATCCTTACATAAGCCATACAACGCGAATGTGGGATACTTTGTCCAGCTTCATCTTTCCTCTTCAGTCCAACTTACCATTTAAAACCAATGTGCTTCGGAATCTCCTATTTTCTATATCCCCTATGCGCCATCCCAGGCTATCTACCTACCTCACACTATATAAGAGCAGTCTTAATCCCTTTAGCGCGTATTAACTATATAAAAAATATCCATGTTCTACAATTTTTGGAATTTGTTTAAACGCATCTGTGGAAAATCTGCAAGCAATCTGGTTATAAGAAACAACTTAATATCATCATTTAAGATTCTTAAAATAAAAAAAGCATTCCCTTCAAAAAATTCCTGCATTACCATCTCTATCTCTATCTCTATCTCTATCTCTATCTCTATCTCTATCTCTATCTCTATCTCTATCTCTATCTCTATCTCTATCTCTATCTCTATCTCTATCTCTATCTCTATCTCTATCTCTATCTCTATCTCTATCTCTATCTCTATCTCTATCTCTATCTCTATCTCTATCTCTATCTCTATCTCTATCTCTATCTCTATCTCTATCTCTATCTCTATCTCTATCTCTATCTCTATCTCTATCTCTATCTCTATCTCTATCTCTATCTCTATCTCTATCTCTATCTCTATCTCTATCTCTATCTCTATCTCTATCTCTATCTCTATCTCTATCTCTATCTCTATCTCTATCTCTATCTCTATCTCTATCTCTATCTCTATCTCTATCTCTATCTCTATCTCTATCTCTATCTCTATCTCTATCTCTATCTCTATCTCTATCTCTATCTCTATCTCTATCTCTATCTCTATCTCTATCTCTATCTCTATCTCTATCTCTATCTCTATCTCTATCTCTATCTCTATCTCTATCTCTTCTCTTCTCTATATATATAAAACAAAGTGGCGAAACTATGTTTCCCTCTGCCGCCCGTAATTTCCAACCAATTCAGTTGATTTTTTTGTAAAATGTCGGTAATTACAGTGGTTGGGTAATAGGCCTAACAAATTAAAAATCAGACAAAGGGGCGTGGCACCGCCCATACAAAAAAAACATTCAAAATCGTATATCTCGAAAACCACCGAATCGGTTGAGCTCAAACTTACATATAATCTTAGGAATTGGTTCTAGAGTGCTTCCGTGAAGATTTGTCAAAGTTGGACAAAGGGGCGTGGCACATCCTATACCAAAAAAAAAAATTTAAAATCGTATATCTCGAAAACCACCGAATCGATTGAGCTCAAACCTACAGATAATCTTAGGTATTGGCCCTGAAGTGCTCCTGATAAGATTGGTCAAAATTGGACAAAGGGGCGTGGCACCTCCTATACAAAAAAAACTTTCAAAATCGTATATCTCAAGAACCAACGAATCGATTGAGCTCAAACTTACAGATAATCTTAGGTATTTGCTAGACCACCAGCTCCGAACAAAAATTAGAGATCCATAGAGCCAGTTTCAAAAAGTTATTAGGTGGTTAAGTATGTGTGCCATGCTAAAGTAAATGGAGGGCGAATTGGTCACGCATACACTGGCACCTAATAACATTTACAGTTATTTCTGTGGTACAACACGTATTCACAGATAGAAAAAGAGGCGGCGCTACTCATTTCAAAAATGGCTCTATGGAACTCTCTTTTTTGCCCGAAGCTGGTGGTCTATTAGCCCTGGTATTAGCCCTGAAGTGCTCCTGTGAAAATTGGTCAAAATTGGACAAAGGGGCGTGGCACCTCCCATACAAAAAAACCTTTCAAAATCGTATACCTCCTAAACAAAAAAAAATCTTCTATGGGGTGAAACTCGATGTCGTTATATCTCTATAACCGCTGGGCCGATTTTCATGAATTGCTGTATTTCAGGTTTAGGCAGAAAGAGAGTTCCAGTTTATTCTCATTTTTCGCATTTTACGAAAGAACATCTGTGCACGGGAAGATGGAATAATAGGAATTCAAATTGGTTCGAATGTCACTTTGCCGCTGCCGCTAGATCTCTAGCGCCAGCATTCCTCCATCAGGGATATTATGTGCTAGATGACAATGGAACGCGGCCATTCGCAACAAAGGGAAGATCTATTTTATTGGTAGGAACCCAAAATTCTGTATAAATTTAATTAAATTTAAAAAAGCAAGAAAGGCCTGGCGAAGCAGGCGGGGGTTCAGCTAGTACCATATAAATAAATTTGGGTAAATTGAATAATATATAACTCTACCACAAGTTCTCTTCGAATCCTAATTTAATATTCATAGATCACCAATCTAAAAGCTATTCCAGAAATTACCATAACAAGAAACCTTATAGCCTGACCGCCTACAACTCTACCCCCGTCTACCTTTTCCACCATCATCTTCATCTTTCTCATTGATTTCATCTCTTCTCATTGACTTTCCAATATTAAAAAATAAATAAAAAAAATCCCAACAAGAGAACTGTCCACACACATCAATTCGCATCCTAATTCCCAAAACAAATCCGGCTGTCAATTTATCTAAAAAAAAAAAAAACCGCCACAATATACCTACATACATGTTAAAACAAAAAAAAAAAAAATAACGACCTCTTTGAATAATAGATTCTAATTTCGACAACACAGTCTCACCACTCTCTCCTCGCACATACATATATGTATTTTGCCATTTGCCATCAGGCCAGCCTAGAAAAGTTTTAGAAAAGACCCATAAAACTAAGAAAAACCGACGAAAAAAAAAAAATTCGCAACAAAAACCGGTCAGTGACCCCGACCTCAAGCCACTTCGCGATCATGCGAATTAAAAAATTCGCACACAGAAAGTGTGAGACACAAAAAAACATTTATGTTCTCCCTGATCGCACTTTGGTTCTCTTTGATGTGCGTATGTGTTTGTTTCACGCGTACTATACTATCGCTTACACGCATTTTTAATTCACAGATCACAGTTGAACTAAAACCCTAACGCCAACCACGATCATCTTCATGATCGGCGCGTCAGCCAACAAAGTTGATGACGTGCGTTTGTTGTGTAGGTACTTTGACTTGTTGAGCCTCGCTCGATGCGGAGTCCCTCTTCAAGCTCACACATCAGCTTGGGTATGTTTTTGCTATACGATTTCACGCCCCATCACTGACTTTATTATTGTGCGTGTTGAAGAGAGTCGCTCTGTTGATATCTGTGGATCGTGCTGCGTGAATCTGTGAATCTAGTATTTTTTTTTTTTTTTTGCTTTTGTGCTATTTGGCATCTTCTTCGGATTTGGCGGGCAGGTAAATTGCTAAAAAAAATCCGAAGTAGATGGTGAAAGTCTGTGAGAACTTAGATAATAGCCCAAAGGGGAACACATATATAAAAAAAAAAACTACCTCAACTAATTATAGGTTTTTCTACAACTTTTAATGTTTGAATATTTATAAAGACCTCCCTCAGTAGGTATAGGGGAATAAATCAGACTGAATGGGATAGATAAATCAGTCGAGGTTTGATTTTTATCAAATGGGCGAAGGTAGCCTACATCGAACCAAAGAATCGTTCCCAATATTGTTTTTACTTTTGAACTGAAACGGACTGTATCTATGAGCGGTATATATGCATGTGTGTGTGTGTACAGGGTGCCAATACTTTGGGAAATTATTCCTCTGGGTATACGTATAGTCCAAGAAAAATATCGTTGTACAGTAAGGATCCACATAATTTAGCGATAATTTTAGAAAAGGTGTACATTGACCCATGCTACGATAAATATCTCTTCTAATACTTTCAGAAACTTTGTTTAGGCCCAAGACCATGCGTCTGTCTTCCAAGCGGAAATTTTCGATATCCTTATGGCTATGCGCTATATTGTGACAGGTGGAGGGCTATAAGCATATGCGTTTTTACTTGCAGTGATAGCCAAGCTGAACTTAAAGCGCTGCTAAACCCTCTTACCTCGTCCAGGTTAGTGCTCGAACTCAAGCTTTCTCTAAACTTGGTCGGAAGGCTAAACACAGTGAAACATGTTTGGGTCCCCAGGTCACACTGGTATCCAGGGAAATGAAATCGCTGATGAGCTTGCTAGGCTGGGTTCAGAAGAAGTTCTCTCTTGACCTGAACCTGCGTTGGGTCTTCCTGCATCTGTGGTTAGGTCATCCATTGATACTTGGGTTTCTCGTGTCAGTGGCGTGACTGTGCTGGGTGTAGACAGGCCAAACGACTGCATCCGGTCAACTGCAAAAGGTCCGCGTCTTTCCTTCAGCCTCTCAGGAGAATAAACTGCAGACTGCGTGTGGGCGTCCTTTCCTTTCTTTGTGGGCTTTTGCCAAATGTTTTGGGCTTGAGCGACACCACCATCTGTCCTGCTTGTGGAGAGACTTCCTCTGTAGTTGTCCTGCCTTTGCTCGCATTAGGTGGCGGATCTTTGGGGCTGACTTGGTGAGTGCCGAACATCTAAGCTCTTCATCACTGAAGCTCCTTCTCATCTTTCTTCGAAAGACGGGAAAACTAAGTACAGTCATTAAAGTACGGTGTCTGTTTGGCAGTACAATGGACCAGTAGTTGTGTCTGAGGGGCTCCATCGGATAGTAGCAACCTCCGACAAAGAAGAAGAAATAGGCCATCAGTTCCCAAAGTAGGGACATTTAACTTGGAAATACCCTGTAAGTATGTCGTATTTTTTTTAAGAGGGGTTAGTTAGTTGCATTCAAGGCAGCACTGCGACCTGGATAGGTCTTTGGGACTACATCCGGAGTCATGGGGTTTGACTTTTTTACTTTAGGATTGTCATGTGAGCTTTTTTATCACCTGGTTTAGATTTTTAAACGACCGCGACGTGAAGTTTTATATAGGGTGGATTGCTTCTTAAGCTGGAGGAATGTTGAGAAGTTCATCTAAAGCTGCATTTGGGCAGAAGTAGATGGCACCTGTGATACCAACTCAACGGCAGTCTTAGTACTCAGTTAGTGCTTTTTGAGTTGAGGTTTGATTTGCCTTTTCCATCACCATCACCACAAAAGTGAAGAGTACCTAAGTAATAATCGTCATGACGAGAGTGACGCGTAGGTCCAATGAATAATTTGTTGACGCTGACCCAATTTTTTACTAAATATTTTTAATTTTTTTTTTAAAGCTTACATTTTTAAAAGTATGAGAAAATTTTGACCCGCGAAAAACCTAAATTTTTGACAGTATAAAAATTTCGCAATTTTGACTTATAAATTTTTAATTTTAAACGAAATATGAAGAAAATTTCGACCCGGAGATAAAAGTTTTTATTTTTTACCCGCACATATGAACAATTTGTTGACGCTGACCCAATTTTTTACTAAATATTTTTAAATTTTTTTTTACAGCTTACATTTTTAAAAGTATGAGAAAATTTTGACCCGCGAAAAACCTAAATTTTTGACAGTATAAAAATTTCGCAATTTTGACTTATACATTTTTAATTTTAAACGAAATATGAAGAAAATTTCGACCCGGAGATAAAAGTTTTTATTTTTTACTCGCACATATGAACAAAATTCAAAATTCCGACACGAATTTAAAAAAATATATAAATTTTATCAAGGGTAATCATTTTTTGGTTAAAAATATTTGGATGACAATATTCCGGGCGGTACGTGAAACCTATAGTTGGATGACCCTCTATATAAAAGGCTTTGAGTTATTTTTTTTACACATTTACTTTGACCTATTTTTGACGACTTCAGATGAAGGGCTTAAATAAAAAAACGAGGTACCTATATCATTCAGTGCTGGAGAAAAAGTTCAGAGCTGCTGACCTATAACCCGTGGTGTGACAAAAAGGAGGAAAAACTGACGAAAAGCGGGCAGTCGAATTTATTTGGGAGTGCTATTGCATAGGTGATGTTTGAAAGTTCTACTAGTGGGTACCACGCCTTTACCAAGGATACAATGCTCGAAAGGAAGTCTCCAGAGATGAGCCACCAGTCGGTGCCAAGGATTTGAAAATAACACTTCAAGAGGCTAATAAACGGTTAACAAGGCTAACAGTGGACTGATAGGTACCTGTGCCTGCTGTTTCTCCCTTAAACCCTTAAACAAACTTAACACGTATATAGGTACTAGAGTAAGTCTTATTCACCATAAGTATAAAGTTATTCAGTTCCATCACTCAGAAGTTCAAGTCAATGCTTTCATAATGACAGTTAACACGAAACTATCTAAAAAAAAAAAGGCGGTATACCTACATCCATCCCAAAACGAGGTAGACAAATCGATTGGAGGGTCAAAAAACGTGCGATAATACCACCCAACATGTGCCTTCACCAATACACAACACATCATATAACGCCAGACCTTATTATGCTTAATTGAGGGCAATCTCCTACACGCAGCCTTGTTAGCACGCACAAAAGAAAAAAACGAAAACAAAAATAAAAAAAAATCAATTCGACAAAGACAAAGATACCAAGAGGAAGAGATTCTCTTTCAAAAGAGAAACGTCTATACTAAGTCTAAAGCATCTCTCGCATACGTCGTTAGCAACATTCCGTTCTAATCTAACCCCAAACCGAGAGCCGGCAAAACTACAAACTTTGGTTTCTCTTTTCATCCATATGCTTTGCCGGCTGTTATGTAATCCACGCACAAGACTATAGGCTTTGTCGTCGTCTCTTATCCATTGTGCGTGGGTAAGCTATTCGAGGGGTCAACAACCTTCAAACGCCGAAAAGATATAAAACGAAAGGCACATGCTTTCATTGTCAGGGACTGACCCTGAACTTCGGTGCGTACGAAACTAGGCCTAGGTATACTGAAAGTAAAATTTCGTAGATAGGGCTGATGGAATTGCCTCCATCTGATGGTAGGTCATGAACACTACATATATGAGTCATGGATTTTCTCCCAAAGTCTTTTATAACCCCCTTAGAGCTGCGCGCCTATATGAGGCTTCGGTCTATGGTTTTATGCTAATGGTTTTGTTTTTATGAGGCCTTCACTACCCACTGCGTATGCCAAGTATAGCTATAAACCAAAATTAGCATGCTGCGTTTGTGTCGAAGTAATTAGACTCGAAGAAGTGTCAGACTTTGGGGGCAAAATTCCGGTAGGAACTACAGCTGATGATGATTCCGTTATGAGAGGCGAGATGTTTAATGACCAAATGCAAATTTTGTGAACCGGAGAAAGAGTTGAATTTTTGGTTAGACGCCTTAAGGCGAAAGCAATTAAACCGCTGATATTGGGAACGAGGCTGCGTTATTTGTTGAGGCGGGCTATTCATTTAATTAAAAACAACAAACTTAATGGCAAAGCAAGACATTAAGTTGGGAAGATAATAGTGCCTACGAGCTATGGAATCCAAGGGAATTCCATCATGCATTGACAGAGAACAACCGGTGCCGGCCGTCACATGTGTGTACATATACATAAAAATAACACCTGAAGGCTTTTGTCAAATGGATTTATAGTGAGGCCTGAACAAAATCAGAAGAGGATGATTTTCTAAATTACTTTTAATTAGCAAAGGGACAGTCGTCTGCAGGAATGATCAAGGCATCGACGAGGAAGTAGACAAATTGACGATCGATTTAAGTATAGGACTTTTTATAAAAGGCTAGCAATTCTGTGTGGGCTATAATAAGTGATTGCCAACGTTTTAGATTTTCAGACGTTCTAAGAAGCTGTAGAGAATAATGGCAATTGAATTTGTGACGTTTTTATAGACTTCCTTGGTCACTGTTGTCAGCATAGCTAATGCTTATCTAAAATAAAAAGTAAACAGATTACTAAATATGTCTCAACTTCTTGTCTCAAATCTTCTGGTTCCGGACGAACTCACTAGATGGAATCCATAATATGGTGTCGTATACAGCTACAATTTAGTGTTATTCCTATAAAAGTTGCTTTGACATATTTGGATCGAAACGAAACGAATACCGCTTTCGCTTTTCAAAAAACGAAAGAAATTATGCGAAAGCGATAATTTGCTAATATAATTCATTTGGTTTTTTTTTCTTCCTTTCCGCAAACGTTTAATAAGCAGTGTAGTTGAGTTCGTAGACAACTAGAATTGTCTTGATTTGATTGTGCGATTTTTCCAGCCATGAGAATCGCCATATTGCAAACCATACTGCTCCATATACTATACCTACCTCCAGGGATGCCTCTTTCTGTTGAGACCTTAATTGTTAGGAATGTTGAAATATAAGCCGGCAAATGAAATCTAACTGTCGAAAAAATCAAAGAAAATTAAAAACGTCAGTGAAAAGCTGTTGTTATTTTACTTTCGTGCGGAACGAAAAAGTCTTTCGTTTTTAGAGTTACATGGAGAAAAAAAAAACGAAAGTGTCAATGAAATACCTTTAATTTTTTTGCTTTCGTTTTTGAAATTTAATGAAGAAAAAGCAAAATCGATTGAACGTTTTCATCTTACAGAATTCAAGCCCAGATCTGGTGGATGAACCCCTAATGGGCTAACGACAGTGATCATATCCCGGGTTACTGGACCCCTTCGTCCTAGGGATATAATGTAAGACTGGTCCTCCAGATTTGAGGTATGCGTCGACACATAGTGTGACCGTAAATTGAACAGACCACGTGCAACTGGACAATAAGCGGAGGCAGATATAAGGCCAGGAAATGCGATGGGATTGGACAAAACAAAAGCTCATAGAAAACAGTAACATTACGGTGATTGTATAAAGCAAGGGTAGTGCTTATCTGGCTGTGGGTTTGTCATACGCGAGTGACAGGTTTGAGTTATCGGCACGATAGTGATTGGCAATACACAATAGAGCTAAAATGAAGAAACATCGCCCTTATATGCGTGCATGCCACCATAGAGGAAAAGACCGGTGACAGTTTCTAAGAGCTCGTTAAAGTATGGATAGCAATATCCAAGCTAAAGATCAACAAGTCTGCTGGTACTGATTGTTGACCCCCTGAGTTTTAAAGAATAGGTGGAGATGCCTTGGTAGAGAGCGGGCAACAACTCGGATTTCCAACAGATTTGCGCAGAGAATTGCACGCCCTTTGAATTGTATCTCAGTTAGGTATATCTGTCTCCTTAACACCGCATTCAAGATCATATTTGTCATTTTGTATGAAAGCATAAAACCCTTCGTAAGTAACCTTATTGCTTCCTATCCAGTACGGTACAAAATTACCTTTGTTGAAAAATATCGAAATATTGGGGAAAACACAAATTTTCAAAATTAAGGCACGGGTAGAAGGAAAGTTCTTAAAAAATATTTGTTTTGCTTTTTAGAATCCCTAGTCTTTGGCTAACTATTTTGAGTTGCGAACTCGAAGTTGGTTGAGGTCCCTTTCAACTTGTGGGCGCCACCTAAGGCGAGGTCTTCCTCTACTGCGCTGTCTCTTTGCTACATGTCCCAGCCATCTTAAAGAACTGATGTGCAATTTTTGACTAGGTCGATGTCGCTGAACTGCTCGTATAATTTGTCGATGAGGCTTCTCCTCCAAAGACCGTCAACGTAGATGGGACCGAAAATCTCGAAGCGACCGAGGATGGCTTCATCCGCTTTAGATAGAGTACAAGCTTCAGCGTCATAAAGCAAGACTGGGATAATAAAGGCCTTATATACGAATCGAATCTCTTTCGTTCTTCGGAATGGGGCTCAATTACGCATAGGTTGGCAAGTGTTATCCATCGTTTAACTTCTTTTGAGACGTTGTTATCAGAGCTGATAGAACAGCCGAGCTACTCGTACCTATACAAAGTCTCTCACTACCCCAAAGTTATAGCTGTCAATTGTAAGGTTTTGTCCGATCCGTCGATGTTATGTTCCCTTCTTGATAACAGCATGTACTTGGTTTTGCTCACGTTGACCGCTAGACCCATTTTAGCCGCCTCCGTTTCTATACTAGCTAACGTACTGGTGACAAAAGCTCACTGTATTCTACCAATTATGTCAATATCATCGGCGTATGCATGTAATTAGACAGACTTTTGAAAGATCGTCCCTTGTGTGTTGGCCTGTAAAACGTGAGTCTCGGACAATTCTTTGAAGTATATCATGATGTTGAAGAAGTCACATGGCAGCGCGTCAACTTGTCTAAATCCTCTTTGACATCAAAGGTTTCGGTAGGGTCGTTATAGACCTTGAGCAGCGAGCATTCTCCGTCATCACCCTACAGAAACGATCGAGTTTTGCAGGGATACCAAAACTATACATGGCAAGCTCTGTATAGATCGTCTAGCTCTATATTGATGAGAAGGTGGTGAGTATCGAATTGGGCTTCCTGGGCTTTTCCCAGGATCTCCTTAAGTGTGAACATTTGATCAACGGTAGACTTTACTGGCCTAAAACCAGACTAATAGAGACCAATCAGATCGCCGCGCCGCTGGCCGTCTGTCTTGTTTTGACTCGTTATCTACTGTTGTGTTGTCAGTGTTGTCACTGAATGCCTTATGAATGTTGAGATGTGTAGTAGGAAATGGATGTCTATTGCCAGACTTGCCAACTGTACTACCAAATATACTCTTTTTTTTCGAGGAGCTCTTATAGACACTTTCTTTGATAGCGTGGTCCTTTCCTTCTACGAGCGCATATGGGGCAGATGTTCGCGAGTTTAGCCTTGATGCGGATAATCATAAGTCGTTCACTAACGTGACGATAGCTCTGAACGTTTTGCCTAAGTCTGCCGCGTATGACAAACCCACATTCAAATACACGTTCGTATGCTAGTTGTTCGGTTGCACGTGGCCTGTTTAGTGTACGAATTTATGTTCAGATACGAAGGTCACTGTCCTTATTGCGATTTGCAGGTTCTTTAACAGTAAATAAATACTATGAATGCTTATATTTTTAACGCAAGGTACGTTTTAATTCATTTGGCAAACAATTCTCGGATTCTAGTAAAATCAACCTATTTGTGACAGATTCCACAAAATAATCTTCATATTCAAATGAAATGCGCGGGTAGACCGACAAGAATAAAAAAAATTTAAAAATATGTACGCGCATTTTATAGCTTGGAATCACATTTTGGTTGCTATTCCAAAAAGATCGGACGAAATTTAATTTTTCGACCCACCCTAGTGGACACCACACAAATACTCCAGCTCGTAGAGTTTTACAGTGTAATCCTTATAGAAGTGGACCTCATCTAGCTTAGAATGCGCTACTGGAGACAGATAGTCTGAAGAGGCCTGTTAGTTGAGGCCTCGTTTCACCCCGAACTGTAGTAAGCAATATAGTTATCATTTATTCCCTAGATTTCCTAAACACTTATCGTCTGCCATTCTCTTATCTAATTACCTACGACTACGGCTTACAGCAAGCAAAAAAATACAAAACGTTGCCGACTTTAAATTTAAAAGCCCTTTACGGACGTTGTCCTTTCCCACTCCGTCACCTCTGAGAAAAATGCTCGCGCACTTATTTTCTTCAAAATATTAATTTTTTTTTGTGTATTTTTTCTTTTTGAAACAAATTCCATTCTTCATGCTGTCATCATCATCTCCAGTCTCCACTACAAAAATGTTCCGCAATCCTTATCCCCAAATGAGATAAGATCTCGTTCTCAACATTTCGGATGCGCTCCCTTTGCTTGTGCTCGTCCGCTATGTCCTACGAGTGCTGTAACATTTATTATTTAGCCTTGATACAGGATGGCATATGCTATAAGTTCTTCCTTGCGTCTCTTCACAAGTTGGTCTCTCCCACCCAACTCTGTCTTACGCCCGTTGAATTATCATCAGCTGCAACGACGCTGCATCCTCATCATCATCAACGTCTAAGACACAAACATGTGAGGCATCTTGATAATATTTTTATTTTTATTTTTCGTGAGAGAAAATGAAAAAGGAAAATTTTTTTTATAGGAAACCACCTTACCTGCCGTGCAGGCGCAAACTACAAAAAAAAAAAAAAAAAAAGAACATCAAGGACATCCACATCACACGGTTATGCGAGATAAAGTTTGCAGCTTCTGCTGCATCTCCTTGCTTGATGGCAAATGCATGCGAAACGTTGTTTTTTTTTTCTAAAGCATTTTCGTGCCCTATTCGTCCTTCGACATATACAGTTATACACACCGATGACTATATATATACAGCCACATTTTGTGTGCGCTATGGACATTTGGGAAATTCTGCTGCCTTTGCATTCTCATCGTCATCGTCATCGCATCTTATGCTTTTTTGGCATCTTTGCTGCTATCGCTGCCATATGCCTTCGGGGAGACTTGTCGTTGTAGACGTTTTCTTTCGTTTCTCCTCCACAAATATAGAAGGATAATAGAATTGAAAATGAGACACGAAACCGAACGAAACATTGGGATCCTGCGACGTAGATGGATGAATAGCGAACGAAAGCGACCCAAAAAACTAAAGGGACTCGACTCGAGTCGTAAAGAAAATAAAACGAAAGCGATTTCTCAAGGGAATCGTTTTACAGTGCAATGGCATACAACGGTACACAAGGGTATGATGCAGCTGGGAGGACAACATAAAGAAGAAGAAGTACTTTTATTTTTTTCCTGTTCCGTCTTTAGTTTTGCTGCTTCTCCAGTTTGTTTTTGTTTCTCCGCATTTACTGGGGGAGGTTTGCCTGTGTCAGACATCCTTGATGGGCCCCAAAGATCAAGTTAGAGCCCTCGCGCTGTCTTCTGCACAGTTTCTAACGATGGGCCGAAAAAAAAATGCAAAGGAAGATGATAAAAAAAGCACGTCTCTATCGGTCGTTAAGCCTTCAGTTTTATGGGGCAACTGCAGCCACCCTCCCGAAAATCATCAGGACACCACGATGATGATGAGTAGCATCAGTGAACGAGAATGGCTTCTATAGACATCCACATCGACATCGACAGCGAGAAATTTTCATTTTCTTGCGGGTGTTTCTTTTCTTGTTGTTATCCTTTTCATTATGCCCAGCATCCTTGTTTTATTTTTTTCACTATAACCCAAACTCAAACCCAAAACGAAACCCCAAACCTTTCCTGGCGCACAAATTCGGGAAGGAAATGCAACCATTCTGCCTGCATGGTGGAATTCTCGGGGCTGATGGAATGTAATGACAGTTGATTTTGGCGGACAAAACGGGCCGCAGTGAAGGAAACAAGATGATTGCAAAAAACGACGAAAGAAAAGAAAAAATTGTAACGGACTAGATAAGGAATATATAGAAATTTTCCACTCGAACATTTTGTTTATTTATTTTGTAGGACTTTGGGGAGAGTGTCCTTTTTTGTTTTGTAGATTTTGTAATTTTTTTTTTTTCCTTTTTGTGCTTGTGGGTGGGGTGGGTGTTTGGAAATGAGTGAATATCCTTGGGGATTACAAGATGATGAGTGCACTTTTTTGCATTATCTGTAAGGATGTTGCTTTTTATTTTAGTTTTTAGCATTTTCTTCTGTGTGTATAGCGGGATATTGTTGGATCGTCCTATTGTCCGCTATTAATTAAAAATTGTCATACACATTCAGGATATAAAGGCGAATAGCAGTAGAACACTGAACAGTATCGTGAGAAATATTAATCTTGCAAGATGAATTCATGGGCTAGATGCGGTGGCTGTTTTCATTGAAAATGTGAAACAGTTGTGGGAAGGAAGGACCCCTTCTGATGCAATGCAATGATTTCGGTGTGAAAATAATAGAACAAGAAATTGATGTTCTTTTAGTGCACGTCGTCATTTGGAACGAAGGAGATAAACCAGGACGCAATAAAAGTTCTGCGGAATGATTTTGCAATCTCATGCAATTTAGCTGTTCACTGCTGGGATTTGATGCGATTCTTACGCCTGTGGGTGATAGGAATTGCATGGGATAATCCTTAAGTGTTGAAAAAAAAAAAATTCCAATCACTGCATAAGCGATTGGAATCTATGGATTTTAAATTGCTGTTGTTTCTTTATTGAAAATGGAAAAATGTGAACCTATAGTCCCAGAGATGTGATGCAACTGCAGAATTGTGTCTCGCACTAGTAGCCGAACAATTTGTGGAAACCATGTGTCAGCTATATGACAGATAAACACCTCTGAAGATGGGAGACCGCGGTATTTTTACTGACAGCTAATACACAAGTATTTATTTGTAGATTAGCCACTTATGGAGTTTTCTGCCTCAAGGGGGTACGTGAGATAACCTGTCTCCATGAATATTAGCATCAAAATCAGAGCTCTGTTGTCTACTTAAGGCTACGTGTGATATAGGGAACGAAGCTGTCTTTGTCTACAAAATTTACCTTAAAAAAGATACAAATAATGACATAGAATCGACAAGCTTTGCCTATACGGTAACAGCAGCGAAGAAAGGACTCACGTTATAGTCGTTCATGCGCTGGGTGAAAAATAATCACAAACGGAGCATGCAGATCTACAGGTATCAGCTTAGGAAGACTTTTGACGAAACATCAACCAGATTAATCCAAGAGACAGACTTTCTTTATACTTTACATAAGACGCAGCTTGGAGTGTACTGCGATTTACATCATAGATGCCTTTTTAATCTGAAGAAACAGCGATTTGGCAAGAGTGATTCTTCACTTATTTCTGAGGCGATGTCATTTTGCGAGGCCTAGGTAGACAAAGACTTTAACTAGGTAAAGGGTCCGCCATCTAACGTTTTTTTTTTAACTAGTGCTTATTTCGCGAATGGTAACACTTAGCTCATGTCTGATTTGACAGAGAAATAGTTTTATCCTTCCGCTGAACGAATATGGTTGTGTATACGCTTGAACAACGCTGGGAAATATTGCGGCATTACTTTGAAATTCATGGTAATGTTGCAGAATGTGTGCGAAAATTGCGTACGGATTTTGGAAGAAGAGAAGCACCGTCAGCTCCGTATGTTCGTTATCTTGTGAAAAAAGTGAAAGAAACTGGCATCCTCATCGATAAACCAAAGCGTGAAAAGCCAAAAGCAGTGCGTACACTCGAGAAAATTGCTGCTGTGGCAGAAAGTGTGCGTGAAGCGCCATCATCATCAATTCACCGTCGTTCTCAACAACTGAACATTTCGGAGACATCATTGAGACGAATTTTGCATAAAGACCTTGGTATGACGCCATACAAAGTCCAATTGGTTCAGGAGTTGAAGCCAACTGACCATCCAATGCGTTTTCGCTTCGCTAAGTGGGCCTGCGATCGAAGATCGCATTATCAGCCGCAGAGCTGATGTCGTTTGGCCACCGCGGAGCTGCTATTTGACACCGTTGGACTATTATTTGTGGGGTGCCGTAAAAGATAAGTGTTACGCCGACATGCCAGAGACAATTGACGCTTTGAAGGACAATATTCGTGAAGCCATTGATGAAATACAGCTGCACACAATCGATAATGTGCTTAAAAATTGAACCGATCATGTAGGCTACTGCATGGCCAGCCGAGGCAGCCATTTGAATGAAATTATTTTCCATTATTAACCGGAAGGATTGTACTTTCAAATAAAAAAAAGAAATTTGAGAAAATATTCATTTTTTTTTTATAGCATTTTCAAAAAAAAAAAGTTATTTGGCGGACCCTTTACTTCAAAGTTATATCTGTTCATTGCGATATTTTGTCCGAGTCGTCGATATTAACCTTCCGTCCTCCAACCTATTTTTTCTTACACGTTCCTCTTACTGGGGTGTGATATGCCCCATACATAAATATGTACATAAAAAAATGTTTCTGTTATATTTTTTATTTTTATTATTTTTTTATGTTTTTAGTAGGTACATTAATATAGTGTACAATATTTGTGGAAAAATGCGGTCACTTACAAAAATGAGAAAGGCCAAGATTTTATGAAACTATTGGTATTTAATGTTAATTCAATTAGAATACAATAGCGAATGAATAGAAATAGTGGATAAAAGATAATTACAATTCATGTAAGAAAGAGATAATAATTGGCGGAAAGAAGAGTAGGAAATACGTTAACATATTAGGGTAAATAGTAATAGTTCATCATTGCAAATTCAATTAATTTTTTACAATATTTCACTCATAATAATAAAAAAAAATACTTATTAAAGAAAAAAACTGATTTTAAAATTAGACTAAGAAAAAAATCCGAAAAAATTAAGTATTAAATAAAAGTGCATTTTCTCAGAAGTTATTAAAAAATAAAAAAATAAATGATATAGGTACGTTATGTTTTTTAAAATGCTACTGAAACATATGAGTACAATTTTAGCAATTTTTTTTTGTTGCAAACCATTGTTAGCGGAGTGCTTAAATAAATGAAAAATGCATGTAACGGAATGCAATTTTTATCTAGCTATTCTCCAGAATTCAGCGAGCGATTATCTTCGCACATAGGCTAAATGGGTGATCAAATTTCGCATCAGATGCCTACCGCGTCTTTCATGTGCAACCAAGCTCCATTTGTAGCCCGATTTCCCTTTCAGTACCGTAAAAATACCGTTTTTGTGGAAAAAAACAATAACTTTCTTGAAAAAAAGTATTTTATGACTAAATCAATTATTTTTATCCTGCGTAACTATTTTTGTTCAAATGCTGAATCAATCACTAGAACACAAAATTATAACATTTAAAATCTTTATTCACAAGCTGAAAAAAATACTAACACGAACTTCTCACTGGGGTATATGATACCCCATACAAAATGCCACAGCAAAATTATCAGGCCTATTCGGCAAAATCTTTTATCCATTTTTCCTGTTATTCTGTTATGAATTTCCATACAAAAGTTCGAACTGTCAAAAAATCTTTTACGATCTCCAGAATTGGTATTCTGCGTGCAAAAATCTTTTATGAAATCTGTTATAAATCATAACAGAATAAAGGACAGAATTTTGTGACTTTTATCATAAAAGATTTTTATTAATTAGAAAGTTTTGGATTGAAAGGGATAATCTATATAATTTATGGTCAACGAAATGTTTACAAAAGAAGACAAATGTAATAATTGTGCATAAACTAGTGGGTTTGTAATGGAAAATAATTTGGAAATTTATATTTTTGCTTTAATTCGCGAGAAACTCAATGTCGAGTAGCTACTTCTCCGGAGCGGCCCATGCTTCGGTGGTTTGGTCATGTTAAACGCATGTCCCCAACCAGGATCCCACGACGTCCTATGGAATCCGTACCATCATCAGGCAGGCGTCCTCTATGTAGACCCAGTATGAGATGGTTACATCAAGTTCATAATCTCTCCTCTTGCCGTGTGGGGATTGCCCTTGATGATTTAGAGACGATGACGGAGAATCGAGAGCTATGAAGGGTCCACTTGAGCAACCTACACCCACAACCTATTTAATAAATAAGCGGACCATTGAAAATGATTGAATGAATTTTTTTGGTTCAGACGAAGACACCCACACCGATTACTTTTGCTGGAACTAAGATTAAATAGTAATCCATTTGATCTTCCTAATGGGCGTTTTACTCGCTAGAATTATAATGAACAAATTGGAACAATTTACAAAACACGAATACAACCATTTCATTTCAAATGCAGGTAAATTGTATTTCTAATGACGATGTAAAGTTGGGTATTTATTTCAAGTTTCTCGCGACACTACATTTTCACGGATACAGTTCATATCAGGCATCAATAGGAACACATTTTTCGTTTATCGCAGCCCAGTACATCGAGATCGATTCAGTTGGTTACTGATTTGAAATAGAGTTTTCTAATTGCATTTTGCTCCATGTAAGAGCAATATACTTCTTTTTGCCTCGTCGTGGTTTTTTGTTTTCTTTTTCCTAAAAAGATGTTCCAGTATTTATTACACAATTTTTAGTTTGTAATAATTCAAAACATACTTTTTTCAGACTGCATTTTAATATGTTTTTTGCACAAAATTGATCAGGTGCCTACCGTCTATGTATAAGAAAAAAACTCTGCGGTTTGTTTTGACAGCTTCGTAACAGATTTTCAAGTTTCGAACTTCCATAACAGATTTTCATAAAAGTTCAAGACCCTGAATACGATTTATAAAAGATCTTTTATGGTCGAGATCTTTTATGATTCATAACAGAAAATTCATAACAGAATAAACGATTTTGCCGAATAGGCCTATGTATAAAAAATTAAAATTACTCAAAACAGCTTCCAACTATTGCATAAAATGCAGAAAATGTAAAACTGAATTTACATAGCCATGACATGGCGAACAAAAAATTGTAACGGTGATGGCACGGCTTAAAATTTTGTGTGGGGTATCTCACACCCCAGTGGGAGGATGGAAGGTTAAGGGTCCTTTTTCGATGAGAAGATATATGTATTTCGTTTTGTCAAATCGTATATAGGCAACCGGTCCGAATACCGCTAGTATCTATATTTGGAACTAACTACGATTCGACAGAAAGCTCCAGAAAAACCCTTCTTTGATTCCTTGAGGAAATCGAGAAAAAATATTAAATAACAGATAAATAACTGTTTTAACAGCAACTTGCAATAGATGGCAGATAGATAGTAGTGTGGTACTACACTTGCAAAGTTTTTTTTTGTATACAACATAAGAAAATATACCTCCAAAACAAGACCTGCAAAAATGTTACAAGTTTGAGAAAAACATCCCGTTCAGTCTTCCGCCTAATTCTAATAAAAATTGACGATAATTGAGAAAACTCATCAAGATATAAAGGGTGATTTTTTAAAAATAACGAAAATTTGCAAAATTGTGTCAAATTGTTATTTAGGGTCGATAAATCAATTTTTACTTTTTGAATATTATTTCGTTTAAATGTTGCCCCCAAATACGCCACAAGTGGTTCATCCGGATTGTCCGAATTTGGCATACTTTTTCCAACATATCGACTGGTATCTTATCAATAACACGACTCAAGTTGTCTTATAAGGCGGCAATAGTTGCTGGCTTATCCGTATAGACGATAGACTTCACATATCCCCACAAAAAATAGACCAGCGGCGTCAAATCGCACCATCTAGGCTAGGCGGCCAATTCACAGGTCCAAAACGTGAGATGAATTGCTTACCAATCCCAGCTCTTCCATTTTGTGAAAAAAAGTCCGAAAACATCGAACAATAGCGAGCACCATTGACCGCAAAGTTGTTGTCATCATCATCTTTGAAAAAATACGGGCCAATGATGCCCCCGGTCCATAAACCACACCAAACAGTGAATTTTTGGGGATGCATTGGCCTGGCCATATATTGACCATATATGGCAATTTTGATCTTGAATAGCCTGCTCAGTAGGACGATTACGAAGACGAAGGACGAAGTGCTCTAAATATATTTTTTTTTCCTGAGCACGTTTCTTGGCAATAAATGAACAATAATTTCAATAATTTGCAAACGTTGTTCGGGTATAAATCTATCCATGGCGAAATGCCAATACTAACTGAGCATTTTTATACCCGGTACCACACTGTGGTGAGGGTATATTCACTTTGTCATTCCATTTGTAACGCCCATAAGGAGGCGTTGTAGGTATGACAAACTATATATATTATTGATCAGCATCACTTTCTTAGTCGATCTAGCGATGTCCGTCTGTCCGCACGATTACGGCCGTAATTTAAGAGCTATCGACTTGAAATTTTATCCACCAAACTGAGGCTAAGTTCGAAAATGAGCAAGATCGGATGAAAACTACTACTACCTCCCATACAAAAATATCAGATTTATATAGCTTTTTATGTTAAAAATTAAATTCAAATAGCTACAGCAAAGATAGCACGTTTAAACTTTGCACATATTGTTTTAATAATATTTAAAAATTTTTGACAAAAAATTAGCTCGGTCGAATAAAAAGTAGCCATACCTCCCATACAAATATATATACAATAAAAAATCTACCTCTGGATTAGATGAAGCTATGTAACACCAAAGTGAACGCAGTAGCTCAGTTTCCTGCCCTGGAATAGCTTCCCCAGTCAGTCTTTCGGCATAAAATTGTCGGATCCTTTCATTCGTCCCAAAAAATAAAAGCTCACACAAATGAACGGTTTTCAGAAGCTAGGTACATACCTAACTTAACTATATACGGACCCATTGCGTCAGCTATTTATTTATCATCGCAGTCCGAAGGCCTTATACAGCTGATAGGACTAACCTTTCATCGACCTTTCTGTGTGAGCAAAAGTCTAGGGGAAAACTCGCCAGTGGCTGTCTTAAAAGTTTGTATTTACAAGTTTTTTTTTCACACATATCGTGGTTTTCAGTAATAACTCCGAAGGACTTTTTAGCGCCCGACATAAAATAATCACAGTGTTAAACGAAAATATAACTTTTTGTAAGCAATTCCGTGTTTTTCAGCTGTCCCACTTCCACGCCTCACGTGACCATTCGAAAGAGAAAGCACCTTAATTCATAAAATTGCAAACCCTTTCCGTTTGTTACTGACATAAAATAAATGGTTGTATGTAATAGGCCTAGGATCTTATTTGGCAAAACACACTTCGGTTGGAACTATTATTATTTCGTGCAAAACTTCATAATTAATCAGGGGACTGGTTAAAGTAGACATTTGTTTAAAAAATTTTCAGCAGTCTGACAATCAATTGTTTGTCGAAATATCACTTTTTTCCTTGTCAAGAAGATATGAATCACTTTGACCAAATCACCAAGCCTCAATACCTTTCTTTAACTGAGAAGATTTTTAAAAATCATATACAAATTTTCTATGATAACTCTTCAGCAGGCTTGCCAAACTTTTTTTAAGATGGGTGTTTTTTTTTTGTAATTTGTAGGCTTTGAACACGGTTGGGCTAAAATTTTACAAGATGTACATGCTTAGACTAAAAATGTTGGCATTTTTTAATCGAATTGCTAAAGAAACGGGGAGTGTGCCAGAAAAAACCGGCAGAGTGCATTCTAACCATAGGGAAATATGGTTATTAGCTTTAAGAATCGGTATAATTAAAGCTGTATAAAACAGCACTGTTTGTGTCTTCTTTGAAGGCAAGCGTAGACGCAACGAGTCATAGGAGGTATCTACCTCACTTAACAGAATATAATGGTCCCCGATTAGTTCTTAACATATACTTAAAAGTTGGCTTAAAATGGGGAGTGTGGTCCATTCTGAAAAAGTCATCTCTAATGCCCCTATTGTGTAACTACAGTTGAGTTGAGTTGAGTTGTCTCTTGGTTTTATTTAATTCAAAATTCGGTATTGTCCGTATTGTAATACACAACCTTGATAGAAAAGTTGTCTGTCAAAACACAACAAAGATGGTAGTGGTTGTCTATAAGTTGCTAGTTAGTTTGGGTTGTGTGAAAGTTGAGTTGAATTTAAGACAACTCAACTCAACTAAGTTGAGTTGTCTTACATAATAGGGGCATAAATTTCTAGTACTTAGGTAACTGACTGTTAACGCTTAAAATTTTGACCGTTCATTGCCTAAAAATGTGCCTTCCATGTTGATTTCCGTAGTTCCGTACCTACATATACCTAAATTCTTTCATTGAAATGCAACACCGACTAAAATTCTGCACGCAGGGTTCTACCACTTGACTGACTCCAATTTGTATTTTTCTTAGCCAGCTATGGCGACTGATTAATTGCACTGTAAGTGTAATAACAATTAGACTTCGCCAACACCACTAGTTGTTATTACTACCACCATCATCATCATCATATATGGCGTAGACGGTATGCCCATACAAGGTTCTTCTTGTATATAGTGGGAAATGATCCATGAAATCCAAAGCCCCAGATCCAATTCCAAAGAGGGAAAGATCTAAATCCATGTGTTTATCGCTGCGTAAACGAAGCAGAAAACCCTTTCTCGCATTCGCGTATACCCCACTGCATACTCGTATAGGAATTAACTACTCGTGAAGATCATAAATTCTCTGTCAAGCTAGGGGCTTGACTTCTTCCTCATGAATTGGCACCATGAAGTTGTTGTTCGGGAATATTTTCCGCAGATATCAGTTCATAAATTTATGGGCCCCTCTCGCCGCACTAATTTTATTATCATTCTGAATTTGTCCCAAAATGCGAATCCAATTCTAATGACATTTTTATGCTGAAACAAGAGAAAGAGAAACGAAATTATGTATCTTGTTGAATCTAGAAACGGAGTCAACAGCCTTAGATAGGCTGACACCATGCCGGAGTAGAGTGATGAAAAGGCCTTTAATCATGGCACACATCGCCCAATAAAATGGAATACATTTACACGCACAAACGTTACGAAAAGATCGGTCAACAGAAATTAGCATTCAAGGTCTAAAGTTACAGAAAGCGGAATAGCGCCGAAAATAACTAAAACAGATGTATTCTGTGTAGCACGGGGTCAACGAACGCGTTTTTGCGTTAAACGTATTTTTTTTCTTTCGGTAGGTGTGCTATTCGCAATTCTTTTTTTTTCGCAAAATGCCAACACGCATCGAAAAGTGGTAGAGTGGGACAAGTTTGTTGCTACTGATCTGCAATTTGTACAGTAGATAGATACGTACAACTTTGAAGATCTCTTGTAACCAAACAGATGGAAGATGGAATGGTTGAGCAGTGGATGTAATAAAATGTAGATTGGCTCTTAAAAGATACAGAAATGAGGCGAAGTTTGATTGAGAAATGCACATAGATACATGTAGATCGATCGTAGTGTTAGAACTCAATCCCTAAATAGTTTCTAGTACACCCACTCTGTAGACCAAGTCTCCAAGTGAAATGTAAGCCGGTTTCGAATGGGTTGGCCGATTTTTAGAGTAAGGGGCCCCACGATAAGGGCCGAAATTGAATGACAAAGCTCAACCAGCTAAAAACGTACTTAAATGACTTGGTCTTGGAAACATAGGTTTTGATATTCGTTGTCATCGGTCAAGTCGGGGTTCAGCGATCCTCTTAGCTGGATCATAGCTGATCACTCAATCATTGTGTGTTTTATTGAACATTCATCATTCACCTCAAAAAGCTGACAAAATGCTCATTAAAACAATTCAGAGTGACTTGCGTCGGATCAGCCTGTAGGTATGCAATCTTTTTTGAAAAAGTGCTGCTAACTGTATATTTTGGTATATATCTCGACTTTTTGGACTTACACTTTCCTAGCACAGCAGTTCGCTATCGATATCATGAACACATACTACCGAAAGGTGTCGAAAGGAATTAAAGTCGGTGAGTCTTGTCGTTTCGAATAGCGAGTAGAGGCGCTCTCTTTACACTCTGTGTTGAGGCGTTCAACTTTGATTTTCTTCTTTTGGGTGAGTCTGATGGGTCTGATGCCTGCACCAAGGTAAACACCAGAGCCGAAGGTTTCTCTGTCGAAATTTGTGCACGTTGAGTATCTTGTTTAATGTGGTTAAAATTGTTGCTCGATTCTGTTGCCGGTTTGACTGTTTTTAGAGGGTAAGGTTGCTGTGTGGGCCATTAGGCTTACTACTTATCACCGCTTTACAATCGATTGCCATCTCGTGGATTTTGCGCTTACCAACTAACCCACCGAAGATATTTTCCCTTCCGATTCTATCATCGCAAATCGAGGTTAGTTGACGTTCTGAATCTGATTGCCGTTTCAGAGAGTTCATTTTCTATATCTATATTTAAGTCTCTTTCGCATAATTATACTTGGTTAAGAAAGGTACCCACCGATGTCAGCAACCATAACCTTTTCAACACCCAGACTAGTCCTGAAAAAAATCCTTACTCTTACTCTCCTCTGTGACACGCGCATCAGAAACGTATAATAAACTGCAATGTTTGCCAAAAAGAAACGCTTTTATTAAGGGCGATTGCAGAGGTTTCTAGAAATGGATGTAGATCAGCGAAAAAAGGACTAGAAAATTTCTGCTTTCTCTACCTATCAAGTGAACTCGTGCCAACGGATGACATTATATTTTTCACAAAACATTTCGAAGTAGAATTCCTTTCAAGATTGGATTGGCAAGACGGATGGGTGAGCAAGGACTCGAATTTAACAATCTAATCTAGACGGATGGTTACAAATTTGACTGTGGAATAGGTGCGGGTTATTTTTGATCTCTTAACAATATCCTTTAGGCTTCCGGATACGGCCAGTGTCGCTAAAAGCTGCCATCAAGGCTATCGCCTTAGCTATAACCTCAAAATTATAGTATTACCTACTCTATTTACAGTTCCAAGTTATAGCAGAAACGAAAAAGATGACGACATGGACGACACCACTGTTCACTTACTGAATCGATTCACATTTCACTCGGAACAGTCAAAGCAAAATATGTCCTCAGAATTCCTTTCGAAGGCCAATCTCAGGTGGAGGAGGCTGTCGAGCTGCAAAATATCCAGAAGGATATGGCCAAATATAGCTCGGAAAAGACAACCCACTTTCTGAACACGAAAAGATATCGTCCGCAACAGGTACTTAATCGTAGAAGAAATATGTATAAAAAAAATGCACCACACCCGGTCAATGCTCCCACACACACTATGCCACTCAAATCGATTTAAACAGACAGATATGTAAATACATCCACCATTAGGAACATTTATATGTCGCACCCTGTTCCGTTTCGGTCTCGTTTTGACAATATAAATGTTTTATTCGCCAGCCACGTGCTTTTGCCGAAAATCGGTCATTCAACTCGCAGACAAGACGGACAGCCACTACCACTAATAGGAACCCCAAAAAGTGCACTGCAAATGTAAAGCATGCCCCAGAGCAAAACAAAGGCTAAAGAACGCACACACATATACCCGCACACAAAACGCCGACAAAAAAAGAAAAGTACCTATATCCACAAAATTACGACAACAAATTTGACGAAAACGAATCTAAGAAGAGAAAATGTCAAGTTCAACGTTCGAATAAATTTACGAACCCATATCTAAGGCCAGGACATGCCTTATGTCAGTTCCAAGCCCTATCTCATTCCTCTTACACTGACAGAGCGCACGTTGTGTATTCGACGGCTGTGCGTAGGATAAGAAGCTCTCAGCGACTATCATCCCTACGAAAGGTCCTTAAACTCAAATTAACTCAGGAGTCAGTCAAGTCAATGACGACGACGACGACGGTGGATAACGATAATGCTGCTACACGCCCACCAACACAGCCTTACGGGCGCGTATATTTCTCGCGCTAAAGGATAATCAGATTGACTTGACATGGAGAACCCGAAAAAAGGACGAGAATATACAACAAAAAAAAAGTGCCCGCAAAAAAAGAGCCATTGGCATTTTGCGAGTCAAAGACATTTCATGCGAGCTGCTACATGCATAGCGAACCCTCAATACATCATCTCCATCGCCTCCTGGGCCTCCACAGTCTCGGTGTCGGTTCACTAATCGAAAGATTATTTGCGGTGGCATATGCACTCGTAGGACATCTAGCTGACAAAAAGAATTCGACATATACCCGCACATGGCGACGACTATAGTAGAATACAACAAAAAAGGACACGAAATTGATTTTCTCAGCATGCATACGACCGACGACGCGACAGTCGGCGACGACGATAGCACCAAAGGTGAATGGTTTGAGTTGGAGAAGGTGGCAGGATCCTTGAACTTGGTTGAGTTATTTTTGGGAGCACAAAGAAGTTTTTTTTTGCTTGCTCCCGAATAGGAATGCTGGTGCGGGTGAAGAACGAACTTCGTCTTTCGTTTCATGCGCATTATCCTTGTGGGTAAACGTACCGAAATAGATACAAAAAGTTGCGAGAAACTGGTGCAGGAGTTCCTTCAAAAATAAGGATTTTCTTATAAATCTTATTTAGTGGATGGTTGGCATTTTGGAGAAGTTCGAAGAAGGTTCAATTCGTTAGGCGAGTTTATATGAACTTGACTAGAGTTTATAGAACATCTTCTATGCCAAGGATACAAAAACATGACTTGGAACAAAATTCAATGCAAGTTCCTCCTGAAGTCTGCACTAATGGTATGAAAAGGTGAGTATACTGTTAGCTGGGCCCATGAGCAGCTTTGCAAAGTCACCGGAGCGCCATAATAGTGATAAACTTCTAATTCATGATTGACAGACATGAAGGACCTGCATATGCCAGCAAAGGTTTTAGATATCGATATAGTGTTTTATGAGAATCATCGTATCCTGTTCAACCTATGCAAAGCTGTCAGAGTTGACTTAAAACCGAAAGTTGCGCCAGTAGCTGGGCCAACAATAAACTTCTCGAATCTGAGCTAGAAACGCCCTAGAAGGTGTCCAAGGTGAAGCTGTATTTTGCATCGGCTAGCTTCTAATAGGATATTTTCGGAATTAAGCCCTACTTCCGTAATTAGTCGGGAAGTGGGTTATTCGTACAGCTAGATTTTCATAGGGTTATCTGAGAAACCATGGTACCTACCAGTAGGTCGTCATTTTTAAGCTCGAAATAATTTACAGTTTGCCTTAGCTGGACATAGTTAAAAAAAAGTATTGATATGATATTCGAACTTAGGACGTGAATTTCATTCTATTTCAGTTGGCCTAGTGATCTAGTGATCTGGTATTTAAGCCAGACTGATCATATTTTATAACACCAAGTAGAATGTGGTACCAATTAACACCCTTTTGCGCTTGGGCTTATGACGTTCAAGGTTTACCGATGGCATACAAGGTACACTAACTTTGGATCAGAGGAACAGTTTTTATTCCATAAACGACGACTTCAGATTACTTACCTTGAGAGTTTCTAAATCGCTACACTATCCTAGATTGGACAAGAAGCAGCCCTATCACAATCATTGGTCTGAAATCTGAACGGGACCGCCGACAAAGTGTGGTCTGCGGTCAAGGAGCAGAAAGCAGCCCATTGGTCTTAAGAATAAACGGGAGCAACAACAAAGTTGGGCCACATTTTTCTAGATATGTTATAGTTTGTCAGCCTACTCAATCTGAGGTTCGACTTAACTAGATATATCCGTTTCCATATTCTTTGCTGTACCCTAAAACCCAAATCACGGTAGCTTTTGATCAAGCAAGATCAGCTCAGCTCATTTTGGCATTCTAGCACTCATTTTGAGGCTATATTGACTTGACGTTATATTGAGGCGATCGCCTTGATAGTAAATAGACTGACAATAAGTACGTAAACATATTCCTTGTCCTTAGGGATAGCTCATTGGCGGTATCTGTAATCCTTAACCACTTTCAGATGTTCAGGGATTCAGAAATTGACTAGCTTGGCGGCTTTAACTAACAAAGACAACTGACGGTGGATGTCGTTTTAGGATTCCTGAGTCTTTCTCTTCGTATTGTGAATACTCGGTCGATGTTAAACTTTTTAAAGTTAAAACTTTCCCGTCTAAAACCGCATTTAAACATTGAGTTTATGATTTTGTTCCAAAGAATCATAAAGTAACCTAAAAACGCATTTTCGTTCGAAGACGATTTGTCTTTTGATTTATTTTGGCCGTTCCCTGAAGTATTTTAAAAATGGTCACTGGTCAGCCTAAAAATCTAGCGGATAGCTGAATCTTCATAAAGCTCAATAAATAGTTGCACGATCACAGGTATGTATTTCAAAACACTCACCTACGCTCATGGGTTTTGCGTCGGAGTTAGAAAGGTATATGAATACAAGGCAACATATTTCGAGCACTTATTTTCGTTTCTTTCTGCGCATCTGTCAAAAAGGCATGGTTTTCATAGTGATACGAATAGTCCCTTCCCAATTGTCATTCATGAAACGTATATACCTAATACGTGTATTGTCACAGTTACATTAGGCTTTCATTGCGGATGTGCTATATATTTCCTTTAATATTGTGTACTGTAGGAGTTAGTTCCCGAGTCTGTCTCATTTTTGTTACTATCCCATCATTCATTCTGCCCGAGCTGCCTCATCATACGGTCTTTCCTCTCCCGTTTCCTGTCGTTTTTTCGTTTCATCGTAGTTCAGAAAATGAGACAGATCAGATTTTCATGACATTCCGATCACGAATTTTTGAATTTTTAAACTTCCCTTGTAAGTATGTAAGTATATAAATTATCTTTTGAATAATTACGCAAATTTTGTATAGTGCAATATTAAACCCCAAAAAAATGAGCATCATTCACTTCTATTACCCAAAAGCCTCCTATCCTTGAAGAATAGGCATAATGGTGAAGGGTGTGTAAAATAAAAAAAATTTTGATAGCCTGGCCAAGGACTCTTTGCTGAGCTACAAATAAGTGTTGTAATTATTCTCTTAGCAATAATTCAAAACACATCTTCACATTCACCTCCACAGTAAAAAGCTCTCTTCATACGGGCATTAGGAATTAGGACTTTCCTCTCCTACAACGATAAAATTTCTCTTTCAACTCAACACTTTATTTAGGCAACATTTTCCGTCTGTCAACATTCTTATTTGTATTTCACAACAAATGCAATTCATCTAACCCCCCAAAACAACCATAAAAAAAAAAACAAAGTTCAACGAACTCCTTGTTACTTCGTACGTCCGTCTACGCACTTCAGAATATCCCAGACAAAAACAACAATAAAAAAAACTTGCTTCGCATGTAATACGAAATTCAAGTCAACAACCCAACGAGACGACGCACGCTCTTACCCCCCAAGGATAACAACAGCTTTTTGGGAACACCGCACCTTATGACCGTGTATTTATATATACCTACATATTGGCCTAACTTTATATTATTATTTTACAAGTGTGTAGCAGCTATACACCTACACAGCAGCAACAACGTCTACTACGCACAACAAAATATTCCAGACGAATTTTATCGATCCAACGAAGAAGAGAAAATTATTTCGGTATCCTTAACGTCGTTCTGTGTACATGACCTATCCCAAAAATACACCGTGTGGCGGCCCATAAGTAGGTATATAATCGCAAATGTGGGCTGGGGGTGTATTTTTGGTAAATTCACGGAATTTAAGACTTGCTGATGGGGAGTGGTTGTTGTCGACAAATTCTATTGCCTGCAAAAGGATATTGGTAAAGTACGCTGAATTTATGGCAATAAATGAAATGCTTTCACGTCATCCTTCATGCTTCATGCATCATGCTGATTACGTGTATTTCTATATTATTGGGAATGTTTTTTTTTTTTTTAAGGGATTAGAGGATCATACGAAGTTAATGGGGATTTAAGACAAGCAGATTGATGGCCAATAATGCGTCTTAGGACCGTCCAACCTCTATGAGTAGTATCAGCAAACGGGCCTTAGTGATGTGCAAAAGATACAAATTCTAAATGCATAGAGTCGGGGTAGCTTATTGATGCCCATATACGGCTGCGATTGACATTTGCATACAAAGATATTTTCAGACAAAGATACTTTCACTGTCATGGCATGGAATCTTTTTTCCTACAAAATCGAGAGGAAAAGTGGCTGTTGTTGAAAGTGTCCTTATGGCTTGTTAGTAGGTATCTAAAAAAAAAACAAAGATATTATTTTTGGGATGAAAATATGAATGAAATGTATAGACCTATGTGCGTCGTCATTGCGTGGCTCTTGCGTTAGCAGAGACCTGCATCTATGCATGGTTCTTACGTGAGCATAGACCTACGTCTATGCGTGGTTCTCGCATGAGTTTGGGCCTACGTCTTTGAGTGGCAGCAACATGGGTAGGGCAGCGACTTAAGCCTATATTATAGTCGGTTTTCGCATCAGGTGAGTACACTAAAAAAGTGTTATGTATTTTGCCGATAACTACATACCCTCCACCGATAAAGCGAGTCAATGATGACGTCTCTAGATATATAGTATAAGAACAAACGAACCTGATTAACACCTTACTTCGACCGTCTGGACGGACGAACTCAGAGTATGAAGCAAAGAGGGACTGGTATTTCCGGCTAAGTTCAGCCCTTCAATTTGGGAACTTTGATAACGTTGGAGTTTCTTCGCTACCATGTAAAAAATGTGCTACGTTCCGACACAACGACAAGCCTCTGTATATGGATGATCCGAATGTAGAGGACACCAGCAAATGAAATAAGGACAATGAACTTGGGATCTACACATAGATTGGCCTTGGCTTTATAAACAGGCCACGTACAATGGAATCATTACCGGAGATACTGCATATGTGATATTACAGTCAAGTCACGGGCTTTTTATCATGCGCCAAATTCAAGAACATTTTCTCTTCATGCCCTGGCTCCACAGAGCAAAAAGATGTCTCAAAGACGAAAGCATTCTACACGAGAAAAATGTCCCCAATTAGGACCTTAAGACTGTTAAACGCATCTTTGTTTCTAAGGTTGGAAAATACAGCCTCCATGATTACACTTGATTACACCTTCGTAAATGGGCCAGGGCGGACAGCGGAGCGAAACGAAATTATTGTTGGCACATGATTTTTAGTCCTCAATAAATAATATTTCGAGATTTGGCTTCGGTATACAGATTTACCAAATTGATCACATGACTAGCTGAGCTTTAGGCGAACAATGCATCAGCCCGAAAAGTCTTGGAGTACACTCGCAGTCCATCGTGCCTGTAGCTGTTCAAACACGCTCTAAGACAGTCATATCCGTTTAGAAGCTGTCTGCCAACTTCTTGGTGGCGCCACCGGTCCTTAATTTTTTTTTAATGTAGCCGGTAAAAGTCGTGTCTCTTTGAAAACTTATTTTCTTCCTATTCTCATATGATTCGCTATTTTTCATCCAATCTTGATATCCTCAAATTTTTGCCTCAAATTGATGGTTTCAAAGCTTAGAACCCTATCATACATAACATAGGTCCAAATAGCGATCATTGTGGAGCTCTGCACTGTCCATACCAAAGGGGAAGTGCTTAAAATGAAAATATTTCGCGAAATCGTTTTAGACTTAAAAACAATGAGTACCTTACCTATCAGTCCCAGGGTTTGCAGAATTTAGCGCATTTTTGACGTCCAATGTTATTACGGCGGCATATTTCTTTGTAACTCCTTTCCATTTGCTGCTATGATTTGCTTCTTCCAAAGACTGCAGTTAACCTTCATTTACTGCCAACCCTAGAATGACCTTTTCTCAAAATAATCCTACTGTATTCGGCCCTTAAGCGACAGCTTCATTATTTGCCACCTTAATTCGGTTGCATTACGGCTCACTCCAGTTGTTAAGCCCTAATTACAAATTTCATTTAATCTAGTACAATCTTCATTAAAATGTAATCATACGTTTAACAATGTTTTTCAATCAATTGAATTTGAAGCAAATTGTGAATAGAATCATTTGTCATACAAGTTTTCCGGTTGTCAATTTTCATATATATTCTTTCTTCTTAATAAAGCTGACAAACTGTAAGGATCGATCTTTTTTTTATTCTTAGCACAATTTGTCCATCTGCAAGTAAAATCGTATTTTACTTCGGCCAAATCAAACAGAGGAACAAAAGAGCTTGCTTTCTCTCAACATTTTTTGGTGACCCCGACGTGATAGTCATAAAATTATCACAAATTTCCTTTCAATTATCGCGAGTTTTTCCGATTAAATCGTTATGGCTGAAGGAGCAGAGAGTTCGTCTACGAAGTCAACCTTTGCTGAGCAACGTGGAGCATCTGTGCCAGACGCTGATATTCCTAAGTTCAACCAGAAAAAAATGAAGGCACTTGAGGCCCTTAAAACGCGAAGACTAGTCGCAATGGAACAAATTGACAGACTTAAGTTATTCGCCGTCAAAGCCAAAAGTGATCCTTCATCTATATCTGTACCCGAACTTCAAGTGCGTATAGAGGCTCTAGAGTCAGCCTTTCATACCTTTGCTGCTGTTCAGGCGAAAATCGAGGACACCGACCACGAGGAAACTTCCAATCCAGAACGAGCCACGTACGAGGAACTGTACTTCTTCATCATAGCCACGCTAAAAGTTCTCAACAATAAGAAGCAACCGGAGAGGGATAGTTCAAAGGATGTATCGGAAACCATTTCTTCTCAACGCCATGACTCAATCAAACTTCCAATAATCGAGCTTCCTCTATTTTCAGGTGACGTGACTAAGTGGACGGTATGGTACAATCGGTTTTTGTCATTAGTGCACGAAAATCCGACATTATCGAAACAAGCTAAATTTCATTATCTGCTGTCGAAGCTTAGTGATACTGCTGTTGCTCCCATAGAAGGACTTAAGATCGAAGACGACAACTATGATGTGGCCCTAGCTAAGTTAAAGGAACGATTCGAGAATCGAAAAATAATTGCACAGGAACATCTTCAACGTATATTCAACCACCCGAAGATCCAGAAAGCATCTGCGGTAGACTTGAGGAGTTTGGTGGACAAGATCGGCAACCATTTAACCGGACTGAGCAATATGAAGCGACCAGTGGAACATTGGGACGACCTAATTGTGTTTCTCATCACATCGAAGTTGGATTCAGCAACCTTGAGTAAGTGGAACGACGAGGCTCCAGTTGATCGGCTTCCTAGCTTACAAGAGTTAACCCAGTTCCTTAAGAAAAGAGCTCAACATTTAGAAGGTAATGTAACCAATCAATTATTTTCCGATTCCTATACAAAACCTGAAACATTTAAAAACCATAAAAACAATTCAAAGCACACCATAAAATCCTTTATTACAACCAAAAATGCATGCAACTTTTGCTCTGTGCCAGGTCACTTTATATACCGCTGCCATAAGTAACTTATAAGAACAAATTTTATCCATTGCATCCATAGGGCATATAGACCGATACGACGAGGGCGATCGGATGGTACCCATGGAAAAGATGAATGTAGGCACTCCTTTACTGATGGTGTGACTGCGATCCACTCTTGTGAATTTGTGATGTGCTTTTTCTGAGGCCGAGGTTTTGCTCGCCGGATCCAGGATTTGCCCAAAGAAACACCAAACTTTGGTTCAGAGGTACTCTTTATTTCAGTGACCAACTTATCAACTAACGTCTTATGATTAACTTAACAATGATTAAATTCCTAAGTTGAGGCTAACGTTGAGTAGTATAAGTATACACTATATGCGGCCCAACAAAAAGCGTGACTCTGTAATACAGAATGGGACCCAACGGCAAAGCCTGGCTCCGATATGAAGCAAGACAGACAAAAATGCAGACATTTCTGATTCAAGGCCAGCTTCCCAAAGGAAACTTAGCCCCCAACAATTTAGAACACTGACCGAAGTAAATTTCTCTGCTATGCGGGATCTGGTACACGAGATTGGTACGATCAACAAGTAGACAAGTCTCCCCGAATAGCAATTTCATTCGAGTACTCTTGCAATTTCGTCCTCTTAGTCAGTGTGACTTATAAGTGACGAATGAAAATCTCTTATGTCACATAAAAGTGTGACGATCGGGGACGTTTCGTTACACCCTGGACTAACTCGCCATTTAAAGTGTTAAAGGTACGCACAAATTTCCATTTTTCGGAACATCCCTGTAGGAAAGCCAGGGCAATGTGCCGTTCGGGACTTCAAAACCATTTACATCCTTCGTTTGGTTCTTTCCCGTAAAGACTATAAGGTATCGTATATACATACAGTATGTACTTATCATGAGACCCCGATGAGTAGAAAAACCCGCATTTCCTGGGAATGAAAAGTCAACGATCTGGCAACCAGCTATACCTATACCCAATTAAAAATGCCCACTTGTCGACTAACCGAAACCCCTGATGAAAAAAATAACTCAATCTTCTCAGAAACCGACTGAAACTGATTAAAAAATTTAATCAACTCTACCTAATTGAAAACCTGTGAAAAAAATGCACTTTCTTGCACAAATAGTTTTAGTCATGAGAATCGACCGTTTTTTTTTCTCTTGATCCGATCCAAGCAACAATACATCCTAATGCCTATAGAGATCATCCCGGCCGCCATTGTTTCCCTAAATCGCAAAAAAAAAATCGCATAATTTCTCGCTATATTAGCAGAATCCATTCCGTTTCGGTATTTAAATGTTTTGCTTACAAATTGGTTACTTATCGCAGAGCCGGCACCCATCACTCATCTAATCTTGAGCGCTGCATGACAATTAATCCGCGCGATGTGATGCTCTCGCGTGATCTTATCCACTTTTAATCCGCGCACTGTTCGCCCTGTTTGTCGCTCACAAATCCGTCAAATTATCCGTAAATAGGGTATCACGTGAACGTGTGTGTGTGTGAGTCAATTTCCAGGAAAATCGCATCACATCTTCCGGTTGCACCGCGCCATCTCGACAAACTACACATCACGTCGTGTATGCAAATTGGGATTTCCACCAAAACACGAATGTTAATCAAAGTAATTGCACAAGATGCACACTGTACAGCACAGGGGGTGGGTGTGAGGTGGAGGCGTGCCAGGCAATGGCAACCACTTTGAATGTGCGAATTTTCTTTTTCGTTTTTCATTCTTTTTTTTCGAAGGAATTTTGGATTTATAGTCGCGGAAAATGGAGAAAGAATTGAATTCAATTCGCCGCAAGAGTGTGCAACAGTGTAAGACACGGACAGTCGGACACCCCTCGTCTTCAGCAACCCCAACGGATGATATTTTTGCGCGAAACTGATCTCGGTTAGCACGTCGACTTGGCTGCACACTGTTTGTCCATTTTGTTGTGCCGCCAAACGGAACCAGAAAGGAGGAGTGAGCGATGCAAATGCGCCACGCGGGGGTTGCTGATGGATGCGCGGCAGAAACAGTTCGCCTTTTTGCGCCCTTATTAGCATATTACCTTGTAATTAGTTGCAATTAATTTTAATTGTTATGCCGGATTTGGGATGGGATCAGAAGGGGCAAATATATGCGTCTGTTCAGTACTTCAGTGTTCTGTTGTATGGCATTGGGATGTGTATACTAAAGGAGAGCTTTTGCACCATTGTGGGTGTGCATGTGTAGAATAATGCGATGTTCTCCTTTTGGATTGCATTCATCATCACTGTGCACGGCGTAAAGAGGTTTTGTTTGTCAAAAACGTTTATCTTCAATGTAGTCATCGGTACACAAAGCTGACAGTTTATAGTTGATGGCCAGACGTTGGCTTAAGCCATGCAACGAACCATGCGAATGAGGAGGACTTAAGACAATGTCGACACTTCCGCAGTCGGTGTATATTCAACAGATAACTTATCCGTGACCATGTCGTGCGCATATACTAGAGTACTAGACAACCAAAAGAGGTACCAAGGTATACATGATTCTCGATGAGATGAACCTATCCGATGAGTTGTGCGTTTTCTCCATAGATGGTGGAGACCTAACGGTGCGCAGGTATAGATGCCTATACTTATCCAGTTGCCAGTAGTCATAGTCTAAGACGAAGGACCAACCGTTTTAGCTGAAAAAGGGCCCGTAATCGTGTTATGGTCAGAAATAAAATTTCAAAAGTAAACGGCAATTAGCTTAACCTGACTTACTCTAGGGTAAGGGAACTATTTCGGGAGTGGCCTATTTCATAGCTTTTCGAATAGTCAAACATCTCTTCAGGCCATAAGATCGCTTTCGATTGGGTCAAATATTTCTTGGGACTAAATCCCCTTGAACATTTCTGGCTATTTATAAAGCGGTCACCATTGCATGACGACCGGGTCATGTGGACTTTGAGGGTAATGAGCGCACGGATTGACTACAAAGAAGAGGCAGCTTCTGCTTGCTCACCGGTTCCTCTTTGGGGTACCTTTGAGTCACATACAAGCTTGCTGAATGCGATGAACCAAATCCAAGGAGGCTAAGAACGCAGGCAGGTTCCCTAGTATTAACTAGTTTTTAATGTACAATCTGATAAAGACTTCTGCCAGTTCTGTGGAGGAGAAAATTGAGGGCATCTGTGAATGCCGTGTTAAAATGGAAAGTACTCCACTTAAATGCAAAGCGAGGGCGGATGAGATACGGAATATGAAATCCAGAAGAGTACTAAGTTTTATAGAGTCGTCCGCACCTCCCTGTGTTTCGGAAATTTGTTCATTCCACAGTTTTCCATAGTATCCTTTGTTTTATAGCCTGCTAGTTCAAGGCCGACAGATTCCACTCCATTTTTGTTTTTGATGACTATATCATTCGTATATGGCGAATTCTATTTCATGGATATATCTGGCCAGGGAAACGTGCTAATTGCAGGTCTATTATTTGAGTTACCATATATAGTTCAAGCTTATTTGTTTTCACCTATATCTTTTCGCATTCAACGTGGGTTCCTCTGTCTTAATTTCTGGGATCTGCTTCGTGCTATTATTCTCAATGATGGGGGTCAACGTAGATGATATCTTCAAGATTTTTGGACAGGATATTTGGAGCGATATACCATATAACTTCTTTATTACCCGCCTCGCTTTCATGCCAGTTAACACTTCCAACTCCAAGTGCTCTAGATACCACAGGATCTACTGTTCCCTATACTCCAGAGATTTAGATACTTTGTCACAGAGTGGGCTAAGGCCGTCTGGCCTATAGCTCTCCTCCCAACTAACATCCAACATTTTACATCAAACACATCCTAGATGTGCTAGTACACGGCATGTAGCAACCCACTTACGTAGATGTAGCACTGACGTCATTTTTACGGCAACGTATGGTCCCAATGGCTACATGCTCTGTTGACGTCAGAGCTACATACGTATTTGTGGCTTGCTACATGCCGTGCACTTGTACCTTAACGATAACAAAATCAGTACCTACCTATAAAGGATTTGCCTTTCCCCTTCGAAATTATGAGAACCCGTTTAAAATTTTGGCCTTACTTATACCATGATACTAAACTAAACAGTCTCCCTAAGTCCCCCTTTCGGGGAACAGATAGGCATCTCCCAATTTCTTCTGTCAAAAACAAACTTCAAACAAAGAAGTTTCTACAAAAAAAAAAGCCAACTTCTCATGCATTACTTTCATTCCATTCGCCATCCTTCGGCAATCTATTCTATATTCCTCGCATCCACGAAGGGCAAAATGTATAAAGACAGATAAAAAAAAGTCCTACAGGTACCTAGCAGATTCTAATTAAAACACGAATCCTGATCGTTTATCTTTTGATTTTTCATCACCTCAGCTTTTCAAAATCCTTCGTCCTGTGCCAGAGCGATCTAGGTGCAAAAATCTATAAAAAATAATGCAAGTTTAGAAGAGAATGGGAATCACCCTGGCAATCACCGCATCATCATCGTCATCGCTGTCATCATTGTCAACATCAGCAATCAAGCTAATGATGAATGACATCCACTGTGCTGTGCTGTAAGGAACAGCGCATAGAAAAATGTTGGGAAAAAAAAATGAAGGGTAGGTTAGGTATGCCACGTCAGAGGGATATAACCCTTCCATTGAGAAGGTTCAAAGGAGGGGTTGCTGCCTAGAGAGAAATGTGTTATTTCGTCGGTCACGTGTGATGTGACATTTTCACATTCAGATTTGACGACATCATCTTTATGGTTGACGACATTCGAGATGTTGGCTACATTCACGATTAAAATTCCAATATTCAGCCAATTTTTCTGTCTAAACTTCCACAAAGTGCGGAAGGGTAAAGCTGTAGCCATTACGCCAACAACATCAAAGCTTACGTCTATCTATTGGGTTCGTTTGACTAAAGTGAGATAAGCCATCTAATAGGGTTTCGCGTTGTCAAAGTTTGCACTTAATCTGTTTTGGCAAGGAAACATGAGTAAGCCACGAATTACGGTTAATGATGCCTTTTAGCATTTTTCTTAGACAGTAAGACTTGCCCTAATGGTATTGGAAGGGAATGTTATCAACCCAATTGAATGACGGCGAGTCACTAATGCGAACATTTTTCTTTGTCTGCGTTGCATAGGCGCTCCAAGTTGGTATGGCATGTAACTTAGTTTTGCATTTTATTTATATTTTAACATTCCTCTTCTATAGCGGAGGCAGCTAAGAAGCTTTAAATTGCATAAAGGTATAAATAATGCGGTTACGTTGATGAAATTCTATCCAATAAACAGGATAATTTGAACAGAGGAGGAGCATTGCGTTTAAATAATGAACTATAATGCGCGGGGCTAAGAGCACTTCGAATAATAATGATCTTTGTCAGTATGGAAATTTTATATCTATTAATGGTCATGGATACGGATTTTAGTTGGAAATAAATAATGCCAACAGATTAAATTTTGTATTGCTGTATAAGAGAATGGGTTGAAATAACGTGATATGAAGAGCTGTCAAGCCCGAAAAATTCAACGCTCAGCCAATTTTATTCTAGGTTAATCCAGCACTTTGCTTTCTCGATTGTGACTTTTTACCAGCACCTAAGGTAGGTACCTACTATATTTCATATTTAAGGTAGCAGCAAGTCGTTATCTGAAAAGCCTGTCAAGTGTAATTAAGAGAGAGAATAGCTTTGTACATCGACCATAATTTTGGTGTTTCTTAGGAAGCATTCTGGACATCACATACGCTTTTGAAAAAAACACAATAACAGTCTGCAATGTCTCTGCCCGGACCACTCAAATCGTTTATGAATGGAAATTTATTTCCTTCATACCGAAGACGGGCAATGAAATGCATAAAGTCATCTCCAGGCGGGGCATTTATACCTACCTGAAACTATAACGTTGACATGAATTCTGACAACAAACTGCCAGAACCTTTAACGATTGAATATCCCGCAAAATATTGAGAAAAACTAAGCTGCCTTTATCAAGTGCCGAAGGCCAATGTTATCGTTGCCAAAAGGCCATCCGAGACGCAACAACTGATGTGCTAGGTTTCAACCGACCACCCCAACCAAACCCTTGGTTTGCTAGTGAAGAGTATCCATCCAGTAAAGTAACTCGCCTATGAAGTGCCACTTCAGAAACGGGCGAAAGCGGCTCATAAGATCTACGAGCAATGGAGGATGCAAGAACATCGGCTTCTCAGGAGGAAAAAGAGAGAGCACAAGAAGCGCGCAATCAGGAAATAAAAAGGTGCTACTCCAGGAATAATGTTTGGAAGTTATACCAAAAAGTCAACAAGACCCGAACAGAGACGTGTAAAGATGAACAAGGAAGCCTTGTATAGTAAAGTCGGTGTTGAGGATATGGAAAGATTATTTCTGGTCCCAAATTCTGTTGTCTGGCAGAACGAACCATTCAATCTGAACGAAGAAAGCCAGGATTTCCATTCACTCGACCAAAATGAAGTGATTAAAGCAGTATCTAAACTCAAGTCCAAGAAGGCTGCTGGGGACTGGATGGCCTACCAGCCGATCTATTTAAAGCAGCAGGACGCGGGAGACGGCTTGATTTAATGCATACACCGACTCACCTCCAAGATTTAGTCGGAAGAAAGTATACCTATGACTAACGAAATATCAGCATTGTTTGTCCAGTCCATAAGAAATGAGATCCCTTAAACCGCCCCAACTGTAGAGGCATCAGTCTCCATAACATCGCATGCAAAACCCTCACTGCGGTACACTGTGTAAACTGTGAATGCCTGAAACCGCATTTATCGATAAATTGATTGGGCGGTTTTAGGCCCAGCAAGCCCGCACCCGAACAAATATTTACACTCCTGTATAGAAACCCCAAGATCTGGACATCTAAGGAGACGAGGTTTATAGAGCCATACCTGGCCAAACTCTTACGGGATGTTCAGAAAGACAGCGGAGAGCACGGTTCCTTTAAGGTCGGAAGCAATCTCACACAGACCTTTGACTTCAGAAAAGAACTTAGACAAGGTGATGCGCCATCTGGTAGCTTCTTCAACATCATACTTGATACCTCTTTGAAACTTTCTACATACTTATATGCCGTCAGCAAGAAGGGACATTATAAGATCTATGCCGAAATTAAATGAAGAATATCTCTTGCCAATCGATGTTTCTTTAGGCTAAGAAAGCAACTAAGTAGTAAAGCTCTATCCCGAACAAATAAAGAGGTTAGACGGACCGTGATCATCTCAGTCCTTTTTATGGCGCTGAAGCTTGAAGATAATAGATATCCTCTGTTGCTTCGAGAAATAGAAAAAATCGTTCCCGTTTGTGCTGACGGGCTTTGAAGGGTGAGATTCATCTTCAAACTAGAAGAGCTGTACAGTGACATCGACCTAGTCAACAAATTGCCCATCATTCGTTTAAGATGGCTAGGACGGTATATAGAAAGAATAGACAGTCTCTGGCCCGAAAAATATTAAATTCGTTTTATAGGCAAAAACACAAAATTAAGTTTAAATTATATCGCACACTCAATGTGCGCTTATGGAAGCAGCTCAAGTAGCACAAAAGTCAAAAATACACCAAAATATTTGGTGTATTTTTTGCATTTCCGTGATATGCATTTTCAATATAAAAAATACACCACTTTTTAGTGCATTTTTTGTACATTTAATTTCGATTCAGTGTAAATAATACCCTGTCTTCGTATATAATTAACACCGGCTGTACAAAAACTATACCGAATTGTCGGTACATAAATTGTGCTAGTGGTATAAAAATTGTTCTGGTTACTAGAATATAATATACTCCAGAGGTGTATATTATGTACTGATAATTAGCTCAAATTATACACCAAATGGTAAACAGTTTACACCACATTTTGGTGAAAAACTTTTCCCTTGAGTGTGAAAAATACACGATAATTCTATGGATAAAATACACCATTAGTGTATTAAAATCCTAAACTTAGAATTTATTCTGATTTAAAATTTAAACCGAAGTTTATTTTTTACATCGGAAACAGAGTTTGAACTAACATTTACACCGTCTTTTATTTTTTGATGAATGTATGTGTCTGCTAGAATTATAAACTCATTTTATGATTCTAAGTATTCACATTCATAATATAGACGTAAGAAAATCATGAATAAATATCAATGTGAGTGCCTAATTTAAAAACGAAGACCAATCTGTCGATTTATTTTCTGTCCTACCCCGTCTAAAAATCGAGCGCCTCGAAAATTTTAATAATTAAAGATTTTTTATTCGATGCGTGAAAATTAGTTTTTCGAAAATTATAATTTTCTGGTTGTTTTTTAAATTTTTTAGAGACGTACTCTTAAAAACGAGTCAAAAATACAAAAAATGCGGCATGATTAAGTCGATATATATAGTAAAATATATAATCATTGTCTTCATTCTAAATATGGCGGCCAGCCGAATTTTATTTTTTCTTAATATTCCTTGAAAAATATGGCTGTCGTGCAAAATATACACCAATTCCTGAATTTGGATATAAAAATGCACCAATTTAAAAGAAGAAGGAGAAAAATACACAATTGTAGAAGTTATATACAATATTCTTGTTTTCGGTGCATTTATTTTGCTGGAAACTGTGTAAAATATTCACTGATTTGTATCATCTCGTGAAATTGATGCAAAAAATGCACCAAAGTTAAAGGAGAAATGAGAAAAATGCACCATTGTGAGAAATACAGTGCGGTTCACTTGTTTAGACGCACACATTTTATTAAAATTAGGCAGGAAAAAAGTGTTGAATTTGCAGAAAAGGCAAAAGTTAAAGCTTACCTCTCGAAACGCTTTTCAAATCGTTAAATGGCTCATAAAATTGCTCGAAGTGTACACTTGATAACAAACTTTGTAAAAAATAGGGTATCTTATGGAAACAACTGCAAAGTAAAGGATCGTAAAAGTTTTAACACCACAAAACAAGCGGAAAATTGAAAGACTAGTGCCTTATGGCGCTCAATTTACAAACAAAATTATAGACTTTGCTGTTTTTTTTGTACCAAATCCACTTGCGTTATGCTATTGTCAATGCTTTATACCCAAATTTTACAAAACTACAAAAAACCACCGCCTAATCATTTATGCAAGAAACCCACGCCTTGAATTTTCAAGGTCTGACATGGCATGGGATATGAACATTAAAGTGGTCTCCAGAAATTGAAGCAAAGAAGTCTTTTCGAACAAAAAGGACTTTAACTTGGATAGTCCTGCAACTATAACTATTATACTTTCATGATCTCCACAAAGAAAATATGTTTTGAACCGTCATCATTCAAAATTAGGGGTACTTATGGTATGTGGTGCAATTTCATTCTTCGGCGCTTTTAAATTGGAAATCGTTTCCAATAAAATATTAGTATTTCTTGCAAAACTTTTTTTGGACACAGTTTTTTCCGTAATAAAGCACCTTTGTGGACTTATTCCATGGATATTCCAGAAGGATAACGTGCATATACGCACAATTCACGCCTTGTTAAATAATGGATTGTCAGTGAAAATATTAAAATATTGCACTGTCCCCCACATTCGCCTAATTTTAATTTTATTGAAACTCTTGCCCCGTGAAATTTTTTGAAGCAACAATCAGTATCAACACAATCAAGAGCTGATTGTAGCGATCAAAGCTTCTTGAGAAAATATATCCTTGAATTACCTACCTTCAAAGTTCATTATGGCTCTTTGAAGAATATAACTTTTGAGATTATATCCAATGGTACTGCCTCACACATTATTAAAATAACTAAAAATTGACTAAAATAAATAAAAATATTGCAAACAATTTTGGTGTTTTGTTGTTTTTCGACTTTTTAACAGGTGCGTCTATTCAAGTGAACCAAAAAAAATGCACACGTTTTGCATGGTGTATTAAGAAATTAGTAATGATTTTTTTATAGTGTATGAATGTATCTTTCTGCCAAATAAGTTTTTTTTTTCCTTTGTTCCACATAATACGAAAAAAACAAGAAATAAATCGTAACTTTTGTACGCCTAAACAAGTGAACCACACTGTATCACTAATACTAAGTACACCGAACTCGGTGTGGTGCATTTTTTACCAAAAAGTGTATTAATTACACCAAACTCTCTGTGTAGTGTATTCAATGGTGAATATTTTACCAAATGGTGTATTAAAATCACCGAACTCTCAGTGTGGTGTATACAATGGTGCATATTCAACCAATGAGTGTATTAAGTACACCAACCTCTCTGTGTGAATTTTTTTAACCAACAAGCATTTACTGTGAAAAAAATATACAATGGACGAGATTTTTTTTCAGAACAATTTATATTTCCAAACATTTTTTTCAGTTAACAAAATACAAAAGTAGGCCAAAATTGGAATTTGCTACTTCGGAAGAGAGGTAATCCGTCAACATTGAATTTGAGAAGAGCTTGCATTGTTTGATTTAATTGACGAAATGCAATACGGAACAGTTCAATGCCATAGTACCAATATCCCATTGTATGTATAGCAATATTCCGTGTTGTATGGAGCAAAGTACGTGCATCTTTTGGCAGTTCATTTTTTCCTTCAGTTCGCAATAAAACAGCCCAATCAGCTAATTTAGACATGAAATGAATATGTGCGTTCACATCATCAATGACGCAATCTTCCGAAGACAGTTCCAATTCGCGATATACAATTTCCGCAACTTCGTCATTATCATCCAAATCATCATTCGAAATTGATTCACTTGATATTTCATTTGCCTGTAATACATACAATATTAGGTGCATTTAAAATAATATTTTGTCCAGATAATGAACCATTTTTAGAGTTTTTGGGCCGAATATAAAAGTTGATGTTTTCCCAATTTCCGAATAAGTTCCGATGACTTTGCTGGATGTTGTTAACTGGTTTGACAATGTTTCTTAATTTGTTTAAAAAGTTTTTCCTTCTACGGTAACACTTCAAATAATTATTATTCTTCGAGGCACTCATTTTTATTAATATTTGTTAATTTAAAAACACAGTGCTCTTTAAGAATGCAGAGCTCGTTAAGAATGAAATGGCGACTGAATAATTTCAATAACATTTTGTTGTTTATTTTTCACACTTATGTAGTTTGGTGTATTTAATTTCCACAGGGTGTAAATCATTCACCGAAATATAGTTAGCCATTTCAAATGGTGTATTTTATGTACAAAATATAGTGTACAAAATATGCCATGTTGGTTGGATTCAAAATCGAATAATTTTATGCACCATTAATGGTGTATTATAAAAATAGCTGAACATCGGTTTATTTTTTGCACCGAATTTCAAACGAAATGTTGAAATTTTGCACAGAAAAGACAATGGTGTAATTTTTATACCGATAATTTTGACAAATACACCAAAATTTTAAATTTTTCTTCAGTTTTCTCAATTTTGCACCAAAATTAATGAATTTACACCAATTTATACACCAGTGTGCTACTTGAGAGGTGTGCGCTTACGGAAATGTTTGTGTTTTTACATTTCGAAAATATATATAGTCAAGTGCGCACAAGGAAGCTCACACTGGCAATGGTAGGATGCTACTTAAATAAGTTTCAACGACAACAATTTACACGCAATTGTAAGGGAAAGTCTAACCTCACAAAGGCGCTACAAGACAGTACAACTTTTTTAGCGCACATGTATGTGAGTTGACGTTTCTGTCGTTAGTATACCAAATTCATGTATGTATTTGGAGATTCTACTATATTAGTCGTGTTTCAGTAAAATAAGCATATAGAGTCTCGATTTTCCCAACGCACATTCTTCAAGTCAGTTAAAACAATTATCCATGCCTCTTTGCTAATAATAATTACATTCTCAGAACACTTTTCTCCCGCATCCACTGTCTGGCACATCGAAGACAATCCATTAATTGTGGCCAACCACATATTCCCTGCCATCTTCCGGCGCTATAGCTACACGAAATCCTTCACAGTAATCAACATTAATTTATAGCGCACGCTGGCATCTAAAATGAATGACACAACTCAAAGATCTAAATGAGCTTAGAGAAGACAAAACAAACGAGAAAAATCTTCACGTGAACACGTATTTATCCTCCAGGGCTTGTGTGTGCGCGAGTGTGTGTGGTTTTAGAGAATGGGACGTGACCCCCTATACCCCCAAGAGACAAGGTTGTCATTGCATCTACACCGAACACTATTCCCGAAAATAAACAGGATAACAACACCGGAAAGCAGCAGTAAAACTAATATTAAGACGTAACCTCTATCGTATTAAGGGGAGCTCACCGCCAACGCCACCACACCAGTATAGCGCATAGTGACACACGTCAGACACGAAAATGCAACCATGGCCCAAGCTATATACCAGAGATAAATGAGCAGTGAAATGAGTTTGGCATCGCTTTGAGCCTGCAATTAATGATGCGTGGTGCTAGGATCTAGAATGTTGTTTTTTTTTTTCCTCTCCACGAAGATTCTCTGTTTATTTAGCAAATTCTTGCGCCAGCAGATAAGAGCAACCATGCCATGATGCTCTGCCAACATTTTATAATTTGTCATTGTGTTGGGTGGTGCGGTGGTGGTGGTAGGATGCACAAGGTATAGGTATTAGGTATACACCCATGAAAATTTAAACATTTGACATTTTAAGCAACAAACCCAAGGATGCGATGCGGTTTCTTTTGAGAGTTTTCCTACTTTTGGCAGCCAGTCTCAAGGATGATCCGCCTGGCAGGTGGGTAAGAAATGTGCGGTGCTCTGATTAATGACAGACACTCTTAAGCTGTGTGCTGCTGACGGGCAGAGGTGCCAATTTTACGGCTATTAGTTGTTGCCTAACTAAAAATCCAGGCCCACAGACCCCAACATCATATACCGTGTGTACCTAGCGACCGACGCTAAGTAGGGTCATAAGTCATATACCTAGAAAAACTATTGTTATTCTAGCCACTTCCCTATACCATTCGGCCGATTTGCAGTTAGATATCTCTCCCCCACAATCGATATTAATAAATTTCCTATCGAATGACAGATTTTCCATCCAATTAAAAAAAAAAAACAAACGCATACCAACAGTGGACCCGCACCCTCCTTGCGCACTATGGAAAAACAAAAAATAAATCATTTCCGGCGCTTGGAGCCTCATAAAATGCTCCTAGCTCGCGCCAACAATAGCGGGAGGCTACTCTCATAAATAATTTCATTCCGGCGCAGTTTTGCGATATCTGCACTCTTGAAGCACTTTGGAGGTCCTATACTGCGCCAAGCCCATCTCCGATAGGACAATAGAATTGGAATCGAAATGTGTTGCACATTTATTACCTCATCGCATAAATATCCCTTTGCCTATGGGTGCCTACTTGTATTTGTATTTCTTTCTCTCCCTCTCCCTTTCTGTCTATCTCTAGCCTAAAGGTGTACACCAGCCGTTTGAGGTTATCATCGTCTCTCAACTCTTGGTATAGGTAATGCTGCTGCTGCTGCTTCTGGTCAAAAGAGGGAACAAATTCAGATTACATATTCGGAGACCGAATGTAGATCCAATCGATGCGGTTTGCACAGCCACTCTCTGTGTAGCCTGACCAGAAGGATTTCGTGTTTTTTTTTTTAACGAATGCTCTGCGGTTTACTTTCCACAGGGTAACAGTGTGGTGTTGGATGGTATTAGTGGGGACCAGGACTGTGAATCTAGGAAGTTGGTTGGTATGGAGTGGTCACTCAGCAGCACAATCATATCATCAGATGGGAAGACATTCCGAAAGGCACCTCTTGGTTTGGTCTAAACATTTTACCAAATTTGTAAACTGTATGGAAACTGAAATTTGCGGTGCTTCGTATTTCGTATCCAGGTTTAGTTTATAACATCGCACTGGACCAAAGCTTTTTGGCATGACCAGATGTTTAAGCATGGCTGCAAATTAAAAGCAAAATTAGTTTTCTAAGAAGTATCTACACTAGCCCTATTTAGTTTTGTTACAGATTTACCTCAAAGCAATCATAGCAGAAATTGTAAGAACTTTCTTGTAGATTTTTATGTCTTGTACTAGTGCTGAAGTCTTCCTAATATTACTCAATGAGCAGAAAGAGCGGTGTTCGACTTCCTATTGTCACATAATCTGATATAATATTTCGTCAGCCCATTATTTTAGAATAGTAAAAGATTTCTAGGCGCAGTATTCGAATTCCTCCACTAAAACGCATAAATCGGACGATATGGTGGAAATTTGGCGATCGATGTTGGTTCTGAGCTCATATAAAGTCCCTGACTTATTGGCATTGACTATGATGTTTTTGTAACAATATTTGCCCGAAGCCAATAAGTAATTATCTTCCAGTTTATCTCAACAAGTGTCAAACTAGGAAGGGAAAGACTCAGGAAACTTGTCGAATACTGTTAACACACCCTGTCTTCTTAGAAAATACGCCAAGAGGCTTAAACTGATTTGGAAACTGGCGCAGGTTTTGAAATGACCTATACCAGCCGTGGCAATATGTCGCAGTCGAAGGAAGTTACTGGGAAGGTACTTCTGCAATATTTAGAGGAGAGAGAGTTTGTATACTAAATAGAAATGGCTAAATGGGTGTTTTTCAAGGGCAAGTGCTTAGGTCTTTCCATTGTAGTGTACTGGAATTGGATAAATAACTATAGGGATATCCCAATGGAAATTTATAATGCCTAATGCCATATGGGACCTTTCTCATTTATACCTAACCTAACCTATACGATCATTTATTTAACGTTCGTAGTAAAAGTGTCATATCGCCCACTCTCAATGTGTCATAGCGCCCTCGGCAGCAAGGCCCCAAAAAAGGAAATAACACCCCAAAACCTTCCTCTGGCAGTAAACCCAAGCAGCAGGGTTGCATTTTGCATACGTTTGAGGTATTATTTCATTTTTTTCTTTTGGGGCGTTAATGCACTTCTTATAGTGTCATAAGGCCCACAAAAATGTGTGTCATAGCGCCCCAGGGCGTTATGACATGTACCCAAATAAAACGCAGGGTATTCCAGATCGGTAAACACTTCATGGTCGCCTATGATATCGTATGCAGGGACGAACTATACAAAGCCATGCCAAATTTTGGCATACCTGTCAAACTCGTCCGTCTATGTAGGGCGACGATGAAAAAATCTCGCTGCTCCTTCAAAATAGGAAGGAACACCATCGAAGAATTTACTAACATATAATTTCTTTAACATCATTCTTTTTTTCATTCAGGAATCAGAGGAACAATTTTTTAAAAGTCTTTATCGGACGAACTCAGCAAGCTATCAGTGGCGAGTGTTTGCAAGTTTTAAAACGGAGGCAGCGAAGATCGGTCTGGGTATTAACGGCAACAAAACGAAGTAAATAAATGCTCTCATCGAGCAAGGACCCTCAACATGGTCAAACTCTAGCAAAAAGTCACAATATAATATATTGTGATATATAAGATATAAGTTCGAAGTAATCAAAGACTTTGTTTGTCTATATATAAGCTCTACAATTACATCGCAGAATGATATCATCACCAGGGGCGTAGCAAGGGGGGCGTGGGGTGTCGCACCCCCCCACGCTTTTCAAGAGTCGGAAAAATTTTTAAAAATTAGGTCTGAATAAAATGTTAAAATAAAAGAAGTGAGTTTGGATTTTCATTACGAGCAATTTTCAATTTTTTTTTTTTTATATGTTTTAAGCTTATAAATGTATACACCTACAAGTCGGCATTTTCAAAGGTTCCACATGAACTTGTAATAATTTAGCTAGTTCCGATTCGATTTTAAAAAGGACGGTCGGCATCGGCGAATTTGCCGAATCCTTAGAATTTAGCGGGTTTAGATTCGATTTTAAAAAGGACGGTCGGCATCTGTGAATTTTCCGACTGAAATCCTTAAAATTTAGCGAGTTTCGATTCGATTTTAAAAAGGACGGTCGGCATGTGTGAATTTGCCGACTGAAATCCTTAAAATTTTGCAAGCTTCGATTCGATTTTAAAAAGATCGGGTGGCATTTCTAATTTGAGGTTAAATTCGAAGGAATATGTTATTCGGTAGTTTGTGGAACTCGGCTTATTGATGTAGATTGCGAACTTTGACCATTCGCGTCAAGGGTGTTTTCGTTCGCGGCAAATAGTTTGAAAAACGAAATTTCTTTATTTAAACTGTTTATAAACTTATTTTCTTAATACAGCTGATGGCTGAAATTCGCGAAGTGCCGCGACCTAGAAAAGTGTTCATGTGAACGGACTGTCAAAACTTGCGAAAAATCGTTCGTTCGTAGATAGTTGGTCCTTTAGGTATTGGCCTCCCATACAAACGAAAACAATCAAAATTTTATATCCGAAAGACCACCGAATCGATTGAGCTCAAATTTACAGGAGATCTTAGGTATTGGCATGGGATATTTCCTGTGAAAATTGGTCAAAATTGGACGAATGGGCGTGGGACCACCCATACAAAAAACAAATTCTATGATAGTTAGATAATGACGTTAGATATAACTCGATAACCGCTGGGCCGATTTTTCTGATTTCTATATCTACAGTCGGCAAGTTCCTGGAATAAGTCGGCATTTCAATGAAAGTCACCCCCCAAGGCTCGAACCCTCGCTACGCCCCTGATCGGCACAGAAATCAAGCGAAAAATCACTTTTGCCTGTCGCTGTTTCTTCGGGCTAAGAAGACATTTTAGAAATAAAACAGACATAGATAGACATGAAAGAGACCTCTTGATTCTTCGGTCAGGTCTGTATCAATGGAGAGAATTCAACGACGAACTTAGCGCGCTATACAGCGAAGCTTACCTGATCAAAAATTTCAAAGTACAAGTCTTTTACTTACTGACAATGAAACGGGGGAATTGGAAAACGACATCAACCAATTTCATGTACGTAACTGGAGATAGCTAGCTAGAAACCGGGCTGGCTGCAATTTTTTGGTTGAAGCGATGGTAAAAGTAAAGTAAGTAATTAAGAGGTAAACGCCAGATGGACCGTCATGGGAGCTGGTATAAAATAAATTCCTTTCTTGCCTCGTAGGAATCTTAGCGCGGCATACCTAACACCCTGTGGTATCACATGAGAAAAATGCTTCTGACGGAAGAAGAACATTAAAGAGGCTGCGGTGATAACAGGGTTTTTGAGAACACAACCCACTTCCTTGTCACTACACGGGTCTCCAACACACCAATGACAAATTCCTTGGGGGTTCTACGTCCAAGAGATATTTTATCTAGAGCCTTCAAAAGTATTCGAATCATTATTAAACTACGAGTATAGAATAGAATAGAATTGAATAGTTTTATTTTCAAATCACAAGCAATTTTAACAATTTTATATTTAATTTTTTTTTTTTTTTTAAATACTTCTCTCGGGAAAGGCGAACCTATAACGCTTCATCAGCACCCCGAGATGCTTCCAGATGTATGTTAGTTCTGCACTTAAATTGCTGCAAATTGTATACTTTTGGAAATATATCCAAAGGAAGTGAGTTCCAAAGTTTGTTTGTCCTGTAACAAAAAGAGTTTTGGTAAGTTGATGTCCTAGCGGTTGTCAAGTGTACTGTATGGTCATGAGCATTAGCAGCCTGTCTGGTGGGGCGCCCAAAAGTTGCATTTCGAGGGATAATGTCTTTGAGTTCCTCGGAACATCTACCATGGAAGTACCTATATAGAACAAGCATAGGTCAGCGACTTGTCTTATGTCTTATGTCTTCTGTGCACCAACGGTTGAAGATTTGATGTGAGTGTAGGGTCTCCAATAAGTCGAACTGCTGTGAAGTAGGTTAAGTGAATGTTAGGTATGTCAAATGAGCGGAAAAATTTAAGACCCAATGTTTCCAATCGCAGCTCTGGCTTTGGGTGGTGGGCGCGCATAGAACGCATTGCAAACGCAAAACCTTAGAAGTGCGCTCATAGATTTTAATAATTCGAGAATTGACAAAAATGCCAAGGGCCGGTCGGACGGTCAGACATAGCAAGGCGAACAGCGGTCAGGTTATCAATATAATACGCCGTTAGCCCAAAAATTCGAATTTGACTAGAAAGCTAACAAAGCCTCTTCATAGTTCAGTTCTATAGATCCAATATTGACCAGATTATCGATATTATTTCTTCCATTATTGTAACAATTTGTCATTTTTGGAAACTGATTGAAAGGAACAAGCGAACCAGTTTAAAGTCTACTTTAGAAGAGGAGTCTCAACTGATTTGCTTTTGTAGTTTGTAAAATGCAAACCAAGTTTGGACAATAATGACTCTTCAGCAGTGGCGGATCCAGGGGTATGGTCATGGGGGTCATGACCATACCCAAAACTCCAAAGAAAAAAAAGATTAAATAACTGAAAATAACTACAGCTGGGAGTTAATAAATTTGCTGTCAGTTCGAGTTTACCAACGAAAACTAATTTATTTTGGCACTATCTGACCCGTGCTAATAAACTCTTGATTTTGACCAAGCTGTTATCATCTGATGGCTAATGTATTTTGTGTTATTAACACATTTCGCATATGAAGGTAGGTCAGGAAAGTGTTTATCTCTTTTCAATTCCTTTATTCATTACGTATGTATGGAGAAGAAGAGGAGAGCGGTTTCTACCCATCACCACCACAGAAACTGTGACTTTTCATGGAGGCTCTATTATGGTATGGGGAGGAATAAGTTCCGAACGACGTACAGAATTGTTTATCGTTGATAAATCGATGCTTATAACCCCACATGTAGCAAGTTGCGTTGATGAATTCCTTCAAGTCACCGGTATTCAAAAACTGCAATGGCCTGCTCGTTGTCCGGACTTAAATCCCATAGAGCATAACTGTGATATAAACTCGTCATCCAGAGTATTCCAGATCGAATGCAAGCTGTAATCAGGACGAGAGGAGGGAACACACGACACTGACACGTTCCAAAAACTGAAGAATATACGTGATTTTTAATTTTATGCTGTGTTTAATTTAAGCTTTTTTTTAAGAAAATGTAAAATTTTAAATTAACGTTGTTAAAACTACAGTAAACCTTTGAAAAATACAAAAAAAATATTTACTTTATTGAAAAAAGTGCTCTAAGTTTAAGAAAAGTCTCGAGGAACAAAATCACAAATTTGCACATTTGGTTTTGTAAAACCAACAACATTCTAGCAAAATTCAAGCAAACTTAAAAAATTTAGCCTATAGGATAATTTATTATCTTGCTCCCCGAGCAGGATCATTTTTGATAGCTGAAAATTCGTTTTTCACCACAATAAAGAAATAAATAAATAGGTGGCGCAACAGGTGGGTAGACACCCTAGGTTGCCGTAGGCCTAGCTTCTCGCAACCATTTGTTTGTGTGAGCTTCTATTTTTGGGACGAATGGAAGGGACCTACAATTTTATGCCGAGTCCGAACGGCTGAATTGAGAAGCTTTTTCAGGACAGTCATACTCTCGGATGTTTGTCAGACGTTCACGAGAGGTGGCGCAGTAGAAAAAACCTTAAGATGTAATTTGTGTTTTTGACTTTGAAAATACATATATCGTTATATCCGGTTCATCGCTATATCAGGTATTGTTATAACCGATTTCTACTGTCTTAAAATCTATGGGTAAGGGGTAACCTTTTGAAATTCCTCGCGTTCAGATTTCACAAAATATGGCCTAAACATTTTGAGATAGCTTGAGTTTCGTACCCTTCAAGCAAGCGACTCTGCAAAATCTCATAAACGGACCCAAAAACGGATCCAAAACGATTCCAAATCTAATACATTTTTGCATTATTTTCGATGAAACTACCGACATTTCCCATACCGAGCAGTTGAGTCTCTTTTTTCTCTTTTCTAGGATTTCTTAACATTTTGCGACGCATATGAGAAGGTTCAATGTGAAGACATGTTGAAAGAACGTTGGTTGACTGGTGTTGCATTATCACGGAGAGTAGAAGATCTTTGCTACGAGTTCGACATTGATTTAGCATGGTGCGTTGCGTAGGTATTGGTACTGACAACTGTTCTGTGATGGCTTCTGACACAAAGGGTCCATTAACTCTGCAAAAAAGCTGCTCACACTAAACGTTGTCCATGCAATAACCATGCTTTAAACAACTCCTTGGCAAAGTCTGCAGAAGCGACGTTTTGTCGGAATGCACCAGCGACTATGAAAAAGTTATAGCTTTTGCCAATGTTTCAGCAAAAAGACAATGTTTTTCACCGATTTTTGTTATTGAGACTAGGCATAGAAGATTCATTGCTAAATATGTATGCAAGTTTTCTGTAGGTATATCTATTTTTAAAAATACGTGACCATACCCAAACAGAATTCCTGGATCCGCCCCTGCTCTTCAGCCCACAAACCTAACCTAAAAATTTACTAAAAGCATAGGTATACCTACATAAGATAAAAGCATATAGTTTGCTCCGAAGAAAAGCGTCTTCATTGGGACGCACAGAGCACACCAGTCTCTCACCTGGCGACTTAATGTTTAAGGTATGAATAGAATACGTGGCTCTTTTAGCAGACGTCACCTTAACAGGTCCCACCGATATATTGTCCCCCAAAAGATATCAGAGCATAACGCATTCCTATCTATAATAAACTTCATTAAAAACATCTTCACTTCATAGCCTTGAAGTGCAACGAACCGCAACAGGCAAACATTTCCTCGGAACTCTTCCAAAGACTTATCAGGAGGATCAAATTCAATTCAATTCAATCCAAAAATCCGCAATTAGTTAGATTTCCAAACACATTGAATGCGGAATCAATTTTCATTAATTTCCGGATAATTTCACTCACTTATTAGACTAAATCCAATTTTCGTGTCATAGGGCAAAGCACCTTCAACCGATTGTCAGCTTCATTGCCAAATCAAATTTCGAGAAAACAACTATAACGAACAAAATCCACTTGCATCAGGAACAAGATGTCTTCTTTTTGTTGCCATTCCCATGCAAGTGTCCGCACTCTGGGTTCATAATAAAACAATAAACAACTGCATGTGCGGATTCATATTCAATTCCGGGTAATTGGCAAGCAGCCAAAGACCGCCCGGTATAATCTCAAACGAAGGACAATCGTATATACCTACACTTCAATGAGAAGTGAAGTAATTCTAGACGAGAATGAATTGTATCTGACGCTGATGGCAGCGCAAATTTCTGTTCAATGGCCTCGCTATTGCATTAGAAAAGTTGCAACAGTCACTCAAACTCATATACAGGGTACAGTGGCTCTCGTTGGCGTTTGGTGCGGGCATACCAAGAATTGTGAACAGAATTCCAAAGGTTTCCGATGACCCAACTACATTTGGAAGAACTGCTGATGGTCGTTGTGGTAGATTTGCACTTTCGCATCTCTGAATGTGTATGTATGGTGCGAAATCCTTTCCATCACAAAATGGCGATTGGAAAATCAGCTTATTTCGAAAAAGGCAATATCCCCTTTTATATACCGCCACCACTGCCGCTCACCGGGCGGGCGATTATGGCATTGGCCCACACGGCCTTGTTGGCGAACAGTGAGTTTCACCCTCGCATGTGCATGTGCACCCATGTTCGGATGGAAAAGCATCCTGCGAATCCAGTTGCCAATGCAAAACAAAAACGAACAGAAAACACATTTGCAGCCATTTTGAAAATGTTGCCCTCTAACATCGTCAGTACTCAGTACAGTCGAAGACGAAAACTCCCTGCGTGTTGTTGCGATAGCAGTATAGATACAACCCTTCCAAGCTGGGTAAGAGTAGAGAAAAAAAAAAACGAGAAACGCCAAAAGGCCGACACCGACACATTGGGAAATTTCCCAAGGACTAACGATGAAATGTCAGAACAGGACGAAGGAAAAAAGTAACACAGCTCGAAGAGGATAAAACGCCGCACGGCAAACATCCCCCACAAAATGCGAACCCTTGCCAGGCTTATATTGCATATATGCAGTTGGCCATGGCCACCGCCACATGCATGTGCAATGCATATATACCTACATGCTGTACACACCAAGGATACATATCCATGCCAGCCAACCACTATTCATTAATTGATATCGCATCGTCTACGTGGGGTTCGGTATATACGGTACAGCATGGTACGTGCGAAATCACCACAGGGTTGGCAAATGTCCTCCCATATCCTGTTTTTGCCAGTGCGGTGTTTTTGTTTCATGTACAGTTGCTGTTGGCATTCAAGGGGTATACGCAGATCCCAGAGCACAAAGATAAGCCGTCTATGACTGAGCTCTGTTCGGTCCCCAGTGCCACCCACGTTCTGCTATGAAAATCAATACACACGGACACACGCACATTCGAAAGGTCCCGATCCCACCCAGAGTAGGTGGACTCACTATACACTGTGCATTCGACAGTCATCAAAAAATATCGCCCACCCGAAAGAGCCCACCGCTCGCACACACATCACCAGGCCAGCAGGAGATCTAGTTTGACGATGCGTTCTGTGTTCTGTTCATGTGTCCGTGTAGCCAAGGATACCAAGCATAGTGGCACCAAGGCTTTTTATTTATGTAATAGGATTAACCGAAGTGTACAAGAATATAGCTGGATATATCCTTCTGTAGCTGTACTCTGTACATTCGTTTATTTTGCTGGTCGAAAACAAAGGAAAACGCTCCTCACAGACCGACGAAGAAAGATTCATCAACCAATATACTAAATTCTTTCGTTAAATTCATTCGTTACCCGGTGATAGATGCGCGCCGGGGAATGTGTAAGACTGAAGTGCTGGGACTGGGAGGTCGGGATGTTGGGTTGAACGGGCACAGGATCACCATAGGCATTATGCGGAGTCTCACATCGAATTTGTGTAGTAGTACCTTTATCCATCGTAGGAGGTAGTTTTTGTGCTCTATGCATCGTTGGCAGAAATCCTGTACACATAGATTCTAATTTCTACGTCTATTAGTAATGACTGTCATGCCACCAGCACCACCACCACCACCACAACAACAACCCAGCCAATACTGCTGCTGGTGCCGCACTATATGCAGCGAGTACCCGCTCAGCCGCATTAAGGATTCCAATGGAATGAAAACAACTCCTCGACTCCTACGGTGTATTATCGCATTTATAATCATTCAGCCGTCCATAGAAGCTAAGGATAACCTTACGAAGAGAATTTAGGAAGTAAAATCGAGAATGAGTAGGATGAGGGTTAAGTATAAGTGTTGCTGTTGGAGAGGGATTTTTAATGGGAAACGTGGGTGCGTCAACTTTGGAGACTTAATGGGAAATTTTATGATGAACGTGGGCGCAGTGGGCTCAGTGGTAAGTGTGCTGGGACTTCTCTGCTAGGGGTTTCAGGTTCGATCCCCGGAAAAACACCAGTTCCCAACTGGCCACGGACGCTTCCGTTTGCATACTTAAATACAAAATATAAGCACGACACGACAGCCCCTACTGTCCACGTTGTAAACATTCAAATGTGTTTTTTTCGAAGATGATTTTTTAGTATTTAGTTTGGGTATGATGGACTGCATTTTAAAGTCTGGTTTTCAAAATCTTGCATAATCAAATCTCGCAAATTAAAATTTCGAAAACTAAAGTTTCGCAAAAAAAATCTGCAACCCCTCTTTTTGGGGTCAATGCTGGATTTGGAGTAGGCGCGAATTTGGATTTTGATGAATTCGAGACGAGACTCTATTTTAGAGCAAGATTTTGATAATGCGAGATTTTGTTAATCGGGATTTATTTAAAAAATGCGAGATTTCGTTATTAGAGATTTTGGTTTGCGGGCAATCGTATCGCTTGTACATTGCACGCATGTCGTATACAAACTTTTATTTTTAAGCGTGATAGTACTGTACGCCTAGGTTAGGTTAGGTTATACGGGTTGGTGAAGCTGAGTAGCCTCTTCTCCACCCCACTCAGGTCCTCGAGGACCCATTGTGATACCCTTCGATGGGGTTAGCCGCGTTGTAATGGCTTTATTTCATCCTTCCCTTGGTTACTCGACCTTGTCCAGCCATCCCGCTGTCCTCAGAAACCTGTAAAGATCAGATATTGAGACATTAGAGATTTCTTGGATTTCCTGGAAGTAGTAACTTCCAAGTGTTCTGTTCCTCAAGTGACAGAGAAAGTGAGGTGTGTCCTCGTGGACTTCTTCATCACCGCAGCCTCTGCAGATGTCATCATTCTTGAGATTTAATTTCATTGCATGGCTTCTTAGGAAGTTGTGACCAGTGAGGGCGCCAACCAACTTGGACAGCGATATTCTGTCGTATTGTAGCAGTTTGTTGGTCCTGCTTTTATCGTATTCTGGCCACATCTTCCGCGATATGTCACAGGTGGTTAGTGTTTTCCACCTGGTATTGGCTTTCATTCGGATCTTATATTCCACTCGCTCTCTGAGATTGCAGATTGGTGGTTTGATCGACTGAAGTGCTAGGTTCATTGCAGAAGCATTTCTTGCCAGTTCGTTAGCCCTCTCGTTGCCGATTATGTCCCTGTGTCCAGGAACCCAGCAGAGAATCGTATTATGCTGCGAGCCAAGAGCCTTGAGCTCTTCGCGACAGCGGCGAACTAGTTTGGATTTTATCTCATTAGTAGAGATTGCCTAGATAGCCGCCTGGCTGTCAATAAATATGGTAATATCATTCCGTGGTATTTCCATTATTGATACCATGCTTGCCACTTCCGCGACTGCCAGTACCTCAGCTTGAAAAACACTACAGTGATCAGGAAGCCTGATTGAACTATGTATGTTGAGTTCCTCTGAGAATAATCCGGCTCCAGTTCCACATTCCATCTTTGATCCATCTTCCCTGCTTGGAAATCGGCGGGAGAATGGTTTATGGAAGTCTAGGTATGGTGACATGTAGTCAGAGCTGATGTCACTCCCTACGCATTCCTTGAGAATCCGCGCATGCCCAAAGAGACTGGGGATCCAGCATTTTGTCTGGCTTATCCTCAGGGCACTTTTGGCAGCTGATTCTTGCATGTATAGATCCATAGGTAGCAGGTTGAGAAGCGTTTCCAACCCAGCTGTCGGTGTTGTTCTTAACGCACTAGTCGTTCCTATACATGCCAGTCTTTGTATTTTTGTCATTGCCTTAAGATTGGTTGCTTTGTCTGTGGCTTACCACCAGACTATGTTGCCATATGTGAGTATTGGGCGTACGATTGCCGTATACATCCACACAATTATTTTCGGGTTAGGTCCCCAGTTTCTGCCGAAGATACGATTGCATGCATAAAATGCATTCGCTGCCTTTTTCACTCGTTCATTGACATTTAGTTTCCAATTAAGTTTTCTGTCGAGAATTATTCCCAGATATTTCGCACTCTCTGCCACCTGCAGGGGTATTCCCTCAATAGTTGCTGGTTCAAAGTGTGGTATGTTTCTTCTGTTTGAAAACAGCACAAGATCGGTCTTCTGGGGGTTCACCCCAAGGCCACAATGTTTTGTCCACAAATTAAGTGTCCGCAGTGAGCTTCCTAATAACTCAGTTATAGTAGGTAGGAATTTTCCTGTCGCCAGCAGTACTACATCATCCGCATAAGCGACGGCCTTTACTCCACTGTGTTTGAGTTTCATGAGTATCTCATTGATGACGAGGACCCAAAGTAGAGGAGAAATGACTCCTCCTTGTGGTGTGCCTCTTGAGGCAGTTACTTGTATGTCAATGTCACCTAATCTCGCATTAATATTCCTTTCATTGAGCATGCACATGATCACGTTAGTGAGAGATAATTCAACATTGGAATTCTGCAGCGCCCTCTTCACAGCACACGTTTTGACATTGTTGAACGCTCCCTCAATGTCTAGAAACGCGGCTAGTGTGTATTCTTTATCTTTTAATGATGTTTCTATAGTGCTGACGACGTCATGTAGCGCTGTTTCCACTCCTCGGCCTTTAGTATAAGCATGTTGAGCCGTGGAAATTACGCTCCCGTTTAGCCGGTTGCGAATATGAATATTCACCAGTTTTTCAAAGGTTTTCAAAATAAATGATGTTAGACTTATGGGTCTAAGATCCTTGGCAGTGGTATGACTAGGTTTCCCCGCTTTAGGGATGAAGACTACTTTCACTTCCCGCCAGGCTTTTGGGATGTAGCCATATTCCAGGCTGCTTATGAAAAGTACTGTCCGCCTAACGAAAAAAGAAGCGACAATCTGAACCAAATTTAAATCTTATTTCGCTAAATACTGCGGGCTTACTATTGTTAGTGTGCTGGATAACAACTGAGTCTAAAGCAAGGCGCGCATTAAACGGGCAAAGTGGTGAGCAAGTAGCGGAGGGCATAGGAGTGGTGAACATTTGGTGTGGCGATGGAATGGCGGCGAAGTGATATGAAAGTGATTTAACGCGCACTGAAGTGGCAAACAACTTATGGTGCCACCGATTCATCAGTTCGTAAAAATGTCGTCCTGGGTCACCGTTCGCATGTTTTTAGTTTCCGGGTAAACACAAATAAACAGTTGCAATGCAAAAATCGATGTCGTCAGCAACTTTTACAATATGATATGCCTCTACAAGGGATAAGCCTATCTATTTATATTCATGTGATGAAATGGCAAACCAACGAGAGGACAAATCACCTGTGAGCTGGCAAATGGGTTGTCGCTAGAAAAAGTGTTGACAAAACATTCTTTAGCCGATAAGAATTTCTTCATTTCCGCAGTAGGTATACCTATAGTCCCTCTCCACATTTTTAGATTTGCAAACTCAGGTGTTAGATACTATTTACCTTGGGAGCAGTAACGCAAGGCACCTTGTTCGTTCTGGTGAATAGAACTTTGTATAGCTCCAAAACTCGACAAATCGACAAGTATTACAAGTTTCAATTAAATTTTGTCTATTGCAAGTCAAGAAATTCGCTTGTGCTACTTTTAGGGCTGTTTCATAGGCCCCAGGATAATATAGTTTACGGAGAGTGAATTCGAGAATATCCAAAAAATGTTAGATTATTTTCTGAATCTAATAAAGGCTACATTTGTCGTTACGATCTTTCACCGTGCCCAAGGTTATTGAAAGCGCTTTTAGGGAAAAGGTTATGCGAATATTTTGCATTTTGCAGCTTTAATTTCGGCGCAGATTTCCCGATCATCCGACACCAACTGGGCCAACACTACGATGCCTAGCCGCTCGCCTAGAAGAGTATGATGGGAGAACGCGAAGAGCTGCCAGATCTGGCCGGCCCGGACCAGCTACTGTGGTGCTGTGAAAATACCGCAGGTGTGAAGATGTCGCAGAGGACCCAGGAGTACGTACCAGACGTACCACGTAATTGGTCATCAATCGGCGGTATTTACAGAGAGTTTTGGTGAACGACTGTAGGAAGTGCAGACAGTGCATCTGCTGTTAGCTGAGGGTTGCATTTCTGGTTCGTCTAATCTGTTGTTTTTGGCGATTTGCATAATGGCCGGCTAGAAGGCCTTTTTTAACCATTATACCTCTTTTAGTGGGGTTCTTTGAAGTCACGATTCTATTTCAACAAGCCTCAGACTCTTGAAGGAAGTACTCAATGAAAATATTCGTCAAGAATACGAGGACATATCGCCGGAAGTTCTGGCAAGAGTGATAGAAAATAAAAAATCGGACCGGAATGGTTATCAATTACATATGGCGGCAGGCACTTAGCCGATAATATTTTCCTACACCTACAATTTTATGCCGAGTCCGAACGGCTGAATTGAGAAGCTTTTTCAGGACAGTCATACTCTCTGATGTTTGTCAGACGTTCGCGAGAAGTGGCGCAGTACAAAAAACCTTAAGATGTACCTTTGATGTAACTAATGCCCTAGCAAGGGTGATGGGGGACAAAATACATGATAAGACTGTTCCTATTTGAACATGGCCAATGAATATAGGAAGAAAACCGAGAGGACTTACCGTATCAGCCCTCTTAGAGCCTTTAGAGGCCTACTTCATAGAAATTTGATGCTTTAGGGTTAGGTTAGGTTTTCAGGGGTTGAGAGGTTAAACTCTACTCTACCGCATTTAGATCCTTTTGAATCCATTGTGATACCCTTCAATGGGAACTAAGCGCATCGACTACCTCCTCCTTATGTGTGTACCTGAAGCTGTCCGGCAACACTTCAGAAACGTGCACACGTACAGTGCACTAGCATATGCAAACATTAACGACACAAGCACTTAAACTGTGGAGGTCTGGAGCTACAGGAGTGTCCACTTCCACCAGAGAAAGTGTGAATGTGCTACATGCTTACTTGTACCTTCTTCTTATTTAAAAATTGAAAATTTACTGATTCTAAATACATATCGTAGCAACTTCAAAATATTACCTTTCTAGTGTGTACATACCAAAGAACCTACCCAGCAACACTGGAGTAGCCTTAAACCACCATCAACTGGCACACAGATATGTATACCTATACGTACCTACTTACTTCCATCCGACTAGAGATCTCCTTCGAATGCCTTGCACATAAACGACGAATTTTGTGCGTTGTTTACTTGAAAGGAAGTTCATCTGGGACATAGATGTTGAAGGACGAAAAGTACTTCGATCCACAGAAACGTGAGCTTACCCGCACCACCCTACCAACCATATCGGCCATCGTCTTCCAGTTTCCAGCAAAGCATCATAAAAGTTCGAGGAATGTCAAAAGGCATCAAAGCGATGCGGAGCACCAGCAGCAGGACCCAGCTTTCAATGCATTTACGAGTTACTATATAATATCGGTGTGTGTGACTGTGAGTGTATTTCGGTATGCTGTCCCAAAAACGATGTAATGGCGAACTAGTACTACATAGCCTACACACAAATGCAATCAATGGCATTTTTTCTCTCAAGCAGCGGGTGGTATTGGGTCCTTTGTCCTGACTCTTCCCACCAGCCATCACCCCCCAAAAAAACTGACAAGCAAAAAAAAATATAAAATAAAAACAATAAACAAAAAATTTGAAACAACAACATGGAGAGGAGCAACAGAAAAAAAAAGCAATCTGCTCTTTTGGGTTTGGAAACAGAAACAGTTAGCGAGAAAGGACTCTAGCGAAAGTTTTGCACGGCAGGAACCAATCAGAAGCCAGTGCAAGGGTGTGGCCTTCTCGCCAGAACCCCTCGCTCTCTCTTTGTATGTTGTTGGTGCATGTTTACTTCAGCATAGAGTCATGTTTCTGGTTTCCCTTTGCATTTTTAGTCCTGTTGGTCCTTTATCCTTGTTTACTTGTTTTAGCCTAGCCCTGCCGCCCTGGTGCACGCAATCCCTATAACCCCTTCCGGATTTTAGTCCGCAATTCGTTCGTTTTTTATTTTCTTAAAGGAATCAGCTTATGGAATTGTTCGGGGAATTCCTGAACCGACGGTGAAACATCGCCCCAGCGATAGAATTCTGTTGCCCGTCGGCGAAATGGAGGTGTAATAAGATCCTTATTCCTTATTTCGCATTCGCATTCCCTAACCCCTCTCTGATGTGCATGGAATAGTGAGAGTAACTGGCAGCAGAGAGCACAGCATCATTTGCATTTGGAATGACTTTGTGCTGTCATTGAGAATGGAGTTTTATGTTAATCACCCCTAGTCGAGTTTCTGTACCGTTTTGCCGACATAGAAAGTTTGCACACTCGGATATAAGGTGTGATGGGTCGGCATGAAGTTTTATTATATGTATAAGTATGTGCAGCTATGGTTGAGGTAAAAGAAGGGGAGCGCATTCATTTTCCTCTTTGTGTATACAAAGGACTTTTCTCGAAATAACCTTGTAAAGTTCCAAGGTCGTTGCATCAGGTTTTCTTTTCCGTTTTTTTTTTTCTCGCTTCTTTTCTTTGGTCGGGTTTGTGGAAAACTTTGTCTTGTTCGGGTGAATGTGCAGCTTCAGCAGATCCTTGATGAAAATTGCGGTTCTTCTCTGAGTTAATCGTTCCGCTTGTTGATGTAAAGTTTGCCCAGTCAAACGGTAGACAATGAGGTATGGATAATAAATTTAGGGTTACAATTGGAGTATTTTTCAGTGGGCTACTCTGACAGCCGGAATTGGGGAACTAATGATGGTTCAATAGGATATAGGTGACTCAACTAAAATTTATAGAAAGCGATGCGAAGCGTCAATTGTTGAGTTAGGTCAAGTAGAAGAGCTGACAGTACAAGGGGATATTACCGGATCTAACAGATACCAGTCGGATGCCCTAGGTTGTGGCATATTTTACTGCGAATACCGATAGAAAGCAAGGATCTAAACAGTTTGGAGTTACCGATCAACAAGAGTGCTTTAAAGTTCCTGTGATTCTGACTTCGCTTATAGATCATTCTTAAGAATCACCACCAAGTTGTAATACCCTCCATTCAGCACGTTAAAGTGTTGGGAAGTTGTCTACATTTCTTCCTAAGAAGGGATAGAAGGAAAATCTGCAGATTTCTTATCAACATTCGCTCATAATGACTTTGCTTGTCAAACTCCGACGGTGGTCCATCGACCACTGCATGTAGGTACCTACTCACGGATACCTATTGGCCAATGAAACTCCTAACCTCAATGATAACAAGCCCATCAACATTCGAGGCATTTGCAAATCTCCACTAAAGCTTAAGTAGGTATACACTAGTGTGACCTGAAACTGGAACCCAAACCTTACATACCAATTTCGCTGCTAAAGGGTTAACACTGCCTTAATTGCTGCTTGACACTACCTAGATAGACATGCTGCTCCTTTCCTTTCAGCATTATTTACTGCATAGCACATGTCCATATGAATGGCACAATATATAGGTACACCTGAAAAACAGAGGTCTCTCCCTATAGCGAGAACAAAGTCTTTTGCTTTCCTTCTCGAAAAGACTTCCAAACCTCACTCCTGGGCCTGGCTAGTTTTTGAGCCGTTCGGGGAAAATTAAATTTACTTTTCTCAGGTTCTAGCTTAAGCCAAGGCCTGTTTTGAACACAAAAAAAGTCTTGGCAATAGTAGTAGGTATCAGTGTCATCGCTTATTAACAAATCCATAAGAAAGGGATCGTACAAGATGCCTAACGCGTTGTCATCTAAACTTCTGGACTTTAGTGGAAGTCCAAAGCGCGTTTTGCAATTTAAAAAGTGCAATAAAGTCCAAAATTAAGCTTTGGACCTTTTTGCATAAGACTTTATTTCATGGCTTAACAAATAGCCCTGAGTGTGCAGCCCGATATGTCAAATATATCAATATAGGTGAAAACTTCATAAGGGTATCGAAAGGAAGTTCAACCGTGATAAGGAAGGTCCCTACGCTGATGAAGCAAATACTTATTTGCTGAACCAAACGAGATGATTATGGTCTTATTATCGCAGGCACTTTTTGGTTATTTTTGAACCGAAACAGCTTACGAACAAGACGAGTCAGCTTCATCCTCCTTGTGAAAGACTTCCGTCCATTGTGTATTGTAGACGCAGCAGTTTAGTAGCTTTGCTGGAATACTGAGACTGAGGTCTCAGATTCGATCTCACACAAACGAATATTTTGAGGAAAGACCGAAAGTCTTAAACTTGTTGCTCCAATTTTATTTATTTTCAGTTTGTAGACATTTGTAAAATGTCAGAGTAAATATTACCATATTCAACGTAGCCCGATAAATATCAATGATGGCTAGTAACAGAAGAGGTGATAGTATGCCGCCTTGTGGTACCTCAATCTTTACAGAATGTCGCTCTTGTGGAAGGCGGGTGGAGTGTTTGCTTTGTCACGACGCCGACGGCTGAATTGGTCTTGATAACCAGCCGAAAGTCTGTAGAATTTGCAAATTTCCGGGTTGGGAATCAAACCATTAGGCGGGGGCTCTAAAAACAAACGAAATAAGGAGAAAGCTGTCGTCAGCATACAGGCTCTCCCCCTACACAATAAGGGGATTTCGAACAATCTCAGATGAAGCAGCCTGCGTTATGTCGGGAATGATCCCCCATCGACATTCTTGCCAGGGAGATGCAAAGGATCTACCTTAGGCAAACTTCGAACCGGTAAGAGGTCCCTAATAGAAGGGTCAAAGTTGGGGACTGCAACTACCACCTTACGCTGTTCTTATAGGGGCACGACGGTTTTCGGAAATACCTTCACAGGTTTGGTCATGATATCTCGCCTTTCTGTCCCAAATGTCCACACGAAGAAGAAGATACGGAGCATGCAATGTTCCATTGTAGGCGCTTTGCAGGGGTAAGAGCGAACTTACCAAACCCCCAAAGTCTAATAAGCCATATGTTGAGGTCAGAAGATGACTGGCTAGATGTATGCTCCTTTATAACGAGTGTACACGAAGAATTAAGGAGACTTGAAAAACTTAGAAGAGCCGAAATGGCGGACCCAGAGCTAACGACAGTCCCGTGGTTGAAGGAAATAGGGTGTGGATTAGTACGTTTAGGCACACTCCTGGCATCAATTATTCGGGTTTGCGAATCGTGCATGTTGGTAGCATGGGCTACCGCATCTTTAGAAGATTACCACATCGATTGGCGCAAAAAAAAACGTTGGATTTCCGAATATTATATACAAGCGGCCAACATAGACAAAGTACACATGCGAATGTCCCTTACCATATACAACAGCCAAGTGATGCTGCAAAAATGTTTAACGCCGCAAGGTCAGATTTTCGCAAAAAACCGCCAGATCTTTCGCTGAAGGCGTCTAACTTAACATATTACCAAGCATACGCTAGCATGAGACGCAAAGGAGCTTTTCCAATTCTGCATACGTGTTATCATCAGAAGTGCCGCCACGGCCGGCGCCACCGCTGTGCTGGAATTCACTAAGCGACCACAATTATAGGAGTGCCAGACTGCCAGCTGATACATGTAGTCAATCAAAAACGACAGATAAAAACCAGAGCTGCTGCGGGAACAAAAAGCGAGCTCTATGGGCAACAAAATGGATAGAACCTACTTCTAAAAAAAAAACGAACGTCGAATCTATTGAGGGTTAGATAGGTCGCAGCTGCTGCTAGGGTCGCAGAGACGTTACGAGTTACCCCAGCCCTTAAAAGCAGTTAGACAGAGGATTCTAAACAGCTTCTTCTTCGATGAACTAGAAGATCTGGAGAATGTTGATCTTAAGAAACTCCTGAGATTCATACTTAAATCGGGGTGGTTCCAGTACGTAAACAAACTCCACGCCTTACTCTTAGGACAAGCTGGGAATCTGGTTACAAGAGCTTATGAATACCTGTGACTCAAATAAAAGCGGTAAAGTCTTTATCTCCAACAGGTATGAAATGACCGTTCCTGTGACTGATGGACACAATGGACCCAACGGATGGTCTATGTGAAGCTGTAGCAACCGCCACAAGAGCACCCATTTACCTACCTACCCTACCTAGATAAGTCGCTGCCAAAAGGACTACAGTAGGAGTATTGTACTCCATTTGAATGTCGACAGACTTGGTGGGCTTTTAAAATTCCTCAGGTCACAGAAAATGGGGAACTTTAACAGTGAAATATACTAAATATGAAACTAAAAAGTAAAATTTAGATCTATTTATTATTCGATATTTTGACTTGTTTTTTGAATACGAATTTTAAAAATTATGATAATTTGAAAGATATGTCCGAATAAATGGAACTTATGCTCATATAACTCTAACAGAAAAGACGCATGTCTACGACGTTTGTGCAATTTATCCATCATCGGCAATGTACATATTTTAATGGCATTTCGGACACGACGTAACAAAATGTATGCAGCGTGTTTACGACATGTTTACAACATGTGGCAGTTTTTCAAGCGACGAGATTTGTTTGTGGGTGATTATCGTCTGATTCAGGACGAATGTTTTTGTATATCACGTATTATTAAAATCTTTGAGAAGTAACCGATATTTCTCAATATGTTTTTGACAATGTGCTGCGCTCTTGTTGCAGACAAGTCTAGAACTTGCTTTGTGCCTTTTTCATCTCATCATCTGTGACTTGAGGAAAATTAATCGCACATTGGCTTAATCTGGATCACTCCCTTGTAATCTTATCATGGTCCTGTCTTTAAATACTTCCAATGTCCCCAATTGCGCAATCATAAGTTTGGAAATTCGACAGCTCGAGTATTGTAGCAAATTGAATTTTCCTTCATTTCATAAGGAATTCACATAGTATAAGTATCAGAAAATATGCATCGCTAACCCCATTCGCTTTCTAAAGTGCTCGTCAATTAGTTTGACCGTTCTCTGCAAGTTTCCACATTTATTCGAAAATGCAACGATTCCATGCATAAATCCTGACATGCTCAGGAATCTGCCTCATTGATTTCATCTCCAGTCATCAATATTGTTCCAAAAAATTTCATATCGCGCTTGCATTTCCTCCATTCCGCTCTGAAACTCATAAACTCTCGAAAATACCTTCGTCGACATTGAGCGCACAGTCATCTAAAATGCGCTCTGCTTGACGGTATATAGGTAGTTTCCTAAAAACTTTTGTTTCCTCGAAATCTCACTCACCCACTCAACTCGGTTGGTCGTGTGCTCCATATCCGGATAGCAAACACAATTCCTTTCAAGGACCATAAAGATATCAATCTCGGACATGATTCCGAAAATGTTCAACCGAAAAAACAAAAAAAAAACAGAAAACAAAAATCGAAAAGAAACAAACAAACTTTGTCCATAAAAATTCCGGTGCACATAAAAGCTGACATGTGAGTCCTTGGTACTGGATAGTTGTTCCAGTCCACCATACATTCGCCCACCCACCGCAGTACGGTGGCGTATATACTAACAAAAATTATCTCTCAATAAACTTTTGAAAAAGCCCGACCAAATATCCCGACGAAAATCCTTTCGCGTATAGTACCGAATTCAGTTCGTCTATACAAGCATTCCAAAGTGGGCGGTTAGTTTTACGGTTCGTTTTTGTTGGGTTCTCCTCTGTCAAATTGTTCATCTTTCGGTTTTTTTTTTGTTGCAATTTTGAGGCTTATTGCATATGGTGGAGGTGGTTGCACCACACGGTCCAAAATAAAGTACAAAATATCGAAATATCGCACCTGGAGGTGGGCCAAACTGATGGTAATAACAGAAGAGGAGTTATAGGAGTAAGACAGCAGCGGCTCTATAAAACTACGAAAGGACTTCTTTTATTGCATTGCATTCATATCGCCTTTTGAATTCCTGCCCATTGCCGAAAATTGTTCGCAAAATTTTTTTATATACCTACATACCTACTATGTGGTGGGTGCGGGTGGTAGTATTGAGTGGGGTCCTCGATATTTTCTTGGCGTATAATGCGGGTGGCGGCACGGCCGGCGGCTGCTGGTAACCGTGTGTACCGGTCTATACATGGCATTAAATTCGAGAACTTGACTGCAGTTTTTCGCTTTTTATTATGTTTTTCTGTGTGCACGGGCTTTTTTTGGTTTTATATTCCTATTTTTATTATTTTTTTCAGTTTGACGTCTGCCGTGCGATGTTTTGCCAAAAAATGTTTCCTTGGTAGGTATAGCTATTACGTGACGAGGACGACACGACGATGGGGACGACGTTCATACAAGTATAGACAGTGTATTTCGGCAGAGATATTGCGGAGGTGGCGGCAGGTTCTTGGTTCCTTTTTGGCTGAATCATAAGTGCACTTTACTTCTTTGAAATGCAGTTTGGGAATTTATTGTATTATTCGCATGTTTGGAGGGAAATTGGCACAAAAAAATTGAGAGGAAAAAAAAAAACAAGCGGAAGAAACAAATTATGAACTGCAATAAATTACCGTCAATGTAGGAGTCTATAGTTTTTATTAGTTTCGACTGTTTTATGATAAAGATGTGCAGCGGGGTGAGAGACATTGTTGTGATGAAGATTGTAGGTAAGTAACTATATTGGCTGGTCGCTGGTGGAGGGAAATGATTGACATCAGACTCGCTGTAAGAAAGTTTGACTTTTTTTTCCATTAAGTCATCAAAGTTAAGATAGTTTTTGTATAGGTACAGTTCAGAATTGCGAATCAAACTTAATTTATTAGGTATATGACGATTAAATTAAGTACATAGATGTTTCATTTAGGTCCAATAGAACCCCAATAAAAACAACATGGCTGGAATTATAAATAGCTATGTATTTTCTTAGATATCCTTATTCTTATCAATATTTTGCTTTCAACTTTGTATATTTTATATAAGGCCGTCATTGGGCAGTGTTAGGATCTAGCGAATATCAGTGGACGGACGGATTGTGGAATTCTTATTCTTCCAACCGATATTGGACAGAGGGACTCTAAATTAAGCTGAATGCTTAACCGGTAGCAATTTGTACAAAAAAAGTTGAAAGTTTAGAACAAGGTTGTATGATGGTGTTTGACACTGGCATCGAGTAGAACCACAAGGACAAAACGAAGGACGAGATAAAAAAGAATGCAGCTATGACCGAGGATTTTAATGTGTACAATGAGTAAAAATGCTTATTGTTTGGCAAAATATTTATAAAGGGTTTTCCAACAAGAGGTGTTATTTTGGTATTCAAAGAAAAAGACATTTTTTGAGATAAATGATCGGATGTTTATCTCATAATAAAGAGGAAGGTATGCCGTTAATAATGAAAAACAACATCAGCCAAATGGCCACCACGAGCACGCTTACAGGACCATATCCTTTTCATGAAATTTTCCATCATCAGTCAAGATGATTTTTCGATGGAATTCCGGATCATTTTCATGCATTTCAAGGACCCAATCAGCAAAGACACGACGTTGTTGATGATCGGCCGGCTTGAGTTCTTGTGTTAACTGAACTTTAAAAGCCTTAAAACCCAAGTCTTTATGCAAAATACGGTGTAATGACGTTTGTGGAATGCCCAATTCCAAAGAACGACGAGGAATGGACACTTTGGGCTACAGCAGCAATATTCTCAGTTATTCTTCAGCGACGTGCACGGGTGTTATTCTTCACATCACTAACTTGTCCCAACAGCTCGAATTTTTCCACCAATTTCTGCATTGCGGTCCGACAAGGTGCTTCACGACGACCAAAAAATACTTTAGTTTTGCGAACTGTGACTGCAAGATTTTCACTATTTTTGTAGTGAATTTTAATAATTTCAATGCGTTGTTGAAGCGTGTATCCTTCCATTTTTAGTAATGGCGTAGTTTCTACTTGTCAAATGTCAAAGAATAAAAGCTTCAAAAGTGACAGCTACCGAAATAGCGGGCCATTCACAATAACACCTCTCATTGGAAAACCCTTAACAAACATCTTGAAATGTCTAACAAAAAAATTAAACAATGGGCATACACATTTTAAGCGGCCCATAGACACAACACTTGTGTCTGCACCGGTGTATTGTCACCTGTGTGGCATTCCGCCATACACATCACACCGATGGAGACACCGACACCAAAAATCAAAAACTTTTGATTTTACTCGCACCGTGTCTGACACCAAAATCGGTGTGCGCACCAGCCCACACACAGCACACATTTCCGTGCACCGACACCGGTGCAGACACAAGTGTAGTGTCTATGGGCCGCTTTAGGATCCAGATTTGAATTTAAAAAACATTTTTTATTTTTATTTTTAAAATGGTTCTGCCAAAACCCGTCCAACAGATTTACAATTTCCAAGCTTAACTGCGCAACTTAGGCTCGCGCACACCTTTGTTTTTTTAACGCGCAGTCGCAGTGACACCAAAATTGAAAACATGTGTGCACTACTCGGATCGTACGTAAGCAACAAGTTTTATAGATGAAGCTCGCATTCTTTGTTGACGTTTTGGTTTCCGCAAAAGCAAAAAAAAAACGAAAGCTATTTTATTGACGTTTTCCTTTTTTTTTTTTGCGTCATGTAAGGCTAATTGCACACACACCGATTTTGGACGGCCGATTTTATACCGGTCGTCCAAATTGCAATAGTGAGCCACATGTGGGAACGGGACCTGGCACACACGCCGACCGCTGATCGGTGCCGGCAAAATGCCGGTGAGCAGCCGTCCACTGCCACTGTATCGCGCGCCGGCAGTATCGGGAAGTAGTGGCGTACGTGATTAAATACACGCTTGCACACGCACCGATTTTTTGCTGACCATTCCATTCGACTGCTCTCGCTTCATTCAGTCAGTGTGTCACGATCACGACAACAAAGCAACTGATTGTTAGACCGGTAAAAATCCGGTGAGTGTGCTAGCACCCTGGAGCCAGTGGCTACATAAGGTACTCATACGTATGAGGCACGATATGAGGCACTCGTGACACATACGCATTGTGTGGCTTTTCGACATTACGTGTACTACCCTTGCACATACGATTTGTGCCAATACGCTACATAATTCCCAAAGCAATAAAACAATTAGTACCTACAGTTCTAGTGCAAGACTGCACACAGGGCAATAAAACTGCGGATAGCATCATCATAAACGAATAACCAACAGCCAACCGATATGTGCGCCCTTATGTAGCCACCGCGCTACATACGAAAAACGAAATGTGTGCCTTATGTGTACTCTATCTGGTGACGTCAGAGCCACATATATATGTGGCGCGCTACATACCGTGTACTAGCACCTTTAGATAATAATGTTCATTCGTAAAATGCGAAAAATGAGAATAAATCGAATTTCTGGAATGTTCTATCTGCGTAAACCTGAAATACAGCAATAAGAACAAAAAAAAAAAAGAATCATGAAACTCGTCCTAGCGGTTATCGAATTACGTAATCAAGTTTCACCCCATAGATGTTTTTTGTATGGGAGGAGCAACGCACTTTGTCCAATTTTGACCAACAGCAACCAACCAGCAGCACTCCTGGCCCAATACCTAAGATTGCCTGTAAATTTTAACTTAATCTATTTAGCGCTTTTCGAGATATAAGATTTTGATTGTTTTTTTTTTTTTTTGTGTCCAATTTTGACCAAATAAAGCCTTATAATGGTAATGGTGCCCATTGTTAAGGCCAAAAAATCCATACCAATCGGGTTAGTAGTTCTTACGTTGATAGTGGAACAAACAAAAAAATCTACAATTATTTTATTATTATGTAGAAATTTCAAGTTTCAACTGTTAACTCCATCTGCAGCTTTTACACCCAACACCCCACGCGTTAGAAGTGTGATTCGCGGGCTTAAGACAATTCCCTAAGAAAGGAGCGTACATAGGAGAGAGTTTAGTAGGGGAAGTGGACTTAAGATCTCATCGATTCTCCTAAGTTACACTTAACCGTCCATATGTATAGTGCTTAATTTCTACGTTACGTTGAACTAAGTGAATTACCGTCCTTTTAAGGGCGACAAAATAATCACCCCTATTGTCGTCGTCGTCGTCTGTCGCAAACGACTGGCGACGTTTGTCGTGTCGAGTCGTTTGGAATTTGGTATTGCGTAACTGAAACGACTCGACTCTCTGAACAATCACATCCCACATACATTCCACAAACTATGACACATTGGATAATAGTCGATGAATTTATATTTGATCTGGTGTTTTGTTTGTGACTTGGTTAATTATTTAATAAAACAAAACAAAAATATAGTGTGACATGTTTTTTGAAAGCAGTGACCAGGCAGTGACGAAGAAGAAAACCAGAAAAAAGTGCTGGTAAAGTTAAAGAAGGAAATTCGAACCAAATCCAATCCATTGAATTTGCCCGACATTAAGTGGGTGGTAGAAATAATTTAAATTGCATACATTGTGTTAATAACAATTATTTTCAGATTTTAAATGTATTTTAGACTATCGAAGTCGAATGTGATCCAAGACAATTCAGAGATAAGGCTATGTCGCGTCGTCCCATTGCCGATTAACATCACTTTTTGTTAGGCCCTTTGTGAACGATTTTACCAACGGAATATTTTTCTCCATTCCTTTCACTAAATGTTGAAATTGTCTTTTATTTATTCATTTTAAAGAATATGTAACTATCTTTTCGTTAGTTAAATATTAAATACACAAACTTTTTTTTAACACTTGATCACGCAGTTGTTAAAACTTATTGCAAACTATATCAGTTGTAGCTCTTTTTATACCCCTGTGGCACATCCGCAAGGATACAAAAATACGATACCCAGGTACTGCATCCTTCCGCTTTCTGTGTTTTTAATCATATTAATGATTTTATGGCCTTAATTAGGATCGTCGTGTAATAACTCATTACTTGAGCGCGTAGATTTATATGGTCCAAGACAATTCAGAGATAAGACTATGTCGTCCCATTGCCGATTAACCTCACTTTTGTTAGGCCTTCGTGAATGATTTTGCTAAAGGAATATTTTTCTGCATTTCGTTCACTAAATGTAGAAATTGCCTTTTATTTGTTATCTCCATTCTGCAAAATAACTATAATTGTCATTTTGTTAACTAAAAATTAAGTACACATACTTTTTTTAACACATTTATCACGCAGTCATCCGCAAAATAGTCGACGACAGAAATGTATCATTTCCACGACAAACGTCGTGACAAAACGCCTCACGCAATACCGACGATCGTCGTCGAAAAATACAATCCACATTTTTTGACATTTCAGACGCCATTTGTCGACCGTCGCCACGACAAAAGTCGTTTATTTTCAGTCGCCAATACCAAACAGTCGTGTCGCTTTTTTATAGAGTCGTAAACGACGACGACAATAGGGGTGAATATTTTAGGATTTCGGGTATTGGAAATCGATTTCACCAAAATGAAATGATTTTGCAAAATCTCGAACATTTTCGACATTTTTCAGAATTCGAGTCTTGGTTTTAATAAAAATATTAGCGAAGAGATTTATTAGAATGGTTTGGAGAAACTTTTTGCATCAAAACATTTTTTTTTTATACCGAGGAAAAAAGTCAAAAAAGTAGACATTCACAAAAATTCTAAAATGTTTAAATGGGTACTTAATGAATTAAAGAAAGTTTTGTATCATTCAAACGGAATTTAAATGTCCTTTCCATTGGTGCCAAAATTTACATGAAGTAGGTAGGTAAGTTTCAAATTACTTCATGTAAATTTTGGCAGAATGAGCAGAATTAACTTTAGTTTTGTCAAAATACTTGCGCCGGCCACTGTATTATTTTGACCGCACCTATACTGCTCGTATTCGTATACCCTACCTTGCGTCTTCCTTGTGAATTTAACTTACTATTAACCATTTTCATTTCATTTTCACTTTTGTAAGATGACCAGAAAGTGTTCAAAGTTTTTGAAAATGTGTAGAATAGGTACCAACACTTCTTGGAAAGCAATTCTAAAGCAAAAACAAAAAAAATTCTGCGAATCTCCACCAAAGCTTACCTGAGTTGTTTAAGAAATTGCATAAACTTCAGCAAAAAAGAAATTCAAATGAAATAAAAACACACCAACACACATTTATATTTTTTTTAATTTTCCAAGAAAACCCAAGAAAAATTTTCATTTATTTTAGCTTTATCGTTTCCATTCTCAGTTGTATTTTGTTTATCTATTCATCATATTCCATTTATTTGTTTGTAGTAATGTTTTGTTTAATTAAATATTTCTTTATCCGCTCTCTTCAACGTTCTCCATTACTATAATAATTATAATTAAAATTTAAACATTATTATACCCTTAATTTCGACGCGTATTATTCCATTCACTTAAGCACAAGAAGAACAAGACAAAGAAGGCGCAAAATAAAAAAAATACACAATTTAGGACAAATGAAAATCAAAAAAATAAAAATAAAAAAACAAAATGTATCTATAATTATATTTCTTGATTTATCTGATGCATATATCTCTCCTCTTCTTCTCAAGATGACGATTATTTTTATTTATTTTTAATTTTTTTTTTTTTTATTTATTCCGTTTTTATATTTCGAATTTTGGACTGAAACTGTGCTCGCGGGCGACAGCCACAGCTCAGAACTCAGCTCAGTCTTCCACAGCGTACTTCTGGGTCCATTCACGGGCATTTCGAATGGCCTCGGCCTCGTTCACTTTCCAGAGTTCGGCAACGTCGTTAGCGAGTGGGTCATCGGGATTGGGTGCACTGAGGAGAGCCTGAATCGACAACAAAATGGTTCGGATTTGCAGAGCTGGACTCCATTTGTCTTTGAGTACATCGAGACAGATGCGACCCAAACGATCGATATTCGGATGGTAGATCTTTGTAATGAATCGGACTTTTGGTGCTGACATCGGATAGTCTTCGGGGAGGAAGAGCTCCAATTTGAAGATACCACCTTCGAAGGGCGAGTCATTTGGTCCGGTCACAATGACATGGAAATATCGGGCGTTGTTCTCGTCGGGAATGGCATTGATTCCGGGAACTGGCTCTTGCATGAGGCGTTGAGTTTCTTTTATGATACGACGTGGTAAGCTGGACATTTTGGTTTTTTGTTTTGTTCCTATTGGTGGTGGTGTTCAATTTGTAACTCCTGCATAGAGAGGGGAAGAGAGAGAACAAAAAAAAAATATGTTTGGTTTGTAGTGATTGCTAGAAAAATGTATGATTACGAAAAAATGTATGTCCTATAGTGGCACCCAGTGGGACTTCAGTTTCAAAAATTATAAACGATGAAGAGTCAACTAGGGACATAATAATTCTGTGGTCCCACCAAAGAACCCTGTGATACATCGTTTAAAATGAATCAACAGCTTAAATCTGAGTTAGCTACTCTTAAAATATAGTGCACCCAACTAAATGCATTACTTCAACAACACAATGGAAGCCCTCCCATTAACCCACCTCACATCGCTCCGGCACCCATTTTCTACATTAAAATCCAATAAAAATTCGCTAACTTATTGTTATGACTTTCTCTGCTCCGACCAAGGATGAAATGGAATTTTCAAGGACAATTAACTGCATTCTCGCTTTTCAACAACTACTTACTACGACCACAAGGTCGTCGACAACGACGACGAGGACATATGTGTAAACCGAGGGCGGGTGGGGTAGAGGAAACTTTCACTTGCTGACTGCCAGCCAGACAAAACTTTAAACGCATTTAAAGTTCTATGTCAGACATAATGGGATGGAAATGAAACATAAACACTTTAAGTGAAATCTTTACCCAGATGATAATATGTACTCGTATATATACGTTGAAAAGAAGGACTGATAGTACACATCCTCAAACTTAACGTTAGTATAAAACTACTACACTGTCGGGAGGATGTGCGCTTTCGCTTTTTATCAGAGTGAAATTAAGTTGAGTGTCGAAGGAGAATTGATTCATATATGAGTTTGAGCAGGAATGGGTAACACGGTATACAAGAAAAGGAAAACTAGATCAGATAACTGCGGAAGAAACTTTTCTCGTCCTTGAAGATGCGGAAAGTTTTACTTTACCCAACCCAAGGAGGGGCGGCAAAAGATTCTAGAATTTTATTCAAATGTGCAGCAGTACCAGCGAAGAAAGAAGAAACTGCACAAAAAGTTTATTCCTTCGTCTAACGTGAATGTGAATGGTTTAAGTTGTACCTACTCCTACGCTCGACTACAGCACAATTTTATTTCATTGAAAAGGACCATTCTCTCAATGAATGGCGGAATTTACGAGAAATTTATACAATGATGTTATAAAGTTTATTGTGTTTGTTTTGGGGGTGGAAAAAGAGATGGGGAGTGAGGACCGTTTTACAATCTAATAAAATTGTTATTATTTTCAGCGAATGGGGCGAGGATCGTTTTCCTTCAATAAACTTTTCGTTTGTTATAAAAAAGTTTAGATCACGTTGGGTATTGAGAAAATAACGAGATTTCTATTTATTCGATTCAAGCAATGCAGAAGATGGAGGTGCTCTTACGACTTGACTTTGGGAAACAATTATTCGATAGTTTAACCTCAATCTTACATTTTTTTTTAACAGATTTCTTAAAAACCGAAATGTTGCGATTTATTATATTTTTAAGAACCTAGCAAAACTTGATTTATAACCAATTTTGACAATAAAAATGTATGCTCCTGTATCAATGACGTATCGACTAAAATAGTGTCACTTTTATTAGATGATGACGTAGACTGCTTTAAAGCATAAATATCACGGTGAAATGGGCCGAGAGGAGAAAGGATGAAAAACTGTGACATATACTACGGCGGCGGCTTCTAGATTCAGACTTTTGAGTCCTGTTTAGATAGTTCTCATATCGAAAATTGATCAACCTTTTTTGTAGAGGGATTATGGGCGTGAGTCTATCTCGCTTCGTTTAGGCAGTAGATGTAATTTAAAAAAATAATACTTAAAGTGAAAAAAAAATTATTAAAAAACAATGGAAACAATTACAATAAAGGACTATAGCAAAGCCATGAATCTGTTCTAAATTGTCTATAATAGGAGAGAGTGGGTACGAAAGTAACGACCGACGGGTCGGTTGTAACACTGACGTTTTAAGAAAGATTAGAGCCGTATGCGTTCATTTTTAAATGCAGAATTCCTTGCAATTAAGACCTGAATGCACCCCAAAATTTCACAACCGTCCTTTCATCCTGTTACAATCGGTACACCAGGAAGGTCGGTTGTAACATTCTACTTTCCCTTACTTTTAACAACATACACACGATCTAGGACATTAGGCAGTAACCAAGCTATAATTTTACGGTCAAATGTCAAATGTCCACTCATTAACATGCATGTTGTTTCAGTTTGGTATGTATGTACATCGGTTTGCAAATGATGGAAGGAAATGCGAAAATGTTACTTTCGTACCCACTCTCCCCTACAAATCAGCAAAATTTAGTCTACATGTTATGTGCAATTTTAAGCCAGAGACTGTTGCTGAAGAATGTTATTGACTAATATATATTATATATTGGCTAAAATAATGTAATTTAAAGAAAGTTTTCATATACTCAACCTTGCACCCATCCCATAACCCAACAGTAGGTAACTGGTTTTCAGTCTTCGATTAAGAATTGATTTGGGCAGTAAAAACTACAAACAAAAAATAACTATCTAATGTCTCTATCTTTTTTCCTTAAATTTCCAGTTTGAAAGTTCATATGTACCTACCAGAGATTAAAATGAATATGTTCGAACGTGTTCGAAAAATCCATCGGTTTTCATAGTATTCGTTTGAAATTGACTCGTAATCTACAACAACCCACGAGTTTGGCTGTTCAACATGATCAAACTCATAAACATGATCGAACCCCTACATTAGTTTGAAAAATGATTCATTGGCTTACGACTACCAAAAATGGGGCATACGGATCAACACAGCCAAGTCTGAACTGATCTGCATCAGAAGACCCATTAGAGGAAGAAGTAGAGGACGCAATTGTCGTAATATAACGTTGAGACTACCTGATGGATCAGCGCTATCAACCACAAACGACGTTATATATCTTGGAGTCAACTTTAACGAGCGATTTAGATTCAACCCACACCTGAACACTGTTCTGAGGAAGGCTGCATTTGCGTTTCATCGAGTCTACCCCCTGATGAAGTAAAAAAACCAAGCTGCTACTCTACAAACAAATTATAAGGCCGGTAGTAACTTACGGTTTTCCCATTTGGTACACCATTTCCAAAACGTACATGAGAAAGCTGGCCATTTTGGAGAGAAAAAGGATCTGCACAGGACTCCACTACGATCCAATCCGTAGGAAAAACGTCAGAAGTTCAAGACTCTACGAAGAAGCCAGCATCATCCCCCTAGAAAAGTACATGGTCACACTTTTCCAGAGAATACTCGGGAATGCATCCAGCCATCCAAACCCTCTAGTCCGCAGGATTGCGGAAACGCAACACATCTCAGAGCATCGATACCTGCATGTATTGGCTCTACTAAACGAGGACCTATTCCCAAGAGACACTGACAGGGCAACTATACCCTTCTACGATTTGACCGAAACAACCCACCATCGAGGATAAAACCAAGATGAACAACCCTCTCTACCACCACAAGGACATCGACACCCGGATTTGAACACCCTGAGGTCAACCCTGACAACGATGAATACTATACGAGTATGAATCTAAGAAAACAATAACAATTTATGTAAATAGAATTTAAAAAAAAAATCAATGTAAACCGTTGGGCCCCTGTTGTTGAGCCAACACATAAAATATTAATAACCACTTTGTAAACTAGCCTTAAGTCAAATTGGTGATTTGCTCGAGTATCTACTCGTAAACAGGTCAACTGTTTGTAAGCATTTTACAATATTCGCGATCATTTACCAAAAATCGAACCAACAAAGGTTTGGAATAGAAATGAAAATGCGTGTTTTTTTTGTTTTTTTTTTTTAATTTTGAGAAAATAGAGATAAAAGATAGGCGGGCATAGCCGTGTGTGCTATGCCGACACATGGTTTTTTTTACACGAAAAGCCAATAAAAGATCGACACTCTTCCAGCAATATAGCTTTAAAAATACTCGTAGTTATTTTGGTCAAAAACACCCCAAAAAGGAATGTGTTAATGACAGAAAGATCCTTCCTATTATGCTTTAAATTTCTGCACAAAAATCATCAAAATCCTTGTAAGTAGTTTCCAGCCATGAGATGTGTCCTGCTTCAATAAGGATTGAAACCAGCCCCATTAATACCATATCCATACACAATTCACATTTAAATGAATACTCGCAAACAACTCAATTTTTTCCCCGGTGTTTGCAAGTCATCATACTCAAACTCGATTGTATTTCAACTCGTAAGCTTTCATACTCATTTGAGCTCGTTCGGTTTGTGCTTCAATTCACGATGTTCACGAATCATCAGACTCACGAACAGAAATTACCCATGAGTGTGTAGTGGTGTGTGGAGTGTGGACCATATGGACTCTGTTCGTTTGAGCTTGCTTTTTTTAGAACGAGTACTCGATGTTCGTACGATCAACTTGACTCGTTTTAATCGCTGGTACCTAAATATTTTTTTTCAAAAACTATTAACAGAAATAAAGAGTGTCCCATAATTCACGCAATATTTGAATTTTGCGCTATTTAATAGTACAGTGATGCCAACGGAAAAAAAGATAACAATGTGACAGCTGACAGTTTGGGGTTAGTAAAAATGCAGCGCTATACGAAAGAACAACGCATTTTCATTGTTGAGCAATATTTTAAAAATAATGAAGGTTTGTCAGCTACAGTCCGCAATTTTCGAACAAAATCATCTTTAGTGATGAAGCTCATTTTCACTTTGATGGTTTCGTTAATCGTCAAATTTGTCGCATTTCTTCTATGCATCCCTTCCAAACCGGATGTGTGAAATTTTGCAACAGTTAACACACTATTAAAAGTTTAGTTTTTAATCTAAAATACTACAATGACCATAAATTTCAGCGCTTTTGTAAAAAGAATCAGAATTCTTTAAAATGTTTTTTTTTTTTTTTTTTTTTTTCGTTTAAGTGCCCTATTTAAGTGCCTGCAAAATTATTTTGCTGGCTTTTGGTTAATTATTTTGTATTAAATACTTAAAGCTTTACCATAAAATCGTTGGTAAAATTGCAATTAAATCAACTTTAATTAAAAAAAAAGTCCAACAGTCCAAAAGTCTTGGATCGGGAGCAGTGGGCGATAGAAAACAGACTTAGGAAGTGTCCTATTCAAGTGAAGAAGAGTGTACTATATAGGTATAAATACATAGTTATTAGTTATGAAATAAATACATAAGTTTAGAATTCAAGCTTTGCTTAATTATATAATTAAATTTTGAAAAATGATGGCATCATCTTCAACCCATAGATGGCGTAGGTAAGATAAGATAAGATGCGTGCATTTAATTTAGAGTAGATACGACAAAACGATCTACCAAGACCCAGGATTACTTTTCAATTTTAAGTTCAAATCACTTGTCTCTGATTTGTAAATTTGCTTGAACCAGCCCTTAATTGGGATTGTTTCTTTAGCAAGATTTGCGATGCTGATATTTTAAGTTTAAAAACCAAACAATTGTAACGTCAATCCACCAATTTTATCCATGAAAATTGAGATTTTAAAAGCTTATAGCTGCTCTTAAACTCAATGAGAGTGCCACCAAATTCTTTATTTTTATGCCTTTTTAAAGGAAAAAACAAAAAAACATTTTCCACTCTCCTTCCTCGTAAATATTCAGCAAGAAAAAGTCACCTATGTCGTTCTTCAGGTCCAAGAATTAAAATTTTGCAATGTCTTCTTTTTCTATCGCGAAGAATTCTGAAATAAAAATACATTTTCTTCAAAATGTCTTTTGAGCAGAATGAATTGAACTCCTCTTCCATCATAAAAAAAAGAACAGAAGCTACATAATGTAATTGTTTTGAAGGGAGCTTTCACGGTAACAAGATCATCAAAGAGCGAACCAATTTGATCATCTTGCGATCGATGTAAGGCCAGCCTCCAATATTCTAGACGTCAGCACGTTCCAATATAAGTTCGGAGTACAACAATAGAAAAACGTTGAACGGCTGTTCCCGCAACAAACTGCCACAAAGATTTCCAATCTCTCGACCTATCAGGAAGTCCTATGCAGCCGGTGGAATCCATGCCAAGAAACTATCAAAAAAGTCGCAACTGATGTGCTGCTGCGTTTCAACCGACCACCCTCATGACACCATAAGTTTGATAAGAGTGCTGAGAAGTACAGACAGCAAAACAATTCGGCTACTAAGCGTCAAGCGCCACTGCACTGAAAGACGAAAGCGGTTGCTGAACATTACAAGCAGAAAAAGGAGAATAGCGTCTTCTCCGAAAGAAAAGAGATGACTCAACTCAACTATTTAAAAAGCATGCAACAAACAAATCCTCGTGAAGTTCGACACGACATAAAAATTCGTCTTCTTCCGCCAGGAATTATCAGCGCAGGCACGTTAATTTGAGTAACTGCGGGATACCAAGACTTAATTCAGTCTCCCTATTAATAGACGCAACCACTCAAAGGGTCTTTATTCAGAAGCAACATGTTAGTTAAGTTAAAGAATGACTTTGACCTTAATATCAAGTAGGAAGGAAACATCACTTGGGAGTTCAACATAATAATCTATGTATACATTCGAAGCAAAAACAACTTAATCAAGGTAACATGATAGAGTCCATGAACAATGTCAAACAGCACGTTCGACTCAATAGCACTACAATCCACTTACAAAAAGAAAGTTAAGCGTTCTCGCCTTAACAACTTTAAAGATTAATCTCTGCTATATAAATAGGCCTTCATTGACAACGACTGTTATCAGTTATCAGTAATCACTAATCAGAATCACTAAGGTACCCATTTGCCTCTCCCCCATCACTTGATTTTATTGACAAATCGTCACGCAGGGTAAATGTCACCTTGCATGCCAATCCACTAAACATGAAGCTCATGTTAATGCTGTCCATCCGCCTCAGACAACAATGACCTTCATGTAAGTTATGATTACACGCGAGAGGTGACTCACGTCTGGCAATGGCAACGGCAAGCGAATTCAAAATTCAATTCCAAACAAACAACAGAAACGCCGTGCCAAGGGAAAATCAAATGAAAAACTTTATTTTGGAAGAATGCAATCAATTTCGTTTTCAAATCCAAATTAGATAAACAAATTAGTACAAGGTACACTTTGGTGGGGTTCTAATTTATTCGCGTGAATAATATGTGCTCACGTACCTACCTGGGTTGCTACATCTTTTGTTCGGCTGCTCCGGTCTAGCGCAGCGCAAACAAAGAAGAACTCTCATAACAAGAAGACCCGAATCGTGCGAATTTTCGAGAAGCAAATAGGTGCACCCACCATATTAGAGGGCACGCGGGCACAGGCACAGCCACATTCATACAGACACAAAAGGAGAAGAACAAGAATTCTATTCTTTAATTCTAATTTTTCCAATAATTGGCGACATTAGAGGTGGCTGGTTTTTTTTGTCTTGAACTTATATTTTCCAATTGGATTTGAGTACGCAGAACATACAACGAGAAATTTTATTGATTTTTCCCGATCAAATCGGCACGTCGCCATCGGTCACCGAAATAAAATTGCATAAACGCGTTGATAAATCGATTTCCCCACAAAAGAAATCAATAGATATTAATTGTTAGAGAGTTTTTCTGATAATTTAACTGAGTTTTTAAAAGATTTTGGTAGATTTTTCAAGACGAACGAGAAAAGTCAAAATGGAGAACTCTCATTCTCCAGTTAGCTCATGTCGATGATGGCCACAGAAGTTCTACGCAATTTTTGGGGTCGGCGATTTTTTTTACCATTAAATGCACAGTTTTCACAGCGATTGCAGTCAAATTGTAGTGAACACAACACTTACCGATTGTTTGGGATTGAATTTATCGCAACTTGAGGGAATTTTAATTGTTGCAAATAATGTAAATTTCTATAAACAACAAACAATAAAAATCACGCACCGCACTTTGAATTCACTTTAAAATGACACATCGATGGCAGCGATGGTTGGTGAAACAGCTGTCTATACTCGTGTATGGCGGCGAAATGACAGCGCGAGTTTTCTGTGAGTTCTCTTTCGGTCGAGGTTTTCGTTGTGTTGAAAATTCGTTCGGTTGCATTATGGTGGTAAATTTAAATTGGCTAATTGGAATTGTAGGCAGTGGTAATAATTATTAGTTGGAAAATTCTAGTTGCAATTAAAAAACGGATCATTTTTCAACGGCAAATGTTTACCTTTCTCAACATTTTTGTGAAATATTAATTTGCAGATTTTTGTGGAGAAAATTATACCTACGACTGAGCTTAAATTTATTTACAATTTTGTTATTTCTGAATGGATTTCGTTTAAAATGATACGATCTTAGAAATTCCACAGTATATCACAGTTCACGGTTTCATAGCTTTTGGTCATTCAGATGTCGGTAGGTATTTATTAGATTTTTTTAAACATATTCACGCAGCCCTTACGTATAGCTCTGTAGAAATTGTTATTTATACCTAAACTTTTTTTCCCAAGCGAGGTTAATGTCTAGATGAGGAGAAATTATGAGAAAATATTACAGAAAATCCAGCCAACTAATACTTTTTTCTACTGAAACGGAAGCAATGTTAGCTGTTTCTGTTATTAAGATTTTAAATTAAGAAATTGAAACAAACAATATGCGGAATTTTTTTTTTAGCCTCTTTACTATACCTACTCACTTTTCGAGTCTCAAAAAACATACCCAACTCACTTTTAGCACACTTTATTTTTATTTGGAAGTTGGTAGGTACGCGTGTTTTCAACTTGACATATTAGTTGGAAATGGGTATGTTCAAAAAATTGATACTCATTATTGGAGAAACTGAAAATCGTTCTTAAATTGTATCGACTGCAAAGGTTCGTTAACTAAAAGTGAATGAACTATATTTCGAAATTGCAGCCCTATTCATACTGCTGGCAGTATTACTGTCGCCAGTCTTAAGGCCCCGACCCATAGAATCCGTCGCATCCGTTGCGGCAACATATTCGACTGACAGGTTGATAGAATACACAGCAGTTTATGGAATTTGACCCATAAGCAACGTACGTGCAGGATGTGACGGATAAAGTAGGTTTACTTTCTACTTTTCTATTCGTCGCATCCGTTGACAGTTGGCACAGCGTGAGAGTAAGCACTTTCATTGGTGGAAATATTGAGATAAAGAGAGAGAAACTGTCAAATGCTGCAGAAAACAGCATATGCTGTCAACGTATGCGACGTATTCTATGGGACTGTTCGTTCCATCGAATACGTCAATCCATCGACGCAACGGATGCGACGGATTCTATGGGACGGGGCCTTTAATCCTTAATTAGTTTACGACCCCTAATGGTGATGGTGCAGATGTTCTATTGCTGGGTGCTACTGCTACTATCTGCGCTGCCAAGACATTATATGAAATTAAATTACTTAACCTTTTTAAAAAATATTTTGTTTGAAGGTGGAATAAAACAAAAATTGCCTAAAAAATGTTTTTGCTCTATTTTGTTGATCCAATATGAGCATACAAATTTAATACGCCTTGTTTACGGGGAAAATGCGGTGAAATTATGTGCTCTGTTCCGGGTGAAATTGAATTCGTGCATTTTTGATGACTTTAAGTCGCATTGATTTTTGTTTTCTAATTCCATGTTTGTTAATTCAAGCCAATCAAGTCAGCTATTGCAAAAAAAAAAACTAAATATTAAGCGAACTGATCATACAGAAAATTCGAAATCCTCACGAATTCAATTTCGGTCGGAATTCAGCACAGGGGTGATTATCTTTAAAATATTCAAAAAGGAATCGCATCTATTACATCTATTGAATGTTCACGTTGCATTTTGTTACCTTGAATACAACAAATTGCAATTAACATCCATTTTTCAATAAAGTTTATGTAACATTTTCAATCGTATTTAAAATAATATTATGTAAGAATATGAAGTATAAAAAAGTATAAATGCATTTCAACCAATCAGAGAATTACAAAATATTTTTATAATTCAGAAAACAATCAACGAAAACAACCCATTAGTGACAAATAGCCGCTCTCAACGTTCAAGAAAGAAAAATAATTCCTCCTTATTTACAACACCGCCATCTATGAATGAAAATTTTCAACTTTCCTATATCCACTTTATTACTGCGTTAATTATAGCCACTTTTATACCCACTTTTGGTTTTGCATGTAAAAGTAAAAGTGAGCTAGCTATAGATTCCCAAAAAAATACGCCTAATATTGATATACCTAAAGTTAATTTCGCTTAGCGAATCGACATTTTTGTACTAGATCTTTTCAATATATTAAAGAAATTAAATTTTTTAACTTTGAAAGATATGTTTTCAATAAATATAATTATTCTCGAATAATTTTGTGACACTTATGAAAGTGTTGAAAGAGAAGTTCAGCAAACTCCAATCTTAGAACAGAGATTTAACGAATTTTTACGCTATGAATTAATTGAAATTCAGTGTTTTATTTCCTCTTTAACATTCTAGCAAAACATAAGCAAAAGAGAATGTCAAAAAATTAGCTTCTAAGATAATTTATTATCTTGCACCCGGAGCAGGATAATTTTAAATTGAATAAATAAAAAATAAATAACAGGTCGAAAAAATTTACAATTTAGCGAAAATCGTATAATATTTGACTACAATTTGTACGAAAGTCTTTTTTAGTGATTGATTCGGTTGTTGGTATGGATTAAGAGCAGAAATTAAAGTTAGTTTCAAAATTAGTTAAACTCGAGTTTAGTGGTTGTTGGTAAGACCAATTGTGAAAATCTATAGTAACGACGAAAATCATCAGAATCCCACTGTTAGACAGAAAGTGCCATTCAATCCGCGGTAGATACTAATAATTGATATTGGTAAGGCCCAATGTAAACCATATTAGATAAAATATCTGTCCATCTGATCAAGAAGTATGGAAAGCAAAATCCCAGCTAAAGTCCAACAAAGTTACTGGACCTGACGGTTTACCTGCCGAGCTTTTTAGAGCAACTGGAGATAACTTGGTAGAGAGCATAATCTAATCACCAATTCATTTCCAAGATTTGGTCAAATTTATGCGTGTCTGTCTGATGAAGGGAATCTTAGCACCATTTGCCCACTCCACAAGAAAAGAAAAAGAAAACCCTTTAAGTGCGCCACCGGCAGAGGTAGAAGTCTTCCTAACATCGATTATAAGATCCTACCTATGCCATATTATGTAGATAAATGCCTATAACCCTTTGTAGATAACCTCATTGGCTCCTATCAGTGGCATTCTAGACCAGGAAAATCCACTATGCGACGCTTAAATTTCAAATGTTATACCTTCAGTTGCAACCCCGACGTGAGTCAATGGCGGTCATTCACTTAGTGCGCAACTCATCAACCAATTTTGTTCAACAGTTTATTCAACTCAGTTGAACAAACGAATTTCTAAGCTCGTAAACTAGTACCCAAACTCACGTTGTGTTCTAATTAAAATTGAACAGTTTTGTGTTGAACGCGTTACGGGCCCCGTACCTACAGCTAGTTGATCAACTCGCTCAATTGTTGAATGACTCCGTACACTTATGTCGTTTTCGATTGGTAATCCAGAAGCGTCCGGAAGAACTCTCCGCGATTCTGAATACAAATCCAGAAGCAAATTTCTCTTCTTTTCAGTAGAAGAACTGTCAGTTGAGTGCCAATCGAACGATTTCAGAAGCGTTCGGATTGCTTCCGGACGGTTCTGGATTAGGTACCAATCGAAAACGACATTAGTTGATCAACATGTCTGATTTTGGCAAAAAAAAAGTTACTCGAGTTTGTCAACGGCGTTTTCGTTGTGGTTGCTCAAAGAGTTGATGAATGCGTTGATACCCTCGTACATGAACGCAGGCATCGCTTGTTGGGCAACGCGTTGAACACACTTGGTATAGCTGACTGACAGCTCCAGCTACTCACATCTTCATGAAGTTTTTCGACCACAGTTTGATAGATATTTTCCCAGGCATTGTTTCTTATTTAATTTTTATTTCTCCATTTATCATTTGCTTCAGCCTTGGTCACTTAAGCTCTGGACGCGACTTCAGCAAAAGCTAACTCTCTGGCATCTCGGTCTTTATAGCCTGGCCAGCTGGGTTCCTGACGTCAAACTCATTTTCGTTTTCAGTACCGACATTATTGTAAAATCGTTTGTCAATGCACAAGCAACAAGGGCTCGCAACACTGTGAGCAACGATCTCCAACCGAATCAAACGCATTGGTTGCATAAAATTGAGAGCATCGTACATTAGAGTTGAATTCGAAATTAATGCGTTGGGCACTAAGTGGACGACCAGAATACATAAGAACCTTAGCCAAATCCAAACGCCAACATCAAATTAACAACCAAATGCGAATAAACAAACCAGCGACTCAAATATCGATAAAGATGCCGATCTCACTATCTCAGCACACTAAAGGCAGATAAGCATGCAACAATGAACCAAATCGATATGCTCCAAACCGAAAGAACCATAAAAACAGATGCCTACCTCATTATCAGAATGGAACCTCTGCAGGTGGATAAACAATCAACACCATAAGAGGATTGATAATTGGTTTTGCCTCTTTGTGTCTCAGCCGATAAGATTCGAAAAGTATCTATAAATAGAAGAACCAAATGTAATCAAATTTAAACTAAGTTTGCATTCGACAAAGAAAGTATTTTCAACCATTGCATTGATTCGAGCTTTAATCCTACCTGTCCTATACTAATGTGGCAGTTACCCACCGGTTCTTGTACCGGATTTAAATTAAAAACTCCAACATCTGGACTATTTTTTAATGCAATTCGTTTTGGAGTTGTGCATCAGAATTTACTTATCTGCAGTTTGTCTATATTAGCGAGTTTACGTCTCACATTGCCTATGTGGAAGAACGAAGTGTCTATTCGCACGTTCATTTTTACAGATTTTGTACTGAACTGACGTTTCCGATGTTCGGGACACGGGCACGTAACGTAATCCTATTTTCATTAAAATATAATTGTTGGATCCTAAACGTACGGCATAATGTCCGAAAATGATTATACTGAAGTTTAGAGTCTTTGCCGTGAGCGTAGCGGGCCACATTCCTCAACTTGACGTAGTCGTGTCCCGAAGCCGTTTCCCGAACAACGTGCGAATAGCAAAACCCTTGGAAGAAAGTCATCATAACGAAGAAATGCCCATGGTGAGAAACGGACAAGCCCAGAAATGGATGGACACTTGGCTGATAGTACCCTATCTACTCGGTATTCAAGAAAGTCAGCGAAATCAGACAGCTTACTCGAGACACTCGAGGATAGCACTCAGTGGTAGGTGCTAATCTTAGCCACCCGGATGCGACTATCTAAGTCATCTAGAAAGTACGACGGGATGTCTCGGATAAATGACGGGACACACAACATCGACGAATCGGACAGATCGTCCTGTTTTATGACGCAGCATCATGGACGTTATCAAAGGCGGCTGAAAATCTTCTTGGTCGTTTCGAACGCAAATTTCTTCGAGTGATTTTCGGTTCCGTTTGGGCTTTGGAGGAGAAGATTTGACAGCGAACTCTACGAGCTGTACAGCGACATCGACTTGGTCAGAAAAGTACGTATCATTCGACTAAGATGGCTATGATATATAGAGCGAATGGACACCAAGAGTCTTCGATTCCAACCCGGAGGGGCAAGGACAACACAGTAGAGGAAGAACTCGTCTTAGGTGGCGGGCACAAGTGGAAGGGGACCTCCATCAAATTGGAGTGCGCAACTGGAGGCGGTTAGCCAAAGATCGGCCTAACTGAAGAGGCATGTTGGTTGAGGCCCAAGTCCACCCCGTACTGTAGCGTCATCTAAGTAAGTAATTAAATAACGTAGGTACCTAACCTTATGTAAGTAGTCTTTTTGCCATTCATCCCTACTGGGGAAACATAATGACAAATAATGGTTTTACGAAATCTGTAATCTGTGCAAATATTAATGCACTTTGTAGGTATCTATTTGTTATTGCACATGACCCCTCAGGCTGTGTTTCCAGCTTCCAATCTGGCTTACTTAAATCTGAGGAGAAATAATGTATTTTTTTTTTTTTTTTTTATACAAGGCGAACCTTATAACGCTTCAACAGCGCCTCGAGATGCTTGCAGATGTATGTTAGTCCTGCACTTAAATTGCTGCAAATTGTATAGTCTTCTAGAAATATATCCCCAGGAAGCGAGTTCGAAAGTTTGCTTGTCCTGTAACAGAAGGAGTTTTGGAAAGTTGATGTCCTCGCGGTTATCAAGTGTACTGTATATGGTCATGAGTATTAGAAGCCTTGTGGGGCGCCCAAAAGTTGCAATCGAGGGATAATGTCTTTGAGTTCCTCCTACCATAGAAGTACCTATAGAACAAGCAAATATTAGCGACTTGCCTTCGGTGCACCAACCAACGGTTGTAGATTCGATGTGAGTGTAGGGTCTCCAATAAATCGAACTGCTCGTCTCTGTATGCTGTCAAGTAGGTTAAGTGAAATCAAAACTTCATTACTGTACCTATTTATAGATATTTTTCAAAAATAATAAAACACAACTTAAGTAGGTACCTAATCTTACAGAATAGCTCCAAAAGCTAGGCAGGTTTCTAGCTACATAACCAGCTACAAGATCCAAAACTTTTATCTTCTTGAACATTTTTTTTTGAAGCTCTGATTTTTGTAATTACAAAAAAATACACAATCCCTAAAAAGTTAACTTAACTTATAAAAAATATTTAACAATTTTTTTACTGCTGAAATTATAGTTTTTTATTAAGTAGTTAACTAAATCTTAAATCTCTAAACTTAAAAATTATATTAAATTAAATTTAAAATCACATTGGAGATCACAAAGAAAAACATAAAATAAAAGGATTCGTTAATAAGAAAAATCATTGAACGTTATATTGACTTATATCAACGTCCTTAAAACGTCTTCTGACAAAGAGGATATAGAAATACATATCCTCAAGAAGAAGAGGTTTTAAATTTTACACGTCTAATTTCAGCAAAATATAGTCACTTTAGGAGGTGCTAAAGCTGTTGAGATTACTGTTATACATCCAAGCTAAAAATACTTTGAGAATACCTTTTAAAATAATTTACGTGCTCACGTTCTTGATCTTTGGAAAGCACATATATTTGGAACGTAAACGTCATTGAGCTGGGAATTACAAGACTCAATTTTTGAATTTAGTTTCTTCAGTCTTGAAGTAAGTGGTCATTCTTCCGAGCTACGTATGGGTTTTGATTTTGCTTTTATGCCATTTCTTCGAAAGCATCGGACACTTTCGACGAAAGTATTATTTTTAATTTAAAAAAAAAATATTTAAATAGGTGGCGCAACAGGCGGTAGACACCCAAGGCCTAGCTTCTCGCAACCATTCGTTTTGTGTCAGTTTCTATTTTTGGAACGAATGGAAGGGACCTACAATTTTATGCCGAGTCCGAACGGCTGAATTGAGAAGCTTTTTCTAGACAGTCATACTCTTGGATGTTTGTCAGACGTTCGCGAGAGGTGGCGCAGTAGAAAAAAACACTAAGATGTAATTTGTGTTTTTCCGGGGATCGAACCTGGGATCCCTCGCACAGCAGTCCAGCACAATAACCACTGCGCTACAGCGCCCACGTTATTTTTAATTTGTATTATGGTTTATTAACGTTATTATTTTTCACAAAACAATACAAAATACAAAAAAATTCATGCACAAAGTTTGAGAACTTTCGGTACCTTTAAGGAGCTCACAAACTGTAGTTGAAATAAGGACTAGACGTCTTCATAATTGTCATAAATGACATTTGACAAATTTGATGCACTTTTTGATATGTGTAATAGTAGCTTAACCACCACAACTAATGAAGAAGACCTGTCGTAGTTGCAAATCAAAACGTTAAAAGCAATTCTCACAGTAAAATGTAATATTCAGTACTCAACTCATGCATTGAATTCTACAAATTTCTGAAAACCAAGCCTGAATTGCTTCGTTCAATCGCTGCAGAAGGCAAATATAAGAAGAAAACCAAAAGTGGAGAAATTATTGCTTTCGAAAACGATTCAGATGCGAATTACGACGACGGCGATGATGGCACGTTGGTTGTTTATTAAACACATATGTAATTTAAAAATAATAATAATTTATTAAACACAATTTACATTAATTTTTGTATTTATACTCAGTGGCGTAACTATACCATCTGAGGCCCGTGGCAAATTCTTTGGATGGGGCCCTCCCAGTAAAAATCGTAACGTTGTAATTTAATTTTAATAAACCACTTAAGTAGTTAACCAACAGTTTAATTTTTCAATAGAATAGCCAAGTTACGTAGCCTGTCTTGTCCCATATACTTTCTTAAATAGGTTTTTATTAATTTTAGTTTTAAAAATGATCGTTCAGCACTAGCTATAGTCATAGGAATTGTAACAAATAACATTAACACAGTACATACATCAGGAAAGCTGCATGACATAAAATGATTCTTTATTAATAAATCATCAAGTTCTCTAATACACGAAGACTTTTCTATTTCGTCTCTGAAAATGGACCGAAAACTGAGAATTTACCTGGCAAGTGATTAAGATATGTCGTTTTTATATACACTCCGCGCCATACTTGAATAGCACACCCCCTAAGGTCGGTTTTCTATGGCCCAAACCAAGCATACTATAGAGACTTAATTTTTGTTTTTAAATTAAATTTCAATTAATTTTTGTGAATTGACCAGAAGGAAGATTTAAAACTAAAGCTTTAAGTATGTATTAACGAAAAATTTTAAACTAAAAACCGGCAAAACGTGGACTCATATTATTCTTTGATATATTTTTTTTGTTAAAAAATGTGTGGAGAAAATGCTTAACCGAGGCGGAAAAAGGACAAATCAAGGCTTAAAGGACGCTCGCCTATTTATTGCCAATTTAGCTAAGAAAATCGAGAGGAGCCGACACGTTATATGCATATTTTTAAGTAATGAGTCTAACTATGGATATAAACGTGAAAGGCCGCATGCATAGTGTGCTTACAACTGCTGAAAGGCGACTTATATTAGGAAAAGCGTTAAATTCTCACGACTCTTTTCCAAAAATCAGGAAAAAATGTGGTATCAAAGCAAGTCTCACAACTTCGTCGTATTATTTCGAATGCCAAGGATATAAAAAGACTAAAAATCAAGAAAAAGACACCCCTTAACCCGGTTCGAAAAGCGCAACGCCTTCGATTTTGTGGGCTGGACTTCGTAGTAGCACCGTGTGGTCTTTTCCGACGAAAAAAAAGACCCCGATGGCTATAGCTAGGTACTATTTCCATAACCTCCGCAAAGAAACTCATCATTTGGACCGGCTGCATAGCAGAGTTAAAGTTGAAGGTGTGATGGTGTGGGGGCCGTTTCGTATTATGGCAGCCGAAAATTAAAATTTTTGTTAACCACAATGAATGCGTTGTCTTACTGATAAGGCTTTAACATATTTTCATAACATTTTTGGACATCTGCCATGGATCTAACAACATGATAAAGCGCCAATACATACAGCCCGGGTTGTTAAAACGTATTTATAGAGCCAAAATGCGGAGCTATTAATGCTGACCGGACTACTCACCGGATTTGAATATCATCGAAAATGTTTGGGAATGGTTGATACGTCAAGTTTGTGGATCGGGACAACATTATTCGACTGTATCTAAACTAGTCCAAACCATCGAATTAGCTTGGAGCTCCCTTACAAATCGGAGAGGTGTGAATTTTGGAGCTGAAGGTGGCTCAAACCACAATTGAAAAATTTTTTTAAATTTAAAATACTCCAATTACCTTTTGGAAACTAATTGGAAACAATTTCATTCATTGGAAGGAAACGCGATTTCAGTTGATTAATAATGATGTCCAATACTAGATAAAATATTTTCACTTTGAACAAATCTTGGAGACGCTCATCTTCACAAAGTTCGTCAAAATGGCGTTTTACCTTCCTCTGACGAGTTTTAGAAAATTCAGGGTTGATGGACCATTTTTCTGCTACACTATTTGCTTCCATTTTTAAATTTACAAATTCATGTCTATACCTTTCCAATTCTTCACACATTTTCAAACGTTTTAAGGCATTTGCAAGATCGATGGCTATAGACTGAAGTGCTTTAGAGCTTATAATTTTTTTTGAAATAGGTACTTAGGTACAACATTTTTGCACAAATTTTAGGTTATTTCTGAGCTCGCGGCCTTTTGGGCCGGGGCCCTCTCGGGTCGGGGGCCCGTGGCATTTTGCCACGCCTGCCACCCTATAGTTACGCCACTGTTGATACTATTCTTGCATTTCATCAATTTCAGTGCGAAAACAAGTTAAAAACATATCCCCTATTATATCCTCTTTTTTAAATTGCGATATGCCTTGAAATCTCCAAATTTCGGGCATTTATCCCCTTTTCTGTCCGCAAAAAGATTCGAGCGTTATGTATATATACGATCGTGAGAACAGATTTTTTGTATAAGTCTTAAATTTTGCCACAAATTAATATAAGTCTATCCGTTTGGCGTTACTTCTTCTATAGCTTTTTATGAATATTTTTCCATTTTGCAGACGAAGTAAATATCGGTAGGCTATCTCGGGGCAATAGCACTTTACCTATAGGTTAAGTGTCAAATTCTTAATTCTTAGGGTCTGAGTATTAAGTGTTCACCAAAACTATAAGACTATAACTATAAAATTATAATTTCCTAAATCTATTAACTTTTGTACTTGTGTGGTGTACATAAAGGTATTCGGACGTGTTATTCATTCCAGTCCTGGGAATTCAAGGCGTATGGAGACATGTTTATTTGGTTATGTTATGATATCAGCTGAAATTGAATTTTTGTTAATGCAGCCTCATCTGAAATCAAAAATAAATTCTTGCTTAAAGTAGTATCTACGTAGGCATGTATAGTGATATAAAGGCTTAGGTATCCGCACCAAACAAAAATTTAGGAAACATTCGAAAACCTTGTTTTGAAAACCGTTTTCATTGATTTCAAAACATTTCCTTATCATACGACGACATCGCGATACCAAATTATTTCGAAAGCGTTTTATTCAGACATCTAGTCCAGGGGTTCCCAAACTTTTTCATACTGCGACTCCCTAGAGAGGTTGAAATATTTTATAATAAGCACAGATATGTATGTGAATAGAAGCTGATCTTACTGAAGATTCACTAATTTGTTTTTCAATAAGGACTTGTCGACGTTGAAATATCGTCGTCCCATAACATACTTATTCATCTAAAGATGCGCCTCGTCGTTAAAGATGATTTTTCGGCCAAAATTGGGGTCCTCGTCCAAACGCTCCGAAGTCAAGTCAGCGAACAAACGGCTTTGTCTATGTTGATTAACTTTGAGCTCCTGGATTAGTTGGATCTTGTACGGGCGTAAATCCAAGTCCCGATGCAAAATTCACACTGGCTGGCCCTGGCAACGATCCGTACTAATTAAAAAAACCCTTATTTAATTTTGAGTGCTAGGCAAATATTATGAGTCCCAGCCAAGAAGCAAATCTGACTGGAAATGCTGGAAACACAAACGCACTTAATCTTCGACTGCAATGTAACTATTGGATTTCACTTCAACCTTGCTCTTGGTATTTGTAAAGAGAAAAGTAAAGCTTTCCCTTTGATCGGATTCTTACAGCTGTGAAAAAATAAAACTTGCGACGCCCTTAGGATAGCGCCACCGGCCACGACGCCCCAGGGCCTTCAAATCTAATGTAAAAGATATTTTCTAAGTGAATAAATGAATTGAAATGAAATGTTTTCGATATTTTTTTCCCAATTTGTTGAGGCATTTGAATGTTTTCCATTTAATACCTAGGCGAAGGTGGCATAAAATGGCACACCCTAATAGACTAAGAGCCCACAGTAATTTTTGGGTGTGTTTGATAACACCAAATCACTCACATAATTAGGTAGGTCTTAAGTAGTTGTTCCTAAATGTTACCGTCTTGCATGCTGTAGTGGGGGCCATTGTGAGTAATACCATGTCAAAAATGCATTTTTTTCTGAATTACAAATAATTGGTATAACAACTTTAATATAATTTCAAAATGTAGACTTGTGCCCTGATTACCAATATGGTGGTCCAAGACGTTTTGCAGGCGTCCTTCTGCCTGCAAGACGCTCTTAAAGTAACCTAAAAATCGATTTTTTTAAAATTGTGATAACACTTTTTTTTCTTCTCCTATATATACATAGAACTTGCCATCCTGATGATTTTTCCAAAATCTTCCAGAACGAAATACCCTATGCCAAAATCTCCCACAAGCAAACTAAACTGTACCTTGCACCTACTCCAAATCCTACAGTGACCACAAGCATCCCGTATTTCACTTTTTAACGCTTTCACTTTTTTGGTGTCGCCTGCGACAGAATTAGATAATAACACCAAAACTAAAAATGGGTCACTTTGGTATGAATGATAGCTATTTCGAACTACACCACTAATTCATCATCAGACTCCTTTTAAGCTATTGTTGTCGAAGTTTTGCATTCTGATAGTCAATTCTCTGGTAGCTATATAATCAATACATTTCTGCTTACCTCTGTCGGGAAATGAACCGCCTGCATTTCGATTTGTCAATTGACCACTTGCGTCTAAATACAACCTACTGGAGCTGAGCCTATAGGAGTGATAACGTTTCCATAGCTTATCTATCTACCTACTACCTAAATGAAATTTCATCACCATTAAAAAACATACCAGGGTAATTTAAAACATCTTTGGCGTTCATAGCTATCTAGGTAGGGGAGAGGGGGGCAAAAAGGACCACGGGGCTAAAAAGGACCAAACCAATTTCTGACTTAGTTTTTAGCTCCATCTCATTTTGAATAGTCACAACTAATTGAAAGCCTAATTTCCAAACGCTTCCATCGTTTCATAGACAGAGTGAAGTTGGTATCAGTTTAAATCGAAAAATTATGAAAACAGACAATACTTATCTTGAAAAAACCCACAGTTTGTGAAAGTCATACAACCAGACGCCTTAATTCCTCGCGGAAATTAGTTTTTGTTATATTGTTTGCTATTATTTATATTACATAATTGGATTTATAAAGAAAAAAGGCAAAGCAATCTTATTTTCACAAAAAAACATTGCCTTTTCTTTAAAAACCCATTGCGGGGCAAATAGGAACAGAACGTCAGGGGACAAAATGGACTGGTAGTCCGATTTTCGATTCAGTTTTCAGTTGATTTTGTTTTCTTTAAAGATGATCCGAACATACGTTCGAAAAACTTTAAGAGCCGCCACATGGACAAAAGATAGTATGCACAAAGCTATCGACGCTATAAAAAGCCTGAAACAAGAATGGGGCGGTTCAAGACAGTTTTCAATGCTGAACAAGAAAAGGAACTCATTGAACATTTGCTGGAGTTTGAAAAGAGATTCTTTAGGATGTCAACTCGAGAGCTAATGTTCGAACTAGCTTATGAGCTAGCTGAAACAAATAAGTTGTCACATGCCTTTGACAAAGAAAAAAAAAGTGGCTGGAAAAGACTAGCTGTATCATTTCCATAAAAAGGCATCCTGAAATTGTTCTTAGAAACCCGGAACGGAGATTTAAAGCCAGTGCACAAGCTTTTAATAAGCCAGTCGTTTCAGCTTACCTTGAACTTTTGACACAAATATTTGACGAGCATCACTTTTCGCCAACAAAAGTACCTATTTAACGTTGACGAAACTTTGATTTTTGAGGTTGTGTTGTATGTATTTTCGGTTGTAGCTCAATACATCCTTCTTAAACTCTTCTGATCCTTTGCTATGATAACGTTCAAAGATTCTGATTTTATTTGCAAAGATTTTTAATCGATTCCTATGAATGCTAAAAAAGTTATGTATGTAAAAAGCTTAAGTGGTCCTTCTTGCCCCCCCGTCTCCCCTACATTTATTATAGATAAGTAAAGTTTTTAAATCACGGAACTATTTTCAAATGCTCTCTTCTTTAACAACAGCTCGGGCCTTACTTGAAAACTCAGAAGTACCTACCTACTAGGTACGCAAGGTTTTCAAAAAGATTAAGGTAGGTAACTCTTCTTGCCGGTTTTATTTTTTGATACGTTGTAAAGTAGGTACAACTTTGCATTTGAAGAAATTGAGAATCTGAACATGTAGATACCTACATATAAATACCTACCTACCTACAAAGTTTCAACGGTTTTGTTCAAAATTATTCGACTACATACTTACTGGAGATGTCCGGGAGTTAGGCGACCCTACTTTACCGACAAATTTCTAAGTTATTTTAACTTATCTACTTCATGATGAATCTGTCAATAATCTATTGCCATAAGGCAATTTTCCACCAGTTTTGTCCAGTTTCCTCAACCAAAATATTGCAGAGAAGATACCTAGGTACCTAGATACTTTTTCTCTCAACGAATGGGTCATTAGTGCAAGAGTTTAAGTGAAAGACTTTTCCTTGTTTTAACTGGAGGTATCATTAATTTTCATAAGTATGGATCGATTTCGCCGTGCCGAAGAATTAGGTACCTATACACACACAAAGCTTGCTTACCAAGCATAACCAAACCATAAAACGTCTTCTGGCATAAACAAATGTCTGTCCATAAAATATGGATCCCAACTACCTATAGCCTTCCACTTCCCAATCGCAATCATTAACTTGAAAAAAATGTTCCAAACTATTAAACCACCCTCTCATTGTTCGTCGTAAAAGTCATCTTTCTATACCGACATATAGTACCTACCATACCAAGCGTTTGGGAAAATTTTAAAACACACCCCCAATCGAATTTCCCGAGCCGCTCTATGCACATCTACCCTTCGCAAAATGGAAAACGCACTCTCAATCAATTGGGCGAATGAAAAATAAAGAAAAACTCAAAGCCCCTGCACACATAAAAAAGAAATCGAAGCAAAAAACGATGAAAAATGGCAAAAATGCACCATCAATTATTATTACACATATACCTATCTAGATATTTCTACCACCACCACTAGCAATGAAAAAAAATATCTATCCCTTACGCATGCATCAGAGCACAGCCTATATATCACTCACTTACACATACGCATTCGGTTGGGCATTTTCCTTCGTAAAAAAACGCATTTTTCTCTTCTTTTCCCTCCAACACACGGATTAGCCTTACAAATTTGCACTGGCGTGAGTATATAAGGCGCACCAGAGTGGGGGACCCAGAATATGCACCACCCACTCTGCCCACTCCAATGGCAACAACTGTGTGAATTAGGCGGACAGCAATAACAAAACAACTGCAACTGCACACTCACACACCGAACAACAACAACAACAACATCACAGGATGGCGACCATTGCGTTACGATTTCCAATAATGTAATCACGATGTTGTGTTTCTCGCTCTTCCTCCCCCTTATTCAAAACACACACAATCAATGGGAAAACAACAAACAAAAAAAAAAAAAGAAAACACCAAATGCATCTTTTTCTAGCGCATCGCTCTTTCTCCGTCGCACACACTGCACCGGTCATGCACAAACAATATTCTTCTTTGGCGACCGTCGCGTCGCCTGTGAAAAACGCATCGAAAGGGAAAGAGAAAGAACGCGCGCGTGTAAGGAAAGCCGAACAACTGAATTAAAACCCAACCCACCGAGAGGGTGCATTTCAATAGCAGGCGTCCTGCTGCAGTGTGAGCGACCGCTACGCACCTATACACTCTCCGAAGCGCAATCGCATGCGAGGAAATGAGAAAGAGTACCTCTTCGACTTGACGTTGGTGTGCGAACAGTGCAATTGCTGCCGGTAGTTTTGCTTTTGCACTCTCTTTTGTGTGCATTTTCTCTTTCGCATAATGCAGAAAAAAAAAACGAAGCCAAAATTATATACGTGTGTGGCAATAGGTTTCTCTGTGTAGTGGATCGTGTTGCTGGGGGTGAGTTGTAAATGTTGCGTGCGCATGATGTTGCTGAGGGAATGGTAATTGCATTTGCTGTGCTCGTGAGTTTTCCTTTTGCATATTTCTCTTGCATTTTACAACTCATTACGTCATGTGAAGCAAATGTACAAAAGTGCCAGAGTGCCATGTGCGTTTAAGTGCAATAAAAGGAAGGATTGTGTGGAAAAACACTCATCACGTCTACCCACAAACCAACCCACCTGACAGCCTGCCACTGCCAAGCCAACCAGTAAGAGCGATGTACTGGATGAATCATCATCATCATCATGAACGTCGTCATCCTTGAAGAAAATCCAAGCAAAAGTGGAGAAAAGTTTTTCCAAGCAAAAGGAAACTTTTTGCTATGCAAATAGTTTTGTACTTTCTTAGACAACGCGGAGACGACGACGCTTCACGAAGTCAAAGTCGAAGTGGAACGAAGACGACAACTAGGTGTAATGATCCTGTCCGGTGAAAGGAAAATTTTACAACAAGAAAAGAGAAAACAAGGATATCAATGTTTGTGCATACGTATAGAGAGAAAGGGAGAGTTATTCTTTTTTGTCTTAAATAAAATTAAGTAAATTGTTCAACTTTTATGCAGTTAAAGTATGCAAATTGAGGTTAGGACGCCAACTACAGGAAGTAGGTGTCAAGATCAAGAGCTATGATTGATTTAAAATTAAGGGTTCAATGAACCTCCGCAAAAGTTATATACCAACATTAAAAATACCTTGAAATTTAGTCGGGTAGGTATCGCTACTAGGTATTTGTGGAACCTTGTGAATCTTTCTTTCAGCTTCCTTCTTTAACGTTAGTGAGCATGTCTTCATTGCATCATTTCTTGCTTTTTGCTGGTTTGTTTCTTGTCCGCCCTTTTCTTGATCGATCGAACTTTTAGGGTTATAGGGTTTCCCTAGACTTCTATTGCCTTTTTAAGACAAAAAGCCAGCGATTGGCAAACGTTTTTTTCGCTTGTTATTTTTTCAGAGTTTATAGCTGGTCTAGGTAGATAATGTATATAATTACTTACCTCAAAGTTGTAGCTCTCTATTTCCGTCCAATTCGTTGATTTTATAATTCTTTTCTTGTTAACACATAGATAGAGGGCTGACTTCGAAGATTTTGAAAAAGTCGCAAAAAAAAGGGGATTAGAATACAAAAAGGGGCAATACTAATCTGCCCACAAATGGCTAACAAAAAAAACGCAAAACTAGTTAAATTCACTAAAGTTAAAATGGCTTACGCATATTCTCCTCTCGTTCTATCTTATTGTGCCTTGAACATGGAAGTTATGGCTATATGGCTTATGACAATAGGATAATAGCTGATAGAAAATAAGGATGCATTCAGATCCCAATTATTTGTGAACTAGTTTCGTAAAGTAGGTATGTATATTAAAGTTAAGGAAAGTTTTGTATCATTCAAACGGAACTTAAATGACCTTTCCATTGATGGCAAAATTTACATGAAATAAGTTCAAATTATGAGCAGAATTAACTTTAGTTTTGTCAAAATACTTATGCCGGCCACTGTATTTTTTCAAAATACAGAAAAGGGGCAAATACGGACAATTTTGGAAAAGTGGTCTCATTGGGGATAGAAAGAAAAAAAGGGAAAAATGCAACTTTAGTCGCATAAAGTCAGCCCTGGCATACATACTTGCTTTTGTCCTCTCTTACGCGAGTTGATATGACAATGATAACATCATCGCATTGGAGCGGCGAATGTAAGCAATATAGGACCGATTTTTGAAAGATCTAACCTTGTGTATTGGCTTGTTAGTTTCACACAATTTTCTCAAGAATAATATTGAAGAACTTACATGACTTTGTCTAAATCAATGCCTATACCTAGTTGCTACAGCTAAGAGGTTATCCTTTTCCGTGGATCGGACAAACAATACTGAGGTTCCATTCATCATTCCTTTTCCTATAATTTATCAATGATTTATGTTTTTTTGTTACATACTCTAAAATGTTCCCTTATTATTAATTTGATAAATCTCGAATGTAAAAATCTCGAATGGGTCAAAATCTAGAAAGTACAAAAATCTTGAAAGACTCTAGGTATCTCGAAAAAAAATCTCGAAAACAAAAAGGAAATTCGAGATTTTTTCTTTGCACCCACCCCATATCCAAACAATAAACCCATGCAGGGGGGTTGCAGGGGGGCAGCATGCCCCCTTAATACGCATCGAGATTATTTTTTTTCGAGATTTTTGTCATTCGAGATTATGCTTTCTAGATTTTTTTTTTTTCGAGATTTTTTAAATTCGAGATTTTTACATTCGAGATTTTTACTTTCGAGATATCGGGGTAGACCCAGTTATTGAAAGTGTGGATTACTTTAATGCTCTCGGTGGGATCTTCGACAAGAAGCTCAACTTTAACCTTCACTTTTATACCATAATCAGCAGGGCAAGAAGCCGATTGGGAAATGTTTTTCAAATGATTATAAAAACCCCTCGTGTTGGAATAGGTACTGTAGTGTAGGTATATAGATCATGTTTGGTGTCCTACCTAATGTAGTATCGGCACTGTGCGATGCCAATACTTGACTATATAAAATGTAAAACAATGAAAATAAAGTCGCACTATATAAAATAAAAATACGGAAAATAAAAGTCAATTGATAGTAAACTATAGAGAAATCGGTTCTTTTATATTGGGTCTCTACACGTACGAATCTGAAATTTCAGGAATTTAAATCATTCAAAAGCTAGAAAATCTTATAAATGGATAGAAGTTGCTAAATTGCTTCCAAATCTTACGAGGAATTCTTTAAACAAAAAACTATATACAGGGTGTTCCAGTTACCTAAGCAGTATAATCCTTTAAGGGATGATTCGTGAAGTTCCGCTGAACAAAAAATTGTATTACAGGGGGGTTTATTTTCACCATATTTCCCGTTATGGCCCTTCAAAGCATGTGCCCTCTAATTTGGAGGTGTTACCACGCTATAACTTCTAAACTATTAGAGATACAAAAATTGTTTTGTGCTTTTTGAAAAGACAATTTAGAAGCGCATATGCAAGTCTTATGCACTTCGGGTACATATGTGCAGCTACAAAAAAGATATGGCTCCTTAAACTCAACATTTTGAAATTTTGTTACATTTTTTTACTTAAAATTTTACTCAAAAAGTTTACTTAATCAATTTTTATTTTTTTTATGAAATTTTTATCCTTGAGAAATTTTCTAAAAATTATGTTAAGCAACTTGTTAAGTACACCATGTAGCCGGGTACTGATGCGTATCAGCGCCTTGTTGATATCGGGTGAGGTCCTCGAAATAAAAAAATCGACGTTCAGACGCATCGGCGGTAGAAATTGAGGATGGGATTTTGCGTGCTGTGGAAGTTAAGCCTTTAATCAGGTCCGAGGTCTAGCTGTGCAATTGTAACTTCCCAGAACCAGGATTCACAGAACTCTCCAGAGTAATAGGTTACACCCTTTCCATTTAGCACCGGTACGGACACTTCCTAAAGAACATTCTGTGGTCTGACGAAGCGCAATTCACAAACAAAGTTATAAAGCTACAAACCTTCACAATTTGCACCATTGGTCAGACCCCAATCCCCATTTAATACACACACAACATCCTTTCAAAGGTAAGAATTTAATTATTTTGAACAACTTCTTCAAAATGTGTGCTTATTTCAAAGGAGGTTTAGCGTAAATGTTTGAAAACTCTTTAGTAAGCCCGCACGTTCTTCCACAAACAGTTAATTCCGTTGAATTTCTTAAAGAACGATTGCCGAAGCTAATTGAAGATGTTCTTCTTTTTCAGAGAAGAGCGATGTTGTTGCAACAAGATGGAGCACCTTGTGACCTTGTGATAAATCCATTCCATAACCATATTTTTAATGAACGGTGAACTGGTCGATTTGGCCCAATCCTTGGCCACCCAGATCTCCTTACCTAACACCCATGGATTTTTTTTTGACATGACATGATGGTAGAACGTCTTCGTTGAAGATGAAGGGTCTACCCCGATATCTCGAAAAAAAAAATCTCGAAAGCAAAAATCTCGATGCGTATGGGGGGGCATGCAAATCTCGAAAAAAAAAATCTAGAAAGCATAATCTCGAATGACAAAAATCTCGAAAAAAAAAATCTCGATGCGTATGGGGGGGCATGTTGCCCCCCTGCAACCCCCCTGCTTGGGTTTACTGTCTGGCTATGGGATGGGTGCAAAGAAAAAATCTCGAATTTACTTTTTGTTTTCGAGATTTTTTTCGAGATAGAGTTTTTCGAGATTTTTGTACTTTCTAGATTTTGACCCATTCGAGATTTTTGCATTCGAGATTTATCAAATTCATTTTCGAGATTTTGACCATTCTAGATTTTAGTCGTTCTAGTTAACGTCATGATCCCGAAGATGAATCTATCCGTAAGATTTTGTATTAACGAATCTATGCATAAGGAATCAGTATAGACGCTCTAAAATAGGCTTCAGTAGAAGAGGTTTCTGGATTGGAACGTGTTGTTTGTTTCAATGAAGTTCTTGGGGCTCTTAATTCAACTTCAAATAAGTCCTCGGCAAGTTGGGATTCGGATTGAAAAGCCTTTCTGAAAAAATCTTCGGCATTTTCTCTGATGTTCTTAAAAGAATTCAGAACTTCTTTTGTACTGTCGATAGCAGAAACGAAATCTAAGGATTTGGTCTTTAGGAAAACTGATAAGGGTAGCGTTAAACTGAATAGTTTTTCGCATACAATGAGGCTTAGATACTAGGAAATCACTTTTTTGGATCGCTGCCAAAAGTGTTGGTGCTTTCAAAGACATCGCCCACGTTCTGCGAGTTATTTCTTCAAGACTTCTTGAGATGCATTTGAAGAGCTCTACAAAGGAAATAATATTGTCATGCATTTCAATGAATCTTGTTTCACAAACGCTTTAGAAGCCGAGTTTTTTGGCTCTATGGTGTGTGTTTTTTAATGACATTTTTTAAAGTTATATTTGCATTGGAATGGTTGCGGAAGAAATTAGCTATTTCACTAACTACACCAAGGCAATTGCGAATTGCAGGAGTTAACATGGCATTAGGCAGAACCAGGTTCAAGCGATGGCTTGCACAGTGTACATACCTAGCGTTTGGATACTGATACCTTACCTACCTGTATACCTAAATGTATAGTCTCCTTATTTTTATAGATTTGAATTTATATTAGAAAGTTTTAGTTTTTAATTTTCTGCTTAGCGTTTCGGGGGGGGGGGGGGGGGGGCGGGGCTTCAGCCCCTTAAGCCCCAGTCGCGTCTAATGACATTTTTATTTCTCATTTTTAATACCCAGAGGGTCACAAACTCTAATTAAATACTTTTCAATATTCAGAAATAAAGAAAACAGGGATTTAAGATCACAGTAATGAAATCACTAAGAACGTCAAATTAGGGATGAATTACAAAAATCCATTTAATACACAAATAAGAGATGGGAAAAGTGTAGAAACCGCTTAGGTAACGGTTAAAATGTACACTTGACAAAACACATCCATTGAGATAACCGTTACTTGACGTAAACAAAACTGGTGGCACTAAAGATAGGTGGGCGGTTAATTGTGCCGGGAGTGTATGTTTTAGCTTTTTCAAATCCAAGCATTAATTGATTTTCTGTGTCTTTATTTTTTAGTAAGTAATAAATAAATAAATAAAACATGTGTTAATAGCCTAAACCGAATCTAGAAATCTATGTACATATATTGACCTCCGGCGGCGGTAAAATGGCATAAGTGTAAAAACTAAATGTGTGTACCCTCCACAGGAAGGTATATTCACTTTGTCATTACATTTGTAACGCCAAGAAGGAGTCACCACTCACCGGTATCAAAGTATATAATACTTTTACTTGACAAAAGTCTCGAAAAAGGTTATATTTTTCAATAAAACTAAGACTATACTTATCACGAAAAGTATACGAGTACGGTAGACAATTTCATCAGATGTTAAATCATTAACAATAGCCATCAATACCACATGAAGCGACATTTCCTTGAGCTACCAAGAATCTCTGTATGATTCTCTTCCAAATCGCAATTATGAAGTTTTTTTTTCAAAATAAGGTGGCTACCTTATTATTATTATTAACTATAAGCTTAAAAAAGATAAAAAGAAATTAATTTGATCTGAATTTTGCAACGTTTTGTTACCTTGCGATCCTTGTTTCCAGTTACTGTCCCTATTCATGTTCATTGGGATACATTCAAAAATCATTTGATTAAAAACAACGGAAAGATTTTGGTGCTCAATTTTGTTTACCCATTAATGATTAATACAAAATTGAAATATAAACATACAACAAATATATGTCTACACAAATCTTATGTTGTTTTATTCCAAAAAAGCCAAAGAGAAACAAGAAATCTTGTCCCTATTCAAGTGCATGGGAGTTTAAAAAATGTTAAATTGAATTTTCTCATATTAGGAATAGAAAGTTGTAATAAGGTCTTTATATCAGCGGTATGCGATATGGCCTCTTTTCAAGTTTAGGGCAATAAATCTATTTAGGTACTCCTGTAGAACGATAGGTTGTATTAATTTGTATCTACCTACATTTCAGTTTCAGAAGCAAATTGAGGCGCCTAAAATGTCTATGAGTTTTGATATTTTCGATTCTGATTAGAAGCGAGGACTCGAGGAGTAATTAGAGAGCTTAAATTAGAGAGCAGCCCCTGATCAATTTGTCGATTTTATCATTGAGGTGTTGTTTTGATAGAACCACAGCTTTTTGTTTACAAACACTTAGACTAATGACGTAGGTACTGTGGCTCACAGTCAAAATGGCCCACTGCTGACCAAGTTCTTTTCATTACGAAAAGTACTTGAAATCAATAGATACAAAAACGAAAAAAATATATATGTATATGAAAGGTTATTATATTCTTATTCTAACAAAATAAAAAAAATGAATTCAGTCTCCAAAATAACAAAAAAAAAAAAAAAGGAACAAAGATGAACAAATTTTATGTCACACTGAAAATGGCCCAACCAAATAACGGTCTCTCAAATAACAGTCCTTTTGATTATTTTACTTCTTTCCTTCTTTGAACTTTTCAGTCGCATTCTGGTTTTCAATGTAACTGCATTAATTGCTGGCACGTGTTCATTTGATTTAGTTTTGCGAAATGGGACGACACACTTCTATTGAGATCCGAAAATGAATTATTGAACACTACAAAAAAGGCAAAACTCAGAGACATATCGCTGAAATAGTCAATACACCTCGATAAACATTAAGAAATATAATTGCGACTTGCGAGGTACACGAAAGAGAAAAGAATTATATAAGCCAAAAATAAGCCCAAAGAAGATTTTCACCGTACGTGATGAGCGCTGGATTGTCAAGAAATCTAAGAATAATCCAAGACTGAGTGCACCAAAGCTTCGTGATATGGTGGAACAACATCTCAAGATTAACTGCAGTGATGAAACAATCCGAAGCTGGTTTAAATGGTAGAGTTGCAAGGAAGAAGCCATTCATTAGCCAGAAAAATAGAAAGGTTCGTCTGGAATTCGCACATAACTACGCAATGAAAGATTTTTCATTCTGGAAAGACGTTTTATTTACGAATGAAAGTAAATACAATCTTTTTGGGTCCGATGGAAGAGTCAACGTTTGGAGAAAGCTTAACGAAGAGATGAATCCACAGCATTTCCGTCCAACAGTAAAACACGGAGGAGGTCATGTTATGGTTTGGGGTTCCTGCTTAGCAGCCGGGGTAGGTAAATTACAATTCATTGAAGGTAATATGGACAAATACCAATACTTGAATATACTGAAAAGTAATTTAAAACAAAGTGCCGAAAAGCTGGGAATTCAGGATACATTTCATATTTATCAAGATAATGACCCCAAGCACACCGCTGGAATTGTCCGAGAATGGCTACTGTACCACTGTCCAAGAACAATTAAAACACCGCCTCAATCACCAGATTTGAATGTTATTGAGCATCTATGGCAAAAATTGGAGATCGAAATATGAAAACATCAAATTTCAGGCAAAATGGATTTAAAAAGGGACCTATTGGAAGAATGGAATAAAATTAGCCCCGAATACACAAAAAAACTCGTCGAATCAATACCAAATCGTTTAAAATTTGTCATAAAACAGAAAGGATTCCCGCCAAAGTACTAGAGTTCCTTTTTTCTTTATTATTTCTTAATATTTCTTATATAATGTTATAAAGGGCCTTTTTCACTGTGACATGCGAAATTTGTTCATCTTTGTTCCTTTATTTTTAATTTTTTTTTTTGTTGTTATTTTGGAGACTGAATTCATTTTTTTTTATTTTGTTAGAATAAGAATATAATAAACTTTCATATACATATAATTTTCGTTTTTGTATCTATATTGATTTCACGTACTTTTCTTAATGAAAAGAGAATGGTCAGCAGTGGGCCATTTTGACTGCGAGTCACTGTATATCTATATATATTATATAGGTATTATTATCTACATGAAAATGTTTCTTACATAAAGAAATTTAGAAAAGAAAAGATAAATTTGCTGTCATTGTCGTTTTTGAATTCATATTTTAGCGAAATTCACTATGGATTGCGTGAACCTCTCTCAATCCTATTTACATTTTACACCCTATCTCTCTCAATCACACTCCATAGTGATTTTGAAATATACGCGCTAACGTCTTTTTCGTAATGAAAAAAAGATTCAAAACCCAATGATACGGATAGGAACCTTTTCCATTCCCCTACATACCTACATACAGTTTAAATTGTGGAACGCATAGGTATATAAAATATACAAGTGCCTATTCCCTTTTTATACTTTCTCCATAAAGTGTTTAAACGTATCCGTTAGGTCAAGAAACTCGCATTATTTGTGTCACGCTTCAGTCAGTGTAACACAAGTGCGATGATCCCAATTTCCCTAAGGCAGTCTGCCGAAAAAAGGAGATAGCTCACCTATACCTATGTATAACTACTGCACAGTACCTATACCTACCTACGTAAAAATAAACCCACGAAATGTGTCCAAAATTAAATTTTCTTAAAGTTACTTCAACGCTGTATTTTTTTTTTTTTTTTTTGTTTTGTTAGATTTCAACCCCCCGAAAATACTTCGTAGGGGTTGAGTTCATTGCCTTTGAATTGTCTGCGTTTAGTCTTAAATGTTCAACGTAAACTGTGTAGGTATACCTACCCCAAAAGTTGTCTAATATTGTAAAAAAAAAAAAAACCAAAGCCGAAATGAGAACAGCTTAGCTGTTCTGACAGGCCACCCGCCTGTCGGAAGCTTTTATTGTAATAAAAGTTGTAAATAATGACCTGTAACTATGTTCGTTATTTACTATTGACTTTTCATCGGTGTCATATGTAGACACACCATAGACTTTCGTATTTCATTTCATCCCTTTGGACAGGCATATCCTATCCCATACGTGCACAGAAACACAATTCTTCAAAATCAATGTTGTTGTCTGGCAACAAAGTCGTTGTCCAAGAGTTCGTCTTTAAGACAAAGGCTCACCCCGCATATGGGATTAGCGGGCCAACCGCTCACCACCATTGTCTGCAACATGTGCCCGCATATATACAGCAACAAAGCACAATAAACAAAAAAAAAATCACAATAAAAAACGAAAACAAAAACAATGGCTGCCGAATTCAATCCGACAGTTTAGCACATACCTACCTAAGTATGTATATTATTCCAGGACAGGTATAGGTAAATAATGTGAATATTACACGAACACAATACGCCAGGATGCATGGGGGGCGAAGGCCAATATGAATGTAATGCAAATCTCCTAATTAACTTAATGTCAGGCTATAGCTAGGCTACAGCTTCACAGCTAGATCTCAAAATCTATTTGGAATGTGAAAAGCTTTTTCATCCTTCATATCCTTTTGGTTTTGTTTTCTCTTCTGATTTTAAGGAATGTGTGTGCGTACTGCGTATGTAGCTAACCGGCAACAAAGTCCATAATTTAGAGAGCTCGAATTCTCTCAACTTGTGGTGAATTGCCGTTGGTTTGTGAATTATTATCGTGACAAAAGTATTTTTAGAGGCTTTACGTATTAAAATGTTGTCAGGGTTTAAAATTAAAATTTCTCTATGCACATACTCGAGTTCAGGATCAGGATAGGTACCTCTAGTGCCTATGTAGGTGCAAAGTTTGAAGTCAATCAAAGGTGTGTAAAGGTGACACACAGCCAGACGAAATTACCAGAGCTGGGTTTTATTAGGACCTAAGTACATTATACCTACATAATGTATTGGCAGAAACATTTGTTGTCTGCCAACTACACCTAATATTAGGAATGCGTCAAATGTGCATAGAAGTGAAAAATGAAATGTGCAAAAGAAGTGCGACTTGTATACCGGTTTACTGCTGTCACGTTATGGATATCACTGCCATATTAGAGGCAGTTCGTTATAAAGCTATACTATCATACATGACAAAACTCGTGTAAATTTTTCACATGTCAATTTGACGTCAGATTGATTTTGCTTACACACAACTTTACGTCAGCATGTCAAAAATTGAACCGTTTTTGACATGTGTAGTAGTATCTTAAGAAATCTCTTATAAACAGCATCTTGCGCTTAGTTAATGGCGATGATGGACAGTGACATCGAAACTCGAAACAGGCGTATTAAAGAAGGACCGCAAAATGCAGCCGAGTCAACTTTTGTTCAGAAATGACGTATTTACTTGAGAGCTCATTGCATATGAATATGAGAGCCTTATCACTGAAGCGTAGATCCATAGACCCCTCGCCTTCGTATTTTGCCAAAATTACAGTATACCCTTGTAATGGATTTATTGGGATGAGAGTAGATACAACTTGAACTAACGCCGGCTGTTGAGTTTAGCTTCCACAGAGCTTCGATTAATACTTCCTTTGAAAGTTGTAATCGAACCTTATCAACTTTACGTAGTAAGAAAGAGAACTCAGATTCCTCCTTCTTGGCGTGTGATGAGAAAAGCAAAAGACTCAGTTTCGTAAGATGTTTCCCGCCTGAGAAGGATGATGATATTTGGTATAGGTAAAGATAACTCTAACCATTCGCCAGGCAAACAATGAAGCTTCTGTTCAAGTTACGCCAGCACTCGGCTAAACCATCTTGTAGCATGCGGCTTTTTGGTTTTTTAAGTTGTGGTAATTGCTGAATCGAATCGGACACTCATTGTTATTAGAATAACTGGAATAGTCTTGGGACGGTATTTGAATTTCATAATTTACTTTATTACCCACACACGTGGGTAGCTGTTTATATTTTTCAGAGAAGCGCTGATTTGACAAATGAATTTAGTAATATACCTATACCTAGCTCGCTGACGAGTTTTGACTAAGCTTTTATTATGGTCGATTGATCACTCTAACAGTTGACGTAGGTTCACCGAGCGAGGGGTAATCAACAAATCTTGTCAAAAACGTCGCTACTTTGTAGCTCTACATAGATACTCAGTTGACATTCAATATTTTGAACCCGGTGGTTGTCACTTCAAATAGGAAATTAATTGGTGATATTTCAAAAGATCATATGGTCGATAGGTGCGGATTTTTCAACCAACACGCAAACCTCAGCCGTTTGTCCCTATAATTATTGTCGAAATCCGCGACAATTTCGTTTTTTTTTTATTAATTTCCTTTATAAATAAATCTATTGTATCTGATGCATGCCATTTGTAGCCTGTGATCCGTGTGAGGTAGCGGTAGGTACAACAGTGGCAATCAGCTGACTGAAGGCCAGTCGACCATCTTGTTTTCACATATTACATTAGGTACCTATATAATTTGTTAAGAGAGATTTTTTTTTTTTTACTTTTCATGACGAGCAATGCGATTCATCGTCATTTTGACATCTTTCGAGCCCATAAAGTTTCAACTGCGCCCCGACTCCCCGAGATGCCATTAGTCCTGCATACTTAAAATTCTGTAAGTTAGTACCTAGTCCTCTAAAAATATGGCCCTAGGAAGTGAGTTCCAGAGTTTACTTGTCATCTAAGGATGTATGTAAGTATTGTCTTGTTTTGGCGACTACCTAACCTATTTGCCGCATTTTGAGAAATAATCTCGTTAAGTTCCTCTGAACTTTTACCATAGATCAGCGATTAGTCTTCTGTGCGCCAGCGATTGATGCTGTCAAGTAGGTTAAGTGAATGTTTTTGAGCCGAGCTCCATTTGGGAGCAATATTCGAGGGCTGTTCTAACCTGAACTTTATAAGGACAAGTTGTTTCGGCCTGAACCACCTCTTTGCTCTAAAAGGTGTCGTAACTAGGATGGATGCTGATTTTGCGAAATTATATAATTGGTTCTGACGCATGTTATTCCCGAATTGAGTGCCACTTCAAGAAGGTGCATGGATTCCTAGGGATTTCTGCGCTACCAAAAAAGTGTTTCATTAGGTATAAGTATAAAATCCGAGTTGCTTCAATTGATTTAACAAATCATTTTATGCTTGAAGTGGAACTTCCTGTTTGGATGTTTGAAAACATTATGAACTTATCGAAAAGTGAAACGAGATTGAACGTCTTAGTCCTTCATGCAACAAACCCAAAGTGAAGTGTGTTTAACAAGTTTCAATATTGCAATATTCGTAATGCTCTTAGGTACTATCACGATAGCATTTGTGAGAGCGATTCATTTTTCGTTATCCTCTTATTTTTGAAGTGAAACTTTTAACTCCGCGGTGCGGCAGTCCAAATTGCCATATTAAGGATAATATAGGAGGGCAACAAATAGTGATTCGCAAATGAACGCTCCAATTCGGCATGCAGCAACCCAGTAGTGTATTAAAGGGTTTCACTATTCGTTAAGCCCTTACTTCCAGGGTCCCAGGCCTAGGCAAACGTTAGTGAAGCGACCCTAGAGTGTTGAATTATTATTTATAGACACAAACAATTCCTTTACACTGAGTTACAAAAAAAATTGGAGCACCTTGAAATTTTGCGATAATTTCAAATAAGTTCGAAAAAAGTCTTTTAATACTATCTACATACATATTTTGTTTATTAACATAAAAATAAGTTCATAATTCACTTAAGAAGAAATACAAAATGGAAGAACTTACAACTGATACATAAATTAACGAAAATGGGCAAAAACTTTAAAATTTTTATTTTTTTTCTAAAGAATTCTCATTCCAGTAGTGGGTATTTACTCCCCGAACATCTAATAAAGTTTTAATCCGCTTGGGGATACTTTGGATAAGGTTCCTTTCCTTATACGATTGTCGTCCAAATTCTCCCAATCTTCGAGCAGATCAGATTTCAGCCCACTGAGTGTCGATGGCAGAGCAGGTCACTTCCTAATGATTCTTCCCAGCAGGTCCCAAAAGGTGTTCGATGGGATTCATATCCCGGCTCATCGCAGGCTAAGCCATCACGTCGATTTCTACTTCTTGTAAATATGTAAGTAGTCGGTAACGCACCTGCCAATGTGGTGCGAATGGAGGCACATATTCCTCCAGAATGTTGGTTGTATAATACCTGGAGTTCACCGTCTCTCCACGATGCAGCGCTCGGTTTTTCCGTGCATGGAAATTCCTGCCCACCATGACGGAACCCCCCACCCCCAGAATTTTTCCCTCTGTATGTCGTCGAAGTAGTATCTCTTACCTGAACGTCTCTATAGTCCACGCACACCTAATAACTTTTTGAAACTGGCTCTATGGATCTCTCATTTTTGGGCGGAGCTGGTGGTCTATTCTTTCTGGTTTGTGGTCCACACACTGCTACGTCCATCTGGTGAGCGCAGACAAAAACTGGACTCAGCAGTGAAAATAACTCTACTCCAGTCGGCCTCGGTCCAATCTTGGTGAAAGCGAGCAAATTCCATTCGACGTCGCTTGTGCTGTACTGTGAGTCTTCTTGCTCTCAGGCCACTCTCCACTATGAGACAGCTCAACCGCTGTTTGGTGACGATCTTGAAGGGTTGGAATAACCATATATCGATCGTCCATTGCAGATGTTGCTATGGGCTATGGGGCGACCTTAGCTTTGACGTTGTGTGTAGGAGTTGGTTTCTCTGTACCTTTTAGTGGCTCTTCTTAGCGTCCGGTTTATTGATCCTAACAGCAGCATACCGCACACTTTGTCCATCCTCAACCAAAGCCAATATTATGTAGGTAAGTACATATGTAGTTCGTTTCGTTTGTCCCTGGCCAAGCCGGAAACACGTAAGTTCCATGTACCTAGTAGGTACCTTTCTAAGTAGGTATTACAGAATCTTGACAAGTGCTCAATCATTTCATTTATTTTCAAGGCTAGCTTCAGCCTTTTTATCCAACGCCCCACATAATTGATAAAAGGCGGGCAGTTGTTTTGCGTTTTCGCCTATTTCCATTTTGCCGACGGCATTTGGTACCAAAGTCGCACACAAAAAAATCCCAACGGCATCACTAATATACCCCAAACTACCAAAAATTTAGCACTCTCCAGCAAACTGAACAACCACCGAAAAAGCATTCGCCAAACAGAAAGGAAGAAAGGATGCGTGCATAAGAGAACCAGAAATTATGGAACAAAAATGTACTTACTCACCATCACCATAGCCAACGGTGGTGGTGAAATCATCTTTCTTAATTTGTTTGAAGATTAAAAAGTAGATTCTGCTTAATTTTTCAACTCACTAGAGAAATAAATTTATAAGTATCTATCTTTGGTTCCCCAATAAAGAGGTCACACTCAATGGGTCCTCCTGTGCGAATTAGCCAAAAGAACACAAATACCACAGCCGAAAGCAAATAAAAAAAAATTTGCCAAAAAATATCTTAAACACACCACTACTCCCGCTCAAGTGATTGATCAATTTTTTTTTTTATTTTCATTTCGCGAATATTTTTTGCACACACTTTATGCTATTTCTACTGAACAAATTTTTTTTTTGTCGTCTTGCTGCTATCTTCTCTTTCGTTTTTTTTGCAAAAATCTTATGTGCTGGCGAACACACACTATACACGCGGTTAATCTATCCAAACGAATTCATTTTCTGCGTCTTGTTCCATGTGTGTGAGTGCGAGCTACCGGCGGCGGCGGCGATATTTTTTTTGTGTAAAAAAAAAAAAATAATTTGCACACATTTTTCGTGATTTTGTTTTGTTTTGCGAATTCTCTCTGAAGAGAGTCAATGGAGCTATTTTTTTTCGCACACTTTTTCCATCCAACTTAACCATTGATGGTGTTGGTTTGCGAAAGGGGGGTGTTCTGAATCTGATAAAGAGATGGATGTTGATAGAAGAGTGTGCGAAATTTTTTGCAAGCATTATTTGTTTTTGTTTTGCTGCTGATAGTGGCTCTGGGCTCTGGCAACATGAGTGCGAAAGAGCACTATTGCGGTTCTCTTCGTGGAAGAAAGGAAATTCGCAAATTTGCAAAAATAAAAAGGTGGAACGAGGAAGCGATGGTGATTGTCAATGGGAAAGACAAAGACCAGAACGATGAGGCATGAGGCTACAAACAGAGAACAACCTGCTCTTAGAATGTTGCAGAAGTAGTTGGTGTCTGGTGAATGTTGCTAGGGGAGAAGGTGTCCCGAAGAGTCGTCGAAAGGTTGCAAGAGAATGCAAACTTTATGCGTTTGCTACGTTCGGTGGGGGAAGCTTTTGCCATTAAGCAAACAGGTGTTTGTTAGAGCCAACCCCACACACAGTGTGATGACGTTTCGCATTGGTGTATGGGTGCATATGCACATGCAGAATGGGGTGGAATGATGGAAAACAAATCAAACAAAGCATGAATGAAAAAATGTTGCCAGCAACTTCTAAGAGAGCTAGTGCGGGTCGTCGCCAAAAGGCCTATTTGAGCGCCCCCCATTGCAAACTTCTAGTGCTGGACTTTTCACGTCTGTCACTGGGGCCTGGGGGAGACCGAGACACTCGTTCTCTCACTTATACTTGGAATTCTCTTCTGATCCGAATGGTATCCAAAACCAAATCCAACATTGCAAAACGCGCTGCACAAGTGTGTGTACGATATGTTTCAGACGGTTGGTCTTTGCTGGTGGTTGTGTATACGCTACGGCCTGGCCTGGTGTGAAGGAAGAGAACTGCATTTTCATGTTTGGAACTTCACATAGATGTATTGGTATTCTCGGGGAAAACAGAAGAGGACAGACAGAATTGGGAAGCTAGTCTTGTAGCAAGCAAAAAAAAAAAAAAGCAAAACCCCAAAGGAAACGAGAAAAAATGTTCAACGGGCCAGTCCGCAACATACTAGAAGCCGCATCAGCAGCACCGGCACCAGTACTCCATCAGCAACAAGGCTAGAGATTCTCTGATGAGACCGAGAAGTTCTGTGCGACTACGACAACAGTTGCGGGCGCGACGGACTGTACACCGAGGAGCAGTACAACCAGCAACAGAGCTCCACTAACCATTGGAGTAGTAGAGTAGAGGAGGCACGACTGACGTTAACAGCAGCCGCAGCAGCAGCATATACAGCAGTAGCACCAAGCAAAGCAGCACTCTAGCAACACACCGCGCACACAATAGAATCGGGCTTTTGTTAGTGGTGGTTTGTGTATCGTGAACAGTAAAAAAAAAATCGAAAAAAAGCATACAAATTGCAAAAAGAAAAACGCAGTGGTCGTGTACACCGACTGACTCTGGACTGCGTTGCGGGGTTCTAATCCACAAAACGTTCCGAACGTCAGTAGTGTCGTCAGTTCGATACAAGTCGCTGCTGCCTGCTCTCTAGAAATATCATTTTCGGTTAGTAACATAGAAATACAAATAAAAATAAAAATTGCATTCTGAGAGGCAGTGTTGACACAGGAAAAGATAGTTTAAAACTTTTCGCCAAAAATATAACAAAAAAAAAAGTTTTCCAAACAATTTTATCGTTTTGCTAAAAAAGTTTTTCATAGTTCACAGACGAGTTGTATATTTTTTCTGTTTCTGTTCGTTCGCAGTTCGAATTCGAATTCTCACGTACGGTTGTAAAAGTTTACGCGCTCATAACTCGCGCCAGAAAACCCGGAAAAGATACAAAGATACACAAACAGTGTCTCAAAGTTTTTTTTTTTTTTGTTTTTGTCGAGTTGTGCCCTATGCTCTGGAACAATTTGAGTGGCGCCACAATATTGGACTTGATTCGTCGTTCTAAGTACGACTACGGCTCAAACGGCAAGGATATGCTGTAACAGTTAAAACGCGCGCGATTTAGAACGATTTTTTTTTGCTGGTCTCATACAGTGTCTTTTATATTTTTTTGTTCCTCATTTTTTTTACAGAAATTTTAAACAGCTAAATTAAAAAAAAATTAAAAGAAAAAAAAAAAAATATTTTTGTTAAAGCAAAAGTGAATAAAGTGCGATACCAACGTAATATTTATAACAAAAAAAAAAAGAAACAAAAAATCGCAGTGTATGACGTTTGATTTATACACAAAAATGCATAATTGTTTTTATTTTTATACACACCCATGAAAGGAAAATATTTTATGCAACAAAAATAAACAAAAAAAAAAAAAAAAACTTCATTCAATCTTGGATTACCAATATAAAAAAAAATTATCTCTAATACTTCTCGGCGAGTGTCCTTTCTTTTTGATTTTGGCGAACATCTACTTTTGAGAGAAATAAACAAAATTTATTTTCAAGTGCGAAAATTATATACATAAATGTGATGGTGTAAATCAACAAATTCAATTTATCTACAAAAAAGGGGAAAATTTAAAATCAAAATTAAAAATCTCTTTCGGATTCGACGGCGTGTAAAAAGTGTTTATCGTGTTTTTATTGTTTAAATCTGTTCTCTGTGTGATTTTGTTTAAATACATATATAAAATATATTGTGTGACCGCGGTGGTTTGATTGTGTATATTTGTTTTGCAAACGTGCTCCAACAAGGATAACGCAGATAGAATTTTATTTTAACAATTTCGCGCACAAATTCGCTAAATAACACAATAACCAATTAAAGTTTGTTTTTTTGCGTTCTTCCAACTTTAAAAAAAAATTGTTTGAAAGGAGAACAAATTATTTTCTTTTTAACGTTTTAATTTGATCTTTTGCTCTGAATGAACTGAATTTCTGTTCTACATAATCAGCATACACCGGAAAAGGATTACCCAAGGAATTTGTTTTTATTTTTATTACAAGGAAATTTCTATCGTAAGTACATACTAAAATTTAGAAAAAATGTTTTTGTTACAGCGGTGAAAGTAAATCTGATTCGATTTTTGCCCATAACTGTGTGATTTCAAGCTTAGGTACCTACCACTTGACCTTAAAATGCAAAACGAAATCTTTTAAAATCCCAACTGCCAAGTTGTGAGCATTTTCCAGTACTCAAAATGTAAGCCGTGTTTAATGTGACGGTAAATTTGTTTTTGCAGTTGAAGTTTTACAAACAAACACACCTAATTAATGCAAATTCAAAAGGTTAGTTTGTCAAACTTGTCAACTAATTGTGAAACTACATTTATCTGACAAATTCGAGAATAATGTCAAATTTATTCCTAATACACTTCGTTCTTAACTGCGATCATTAGAATTTGTGATTTGAAAATAAATTTTGAAGTGTCATATAGTGAAAAGAAAAATGAACATATTGAACGTACTCGTATATATACGACAACCGTTTAAGTAAGTGATCATTTTTAAGAAGGTTAAGAAGCAGCTTTTTCTTCTGTCAATAGATGAGTGACATTTTTCAGAACAAACACATCTAATAACTATAAGGACATAAAGCGACAAAATCAAATGACTGACAGTTTCTTGTTTTGCATTACTTGTCAATTCGGTGGGTTTGTTTTTAAAATTTTAGCATAAGCTAAATACGCAGCTCGAGCGAAATAAAATTTTAGTTGCACTTCCTTTTTTTTTCTTTCTAAACATTTAAGCTTAGTACGCTTCTCGAGCGAAACTAAATTTTAGCTGCTCTCCAATTTTTCCCTCCAAACATTAGCTAAAATCCTAGCTAAATTTTGACATAGAGTGCGCTGTTTCACAAAAAAAAGTTGAAAATAAATTCCTTAAAAAATTCATCGTCGTGAAAAAGTGTTATATTTTCGTTGCACTTTCTTTTTTCCTTGTCTGCTATTCCTTGATATCAAATTTATCACTTTTAAGGGATTCCTCGTCGAGGTATTCATTGAAAAGACTCATCTTTATTTACTTTTCCGCAACACAAAAAAAAAAAAAAACAACACGATCTGTCAAAATTTAGCTTGAGAAAATGCCCCGAACCATTAATGGGCGCGCTAAAATGCAGTTCAGTCTGAAATGAAAATTTGAAATGGATTCGCTTAAATTTAGTTCAGCTAAATTTTGGAGAGAACTTTGTATGGGAGCTAAGATTTAGCTCGAACAGCCTACTAAGCTTTAGATAAAACTCGAGCTAAATTTCGACATAGAGTGCATTGAGGATAAGTGTCACTAAAAATAAAAGATGTTTTTTTTTTTAAAATAATATCTCCCTTAAAAAATTAATTGACGCAAAAAGAGTTTTATTTTCGTTGCGTTTTCTTTTTTTTGTTTCCTTATCAAGGACTTTTCTTTGATTTAAAATTATTCATTTTCAAGGTATTTTCCACCGAGGTATTCTTTGAAAACACTGATCCTTATTCACTACTCCGCAATTAAAAAACACAACAATAAAATTACTACACCTTCTGTCAAAATTTAGATTTTGAAAATGTGCCGAACCACTAATGGGCGCGCTAAATTTTTACAGACATAATATGAAATAAAGTTTGAAATAAAAATTAGATTTTTAGCAATAGCTGCGTACCGCTGGCGCTGCAGAAATACGCTTAAATTTAGCTTATCTGCATTTTGGAGAGCATTTTAAATGGGAGCCTGAATTTAGTGCGAGCAGCGTACCTACATATTTCATTTCTTGTAAACGTCATTCGAAATGTCAAATTTATTTCCAAATATATAGGTACATCTACATGCTCAGTAGGTAGATAATTTACTGCGATCATTTAAATTTGTGAATTTGTTAAGAATTAATTTCGAAGTGTCAGTGAAGAGAAAACTGACCAGAAAGAACACGTTCACCCAGGGAAACAGTTTTTGCTTTTAGTTGTGGTTAAATAATAAAAGTCACTTAGTCACTTGACAAAGCGGAATTTTTCAACAATCTGCATTCATTACATTCTGTCAAAAAAATTATTTCGTTTTCACAGATTGCAAATTCAAATGAACAGATTTTTTTTCTGGTCAACATTTTCTGGATTTTAACTGAGCTCACCATCTTTTATACGGCGCTGCTTGCGTTATACAGAAATTTATTTGACAAAATATCGCAAGCAGTACCTACATGTAGGTTTTTGCCATGGCTAAGAGACAGAAAAGATCCGCAATTGCACTCGTTGAAGAAGAGTGAACAAATTATAAGCAGCGAGAATAATAGATCATAAAGCTTAGTACGTTACTCGCGCTTAAATTTATCTCCCATACAAAATTGCCTCAAAGATAAAATTATGCTAAGCGTTTTAGCCGAGCTGTTTGTATCTACTTCAGTTACATTTTTAGCAGCATTAATTTTAGCTAGAATTGCGTATTAGACTTCAGGACGTAGTGCACTAAATATTCTTTAATTTATTATTGTTATCGAGCTTAATTTGACTTATTCTCGTACTGCACAGAAATCTCTCTTGTTTATAGCTCGCGTAATAAATGCGCGCCACATTCTTGCTAACTAAATTTTGACAGAGATGTGAAAAAAAAATAGTTGAGTTCGATATACGCACTAACTATGGATGTAATATTTACAAACTAACCCGAATAATAAAGTTTTCTACAAACAAATTAAGCAACCAAGTGGAGAGAATTTCTTATTTAGCTTCATTTAAGTTAAGTTTGAAGAGGTTTGGAGGCTGAGATAAGTACTGCCGCACTGCAAAATCTGGAATCTTTTAGATCACCGGAAGTTTTTTGGTTTGTTTTTTCTTATAAGCAATACTGCTTTTCAATGCACGCCACTATGGGCTAAGTAGTGTAAAGGGTGTTCCAAGGTGAAATCCTGGCAATAGAAAACGCTGTAAGGTACATAGAAGGCGGTCTCCTTGCTACGTCGGATATATAACTATCTTATTTTAAAGTCAAGACAGTCGACTAAATCTAATCCAATCAAATCGAAAGCGGTTAGGAAATGTAGCGACGCACTGATCACCATTATTGGCATCATTCTGATGTCAAAATCTGCCTGATTTCCTGACATAGCAATATAGGTTACGAATATTCGGATATCGGATGTTTTGGCAAGAATGCAGTCGGAAATGAACATCAGTGAAGCGGGCACATCAAGATTGCCACAAATTGGGAAATTTTATAGCATAATCTATGACATAATATTAGAGAACTCATCCTGGTTAGCTTTTAAACACTGTAGGTACCGCCTCTCGTACATTATGGGCAAACCTAGACAAAAGAAAATCAAAGAGCCTTCTGGCGCACTAAACACTTATCTTTTATCCGCATCATAACTATGGTTTATTAATGCCCAGTATCCTACTCGCCCTAAATTTTAGCTCCCATACCAAAATATCTGAAAAATTATTATCTAGCGAGGCAGTTAAGCAAAGTGAATCTTATGTCGTTTTCGATTGGTAATCCAGAAGCGTCCGGAAGGACTCTCCGCGATTCTGAATTCAAAACCAGAAGCAAATTTCTCTTCTTTTCAGTAGAAGAACTGTCAGTTGAGTGCCAATCGAACACTTTCAGAAGCGTTCGGATTGCTTCCGGACGATTCTGGATTACCAATCGAAAACGACATTATTCGCATGTTAAATTATTCACTTTTCGCTTGATCAGTTTAAATGTTGTTGTGCCGTCCAAAATTAAGTCACGAGTCTAATTCTAGCCATTTGTAATAAAATCTCACCCAACTTTAGCTAAGCATTAGCATTCAGATCCAGCTAAAAACAATAAGTTTTAGACTGTACAAAATGCATATGGTAACTTTGACAGCAGTATAAATTTTGACAGATTGTGTTATTCTTGTTTTTGTTTTTATTAATAACAAATTTTATTGTTGTAATACATTTTTTTAATAAGTCACCTAGAGTCGCAATGAGAAAATGCGTTTGATGCGGTTACAGTTTTGAGTATTCCGAAATGTACAAAGTTTGCTGCCAAATATTTAAGAGCTCCGTAATTTTATTTCATGGATTGGTTGTTAATGTAGTATGTGTTTTTGCTTGCGCCTTTAGAGTTGAAAAGTGTTGTCCAAGAATTATAATTCCTAAAAATTGAAATGAAACCAAGACGCTTTTTGGGCTATCAAAAATTAAGATCTTATTCCAGCAGTGGATGGATGTGTTCACGGTCGAAACTCGAAATTTTTGGTAACGTCATACTCTCAAAGAGCTAGTGAAACTTAAAATATGAATGGATTAAAAGACAAGGCTTGTTGCAGTGAGGATCGATGACTACTTATTTGTGTGCTTGATATAGAGGACATCTCTTTTATTTACCCTAATTTTGTAAATGGTCATTTTAATTGCAATCTTTTAAATTTGCAACTTCTTATTTAAGGAATACCTCAAAAACTAAACTAAATTGTTTAGCGGTGGTGGAACACTATTAGACACATTCTTCGTTAAGTAGTTGACGGGTCAATGGAGGGAGGTTAAAATTATATCTTTTCCCAAAAATGCAATAGCTATGATGAATTTAGGCGTTTTTTATAGTCACTTTTCTGTTAGGGTTCAACAATCCAAAATTTGCGCTTATAACATTGATTAATATGGTCTTTCTAAGCGCTATAGCTATAGACAGTATACTGACGATGGTTGCCATGTTGGTTGATGTCACCTTCCAACTGGGCGCGCCATTTAATGTAAGGTCGCCCTTTACCTCGTCGCCTTTTGAAGTAGAGTTGAAGATTCCCCGAGCCAATGCAATGATGTCCATATGCTCCACATCCAACAATCTTAGCCGATTAAATCGAATCTTGCACATTCTCCTCCAGAAACCTGCGATACAAACTCGAAAAATGATCACACGGAGAACTTTTCGCTCCAAGGAACTGAGTATGTTTTCATCTGCCCTTGACAGAGTCCATGCTTTTGCACTGTCATCCCTAGTCCCGTCTTTGTTCTCAGTACATACTCACGAATGTACCACTGACATGAATAAGTCGATTTGAATTTACTGAGTCTGTGGTCTCTTCCAAGATCTGCCATAGTGCGGTAATATGGTCGATATGGTGGACTTAAGAACCTATCAGGTGGTCGAGCATCGGCTTTAGCCGTTCACAGGTTATTGCAGACAGAAGGATGTGCTCTTGATAATGAATGCTATTATTTGTGGATCTGGAGTCTATAAAATGTAATGAGTCTAGACTAGAATGAAATTTGTTACTCTTTTCAACGGACGGACAAGGCCTACCATGAACGAGCGTGTTTTTTGTCACATAGAAAATCGTAATCGTTCCTGAATGTAGAAATTCAGGACCAGAATTTAGTACAATGTGAAAATTTGGTATTTTGTCTATCTGCGAAAACCACACTATGGTACGTGTCAATTAGTGTGTTGTCAGAACCCTTTCGTTTTTTCCCGGAGAAGATAGTCCGCTTCTCAGGCCTGCTTTATTCCACCCAAACTTTTGTTGATAAATTTGATGCATGTGTCCTAGGTACTAAAAGATCTCCGCTCTGACAGAGCCGGCTACTTTGTTGTTCTTTAGCTTCTTTTTATAGTTAAGCCAATCTCTTTTAAATTCACCTTAAACAATATTGTTTTCCTTCTCTGTTCTTAAAAGCCTTCATTCAGTTCTTAAAGTCAGGCACCGTATGCTTGATTTTCTTAGAAAACCGCCAGATGTTGTTTCGATCACGGAACTTATCGATCTCTGGAAGACTGCTTAGGTACTTTCCCTCTTCTCCTCACTTCTTCTGGCTCGATGCACTTAAGTGCAATTAAGGCAATTGCCTCGCTGCCCTTGTATTGCGCTGCGGAGTCCTAACTGTAAGCACCATTTAAAGTAAGTCTTACATCTGCATCTACTGTCATCTTTTTCCACGAGCTCTTTCTCTAAGATGGCTGTTAGCCTACAGTGGTTTCGGCTATCTTTATCATGCTGTTTCGATACTGGAATCATTGTCTTTTTAACATTTATGGGTAGATGAAGTCGTGAATAACTTTGTCACTCAGGCGCTTTATGTAGCCCCTGGCTCCTCCATCTGTGCTAAGGCGTCCAAAGTTCAATTTCTCTTTCTGGGCGGGTCTCAACTTCAGTCTGAATCGACGCTTTCTCCTCGGAATGAGAGCCTACTACTAATTCAAACTTGGGCAATTTGATTGGCGGTTCGACCGCTTGGACCTGGATCTTAGCCTTTGAAAGTTTGACGTCCATGTTTCGGATCTGCTCCAAAACCGATTACACGGTAGACGTTATCTATTATCGTTTCTGTGGTTTCCGATGAAGTTTTCTCCTAAAATGTTAGGATTAAAGTCTCCTAGCCTAACTTTGACATCGCGTAAACTCCAAATAGGCTTCGTAGGCTCCTTTGGCTCCGTCCAGGAGGATACGACTCATATAGGGCCTTCTAGCGTTTCCGATAAACATTGGCCCCGTTAAATGTGCTTAGGCACCTAAATATTTAGGTGACAGTTTATTATAGAGTTGGGCAGAAAATCTTGCCTAATACACGAAACTTGCCTAAATTTGCAGTCAAATCAGAGGCTTTTGACTAGATAGGCAAAAGCGTCTTGAACGCGGCCATTTTCAACGTTGAACCCTGAGATTAGCCTATACAGCGTCCAATATGCTTAACAGAATTACCCCACAAAATGCTATTGTGTAATAAATCTAGATGGCGCCAAAGTAGTTGCTGAAAGGACCGGTTTCTGAATTTCTCTCCGATCAATCATTAATAACAATTTATCGAAATCGCAGAGTTAGCTTTGCGTCTCACCGATGGCATTTGTGACCGGTTCTCATAGTTAACGCCAAACTTCACAAAAGCGCCGCCGCGTACCCCCTCTAAACCCACAATAGTATAGTGCATAATTGACTTTCATGGATTGGATAGCATTTTGCGCATAATTAATTACAAATTCTCATATTAGCAATCGTATTGCGAATAAATTAAATTAACCAAAAATAATCACCATCTTCCCTCGAGGTAATAAATATCAAGGTCCATCTTTTGACGTCTATTTCAGCCGCCACATAACGTTTGGCTGCATTTTAATTGCAACTATTTTATCTCTGGCTAATCTGGGACTACTGTAGGAGAAAAGTTATGAATTCTCAAAGGTACGAGTACTAACAGCAGCTAATCTAGTTAGTCATACAGACTTTCGGCACGGAAAAGTACAAACGGCAAAAATAAAAAAAAATTAAAACCTGGTCCTTCATGCCACCCTACCATCAACATTATGAATGATCAACGCCGCGTCGGCATCGTTAGCTGCAAGTGATACATTTATCACCTTGAGACCTTAGTTCCGGTGAGAGAGTATCGCAATATATAGATATCTATCTCTCGAACTGGGTATCTCTATTAAATTGTATTTGTTGAAAATCGCGTGATTCGAAAGAAATCGAAATGCGGGCGTTATATTTCATAGGTGCATGGTGCATTAATCATGCGCCTGTTGTGTGTGTGGCTGAAGAAATAAATTGTCTGTCAACATTTTCCATCCGAGAAGTATATTTTGAAGTTTTCTTAATAATTATATTATACAAGAGGAATAATTTATATGTTAAATTGAAAAATTTTACTGAACATTTTATAAATGAAGGCGAGGCGCATGTTTCGGGATTTAGGTAGAGACTGTTTTTATGTTGATTTTTATAAACATCGAAGAATTTATACCATGAGCACATGAAGTTGAGGGTCTAAAAAAGAAAAAAAAAAAAAAAAAAAAAAAAACTTATAATAATAATTTATTTTATGGTTAGCTTAAAAAAAATATAAATGAGGTGTTTCAAGAAGTATCATGACATTTCCTTGGGACTACAAAAATACCGAATGACAAAAATGTCGAAAGTCACAAAAATCTCGAAAAAATCTCAAAAGTATAAATGTTTTTTATTTTGTAACAAATATTTTATATTTTTTCTTTTCAAGTCCTAAAGTTGTTAGGTATTGATTTAGTTTCCTTTCCTTACCTGGGAGTCTCAAAATGTAAAAACTAAACCTTGCCCAACCTCGCTGCTATTCCAAATCCAACAGTGACCCCAAGCAGGGGGGTTTCAGGGGCCAAGATGCCCCTTATGCAGATTCAACTGTTTATGCACCATAAATACATTCGGTAGATACATATTTTTAAAAGGATGCAGTTAATAAAATTGTGAATAATCGAATCTAAAATCTTCGTGGTCGAGTGTTTCAAGATAATTTGATCTTGGCCAAAATACTCTCTTCCGTGTAATATGCTCGTAATATTCATCAAATTCATCTTCTAAAAATTACAAAAAAAAAATCCATCTTAGGAGCTTGTAAATGCGATTTACGTCCGTCAACGGAAGAATGCTCTGAAACTATATTTTTGCCAACCCTAGTCGGTTGAGGTCGCCTTCGACTTGCGCCCGCCAATTAAGGCGAGGTCTTCCTGTACTGCGTTGTTCCTACGATTTTGACTCGAAGACTCTACGGGCCAGAGCACTTGTTTCCATCCGCTCTACATGTCCTAGCCATCTTAAACGACTTACTCGCAGTTTTTTGACCAGGTCGATGTCGCTGTACAGCTGTATAGTTCGTCGTTGAATCTCCTTCTCCAAAGACCGTCAACGCAAACGGGACCGAACATTTTATGAAGAATCTTTCTCTCAAAGCGACCGTGGATATCTTCATCCACTTTAGATAGAGTCCAAGCTTCAGCGCCATAAAGCAGGACTGGAATGATCAAGGTCTTATACAGAATCTCTTTAGTTGTTCGGGATAGGGCTCCACTACTCAATTCCCTCCTATATTTTTGCCAACCCTAGTCGGTTGAGGTCGCCTTCGACTTGCGCCCGCCAATTAAGGCGAGGTCTTCCTGTACTGCGTTGTTCCTACGATTTTGACTCGAAGACTCTACGGGCCAGAGCACTTGTTTCCATCCGCTCTACATGTCCTAGACATCTTAAACGACTTACTCGCAGTTTTTTGACCATCAGGTCGATGTCACTGTACAGCTCATATAGTTCGTAGTTGAATCTTCTTCTCCAAAGCCCGTCAACGCAAACGGGACCGAACATTTTACGAAGAATCTTTCTCTCAAAGCGACCGTGGATATCTTCATCCACTTTAGATAGAGTCCAAGCTTCAGCGCCATAAAGCAGGACTGGAATGATCAAGGTCTTATACAGAATCTCTTTAGTTGTTCGGGATAGGGCTCCACTACTCAATTCCCTCCTATATTTTTGCCAACCCTAGTCGGTTGAGGTCGCCTTCGACTTGCGCCCGCCAATTAAGGCGAGGTCTTCCTGTACTGCGTTGTTCCTACGATTTTGACTCGAAGACTCTACGGGCCAGAGCACTTGTTTCCATCCGCTCTACATGTCCTAGACATCTTAAACGACTTACTCGCAGTTTTTTGACCATCAGGTCGATGTCGCTGTACAGCTGTATAGTTCGTCGTTGAATCTCCTTCTCCAAAGACCGTCAACGCAAACGGGACCGAACATTTTATGAAGAATCTTTCTCTCAAAGCGACCGTGGATATCTTCATCCACTTTAGATAGAGTCCAAGCTTCAGCGCCATAAAGCAGGACTGGAATGATCAAGGTCTTATACAGAATCTCTTTAGTTGTTCGGGATAGGGCTCCACTACTCAATTCCCTCCTATATTTTTGCCAACCCTAGTCGGTTGAGGTCGCCTTCGACTTGCGCCCGCCAATTAAGGCGAGGTCTTCCTGTACTGCGTTGTTCCTACGATTTTGACTCGAAGACTCTACGGGCCAGAGCACTTGTTTCCATCCGCTCTACATGTCCTAGCCATCTTAAACGACTTACTCGCAGTTTTTTGACCAGGTCGATGTCGCTGTACAGCTGTATAGTTCGTCGTTGAATCTCCTTCTCCAAAGACCGTCAACGCAAACGGGACCGAACATTTTATGAAGAATCTTTCTCTCAAAGCGACCGTGGATATCTTCATCCACTTTAGATAGAGTCCAAGCTTCAGCGCCATAAAGCAGGACTGGAATGATCAAGGTCTTATACAGAATTTCTTTAGTTGTTCGGGATAGGGCTCCACTACTCAATTGCCTCCTTAGCCCAAAGAAATAGCGGTTGGCAAGGGTTATTCTTCGTTTAATTTCTTCTTAGATATTGTTATCAGAACTTATAGCAGAACCGAGGTAGACAAAATCCCTCACTACCTCAAAGTTATAGCTGTCGATCGTGATGTTTTTTCCGATTCTACGATGTTGGGTGTCCCTTTTTGTTGACCCATTTTAGCCGCTTCCGTTTCTATACTAGCAAACGTACCAGTGACAGCTCGCTGTGTTCAACCAATTATATCAATATCATCGGCGTATGCAAGTAATTGGACGGACTTTTGAAAGATTGTGCCTTGTGTGTTGGCCTGTGAGTTTCGGACAATTCTTTCAAGTTTGATTTTGATTTGAATCCTCTTTTGACCTCAAAGGTTTCGGTAAGGTCGCTAACGACCTTGATGCAGCAGCAAGCTTTCTCCGTCGTCATCCTATACAACCGAACGAGTTTTGCAGGGATGCTGTATATGGCATGGCTCTGTATAGCTCGTCTCTATAGATGCTGTCGTATACGCGGCTTTGAAATCGATGAATGGTGGGTATCGATTTGGACTTCTTGGGTTTTTTCCAGGATCTGACTGAGTATGAATATTTGATCGACGGTGGGTTTTCCTGGACTATTCCGCACTGATAGGGACCAATCAGGTTATTTACAAAGGGGATAAAGCGTTCACACAATATTGGCAGACAGGATCTTGTATGCGATGTTAAGGAGACATTTCTGTTTCTGTATACGGGATTTTTCCCAGCCACTTCAAATGAATATTTTGCTTATCCTCTAGATAAAGGTTTTAACAGTCACTTGAACCGGCTGATCGGCTATCAGAGACCTTATCTATCAGGTATTACTATCCGAGACCTTTGAAACCAAAAGTTCAAGTTTATCTGTCAGATAAGTTCCTGATAGGCTATCAGAGATTTTATCAGTTCGTCTTGAAACTGACCCTAAGCCGTTGTTAGTTCATTTTGATTCATTTTAGTTAAAATAAACGCTCTATATGCTCTATGATGGTCTATGCTCCGATATGCTATGATAGAGTCCTTGACGGTACCTATCCATAGAAATAAAGGAAATGGATTTTGAAAACTCTATCGCTAAGTTAGGTTTTTTGTGAAGTAGCTAATCGATCTAAAGTGGTCTTGGGATAATCGCGGGCATGTAAATGTACGGCCCTTAGCTAAGTGCCTTCAGTTGTCCACTTCAAGTTAGGTAAGGCTACCATATCCCTTTGCGAGAGGCTTCAACTAAAGCGACGTCTTTTTCCGTCTAACCTTCTAGTTATAGTAAGTAGGCGCTTTTTCGAGTATCGAACCTGAGACCTATTGCCAGCATGGTGACAAGTCTCCGTTTGGAGCACATCAGCACCGGCTGCTTTGTTTATCTTTAGCCAGGCGACGTGCGGTCGAAATTGTTGGTGGAACTTGACTGACATTGCCATTTAGTAACTGGCTACAGGACAAGTAATCTTTGAAACCTGCACGCCTAGGACATTGTAGAACTAGCGCCTATCTGTCAGAGTCTATGGTCGCTCTTGAAGCGTTATAGGTTCGCCTTACTAGAGCGAAGTATTTAAAACAAAAGTAGTCCCCGCAGGTTTTTTCCTCGTGAGCAAACCTTCCTTCCATAGAGCTAGTGACCCGCTCTCATTTCCGTTTGGAGCCAGAACATAACCTATATGCCTTCGTTTCTAATTTGTTTGTCTCCGCGCATCTGGTCCGATCCATAACTTTTTCGAACGTGGTTGTGAGAAGCAGTTCTGACGCAGTGTTTCTAATGACTTGTTGGCATCGATGCCACTGATCTTCCGGACTCGTCAGTCTTCCGTATCGAGGGATACGCGGTCAGAATAGGCTGAATTTTCTTAGCTCAGATGGATAGGTATTCGTAACCGAAAAGTGGCACCAAACAGGTAGTAGGCTAAGTCTACTATATTAGCCGCTTAGAAGGTATGGACGGACATCCAGCCTGTTAGAGGAGTGATTTCCCTCAATGGCAACATTTGGTTGCTTGTTCGATTATTCGCTCATCCTGGCGACCGCCACGTGGCTTGTGGATGTTGAGACGAGAGAATCACGCCTGCCTACCACCAGAATTGGTATGAGCCTATGTTTAAACAGACTTTACTTACTTACTTAGGTGGCGCTACAGACCTGGGCCTCAACCAACACGCCTCTCCAGTTAGCACGATCTTTGTTTAACCGCCTCCAGTTGCGCACTCCAAGTTAGTTGAGGTCCCCTACTGTGATGTCCCTTCGGGTTGGAATCAAAGACTCTTCGGGCCGGAGTGTTGGTGCCTATTCGCTCTACATGTCCTAGCCATCATCTTAGTCGACTGATGCGAACTCTTCTGACCAGGTCGATGTCGTTGTACAGTTCTTAGCGTTCCTCCAAAGCCCGTCAATGCCACCGGAACCGAAAATCACTCGAAGAATTTTGCGTTCGAAGCGACCAAGGAGATCTTCATCCGCCTATGAGTCTATGTTTAAACAGGACTGAGTAATCAGATGGCTTAAATGATTTAAATAATTCCAACTTATCCTATTCCAACGTGGCCGTAGTAGTGCAGTGGTTAGTGTGCTGTGCTACTGTGCGAGGGATCCCAGGTTCGATCCCCGGAAAAACACAAATTACATCTTAAGGTTTTCTCTACTACGCTAGCTCTCGGAAACGTCTGACAAACATCCGAGAGTATGACTGTCCTGAAAAAGCTTCTCAATTCAGCCGTTCGGACTCGGCATAAAATTGTAGGTCCCTTCCATTCGTCCCAAAAATAAAACTCACACAAACGAATGGTTGCGAGAAGCGAGGCCTAGGGTGTCTAAGTCTACCCGCCTGTTGCGCCACCTATTTATTTATTTATTAACTTATCCCCAGAGGGGATAGGAGCTGTTATGATGAGTAACAGCTCTAGGCCATCTTTAATTGAAAAAGAAAATATTCCATGTTTGTAGTCAGTAAAATCCAATTTAAAACAGACTTCCGTTTGCGATGACCTTGTGTTGATCGTTATCCAAAAAAAAAAAACCAATATCTCCAATGCACTTGTTTGGAAAAAGTTATAACAGAATCACCTCAAGCCCGTTGGCAACCACAACGTCACTGCTGACATTTAAAGCGCCACTCCGGCCGCGCACCAGAAATAAAACGGTTACCAGACCATTTTGCCTAACCTAACATTTATGTGATCATCAATCCGTTCTTTCTTTGTTCATAAAAATTAGTACTAAAATTGATTTATGTTCTAAGATGTGATTTAAATGTTTGTCTACCATTTGAAGAGCTTACGTAACACAACGCACTCTCTTTGGCACAATGCAACATCAGCGATTTATGTATAGGTAAATTGAGTGATGACCCCCGATTACCCAGATGACTGGCATAATTATTAAACAAAACTTTGTGATAAGAGACAAATCTACGTATATACATATGTGTGTATGTATGGCTCTCTGACTATGTTACGTAAGTTGCACTTTCATAAATGTTAATTGCTAATCAGGTCCTGTGTTCCGACGATATTAATTCGCAAAACACGTTCTTTGCTTTTATAGCGAGGTATACCCATGTGAAGAGATTTTTCTTTTCTTTCTTTTATTTAGATACTCTAACTGTGAATATAGACTGAGATAACGAGTTATTTTAATTAGTTTACCCTTTATAATTTTATATATACAATAAAATTAATAAATTTATAAACATTTTAATTTACTGTGAGGGGGGGAAAAAATTAGAATTCATGAATTCACCGCAGTATAATAACAGTAATTAGGTGGCTTAGTGATTTATGTATATACGAACGCATAGGTTTGAAACGGTATGTAAGAATTATTCTGAGTGGAGGTATAGGTATAGGGAGTGCCTTACAAATATTTTCAGTAGAACTGGTTCCTTGACTATAGGTAGGTGGTGGAATTTATTGACTTTTGAAATGTCGTACACTAAATTCACAGTAGTTCTATCTATAGGTGTCGAACGGCATATGGTCTGGTCAGTATAACAAAGGTGTTTGATTTGACAGAACGATTGAGCGTAAGCATCGAAAAAGACCAAATTCGTTTACACTAAAGTTTCTACAGTTTATAAAGTTGTTTGAAACTTTTCAAGAAGAGCTGGTATGTCACTTGATTTTGCACCAGTTCCATTCGACATACCTATCTCTGATATTTTGAGTGCTTTGTAAGAGATCCACATGGCGTTTGGTTTACCAATAAGGATTCGACGTGTAGATTTCTTGTTTTCAATAGTCTTGCCACATGCCCAGTCCATCGAGGCTTGAAGATCCTAAAAGGCCTTGGAGCATGCTAAAAATCTTGTTCTCAGTAGTATAATACAAGATATATTTTTTTTTTTTGATATAAATAATATCTATTTATTAATATGTTATATGGAATGGGAATTTGGTAATAAAAAGTAATTTTGAGAACTGGTCCTTGGTCGTGGGAAATGGTATCTTCGGATTTTGAGTCTATTTTCTGCAAATGATATAATGGAAAATAAAAGAACTCATGAGTAGGGTTGCCAGTTCTCCCGATATTCCGGGAGTCTCCCGGTTTTTATACCCGGTACCACACTGTGGTGAGGGTATATTCACTTTGTCATTCCATTTGTAACGCCCATAAGGAGGCGTTGTAGGTATGACAAACTATATATATTATTGATCAGCATCACTTTCTTAGTCGATCTAGCGATGTCCGTCTGTCTGTCCGTCTGTCCGCACGATTACGGCCGTAATTTAAGAGCTATCGACTTGAAATTTGGTACGTAAGCTTTTATCCACCAAACTGAGGCTAAGTTCGAAAATGAGCAAGATCGGATGAAAACTACTACTACCTCCCATACAAAAATATCAGATTTATATAGATTTTTATGTTAAAAATTAAATTTAAATAGCTACAGTAAAGATAGCAAGTTTAAACTTTGCACATATTGTTTTAATAATATTTAAAAAATTTTGACAAAAAATAAGCTTGGTCGAATAAAAAGTACCCATACCTCCCATACAAATATATAGGGGAGAGTGGGTATGTATGGGACACTTTTCAGTAAAAACTCAATTACTCGCAACTTATAAATCATATCTGCACAAAACAGTTTTCTTAAGATAATATATCATTGTGGCAAGCTATTAAAAACACAAAAGTATTAAAACGTTTACCAGAATAGAAGTTAAAATTCATTCCATGTACACACCTAACATTGTCCCATTCCTCCTGGTTCAAGGAGGATTGGGACAGCTATGTGGTGGAATGGGACGGCTATGTTAAAATCTTTTTTTCTATAACAAAAGACGATAAAATAACATAAGTTTTCGGTTTACTTATCAAAATAAAATATATATTATTCAGTTCTAACAAAAAAAGAGTTAAAAACATACAGCTTCACTTGTACAAAAAAATAAAAAAAAAAACATAACAAAAAAGCGTATAAAGAAAAAAGGAACAATTCAGAAAAGTGGGTATTTATGACAGTGATACAAATTTGGATTTTAAATCCACACTAAAGGAATAAATATCCCGTGGATTCCTCTTATTTGGTGCAACATGCTGAGGTTGAGGTTGAGGACACTCTGTCCCATTCCTCCTGCATATGAGTGTCCCAATCATCCTGTAGGGCACCTTATCAAGATAAACTAAAATATCACTTTAAACATGGCACAGACTAAACAAAATTAGAAGTAAATCAATTCGTAATAAATGTTATTATATATTCGATTCACTTTTTTGTACAATAAGTTCACTCATTAATTTTTTTCTTTGACTCAAAGTTTGCCCAAGGATTTTACTTTTTATATACAAAATACTTTTTTTTGCTCTCCACTGCGTAATTACAACTGTGCACAAGACCTGCTTCGTTGACCGGTGGGTACACATTAAAGAACAATTTTGTGATCAGCACAAATGGAAAAAAGGGTATAGCGTTTAGGAAAATGCTCGTGTCCCATACCTCCTGTGTCCCATACATACCCACTCTCCTAATTTTTTAATACTAAAATATTTTTTTTATTTTACAATAATATAGTACCGGGTATTTGAGCTTCGGCATAGTCGAAGATAATTGTCTTACTGGTTTTACTAATCTCACGGTCTCCCGAAAATTCTATGAAATCTCCCGAATTTCCAATATTTCATTTTAATTTTCTTAAAAAACCAAACTACGAACAATTAAGAAAAAAAGTTTTTTTCTAAGAAATATAATCAGCGCCTAATGTAATGTAATATAGTATAAAATTGTATAACAATTGTGCACTTTGTGATGAAAGCATGAAATTTTTACCATGATGGAAACATTATATGAAAATGATTTTAAGATATTGGGGCTATTTAAAATCATTTTCATATAATGTGTCATCCATGATAAAAATTTCATGCTTTCATCACAAAGTGCACAATTTTTTTACTTTACCGCCTCACTAGTACTTCTTAAGTCATAACATCAATATATTAAAAAAAATTTAAAAGATTTTAACTTTAGGAGGTAGTTGTATCAGAATTAAAGACTGACATAAAATTAGTAGAATCAAGTATAATTTTTTGGAGCAAACACTCATAAGTGCTAAAGAAAAACCAATTTGTCAGCCAAAAATGTCATTGCCAAAATTTAGAACATTTAAAAAATATATTATTTTGAAATTCAAAGCCAAACGGCTGAAAAATATAATAATACGAATTAATGTTTTTATGTTCTTTTGTACTTTTTGTTAAATCAATGGTTGTTTGAAATAAAACTATAACTTTGTTTTATACATTGTACTATGAAGTAAAAAGGTTTTTCAAATTCTCCCGATTTATTTTCCAATCTCCCGATATTTTTCCGGAAACCTCCCGATTTGTTGAGAAATATTTCTGGCAACCCTGCTCATGAGTATCCTAAGCTCATTGAAATAAATAAGTTATTTAAAAATTAGAATACATAGTATACGATAGTAATTTAATTTCAAATATATTACCATACATATTTTAAATAATCTAACAAAGTTGGATAAGCCATATCTTTAAATAAAATTAGCCCTAACAACCGAAGCAGGAGAGCGCACATCTTCGAGTTAAATGAATCGCAACATACATATAAGGCAGGAGAGCACACATCCTTATAAGAAATCAATCCTAATACCCAAAGCAGGAGAACGCACATCTTTGAGTAAAATATATGAAGCAGGAGAGCGCACATCTTCATACGAAAACGATTCTAACACCGAAGCAGGAGATCGCACACTTTCGTGTTAAATCGCAACATATAAAGCAGGAGAGCACACATCTTTATATGAAATGAATCCCCAAAAGTTGGTAGATGGGAGGCCATAAGTCCATGAAGTACTTATCAGACCTTAAACGTCATTGTCATCATCATCATCATTATCATTTTCAACTTTATTGTCTATCTATTGCAAGGATGACAGGTATATTGGGCCCCTGTAACTGTCGATCTTTCGTCACCGACTCTAAATCACCATAGGCAAATTTACGATCTGATCCTTAAGCCCTTCGGTTATAAGGCTCGTCCGGGCGTTAATCCGAGTAAAACTCAACTGATTACCAGCTTTCAAGCTTGCACTAGCTTTTAAGCGTCCGTGGGCTTTAAGCTTACGCGCTTTTAAACGTTCATAGCTTTTACGCTTCTAAGGCCATGGTGTATGTGTTACTGTGAATGCTTCTGACACGAGCGATCTAAGTTCGACCCCCGCCAAGGAATGACAGTAAAAGAGAAACGAATAATATTTCAGTTTCTCGAGCAACTACATCGAAAAGGGTATTTCTACTACAACAAAGGACTACTACCAAGGTAGTACTACACGCCCTGTATGTACTTCGAGCTGGAGAGTTAATGCCCATTCTATAACAAGGTGGATGTCACCATAAAGCTCGTGTAGTTCGACATTCAATAGTGTTCTCTACAATCTCTGCTCGAAACGACTGGGGACATATACACTCACTTTTTAACGAGACCATGCTTTAGACCGATAGAACAGGGCTTGAATGATTGAGGTCTTAGTGATTCGACAAAAGGCCATTCTCAGTTCAAAGAAGCAACAATCACTAGGGTTATTCCTCCTCTCATTTCTGATTAGAAGCCTTTATCCCCTTTAAAAAAATATGTAATATCAAAACCGATGCAGACGAAGTCCTTTATTACCTTAAAGCTATAGCTGTCTATAGTATCGTCGACGTGGGGTTCCCTTCTTTCTGGAAGACGTGCTGTTTTGCCGTTTCTATATCGATACGAACTTGGACTGTCCCCATTTCGTCTTCTGTTCTTAATGTCGGAACTACGCTCGACTTAGGACTGTTAAAACATCCTTGTCGATTCCATTTATTTCGCATCATCTCCTTTAACTGGCTCATCGTAGTAGAAGTCGCCTATTTAAGTTTCACTCACGTTTTGAATCTCAGTCTTATACTATATCGCCTTTGCGGTAACTTCCAGCTTTTTGGCACAAATGGGTGTCAGTAAATTAAAGAAGGCTCCCATTCTGATTGAATTTTCACTTCAGCATTATTCCAATCAGGCCTCTTGCATTCCCTTAGCCAGGCATTCCTCCACCCCTTGTAACTGTCTACATTCAACTGTAAGTTTTTGGTAATATTATGCCAAATGCATATAGCAATATAGCATACCCTCCGTCCCACCCTCACCCTCAACCACTGTGATTGGAGTCCCTCAAAGCATATCACATTGAAGCTTCGTTAGCAATAAATTGGCAATGCTGGCGTTCGTTTGTTACATTTTTTATTTTATTTCATAAAAAAAAGAACACACAAATTTTATAAAATAAAAAAGTTGACAAGAAAAAGGATAACAGTCCGTTAAAATATACAAAAATCAAAATAAGAAAAATATACTAAAATAAAACCTTTATAGATACCCCATTTGCATTTATCCATACAGCATGTGTGTGTGTGTTGTGAATTTTGCACTCGAATATCCTTGTAGTACACTATGCCCGTGTGTTTGTTTTTCTCTGTACACGCGAATGCACTGCACAGCGGTGATCCGTTTGTTTTTTTGAATATTTTTTCGGCATTTTAATTCTTTTTTTTTTTGCATTTCGACAGCCCTTGTACTTGTATTTCTTTTTATTTGATCCTTTTCTTTTCGTTTTTTATTATTTCCCTTTATTTCGTTTTAAGTGGCAACCCGAAATAAAATTGCCAAAAATTTTCCCGTTGATTAATTGAAGTGCCAGGATAGCGCAGCGTGGCATAAACTCTTCTCGTCCTTCTGCTACACTGTTCCATCAACCCTCCCCCTCCTCCTCCCCAACCCATTTGCACCCTTTTCTGCTACTTGAACACATATCGAAGGGAAACAAAGGACGAAATAAGAAAAAGAACCAAAAAAAAAAAAAAAAAGAACGGAAAGGAACATAATGCCTCCAAACCCGAAAATGTTTGCATTTCTTGGTCGTCGTCGTCCTTTTTTCTCCGCCAAATGACATATAATGAAGGTAGAAAGATAGACGCGCCGACGACGACGACTACGACCCCGTGGAGGGGGTGTAAAGCGAACATTAAAATATTTCCATGCATACATTGTTATATAATACAAAAAACAAAAAGAAAACAAATTTTATTATTTTTTTGGCAATTGCTGGCCACCTCCCCCTCTCCCATCATCACTTTCAGCTGCCACCGCACATTGCTGCTGCACATTGCATCGCCAGCTAGGAGGAGAAGGAGGAGGAAGCAGTTGGTCGATTCGCCTGTACCGTGTGTCCTGTCCTGTCAGTCTGGTTGAAGTATAGAATGAGAGGCTGGCAAGGGGGCTCTGTTGGGTAAGTCGGTGCGCATTATATTCATATTCCTGCAAATGTCCTTACGAACGCCACAGAAAAAAAATAAAAATTAAAAGAAAATTCGCGCAAACAAAATTATTTATATTGGTTTCTTTTTCAAGGATTTTCTGTTTTGGTCCTTTTCTTTGGGGATTTTTGTTGCTGCCTTTGTGTTGTCGTTTTTCGTGTGTCCTCTCACATGCAATACACACTTTGGGGGGATAAAACAAATAAACGCACATCTTTTGTTTTTGTTTGCAGTCCTGAATATATACTGATATCCTTTAAGTTTAATTTCGTTTCACATGTACAGTATATGCACAGCAGAAGAGATGCAAACGAAATGTGACACTGCGTGGTTGTAGATTGGTTGTTGTACAGACTTTTAACTTTTTTTTTCAGCATTCTCAAGGAATAACGGCTTTTGCATGGGTGTGTGGTGGAAACTTAGTAGTGGGATGAGTGGTGAACTTGTGCACACACTTTTCGTATAGGACACAGTGAAGGCCAATAAGATCTTTGGTGCCAGCTTGAATTAATTTGCATTTCGTCATCTAAAGCTTAAAGAGGATAATTATTTAAAGTTTTTTGTGTTTAACATTTGGATAATGAAATGTGCCAGGAAGGCATATTAATCCTTTTTCGGATTTGCCATATCATCGCATCGATTTTGTTTCGGAAACCTTTACGATGTTCTCAAGGATCGATCTTTTAACTCTGTACAACTTATCCATACGGTCAGTAATAATATATTACTAAGACAGTTCATGTAGGAAACGGCTAAATCAAGCGCCAAACAATCTTTGTGACAGTTCATCGACGGCCATTTTATCAATGGACATCTCATCCACAGGGATCCTATAATCCTATATACATACAGCTAATGTAAAAAAGCAAATTAACCAAAGGCGGACTTATCTTATGGGACAACTCATCTACGATAGACTTTTTTTTTTTTTTTTAGGTTTGTCTAGCATTGACAGCTCTTTTTCTAGCGACAACCAATTTGACAGCTGACAGCCGATTTGTGCTCATTTTGGTTTGTCATCTTTTTGACTAGGTGAAGACCTACAAGAATTGTGCCTATATGCTCGAAATCATACCTGCTTAAAAAGAAATCTCATCAAATTCTCTTTCTAATAAAGTCTATATCCTTTTAATGGCTCTATAGACCAGGACGAACCTCGAGCTCAACCAATATGCCTCTCCAGCTCGATCCATCGTTAGCTACCTGCAGTTGGACGAAGCTATGTTGATTGAGGTCGCCTTCCAACAGCTCGCACCACCTTAAGTAAAGTTGTTCTCTACCGGTTTTCCTAAAACGGAATTGGCGGCCTCTCACAGGATATACAGTGAACTCTCTCATAAGCGGGCACTGATGGTACCACAAAATTTGTCCGGTTATAAGAGGTGTCCGTAACGATAGAGTACACTGTACAAGAGAGTATAAAAGTTGATTTGAATAACATAAAATGTTCCACCCTACATCTACCAACCATTCTGAAAACACCGGTTGAGCCCCTAAAACTAAAAATTATAATTCCTTTATTTAATATCTCCTGAAGAAGTTATGATAACACGAACTATACTAAAAAATATAGGGTGTCCCGATAGGGTGTTTATTAGACGTCTACCAAAAAATCTTAAAGTGCAGGTTGAGCCCCTATCACTAGTATGTGTACATAATTATAATTCCATTGAGCATTACCTACTATGCAAGTTAGGAATACTCTACTTTCTTAACAAGTCAGGGTTCTTGATTCCGTCTAAAAAGATTTCTTCCAACAAATCAAACGAATTCCGGTTGAGCCCCTACAACTAGTCATTGAATACCATATATGAATTGTGGTAGGTATACCTAACCTATCTGACACTAAATACGATAGAGCACCCCGTCTGTGTTTATTAAAGAATTGCTAATAGAATACGGTTTGTTATAGGGGCTCAACCGATATTTTTCGACTTCCCGCCAGACTTGTCAAACATATGCAAACAAATAAAAAAATGTAACTTTATAGATTTATTATTATCGACCAGCAATTTGGTGGGCGGTGGTTATTCAAATGGAGTAGCTCCTAGTTCAAATATTACATCTTGAGTGTTCTATCTCTATCCCACTTTCGCCAAGGTCGGACAACAATATCCGGAAGCAAAACTTCTCAACTCACCCGTTTCGGATACGGCATAAAATTATTGCAGATCCATTCCATATAAGTATAGTAATTATTTAAATTTTCGTAAGGTGGTCCATACATTGAATTGACATTTCTCGTACGACAACATTTTCTGTCAGTTCATCCGTCCACCACCTACTCGCATTACCGACTTCCCCTCTTCGATTCTACTTCATTTAAATTATCGCAACATTATGTATGTAGATACGTCCACTGGTTTCAATGAACTCCCAGACGCGTTTGTCCTCCAGACGCATTTTTTCCGTCAACTTCCTAAAAATCGTAAAAAAAACAAGGCAGACGACAAAAAAAAATCCCCAAAAACCCAAATAAGCAACAAAAGCATAGAGACCTAAAAAAAAGTATACACATCGCAGTAATCGTAATCGAATCCTTTTTGGGGTATTATAGCCATGCTACAGAAGCAAAAACAAAAAATCCTTCAGCCAGACAGACAACGCACATGCACGCACAACATACAACTTTTTGAAAATGTCACAACTCGGAGAAATGAGATCCTGTGTCTGCGCTGTGAGGTGGCACAGGCAAAGGTAAAGCGGCAAAAATCGACAGACACACAGCAGCATGTGCAGTAGACACGCAACAAAAGGACGAAAGTGTCCCAAAAGAAAATTGCACACAAAAAAAACCTGCGAATTCGTCAAAAAAAACTGCCACCAAGCTAGAGGGAGAGTGAGTGAAGTCCCAAAAAATGTAATTTCTCGATGCAAAATGCATCGGCGAAAAAAAAAAAAAAAAAAAAAAAAACGAATAAATAAAAAGGACACTGTACAGGGGGTAAAACGTAAAAGGATTGATCTAACATAAAAGAACCAAGACGGTGCAATGTGTGCAATGCAGCGTTTCATTTATGTTGTTGCGTTGCGCGCTGTGTTGGTTGGTGGTGTTGCTGCTGCTCAAACGGACGCCAGGCCTGAATAAAAATGAAGCAAAATCCTGAAACAAATTTTCGGGGGTTCTTTCTGTTTCCTTGTTTTTTTTTTTGTGCTTTCTTTCACATCGTTTTTACTGCCGCGCTGCTTTTTGGGCGACTTTTTTTAGGAAGTGAGAAAAAAAGACGCAAAAACAACATTTTTATGTAGGACGACAACGGTCCTGTGGATGGGACATTCATCAGCATATGCATTCGGCGGAACCTGCAAATATGAATACGGGATCGCGTTTTTTTGTTTGTAATAAATCGCTCAAGTGGGTTCTGCGTGCTGGTTCCGTTATATTTGTTTTCTTCCCTTTCGGTGGGAAGACGAGCGCAGCGGCGCGTTTTAGGTAAAGGATTGCACTTGAGCATGAGTATAGTTGTCGAAGGGGAATTTCGATTATATATGAGATGTGATGCGGGAATAATGGGGAAAAAGGACGATTTCTAATGGTGACACTATATACGGTGCCTGAAGATTGGATTTGAACCGTAATGTAATTTATCAAATTCGTGAATGTTGTGCAGGAGCCAGCGTATATGATTGAATACTTTCTAAGCCATATTCATCATGGTTGTCTCATCTCTGCTTACAAAAGTTAAAGCTCCTACTACAGGATTTTCGGCCAGCGGATATCAAACTCCTCCTCGCCAGCCCACTAACCTAACCTAAAGTAGGTCTAGGTTCTATAAAATGAGCGAAGCGAATTGCTTGTTTCTATGCACCTATGCAGCTAACGGTGGTCATAGAACAAAGGATATCACTAACAAAATTCGTGTGTACAATCATTTACGTGACTTTTGTTAGAATTTGTCAATAGTAGACCTTCCTTCGTTACTGCGGATAAGTTCCTAAGCATTTTCCAAGAAACAAATGAATTGAAGCCGTATTCTGAACCTTTTACCGATTTAATTAAAAATGTAACTATTCTGTTTCTTTCCTGAAGGTCACAAATATTGAACTTTTGATGGTTCATCCTTTTTTGTTAGATAAAACGTTTTAAACAAATCCAAATCTGCCTTGAGTCAACATATGTCCAAAAATAAGTTCACGCTGACATTGCACATTCATGTTTCTATCATGTTTGCTGTCAGATCATCGGTACGCAACTCAAAATATCACGACATAGACAATAGACATAACTTTTCCAGCAATGTCAGTAGGTGTGTCAAATTTCGTCAAACCAAAACGGCGCAGTAGCGCAGTGGTTAGTGTGCTGGACTACTGTGCGAGGGATCCCAAGTTCGATCCCCGGAAAAACACAAATTACATCTTAAGGTTTTTTCTACTGCGCCACCTCTCGCGAACGTCTGACAAACATCCGAGAGTATATGACTGTCCTGAAAAAGCTTCCAATTCAGCCGTTCGGACTCGGCATAAAATTGTAGGTTCCTTACATTCGTTAAAGAAATAGAAACTCACACAAAACGAATGGTTGCGAGAAGCTAGGCCTTGGGTGTCTACCGCCTTTTGCGCCGCCTATTTATTTATTTTTATTTAAAACCACGATCGTGAAAAATCATTGCTGATATTTTTCGATTTGCAAAAATACATTTAATTTGATCTTATTAGAAGCTCAGCAGCTTCAAAATCAAGCAGAAATCTGGCTGATAGTTAAAAATAATTTCTGACAGTTTTGGCTCCCTTAAGTATTTTTTTTCTTCTTTTTTTATATTGATTTAGAATTATTTAAATAATGGCAAGTTAAAACAAGTAACGACATTCAGCAAGAAAAAAATTCATTTCTGTCAAAAATTCTCCCAAAAGTAGGCGTGGCAATGAGACACATCTTATAGCCTTCTCTTTGTTTTAAGAAACATTTCGAATATAGTTCCATCGAAATCTGTCAACTGCAGTTGGGTTAGGTTAGGTTAGGTTGTATAAGGTGTGAGTTGATCACATTGGACTAACTACCATATTCGTCCCTTCGCAGGGGAACGGTTAAGAACTTCGCCCAAGCAATTAATTTCCCTACAAATCCTAAGAATGGTTTCAATGTTATTGTGAGGCCAACCTCCTTCAAATTGTCGAAGAAGAACCTTCCAAGGTGTTTCGTCTTGTACCGAGCAATATCTTGACATTCACAGAGAAGATGAGTAATTCTCTGCGACATGTATTGTATAGGTCATCAAAATACCTGCACGTGTCCGTATCTGTTGAACCTATTCTCCTAACGTGCTTCCTAAGAAGATATTGCACGGAGAGTATTCCTATTACCATTCGTAGCTTCGTAGCTGATCTGCTGAGTTTTAACAATTCAACAGATTTTTTCCCGATTTAACTTAGGCCACAGAGACAAGGCCTTTGACCATCTTTGCCCTGCCCTGCCCTATTTTTAATTTTCTCGAGAATAATTCTCTTGGCCACGACTATTGGTGATCTTATGCCCTCAATAGTTTCAATTTGTGAAAGCTCTGCTCCGTTTTTTGCCATAACGTCAGCCCTTTCGTAACCGTCAATATTACAGTGTCTGATGGGTATCCGCAACACAATCGAAATTGCGAGATTGCCAGCTTAGAACATCACCCTTAGCTGGGCTATGGTTTTGTGCGACGTCCCATGGATTGCCTTAGCTTGATCCCAAGTAGATGCCTCCAATAAACTTTTCAATATACTCTTATAAATCCCCGTTCTTACAAACACTTCCTGCATCATTATTACAACCACTTTCTTGGTAAATATACCGCTAAGACTCAAAGTTGAAACAGCTACTCACCTCTGATATTTAAAAAAAATCAAATTAGCATTTAATTCAATTTAAATTGATGTCGAACTTCATTCTCTTTACCACTGTGTCAACATTGCACTTATGGATGTTCGTATGCATGCAGCATTAATGTGCTCACTTCGCACACATGTGTACCTACCTACAAGCTGTTGACATTGATTTCAGCCAACCACCCACCATCACCACCCTATCGCGATATGTTACACACATAATAATGTAAGTAAAACCTCATAACAGGGCATTTATAAGGACTTAAGAAAGTGTTATACCCCCCACCAACTATATGAACACACACCTAATTCATATGCGTACATCGAACTTGAGGTTATAGGCAGGTATGGCGTACGGATAAAATTAATGGTTTTAAGGGAACTCTCTTAGGTACTCCTACACTCTTGCGTTTAATAAACAAAATATTGGTTACCAAAACCACAGACATTCGACCAAACTGCAGCAGCCGTGGTCGAACTTTCCAAGCCATGTTTGGTATTTTTTTTTTTTCGCTCTAAATACGCGCCGACCGAGAGAACGTATCGCGGTGGTTATTTGTATTTCCTCCTTTTTTCATTTTAAGAAAATTTGCAAAATACAAAAAATGGTGTACAAGACCCTAAGGACAACAAAAAAAAAAAATACCCAAAGAAGTCCACAAAACATACTACAAAACCGCAGACACACGATAAAGGCCTTGCTATCGAAACGCAGAGCCTCTTCGAACGGTGGTGCTTGGCGGAGGGTAAATTGCAATTTGTTGCAACCCTTTCTTATATTGATATTTCTTCGTTTTTGCTTAGCCCTGTTTTGTCTCATTATTATTTTAACTCGTCACTTTGTTTTTACGTGTGGTTAGAGCAGCAGCACTAACTCACTAACTATATTTCGGCGCAACACGCACTTCGGACAGTTGTTGCGAATTTTTAGTAAAACCAACTTGAAAACGCTTGATTGCCACGGATGACATGGTTGCAACTCACAGGGAAGAGTGAATTAGTATTATTTTTTTTTTTTGGTTGAAAATTTGATGAAGCCTAACATGGGGGACACAAAGCGGAAGAAGAAGATGATGGAGGACGATTGTACACACACACAGAGAGAGGACCGGAATTAAATATGTGTCTCGGTTGAGCATCTGCAGTGCCGAAAATTAAAGTTCAAGCGATGGGGAGGGACGAACATTATATTGCATTAGGAAATAAGTGGGTCATGAGAATTTTAGGTAACAAAATTGCGACAGAGTATGCGGGAGAAGTTCATTATCTATAATGAGATATATTTGATTGGTGGGAGGGTGAACAGAATTGTTTCAGATACAAAAACTTGGGGCATATTCAGAGGATTGAAGATCCTTCCAGATCAATTTTGAGCAAATAAATCAATTCCGCCATTAAAACAATTTGCTTACCAAAAACAAACGATGAAAGGCTTTGACGCGTTGTGAGTAGAAATGAGGGTCGTCTTGGGTAGATTTATGGGACATCGTATGAACTCATCCATTCCAATTCCAAGGAGTCCATATGCAATTTCTTGAAGTCTCATTCAATTGGGGAATAACATGGACCTCTTATCTGTAATCAACACGAAGCCCTGTTTAAGCGTTATAGGTTTGCGTTTCCTGATAGAGAAGTTTTAAGAGATAGACATTATGAACACGATCACCTAAGAAGATCGCTATTCGACTTTGGAAGTTTCGGTCTCTTAAATTGCGTCAAGATAGCATAGTATAGCAGCGCCAAAGCGCTATAGATAGACAGAAAGTCGCGTCCGAAGGGTTTCAAAAATCGACATTGAAAGCTTCGACGAGGTACAATATTGCGTTCGATAACAAGGGAGCAGCAATGAATACAAAGGTATTGCTAATCTAACTGCTTTCCAAATAGGTACACTCAGAGGAAAAACGAGCTAAAATCAAGAATATCAGTGTCAGATCAAGCTCGTTCGTTGACGAAAGTATGGTAATCTCGGAAAAGTACGAAAATCTTATTTTGAGCTCGTTTTTTCAAGACCAAAGAATCTTACTTCAATCCTGTTTCGGGATTGATTTAAGAATGTGGTTCTTGCATTATGCGATGCCTGAAAAAAAAATGTATTTTGGGTATTCAAGATCTAAACCTAAGATCTTAATTACCTACCATCTTATAATATATCATCACATCATTCATTCACATTTCACATCAGTAGATATCATAGGTAATAATATTAAATTTTTAATGTTGCCTTATGAGAATTCACTCAGTAAGTGAGTGTGAATTTTAGGAACGAATAGAAATCAAAATAAAGTACATCCGCATGCACTTCAAGTATTGTTGCGCTTGTTTCAATCATGAACAAGCTTGAAATAAAATTGTTTCGGCTTATTTCAAGAACAAAAAAAGTAACTCAAGATTTTGCGAGCTCATTTGTGTTTCAATGTCCTCTTTTAAGATTGTTTCGGGTTATTTCAAGAACAATTGGTGTCATATTAAGATTTAGCACGTAAGAATGAAAAAATCTAAAATCAAGCTTGAGCATACTTGATTTTAGCTTGCGATTTTTCTCTGAGTGTACTTACGCGGATAGGCTTTCAAACATGCATGTTGCTAGCTATATGAAATCGGTATAAGCAATGTCCGCAGTGATCTGTATCTATCAGGTTTAAAACTGTGGGGAACAGATAAGAATCGTTTTCGGAAACTATGGACTAAAAAAAATAACGATCAACTAAAGTATATTAGCAGATCGGCACTAAACATTTTATATATGTAATGGCGCATTAACAATGATTTTGGAACCAGGATTTTCCGCCAGAAATGAAGATCGCATCTGAAAATTATTTCTTAGATGTGAGGATCGACTATCCAAATTCAAACTGTGCGAGGGAAATACCGATCTACGAACTATGACCCAAATAGAATTAGAAGAGTCAGAAAGCAATTCCGATCTTTTGACTACATCCCAAATAGAAATAGAAAGATCAGCTCTTAAAGCTTTTAAAGTGCGCGGATTGGCTAGAAAAACTCCGTAAAAATAAGATCTGGGGTATAAACGACCTTTACCGAAGTACATAGATGTGAAGATCGACTCTGATTTCTGAATTCAATGTGTCAAAAAAAAAACCTACATGAGTGCTAAAACAAAAAAAAAAAAAAAACCAGTAAGACAATTATCTTCGACTATGCCGAAGCTCAAATACCCGGTACTATATTATTGTAAAATAAAAAAAATATTTTAGTATTAAAAAATTATATATTTGTATGGGAGGTGTGGGTACTTTTTATTCGACCAAGCTCATTTTTTGTCAAAAATTTTTTAATATTATTAAAACAATATGTGCAAAGTTTAAACTTGCTATCTTTACTGTAGCTATTTAAATTTAATTTTTAACATAAAAAGCTATATAAATCTGATATTTTTGTATGGGAGGTAGTAGTAGTTTTCATCCGATCTTGCTCATCTTCGAACTTAGCCTCAGTTTGGTGGATAAAAGCTTACATACCAAATTTCAAGTCGATAGCTCTTAAATTACGGCCGTAATCGTGCGGACAGACAGACGGACAGACGGACAGACAGACGGACAGACGGACAGACGGACAGACAGACGGACATCGTTAGATCGACTAAGAAAGTGATGCTGATCAATAATATATATAGTTTGTCATACCTACAACGCCTCCTTATGGGCGTTACAAATGGAATGACAAAGTGAATATACCCTCACCACAGTGTGGTACCGGGTATAATAATAACATTGCCTTGTCGTCCACTTAGAAGCTTTCAAGTTATGCTGGCACACTATAAACGAAAAAAAAAACACACACACACTTTTGTGTGGTACTGTATTTGAGTTTTTAAAAACCGAACTGATTGGAATATTTTGGCGCTGCTGCATGCTTCCGGGCACTTGCATAAGACCGCCATAATTGCATTTGATCGCTTTCAGAAACACTACGTCCCTTGGACACTATTAAACAATATAATATCATAAAGCTTTCGTTTGAAGCAGACTTACCAGCTGTGCCCGTATTACCCCACTCTGAAATCTCACCACAATTTCTAACAGATCAACAGAACTCAACGGATCTTACAAGTTTATGCAAATGGGCAAAATTCACGTGCAATTTAAATTTAATGAGATTACTTGATTGAAGACTCCAGTAGCACTCTCGGTAGCAGACAACTTAAGCAAGGAAATACTTACTCAGCGCTTCGAATCTCATAGAGACAGAACCAGAAAGCAGTCTTTTCTTGTATTAGGATAAGTCAATCTGACGCATTCAACTGATTAATGATAACGGCCTTGGGGGCCAAATATTCTTTACAATAATAAATCTCTTCCTCGCAGGAGACTATCGAAATATGACGGATTGCATTTAAGGAGGAAAGAAGACTTGTGAGACAGTCAAAACTTTGGAAGCAATAAAAAAATGCCTTAAGATCGTCATTTTCTCTGTTGTATTGAGCAATTAGTGGACTTGTAGATCCTTGGTCAATTGACGGCCATGCGAAGTGACGTTCACATCCTGGCAAAGGAAATATATACCTACACATGTCTCTGAAATAGAAATATAGGTGGAGAATTGACTGTCAAAATTCCACTGCGCAAATAGTCAATCGATGTTAAACTAGTGTCGTAGTTCAAAATATGTACATATCTAGTTAAAACAAATCCTTCAGTGCAGAGGTTTCGTCCTCCTTGTGTTTTACAGCAAATAGATTTCTTGCTTCTTCCAAAAAAGAATGATCATTTTATTTAAAACCAAATTGTAAGCACAAACGGTTTGCTTCAATTGAAAGGGCAAACAATATTTTGAATGACCTGTGGTAACCCTGTTAATTGCAAGCTGTCAAAACGAAACTACAATTCAAAGTCAAAAAAACTGCTTTTGGATTTACGAATAATCAGCAGTTAAAAAATCACCGATCCTTGTCCATGAATGCGTTGGTGCTTCTGCTAATGCATATCTGTCATTTTGGCACCATAGCATCATCAGCTGTCAGGCAACCTAGCAGAGATAAAAATTCAATAGATTTGCAGTTTCTTGAAAGTGGCTCAATTATAAGAGTATGCAAAGGCAGAAATAAATGCAACCAATAATAAAAAGGGTCAGTCAATTCAAGTATCCTCAAAATTTTATCTAAATTCTCAAAAAAAACTTGCATAAAAACGGCTTTCATTAATAACACTCAACATGCTAAGTAAAAGTTGCGTACAAAAATGGCAATCTATCACCAATTGTAACATTGTTGATTGTGAATAATAAAAGTAGTAGTAGTAGCCAATGTCTGACAAGTCGAAATAGTCAATTAATACTGTAACCAACAAATTGTTGTTCAAGACAAATTTAATTCAAATGTGTTGGCAACTATGTATTTTAATTTTTTTTTTGACTAATATGTCGTCCAGGTCCTATATACAAAACTCAGTACACATTGAAAGCAAACCATTTTAGTCTAGATCGGCTGCAAATGATTCATGGAGTGCCTTTAATGTGAAAAATCAAAACTTACATTGTCATTGTCAAACTGAGTCCAACATGGCCGTAACTATGTTTTTTGATCACAACACTCATCGCAGTAGTTACAAACAAAAATCACCGCATTCCGAATTCGAAATCATATATAAATAACTTGTTCAGTTTCCGTTGCTGTAAAAGATACTTGTATTCACGCTTAAAGACCGCCCAAAACTTTGCCATTTAATCCACCAAATATCTGCCCAAAATAATAAAACCATCACAAAATAAATCCAGTTTGCACTTTGAAATAATTTAGGTAATTCCAACGATTTAAGTTTATAAACACTTCACATTTATTTAACAAAATAAAAATGATATAACAGCGGATACTTTTTCCTTTGACAGCTGCCTGATTAATTAACTTCTCCATTAATTTAAAAATGCTCAATATTCTTTGTTTTGTCACAGCCAGATATTTTATTTATTTTTTTTTATTTGAAACTTGTTCAATTTTTGTACGATTTTGTTTGGTATAATTAAGAAGTAACCCTCTCCAAGATTAAACGAGATTAAAATATAAATAAAAAAATTATCTTTATTTTGCGTCTGCATTTTTTTTTCTGTTGTTGTTTTTTGTTGTTTTTATCATTACATTTAAGAAATCAGTTAAAAAATAAACTCAAAAGATATACCTACTTATTCCTGCACATAGTCCAGTCTGGTGGTGAGATGAGGAAGCCAAAGAAAGAACCAACATTTCTATACACATCAAAGTGCAACAAAAAAAAAAAATTTTTAAATATTTTTTTTGGGGAAAAAAATCACACGAAATTGATTGTCTGAGTATGCGTGTTAGTGATATTTTTTTTATATATTTTTGGCCCCCCTCTTAGTGGTAATTAATCTGACCGGTTTTATCGACCCTCTTCAAAGTCAAAGTCAGGGTCAAATACGAATGCATAACGTGCAGCGGCGACGCGTCGTTATAGACATTTTTAAAGATGCACGCATACAATCAAATAATTAATGTTTTGACACGAAAAATTTGACAGACAAAAAATGCAATAAAACAAAAGTTGTTGTATATAGATACTATAGCATTCGAAATTGGTTCCAGTTGCGGGGGACGATGATTCATGCAAATTTTGCATGGGATTTTTTTTTTCTCCAAAACGCAATTGATGGTATCAAGCAGTGTTGCCATAAGAGGTACTTACGCCAATTAAGTTTAAGTGTAATTTGGTAGCGTTACAAGTTAATAATATCCACAGAAGAATATATCAGGAATTACTGACTAAGTGAGTCAGAACCAGAATATGAAAGCTCGGATGTTAATGATAGATACATTTATGTATGAGTGAACTGAAATTGTCAAACTAAATACCTACACGTAATGTATCAAGTTACAAGCGTACTTCCTTTCAAAGCGCCAAGCAACATTGGGAACGCATCATACAAAAATGTCTCGATATATTCAAATAAAAACAAAATACATTTTAAAATCAATTTATTTATTAAAATACGAAGCACCTTCTAAAAATATACTTCTCAGACTGAAGCTGAAATTAGTTAATTTTCTTGAGTACAACAGAACAGAACCGGAACTGGACTTGGACTTTAAACAAGAAATAGAATTCGGCTACAGAATACTAACTTATGCAATGATTTTGGCAATATGTCTAAGATATCTCTCCCAAGGTTAGGTTAGGTTAGGTTAGATTCAAGGTTGTGAGGAGAACCTCACAAAACTCTAAGCACCTTAGTGGGCCCATCGCGATCTCTGGGAGAACCATCTTTTAATAGAAGGAAAAACCTATCACTTTCCCTGAAGCATTTTATTTCCCTACAGAATTTAAATATGTTCGCTTGGTCGATAAGTCGATATCTCTTCTATGTTGTTAGAGAAGTAATTTCCCAAAACTTTGTACCGAGTACGTGCTATGCCGTAACATTCGCACAGTATGTGTGTGATGTCTTCCTTGACCCCTATATCATGCTTTCTAAGAAGACAGTGGCCAGACAGGATACCTATTGATATTCTCAGGTTTGCCCTGCTAAGTTCAAGAATTTCCCTAGTCCGTCTGTGGTCCGTTTCTGGCCACAGGGCCTTGGAAACGCGGTGGCCAGTAATGTTGGCCCATCTTCGGGCTGCTTGTTTTAGTATACTATTTTTAAATGTTTCCTTGAAGGTACACAATGGTGGGTTGACATCAACTTGTTGATTTCTCGTCATTTCCTCGCCCTTTCTTGTCAATTCGTCGGCGAGTTCGTTTCCTTCGACCCAGCATAAGCTGACTTGGTTCTGTACACATAATGCCTTAAGCATTGTGCGATAATCACTGACTATTGTCGATTTGATGTAATTTGATTCCAGTGCTTTGAGAGTAGCCTGACTGTCAATGTAAATAACTATGTTTTTATCGGATATCGATTCCATCTCTAGTAGTTCTGCGGCTTTAAGTACGAGTACAATCTCCGACTGAAAGACATTGCAGCAATTCGGTAGTTTTATTGACATTTGCAGGTTTAGATTTGCAGAATAAATGCCAGAGCCTGTTCCTTCCGAGGTTTTTGATCCGTCGGTATAGATTGCCAGCTCATTTGGTTTTAATACTGCCTTTCCATGCCATTCTTCTCTTTCTGGATACGATATATTGTATGGTATATCGAAGTCAAGCGAAGGGCAGATTTCATCCGTTGTTATTGGACTGTCATTGGTTTCGCCCATAATTGAGCAGTGTCCTATATTGCTTTTATGAAAAGAGGCTGAGTTTGGAGCCTGAGCGCACTATTTCCAACTGTTAGCTTAATCTGTAGATCAAGCGGCAGTAAATTGAGAAAGGTGTTCAAGGCCGCCATGGGTGTTGATCGAAGTGCACCCGTAACGGCGATTTCGGCCCTTCTCTGTACTGCTGCTAATTTCTCCGCTCTCGATTTCCTACTTATTGCCTTCCACCATACAAATGCTCCATACGTCAATATGAGTCTGACTGTCATTACATATAGCCAGTGCATCAGTGTTGGTTTCAAACCCCAGGTTTAGTCTGCTGTTGTTTTACATATGAAAAGTGCATTGTTTGCCTTTTTTATTCTTTCCTATGTGTTTAAGTTCCAATTTAATTTCTAAAATTATGCCCAGATATTTTGCATGTTCTGAGAGTTGTAACTCTGTACCATCTAAATTTGGCAGCTTGAATTGTGGTATCTTGTACTTCCTAATGAAGAGAACAAGTTCCGTTTTGGATGGATTAACGTTAAGTCCATTTTCCCTTATTGCCCATTTACTAAGGGTAGCCAGAGCGACTTCCATAGTTTCACTTAGTGTGTCTAAGAATTCTCCTTGAGCTATTATTACCACGTCATCTGCATAAGCCGTGATATTGATGCCCATTGATTCTATTCTTTTGAGGATTTTATCAATAACTAGGACCCATAACATGGGGGAAATGACTCCTCCTTGGGGGGTTCCTCTTGTTACCGATCTCCTTATGGAACTTTGTCCGAGAGTAGAATTGATTTTCCTAGTGCTGAGCATTTGGCATATCGAGTTGGTTATTCCCTGCTCAGTTTAAACTCTTTCTAAAGCAGTTTTAATAGCCATTGCATTTACATTATTAAAAGCTCCCTCTACATCGAGAAATGCAGCCAGGGCATATTCTTTGTAGTGTAAGCTTTTTTCTATTTTCCCTCCGACTTCATAAGCCTCGAGGATTCTTTCGAGGGCCTTTAGAATGAATGATGACAGACTTATAGGTCTAAAGTCTTTCGCCATCATATGACCTTGTTTCCCTGCTTTGGGTATGAAAACCACTTTAACCTCCCTTCACATTAATGTAATGGTATATACCCTGTTCGAAGACAGTGCTTACAAATTTCCCTAATTCTTTATATAACTATATATCCGGTGGTTTTTGCAGCATAATCGGTAGTATGCCGTCTGGGGCTGGAGATTTGTATGGTTTGAATGACCAAAGTCTTCCCCAATTGACGGATGTCTTTTTCAAGTGATTTACGTACGCCTTGTCCATTCAGTCGGTTGGTGAAGCTGAACGACTGAGCGAGGGGTTATAGGCTTATTCCCCTCAAAACACAAAAACTACAGCTTACGGTTATTTTTTCATTCACTGTCCCAGTGTCCTATTTCTCGCTAACGTCTGACAAACTTCAGGAAGTAGGTACCCTGAGAGACTTCTTAATTCAGGCATAAAGCTGTAGGTTCTTTCCAGTATAGTCCCAAAATTAGAACTTACACAGACGTCTTCGTATGACGTACTTGATTTATTTTCAACTAAGTACCTTTCGACTACAGTATGGTCTGAAAAAATCGTTCCACCTGCCAGATTGACCTAAAATAACATTTCTAAAAAAAAACTAAATACCCTACAATACAATAAAAAAAAATGCACTTATGTTGTCAACCTCCAAACTTTGTCAACATTCTCCTTCATTTTGGATTACCTAATCTCTGTCAATCACTGACATGCTAATAGGGGTGAAGAGATCACAACCGTCAACCAATAATATACTACTCCTATAACCACAATCACTTTCAGCTAAACCAATTAAAACTGATTAATAACGGTTAATTGTTCGGACAGGCCACTCGCAATGTCACCGCATGTTGTCGAAAAAAAAAATTGGTCATTTCTCTCTCCGACACTTACATTCGATTCGAATACGACCGCGACGCGACGCTTGCACCCCAACAATGTTGTCTCTCGTAATTGCTTGCACTTTATGCTGCTGGCTTGTGTAAATGCTTAATTACATTAAATTAAAATTACATGGCGCAAAAAAAGCGTCTCGTGGAATTTCAAAATTTTACAACCAAATGATGAATGGCAACAATTTTCGAATCATTTACGATTACACGCAGTTCCGTAATTGGACACATTCCGACATCAGCTGGCTGGCCGGCTGGCGACAACGTCAATGACGACGATGACCGACACGGCGCAGTCCACTGATGATGGTAAAGTGCTGCCGCTCCGCCGCGCGCCTCCGCCACATGGCCGACCGTGCGTCGGTCGAGATGTAAATATCATCAGTGTTGTTGGGACAACTTTGCTCTTTTTCCTTCCATTCGAATATTGAGTGAAATGAAGAGATTTGCGCAAAAAGGAGCGCGTCGCGCACTGCGCACCATCCTTGCAGTATAACTCTCGTGCAAAAATTTGCTTCCTATGACCCCTTTTACACGCAGAATTTTTTCACTCATGACTCTTCTTAATTCTCTTTTGGGCACTTATGGTGCATTTATACGTTCAGTGTTTTCACTTTAGTGCCTTGATTGTCAAATTGTCTTTGTTTCCTTTTTTTCTCATTCGTCGCTCGCGGCGCAGACCGCATACAGTTCGAAAATAGAGCAAATGCAGACGTCTATCGCGACTGAGTACGGTTTGAGAATAAAGCAACGCTGAAAATAACGAAAGAGAGCGAAAGAGAATACAAGAATCGGATGGGAATTCGCGGCCCATCAGTGTTCGGCTATCCCCTGCACTTTTCATCCCCTTTACCTACACATTCTCGACACTAAAGTGAAAACACTCTGCGTGTAAAAGGGGTCTAATCAATTACAATACGCGACTTTTTTTTTCTGATTTTAGCGTTTTTTTCCGCTTTGCACATCTTCTGCGAGGCTTTTTCTTTTCCAAATCATTTATACACACTCTGCATTTGGCTGTGCGCTGCTCCTCTTCCTTGTTCGCAATCATTTCTGCTTATTGCGATTCATTACGACCTAATGAACGATCTTAATGATACACACCGACTAATGGTGGTGATAGTAAGCATAGTGCAGTGCGGACAGACGCAGTTGATGATGATGATGATGGTGGTGGTGGTAGCGCCACTGCATCGTCATCTGCATCATCATTATCGTGAGTATCTTCAGTTGCATTAAGATGCAAAAATGGCTTAAGGGGGGTGCCAAGAGGAGCAGACAAAAAAGGGGATCACGCGTCGCGCAGTGGTTAGTGTATCTGTCTGATGTGATGAACGAAAATGCATCATGACAGTCAGGAAGACTTTGACACATGGTCTGACAGGTAATTAGCAACTAAAGTCGGAGACTGGAGAAGGTTGCTGTTAGGTGTCTGTTCACATTAAGGTTGTCGCAGTGAATCGAACGGGTGTGCTGCAGATGGGTTTTGTTTGTCAAATTGCATTTCCGCTATTGTGTATGTGTTTTCGTTACTCTTAGTACCGTACCCAGTCCTAGACCATTCTTTTGAAAAATATCAAAATCAGAGCAGTTCGATACTTGACACAAAATGTTTGCTGAAACCTGGATGCGTCCAAAGGATGTGTAATCTTGATATAGATTCGCAGGATATAAATATTTCTAAAGTGCCACACGCCTACGCATTAAACTACGCCTCGGTACTCTTCTGACAGTCTTCACCGTTACTGCTATTAGGTATTACATAAATCGCGGTGCAAGTTTGTCAGCCGCCTAGACTGTTATATCTTCTCTTCGACGTTTTGTTGGCTTATACGCATGCTCTGCATCTTCTTCCGCTTTCTAACAGTGCGGACAAAGTGGTGACGCATCGTGTTCCAATCAGTGATCCACCGCATGGTCCGTTAAAAACTGCGTTGTTTAGAACTTAAAGTCTACAGATTTTCTTTTCACTAAGCTTTCTAGTTGAGGGATAAGTCGATTTTCGTAGGGTTGTGCCAGAGTTGCTGCCAATTCTGCACTGTCTAGAACTGTGTTTTAATTTAGCCTTTTGCTCTGTGTTGCTGGCTATAATGTACACTCTCCACATTTCGTCAACAGGGATAACGATTAGCACCATCCCGGCTAGAAATGTCGCTCCTTCTGAAACCGTTCAAAATTCGGAGATCGTCCTCAAAGAAGCTCCCGATAGCTTCTGCAGGCATTCATTGGTACCTTTTGTGGCATAATGTACTGAAGATACGTGTAGTTCATAGTAAAGCTGAGCTTGTTACTGTAGACCTAGACAACATGAGTAGTCTGTGGCTGCCCATAGGTCCACTAAGGTTTTTCCAATGTTAGCAGTTTTTATAGGCAGGATTACGAAGTTCGCTTCGTTTGTTGTCGTCTCGATCTCGGGAATAAACTTTGCTACTGTTTCAAGGCGACGAAGTCCGCAAAGGCTATAATCTTAACTTTCGTAAGCTATAATCTTAACTTTCGTAAGCATAGGGGGCCTTGGAACACTGTCATAATATTCCGCATGAGAGGGCCTATACTAGATCATTGTGGGACACCTGCTTACACGTTGTATTACCTTCGTCACTTTCGTAGCCTTCTGTTCTTAAAGTAGCTAGAAACTATCCGAAAGAATATATATAGCTGAGAACGTTCGTTCTGGTGAGAAAACTCTTGAGATGCAGGACGGGTCCACGGTTCCCTTGATGTCTGGAGTAGCTGCATCGACAACTAATTAAATGGCGTGTACCTACTCTAGAGCGAGCTTTTCGAAATCCAAACGCGTGATCTGACAATGCACCCCTTACCTCATCATCATGACGATCCTGCAGGCAGTTCCGTAGTGATTTGCATCTGCGTTGTCCAGCAGTTTCTTGAATTCCCAATTTCTCTCTTTGATGTCTTGAAAGTTTCAAGTTTGTGGCGGAAATCTTGTCACCCACTTGAGTGGTGAACTTTTTGCCTTGCCCTCATACAAATTGATTTCATTTCATTGCTCCACGTCAGATCATTGTGAACCCACCTTTAGCTGATCAACACCGCTTTTTGGTCTCTTAAAAAAAAAAACACGTGCCAAAACTTATTCAAACATCATTTCCTAGTTGAACAAAAGTCCCGTTGCCAAAGCAACCATTTAACGTCATCACCACCACATAAGCTGGTGTTACACTTTTGGGATACAATCTCCCCCTAAGAATATTGTTAGGGGTGGCATACCTAACTCTAATGTCCGTCTTCGAGTGACCTAAGTGTGCCAAGATACATCCTACCCCTTCTATCATGTGTGTGTAGCAGAACTGTAACAATGTCCCTTTCTTTATATTGTGTTGCGTAATAAGAAATTATCAAGTGCTTGTCCTTCGCACAGAAATGCATCCCCATGTTCGTTCCTTTGTGATTGTGCGTCCTTTATTTTCTTTGTCACCCTACTTTGGGACTTTCGAATGGAATGCATGTAAAAGATATACTTTGCATAGTCTTCATCTATAAATGTAACAAAAAAAAATGCATAGGGTGCGTTTTTGTGATGTGAGGACTCTGATCCAAGTCAAGGATGACAGCTTGGTATACGAGGTGGGGGTAGGATGATGAAACGCATTCTAAGATGCATTCCAATGCAACTTGTAACCTACATCGTCTTGTTAGCGAGATTAGTTGGTCCCCACCATCAACCGCAAGTCCAATATATCCTTTGTAGCTAGCTTCCCTACTTCCGTTTTTTCTGCGTGTGTGTGTGTGTAGTGGAATATAATAAAAGGACGAGAGGCATTTGATGCAAACAGCAAACGCATTCAAATGCATCCATGGCACACTTGATGCTGATGCAGTGATGTCGACAACGACAACGACAATGACGACGACAACGACGACGACGACGACGATGATGATGATGATGATGGTGATGATGACGATGATGTAATCTGAAAGATATGCAAATCAGTCTGCATATGAATGTCCTGAATTTGCCGGCTTTCCTTTCTGTTACTTTTGTGTAATTCGAATTTTCCGACCTTTTGTGCGAGCGCAGTAGTGATGCCCTGATGCCTTCGGGGCTCTTGAAAGGAATGTGTTCTTCATTTTGCCTCTGCTTTGGAAAGGATCATCAAATCCTTGCACTTCAAAGGAGTTTAGCTTCCTTACCGTATTTTTTTTCTACAGTATGTGACGCTCAAAGTAACCAGTTGAAGACGCACTTTTACAATGCTAAAGACGTAAAGCTAAAGCTCTTCTCAAAGTCAAAGGATTCAGGAGATGCCGGCAGTTAGGAATATAATTTCGCAGTTCATTGTAATTATCAGCATATCCTTATGCTAGCTGACTATAGTGTTGGTGTGTGTAAGAGTCCTCTCTGTGTTTGAGAATATTTTTTTGTTCGTTTTGATGGTAAAGTTTTATATATCGTCGTCTTTTGCGCTGGTATCTGTGCTATATGCAAAACGCATAGCTAAGGATGGCAGCCGAAGCTTAATCCTTGGAAAAAGAAAAGGATGCGTGCTTAAGTAGGCAGACCTTCTTGAACTGTGTTTTTCTTCTTCATCTAATTTTTTTTTCTTGTGCGCTATTTGTGAAGTGAGTTACATGAATCTTTACACCCTTTCTCTCGACGTTTTTGCTCGTTTATTCTGAGTTTAAGGACTAACGATAGTTTTTTGTTTTTACACAAGGAAAAGGAAGGCGGACAGGGAGAAAGAGATGCTTGATATGTTTGTACCAGCACATCGGTGGTGGTGGTGGAGGGAATGTGAGAACAAACAGAAATTTTCTTGTAAAGCATTGTTGAAGGGCTAAGTTGCGTTTTGTGTCAGGATGTGTATATATGGTGGGTGGTTGACGTACCCTGAGGGGCTTAAGGGAAGAGCTTTCGATTGGTTTTACAAACAGTTAGTTAGTCTTTTGTTTGAAATGATCTGATGTGAGGGTGGCTGAAGAGTGTCTTGCTGTTTAAGGGATATGGTTACACAAGCGTGTGGGACAGAGAATAAATGCAGTTAGGATTCTGAATGTAATTTTTTGGGGATCTGTAATCCTTACCTATAAACATTTTAATTATCAATATTTAAGAATGCTGCTGTTACACTGAAAATTCATAATTATGTCATAACTTATATCATGAGAGAGAAGAATGCAAACTCCCTACACGAATATCAATGGAGGCAAATATTAGCGGAGTATGAAAACATATGTTATTATTTCAAATATTGCTGTCTCCTTGACATATAAATCGTATATATTCTGTGGAGACATTTGTTGCATGATATATGTACATTATATATATATTATATGTGGGCGCAGTACTGCTGGACTACTGTGCGAGGGATCCCAGGTTCGATCCCCGGAAAAACACAAATTACAGCTTAAGGTTTTTTCTACTGCGCCACCTCTCGCGAACGTTTGACAAACATCCGAGAGTATGACTGTCCTGAAAAAACTTCTCAATTCAGCCGTTCGGACTCGGCATAAAATTGTAGGTCCCTTCCATTCGTCCCAAAAATATAAACTCACACAATGGATGTGAAGCACAAGTATGTCAGGGATTTTGAAGTGCAATTTAAAAAATATTCAGTAACATACGCCAATAATTGTCATCAACGTTATATCATGATATTTATCTCATCAAGTAAAGTGCCATATGGTGGTTTCCACGCACAAATTCCGCGATTATTTATCAGTTATTTAAAATTACGTTTGAAAAATGATGTCTCAAAAATCGTGTCAGGGATATTTCACCAAATATATCTTGGGATAAATTAATAAAAATAATACTGAGTCTATACGTAACGTATATTAACATTATGATTCATATGGTACACATATCTAACTGAATATTAAAAAGTGTCACTTCTATCATGACATTCAGCTGTCTAAAAGTGGATAGGCAGCAATTGCTTGAGTCAACCTTTGGTTGAGCTCTTTCTAAATGTGTGTCTGTATACGATTTTCGATCATCTTATTATTTTGTCTAGTGTCGTGCTTTTGTTATTACATATATATTAGTCTCATGAGAGATTACAAGACAAAAATGCATTCAAAATTATGATTGCACACATAACGCATGCTTTTGCAGTGCAAACTTTTGTTCAAACATAGTTCGAATAAAAAAATAAAACCAAAGATGCTCAACTGTCATGATACATATCTCAATAGTCTCTCGGAATCACTTTAACGATCGTAGAAAAGTCATCAATATCAGCAGAGATATTGGCCATTCTCATGTGAGACAGACCAAGTGATGTCGAATGCAATATGTATAATTATATGAATTATAGATATGTCTACAGATCGCTCGTGATCGCCAACGATTTACATATATATCCGATTTATCTCATGACTTATATCGTGAAAGGCAACTAAGCTATTTATCTTTGTATGACGTTAGATTGGAACACCTCACGAATGTAGCGACTTTCATGTGCAATTCGAAGGGAACATTGACATATTTGTATCATGAATTATCTCATGAGAGAGTACAAATAAAAATATCAACATCCATCCGTCGTATTGCATAATTTTCTCTCAAATGAGGCATATCATGTGTTCCGAAAGACAGTAATCTCACAAATATATCATGGTTTATGTCACGTCAAATATCAAGCCGCAAGGGTTCTCTAGACTTATTAGAAAATATATTGGTTCTTTTGCACAGTCTATTGTGAGCTCTTGACATCTAACTGCGAGTACAGATAGATCGTTAACACGATGGATTTCCTTTTAAACAATCCTAATCATCAACAATCGGCTACTAATAAACTTGGAATTTATGACAGCATAAATGCCAAACACAAACAGACAAAAACAAAAATGTAATTGCAGAAAATTTGACACCCTCACTTAATTTGAACTCTGGCGACACTCTCCCGAAACTCGCTCTAGCTTGATGAGGGATCCTATATACCACCTAGTGCTACTGCCACACGAGAACGTGCCATTAACCACGAAAATTAATACGCCGTTTCGCGAAAACGTCCCGAATACACAAAAACACAAAAACACAAAAAAACAACAACCATCCAGAATGTGTGCACTGCACCGTCTCGGGAATCACAAGGAGTAGCGCCTGAAAGGGGATCGTCTTGGCCTTTTCAAACCTCTGCCTTAACTTCACCGATAGCAAAACCAGATTACATACTTGCAATTGCATTTAATTTAAATCGTTAATTGCGTTATATCACTAGTGTTATTTTTTTTGTTATACACAAAACATTATATATTACATATATGCGATATCACTTGCTTGCTTGCGCTACTCACTTTGGGTCGCTCACTTAATCTCAGGTTTCGCATGTCGTGCTCATCCAGAAGAACATGAAGTGTCTTGAAAATGGAGAACTGCAACTATAAAAAATAAATAAATACTCGTAGAGGCAAGCAACAGAATAAAAATAACCATTGGTAGGTGGAGGGAGGGAGCTCATCGCAATAGCAATTCCAGGAATTTTTTGGGTCTCGACGAGTTTTGCTGATCCATGCATGGAAGGGTATTTCAATGGGATTTTGACCACCAACCAGAGTTCGACCGACTGACCGTCTTGTTGTCGTTTCTTTGCACCTAGTTGAACACGTAATTAATTTATGTTAAGAGATGAAGATATTATATACTCACACAATGGTAGAAATCGTTTTTTTTTTTGTCAGTGGGTGTAAGCATTTTTTGCGGACTAAGTGAATTCTGGATGGAGAAGGAACATTATATTATGATCTCATTTCAATTCCACAATGAATCGCATTCGAATTTTATTCCTTGGAATTTTGGATTTATTTTTGGCAATATGAAGAGATTTTTAAATATTCTGCCTTCATTCTTGACTTAATAGATAAACCGAAGATCTTGGAAGGTAACAGATACACCAGAACATCCTGTTTGATGGGGGGAAAGGCACTAGGACTAGATACTCAAGCGTAAGCTGTAGGTAGTGGCCTTCCATATGAGACGTTCCTAGATATTTTGAGGGCGTGAAGAAGATCGACGTTTTTGAGGAAGTTTGCTAGCTGCTTAGAGAAATATTTTAAAATTTAAGAGGACGTTTACTTCACTACGAAAGGTATGAATCGAAACTTCTAGAGACTTGATAGTCAGGTCTATATATGATTTGTATTCTGGTCTGGCCATTAAGTTTTCTCTCGTCAAAGTAAAAAAGACGATCACAGTGCAATTGCCAGCGAACTTTGTTATTATAAGAATTCAGGCAATTGCATTGCGAATACTGCAGCTGAATCTAAATTCTTAGCTTGTAGATACCGGACGCAGATCCTCTGCAACTTTAAAGCTAATACACCCTTATTTAGCAAATCATGGGAATTTTCGGGAAGTACCCCATTTAAGAGTTGGACAAATGATGCCGAAGCTGGTTTTGTGCTTCCTATCTCCAGTTGTTTTGCTATATATCCGTGTATCCTTCAGTGAATTCAGAGGTATTATTGACAGATAACGTAGTACATACTGAGTATGAGTACATAGGTATTAATATCAGCTGGCGGAAAGAGTCTTGAGATTTCCAAGAGATATATATGACGATAACTGTCTGAGTACGTTGACACATTTTCCGGAGTAAGGCCCTTAAAGTTAGTGTGCTAGCAAGACAGACATAGTGCTCAATTTTATGTCTTAAGCCGCCATAAATTTCTGGAGCGCCATCTATCGCGATATTTAACAGCTTTTAATTTAAGAACACTTTTTACTTCCTAGAAAATATTTCGTGTAAGTTTAAGCTAAATCGGATGGTTAGTTTTTGAGTTTTGCGAGGACAAGCAAACGCGTGTTGATTTTTATATGATGTTGAACCTATCTATTTCGTTGCTTTTAATCAATTCAAATAAGGACCTTTTAAAAATGCTGGTATGTAGACGACTGGTGATGCGGATTGCAAGAGACTGCTGATGATAATAACTTAACGATGAAAATTGTTGAAGATGAAGGCGCTTGATGATGAAAACCATGATGATGCCAAAGCTCCTCGTTGCCCTGAGAATATACATATTTGATAATAGAGTTGTAGACACTCGGCTAACTCGGATACGCTACAACAACTCTAACAAAGTTGGTTTTGTGTGTCTGTCTTGACAAAATGGTTGTTTTTATCATTTTTTTTTATACAAACTGGTTCGTAATCCGGCTCGAAGGACCAACCAATTTTTATTAGAATCTTTTAAATTTGTCTTATTGTTAGGTAGATGGAGGGTAGTGGAATAGCAAGAACTCTGTTGCTTAAAGTGCTAGAAAATGATTAATTTAATTGTACTTATTGTACTGGATTTATTTAAGGTTTTCGAATTTCGTTGGTTAATGTAATGAATTCTGATGCAAGTTGGGTTAAGAACATAGTATTCAATTATGTATCTATACATAAGCCTGATAGCAATCATCTATTCTCGTTGCTCTCCTGTGTACTGTAGAGGAATCACGATTATAGCCGTAAATATAAGACGCAGTATAGTCTTGATGAACACAGACGATTCTAAGATGGAGTCAAAGACTGGATCTGGCATTTATGGAGAGTCGCCTCAAGAGAACTGTTCCGTCAGCCTTGGCAAAAACTCGATCGTATTCCAGGCTGAAGCCTTTGCCATTATACCCAGTAGTAGCCATGGCCTCATAAAAAAAACATCTTCACCGCATTGGAGTCTCGTCGGACATGCAGACTGTGTTTTGAAAGTGATGAATCCCCTCTTCACATGTAGAAGTTATATCCTTGGTTACTCCAACAAATCTTACTGACAAACCCCCAGAGAAGATCATTGTCTTACTGACTGCCTCTGGAGTCTGGAGTGAAAAGATACTCTATGACCTCACCAGGTAAGGCACAATAAGATCCTTTAAAATAGCCCGCTGAGGCCCCATAAGGCTCTCCCAGCTAATACGCTAATCTAATATAAGACGTAGTAGAGACGTCAATCCTATAAGATGCGATCATATGGTCTATAGCTATGAAGGCTAGAAGTTTGACGAAGATTTGTATTTTATGTTTTTCTATTCATCTGCAGATTATACTCTCACAAGTACGCGAAATCTAAAGGATCGATAAATTAGGTACGGACCTATTAATCCCAAGTATGGCATCACGGGTAATAAGGTATCCATTTGCATTGTCCGGAAATGTTTTTTTTTTTTGTCAAACTTTTGCAGTTTCAGGCATGAGGGTGACGGTGGACCATGTTTCATATGAAATTGTAGGCTTACAGGCCAAATATTACGCAGTAGCCATTATTGCAATGCAGTGTTTCTACCTGCATCTAAACTGTATGAGGAATAGTTCGCCAACAGTCAGCTATGCATTTGAAAATCACCTTAATACTTTTTATGTAGCTTACGTAGCTTACTTTTTATGTAGCTTTTTATGTTTTCCATCAACATATTGAACACACTCGCATAAGCTGTAACTAAACTGTCATTCTCGTTCCCAAATAACTTTCTGCAAACAATTTCCTTTTCAGCCGTCTTCTTTTTACGCTAGTCGCGCATACGAAATTCTGATTAGAAGCGATTAAAGCTCTTCCCATTTTGTTCTCTTTGATTAGTTGCTAGAAATTTCTCATTACCCGTCGTGGACAGTACCTACCGTCGCGGCGCACATATGACTTATTAAATTCATCAAACCTATCCCCACCCTCTCATCCCCACTGCACCGCATCAGTGCTGTGTGTTTCCAAAAACAAGGACAAAAAACCAACCGAAATGAGGACTTTGCAATTTAATGCTAACGTCGCGAAAACATGCGACATCATACCACTCAAACCCGGTGCGCGCCGCCACCACCTTTACCATCACCACTACCACGACAGCGACTTCCTTCGGCAATAGCCAACCACCCCCTGAGATGACTCCAACTGCTAACACAACGGCTAACGTCTGCTGAACTGTGTGCAGACTTTGTTCCCAACCACCACCTGTATGGTTGCACACATCGTCGTCATCATCGTTATAGTCGTCTGCTTTTTGGATGACTGCTCGGGCGGCCGGGCCCGACTGACGGGATATCTGCAAGAAGAATGTCGGATCCTTATGGAGCTGGATACGAACAGCACAACATGACTCAGACGACCGACGGTTAGAGGAGTGCGCTACACTATACACCAACGTGTATGTGTGCTCTATGGACAACAAAGAGCAGAGGGTGTCCTGCCGCCTAGCTTTCTTCTCTATCGTAGCTGTATCTTAGTCCTTATTTCAACAAGATTTTCTTCGTTTTCCTGCATTTTCGTTTGGTTAATGTGTGTGCGCCTCCAGACACACCGATCGATAAGGAAGCATAGACCAACAAAAAAAAAAACCAAAACACCGGCAAAAATATTAAATACCCAACTTTTAGGGTTTGTTCTCTGACACTGTATTAGTGTACAATCCACCTGCGATAAACAGCAGTTCAAAAAAAAAAATCCAGACATTGCAATTTCGCGCTTGCAAATTCATCAACGACGAATGCGACCGACGACGAAACAAATAAGAACAACAACAACAACGACGACGGCAACGACGAAAAATGAAAAGGGAAAACATTCACCCAAGGAGTGTGGAACAAAGGGTGAGGATCGCAAAAAAGGAAAAGTGAAATAACCGTCTCGTTAGACGGTGTTGTTTTTTTTTTTCCTGTTTATAATTTATTTTTTGTTTTTGTATGCCACTGCCACCCCATTTGTAGGATTCTTAACAAGAAAAAACAAGAATCCGTCAGACAAACTCATCGACCGTCAAACGAAAGGGAAAGTGAAAAGCCCTTTACACATACCTACACCCGCGTGTATGTGTGTCTTTTACTCCTGCCATTTCAAATTCCTTCTTGGTTTTGATTTTTCTGTGTTTCTGGTTTTCCTCAATTTTAAGGGTTTTTTTCCCCATTTCTCTTCTCCACTTTTCAAGTCCGAATCCGGGGGAAAAAAAATCCATCAAAAGGAATCTCTTCATCTGTATGCATGTACAGACTTACCCCAGTGGGATGGGTGCAGGAAACACAAGTTAAAGGTTTAACTCAACCTCCAGTACCTGGAATATCATTTTTTTTTATGTCTGACTTTTTGAGTTTCCATACACTTGCAACGTTGCAACCCACCTACTTACGAGTTGGTGGCTACTTAGGTCGTTGTCGCCATTATAGTCGTTGACGACGTCTGGTGGCTGATGTCTTCGCGGTCGAGTTGTTGTTTAACAATAATTACATTAATTAAATCGGCGGACAGTTTTTGTTGACATTTTTTTATGCCTCCTCTTTCACCTGATGAGGTGAGTAAACGAGGCAGCATTCAGTAGATAACATCTTATATCTACTCTAAGATAATACTGACGAGTCCTTTGAATGATTTTAGTGGAATATATGAGCGCATTAATTTCAGCCCGGTTTGGGTGAAGCGAAAACCTTTCTGTTGGGTCAACGTGGCGTATGCGCAACATTTTTTTTTATTCATAGAATTGGGAAGGACATTTTTGATTGTAGCAATCTTTCTCTTTCTTTTCTCGAAATAGCTTACCTACTTACTACTTACATACTTCATACAGTCCGGGATAGACATGGGCCTCAACCTCCTTCTTTCGCTAACTGGCTCAAGTTGCGCACTTCAAGTTAGTTGGGGACTCTTCCAAATGTGCGTGCCACCTAAGCGAGGTGTTAAGATGTTGTTGTCAATCTGGGTTGCCGTCGAAGAATCCAGGGCTGATATTCATTCCCTCTATATATTCAAGCCATCTTAGACGACAGATTAGTACATTTGTGACCAGGTCGATGTCGATGTCGATGTACATTGTACACAGCTTGTAGAGTTCGCTGTTAAATTTCCCTCTCCCTCTCCGTCAACTCCAAAAATCAATCGAATAATTTTGGGTGTTCCAAAACTATGAACATTGCCCTAGATAACTCCTGATTGTCCATTCTCACCTTAGCTCCAAACGTTTTTTTTGGAACAGTAGGTGTCTGTTGCCTTGACTATACTGACGACGCCATTGATTCAACTTAGTGAATTCTTAGCAAAGATCAGGGGCGATAATAAGAGTCCTTGAGTGTTTGAACAATGTGCGTTTTAAACTGGTCAGAAGATTAATCAGTTCCGGACCAGACTGCAGATTTTGGTTAGGTTAGGTTGAAGTGGCTGTCGACAAAATAATGACACATTTATATTATTATAAGGTCAATTGTGATACCACATGAATCTGGAAGAAGTTTCGTCCTACTCGTTGAACAAGTTTGAGCTTCCAATGAAGCATAAGAGACATTAATGTCTAGGTTTGTCAAATCGTTTAGATCATTGTAAAAGAATTCTCCCAATGAAGCATAAGAGACATTAATGTCTAGGTTTGTCAAATCGTTTAGATCATTGTAAAAGAATTCTCCCAAATGGATTTTCCGTTTTCGGGATAGATCCAGACAAGTACAGAGAAAGTGAAAAATGGTTTCCTCCTCATTTTCGTCCAAATAACTTTTACAAAAATCTTTTGAGAATACCCCAAGTCTTGTTGCATGGCAGTGTCCTTTGATGGCACCTAATTTGGTGATATGTCTGATATGTCTTATATCAGGAGAGATCAAATTCTTAGAACTTTCAAGAACTAGATTTGATCAAATCTGATGTTTTGTCGTGCTAAGTAAGAAATTTCAGAACACCTTTCTTCAGCTTCTCGGGCGTTGTTGAATTGCTAAAGGTTCTTTTTTCCACAATAATTATTTAAAATATTTCAAAAGTCCACCCTAAGTTAGACCAATCTTTATAAATCCATCCCCAATAAAATGTTAGTCATATAACTTTAACGTACAATCATACAAATAAAATAAAAATAGATAAAATACCTGCCACTGCAAACCATCATAAGCAGCTAGTAGAGTGGATTTAGTCTGATTAAATTCAATGTAGCTGAGCCTCTGAATGGAGCACAAAGATGAATGAAAGCTCAAAATACTAGTTAAAGTATTGCCTAAAACGGATTTCAAGATTTTTTGAATTTACACCATTTTATGAATATATGTAATTAAGAGAAGTAAAACGTTTGCACCCTCTTTAAGAAGACGAATTTTTCAAAACCCCTATATATCAAAATGGATCGTGATTTGTGTTCGGCTACTTAAAACTTGAAAACCACCGACTAGATTCATCTCAAATTTACAAATAATCTCAGGTATTGGCCCAGGAGTGCACCTACAAAAAAAAACAATCTTATATCTCGAAAACCGCCAAATCGATTGAGTTATAATTTGCAGACAATCTTAGGTATTGGCCCAGGAATGTTACTGTGAAGATTGGTCAAAACTGGACAAGGGGGTGTGGCACCTCTAATACAAAAAACATCTTCTATGGGGTGAAAATCGATGAAATTATAACTCGATAACCGATGGCCGATTTTCATGATTCTGTTTTTGTTTTGTTCGTACTGTTGTGTTTCAGGCTGAGGCAGAAAGAAAATTCCAAAAAATCGATTTATTCTCATTTTTCGCATTTTACAAAAGAACATTATTATCTTAAACCAAAGCAATACAATTCCTGTGCACGGGCAAAAGCCGGGCGGGTACAGCTAGTACTATAACAAATTTGAAGCTTTTTGAGCTGCCCATTTACCCTGTGGCTGTGTCCCTTACAAAAGTACCTAGTGTGCTTTGCTACACGCTTGATAGGATGACAAAAAGAATTTTATTTCAAAAATACAAACTAAAGTCCATTTTTCCCATCGCCAATAACTTGGGCTCCAACCAAAAATTTCCAAAATCGGAGAAACCACTTTTCTCTATTTTCTTATGTAGAGTACCTACACAAACCGAGTTTGAAGTGGATCGGATGAAAAATATATAATTTTCCATACATTCTGTTACACCCCTTCCCCCCTTTTAGAGTTTGAATTTCCTCAAATGGTCTGTTTTTGCTTACTTCGGCCGTTAAAGGAAATTTGTTTAAAATATATGTTTCCTAGTTCTTGGGTTTTGATCATTAATAAGTCAGGACAAACATTTTATAAACATACTGGCGGACCCGGCAAACGTTGTTTTGCCTGCTCGTACATTTTCATTGTCCGTCAATTGTTTTGCGGCGGTTTTATTTAACCGATCTGTCTGGACTGATTCTGTACCTCGTGTGCTTCGACCGATATTTCCTCAGACGTGTGCCCAGGAATCCCACCCACATTCACACATTCAAAATTTCATTAAAATCGGTTCAGCCGTTTAGGAGGAGTTCGGTTACAAACGCCTTCTATCAGACCATCAGACAACTTAGTTCTAGGGTTTGTTTCCTTCCATGTGCATGTCCATAGCTTCGTTAACTACGATTTCTATGCCTTTCAGATTTATATCCGTCTTCTATTTTGTTATTCTGTTTAAGCCAATATCTAAGTTACTTTCTTTATGACTATTTCCATTTTAATTTCGTAAAATGCTTAACCTTTCTTAGTATTTCCTGCAAAATACATCACTTAATGCATTCCCGATTCAGCTGATAGAAATATTAAAATTCTTCGTTTTGATCCCATTTTGTTTGCCAATTTGCTTTGGTGGTACATTTCCAAGGCCCCTTTCTACTGGAAAGTACCTAATACCTAAGTACGTTATATAAAAAAATCTCTGTGATGACATCGACTAAAAATGGATAAAAAAAAATCCCACTCTCTTACAACAAAAAAAGTTCCCTATCTCTTCATGTCTATCTAAGACTTCTCTCATATCTGAGACTGTAGCGCCACCTATCGCTTACAAAGAACACGATCTACCAAAACACGATCTACCAAAACACTTGCCCATAAAAACTCTCCTTCCTATTAATACGACCCAAACTTAGTTGCAATTCTGAGAACTACAATTGTATCTTTTAGTGCTTTCAACGTCAAAAAAAAAATCCGTTTCTACTTATTTTCCAATTATCGTCCGAATCATAAAAATGGCAATTTTCAAGCCTCGTCTACCTCGTAAAATTTAAATGTACCTATTTCGTTGTAGCTTGTTTTTGTTTTGCTGTCTTATTCCATATTTGACACATGTAAGCAAGAATCAAGATCAGATTTCTGTCGCTCATAGCTGCAGCTAGGGAGTTACACATGTTTCTAAGAGACCTCCTGTTGCACACTAAATAAAGTACGATATCACGAAGTGCTGTTTTCCATGTAATACGATCGAGAAATGATAGCCACCACCACACACACACTCCGGTCGTTGGTATGGACTACGGAGTGCACCCCGGTTGGGTAATATAGTTATGATGAAATGCGGCACCATTTAGGGTCTCACGATGACAATATTCTTAGGAAATATCTATAAGGAAACCATTCTAACGTGCGTTTTGCATTCGATTGAAATTGGAACGCGTATAGTATTTCGTTTATCGCGAAGTGGGCAGCGCACTGGCTCAGCTCTAAATGTTTGTGCTGTCTGTCTAATGATGCAATGTTTGCAGCGGGCTATTTGGTTACCGACGTTTCCAAGGAATTGGGGATAATTGCGAGAATAGCTGTGGAAATTAGAAGCGCTTCGGAGGCCTTGTGACATATTTATGTGCTGAAAATGGGCCAACAAATGTATGTGGTGGGGGGAATGGAGAAAATCTATCTAAACCTGGAATGCTGGAGACATGCAGATCAGACATGGGGCAGGGTAGTCCGGACTAGACGTGGACAGACAGATACTCGTTTTTTGGAAGATCTATATTCTATCGTGGAGACATTTTCATTCTGTGGGAACCAATATAAAGTGTGTTCCGTAATTTCTTAGATAGGTTAGATTAGGTTAGAGAAGGGTGTGTTGTGTATTGCGTTAGTATACCCTTTCCACTCGCAGGCCTTAAGAAGGTCTAATGTTTGTGTTTGTGTTTGATCTTGCCAGATCATCTGCCTTCTCGTACCTGTATGAACCTATCAGAGGTTAACATTGTCTTAGCTGATGTTCCTAAATGAGCGTCGATAGTTTTTTTACGACCTTTGACTGTCAACTTGGATATAGTGGACTAAAGAGTGGGTTGGCTGTCAATAAAGATAGTGTTTATTTAAAATTGGAATGTTGCTATCGCGTATGTCTATAGCTGCTGAGCTACTCGCTATGAACTCCTAGACTTGCATTGCTTCTGAGTGGCAATGGCGCTCATGGAAATAACGCCCAATGTTGGGTGAGGTTAGGTTGAATAGGGTGTGAGTTCATCACAGTGGACTAGGCACCATATTGGGCCCATCGCCATCCCTGGGAGAACCTTAACGCCCAAAAAAATCTCGTAAAATTTGTTGTTGCAAAATTGTCATTTGGGTGTCATTTTGGGTGTTATTATTTCCTTGCCAGGGTTCGTTTTTATGACAAGCTGTAAAGCCCAAAATAATAAGAGGAAATACATTAACAGTGGAATAAATATGGGGGAGCCTTGCTACCCTGCAAACCCCCCGCTTTTGGTTTCTGTTGGATTTGGAGCCGGTGCGAATTTGTTCCGCATAGAAACATCGCATAGGTATCCACAATTTCGCACATACTTCAAATCCAACAGTGACCGCTAGCGAGGGGGGGGGGGTTTGTAGGCGGGGGCAGCATACCCCCACGGCCCACACGTATTTTTTGAGCTTTATTTCGTTCTTTTTGTTTATTTGTGGGAGATGTTTTTTTTTTTGGGGCGTTATTTCTAAATCGATTTGGGCGTTATTGCCAAACGCCTTTCTGAGTACATATCTGCTCCTGTAGCGGTCTCCATTTTGGACCCATCGGAAATACTTTATTATATTCTATATTCTTTTTTCTTCCTATTCTTCCCTACTTGGGAATCTTTGCGTTGATGTTGATGATGATAATTGTTGATGATAATGTCGTGGCTTTGAGGCTTTCGGAAACGTGCCTTATTCCCAGTTCTTCGATGTTCTCTGGTAAAGCAGCATGTCCATGGTTTGCCTTGCGCTAGCAGGGAGGACTCCCTTTTTCATCTGAGAGCTCCGGTTGCTATGGTGCGTTTAATGAATATATATGGACAGCGCTCCTGTTGAACTAAGCGGGACGAGTCTTTGTAATTTGTTGAGCATATTCATGTGGCGCTTAACTTTCGAGACTGACCATCACATAAGACTTGAGTACGATATTATTGGTTGTACTCAGAAAGCTCCTGAAGATACCTTTGTACAATGTGGATCATAATTTAGTCTAGAAATTTCTGTAGCATAGCTAGATGTGTTAACTGCTCATTTTACTTTGTCATTTTCACCCACGTCTACTTCTTATCCGGGCGCGTGATTCAGAAGGAGTTCTGCTATAGGAATGTCTTTCAGTTCGGAATCCGTGCAGCCGGGGAAAGGAGTTTCTTTTAAGTTAACTAATGAAATAAATAAATAATAGATACCGTTCATGAGCCATCGGACTTCTTGATATAGCCCAGTGTGCAAGGATCATTGGACTTGGATATAACCTTTCCAAGTATTGCGACGACAGTTACATCATATATAGCTTTACAGTAGCTGTACCATGATCTTAGTTCGACTCCAGTCCTCTACTGTTGTTTGTTACCTTTGCCCTATTGAATAATTTTCTTGCTTGGAACCTTACCTTAGTTCTCTGAGCTCATGAGTTAACCAAGCAAGGTTGGCTTCCACTTGAGGTTGACTCATAGGGAAGTGTTGAAAATTTTGCAGAGGAGCCCTAAATTGTCCGTCAGCTCAATCGATGCCAGCCGGTTCTGGAAAAGGCTTGACTGCGACTATTTACGAGCCAGTTGGTTTTTCGGGGGTTTCTAAAAGGTTTGGATAATATTGGCTAGTTCCTACTACTGATCTGAAGAGGAGCATAGGGGGAATGACTCCTGTTCTCTAATTTTGTAGATCACTTCCTATCTAATCCTATAGTATACGAAATATTGGCTAGTTTGGCCTTTATTGCATATTGTTTGCTGTAAGAATGAATTCTGAAATAGACTCATCTCTTTTGTTGATATATTGCTACTTCCCCATTGTACTAGGTGATCTTTGGAATCATAGGCTATGACGATATTGTGTCTTGCTTTCGTCGGAGGCCGATATATGGACGCTTGGAGCAGCATGCTCTGTCTTTTAACTGGCTCCGTGTAGACTAATCTGCGCCAACTTTGCATTCTATGTCATTTGGCAACCGTGCTTTAAGATAACTCACCCAGAATTTGATGTTGCTAGACGAGAACAACTGATTTTCAGTTATTTCAGGCTGACCTCGATGCATACTTTAACTGGATGATGTCCTAGTAATAACAATAATAAGTCCAATATAATAAAAATACTTATTGATTGTCTTATTTCGTGAATGTTCTTGTTTTCTTTATTAATTTTAATAGACTGACTCGAATTAATCTATTTTTTATATTTAATACTATGATATCTTCGAAAGTTGTACGAAAGTACTGATTTTTATACATAAAGTTGTAATCATAATTGAAGTGTCTCCTTAACAATTTTTAACACTAGAATTTACACTTACACAGAGCAAAGCGAACCGCACTGTAATGATCTATTTTTTTAAGCGCTCCTTCATAAAGATCATTAAGATTTCTAAATGACAAGCTGTCCAGCAATTTAAGCGGTTTCAATGATGATTTGGCCCCGACCCATTCTTCGATTTGGTTAACTTTTTCTGAGAACCTATAATAAAAATAAGAAACATAAATTCCTCCAGCTGCATCCTTAAACCCGCCACCGCCAGCAATTGTGTTCCTTAATTTGTGTGTCATTTCTTCATTTGCATAGTAATTATATCCATAAAACGAGTTAATCCTCGTGTGGGGATGCAAAACTTTTTGAAGATGCCACCCCCGCACCCACACATGATGCTGGGAATAGAGAAAGTGTTTTTTTTTTGTTGTTTCTAATTCCTCTGTGCAATTTTGTTTCTCTCGACTGATGCAGGGTAATATAACGATGATGATGTTGTTGTGAATGAGTGATGGCAACAACCTTTGCGCTTGTAATCTGTACATTCAACCAAAACAACCGCCCATACTCTCTGTGTGAAAACGACCCTCAAAAACCAGTGCCACAACCATCCTTTCGGTGGGGTCGGAATGGTGAATGCATATTAATAACGCTCCTTTCGCTTGTCATATGTGTGTCTACTCTGTCTCCTGGGACCTGGGAGGGGGCCTGCAATGAGCCCTCTCGTCAGTTAGGGGTAGGTGCATAATAATTTATGCAGAGAATGCAGCATATACGGATTCTTCGGGTTGAAATCGTGTGAAAACTTTCACTCTTTTTTAATTACCCCATGAAGCAGAGCGAGATAGAAACGAAACAGAAAAAAAAAAAAAAAACATGTAAACTTGAGAACTTTGAGAGAACGAATGCCATTGGGACTGTAATGGGCTTGGGGATAGTTTTTGCAGGCGGAATTTCGAGTATTTGCAGTGTTTATACCACCGTACCCACACTCCAACGTTTCGCAAATTACACAGACAATATGTATATGAGCACCATAATTGGATAGTGCGGGGGGAGGAACAACTTTTCCGTGTAATTATCCTGATAGGGGTACACTCTGTTATTTTCAAACACTTGAACTTGTTGTACCTACCTACGAGTGTATATACTAATCGGTTTTCTTCCATTTTGTTACAGGGTTCCCCGTGCGTCGTCATCGCTAGAACTTTGGTTTGAAATTACTACTTCGCACACATTACATATTTACAAGGACAACAGGAGAGATAATTAAAAAAAAATACAAAAGAAAAAGAAAAAAAAAGAGAAGGAATATAACTCCACCTAGACTTAAAGTTAAGCGCTAAGGATACACCATTTATATAATATAGAAACTGATCAATTAAACGGGACTGAGCAATTCGTAGTAGGCGTCACACAGTCTGTGCGGGTTCACATTGTGCATTTTCACGGATTAGTAGCAGTCGTAGCAGCTGCCGCCACCGCTGCCACCGACGACACGCCACGAACGTATTGTAAACCACGGGGAAATCTGGCAACACGGCCAAGAAAAATTACTATCTTATGGATTGCTGGACGGGTAACGCCCGACTGGCGAGTGTTCTAGTTTAAGGTGAGTGTTTTTGAAAATTTGTCTCAATATTATATTCGTTTACGACTACGAGATGTCCGCTTAAGAAGGTCTGGAAAGTTCTAATCGGCTTCTTAAAAGAATAAGAAGAACTATAAAATTTGTCATAGTGCTTGAAGCAACAGATGGTCCTTCTTAATATGATAGCACAAGACGTGCTAAATTTCCCATTCGTCATAAATTTAACAAGCATTCAACTAAGAAATTATGTGAAAGTGTGCGCAACCGTTTTTATACCGAAAATCCGTCCGATCAGCATCAGTGAAGAAGTTCTCCGGCTTAAGGCATTCAATTGGGCTGGCAAATGAAGGACTGCCGATTGGGACAAGCCCCATGTTGCTTATAATAAATGACTCAAAATATTGGACTTATCGTATTATAAATATGTTAAAATCCCAATCTCCTCCTGTGCGGTTTGGTTCCGCACACGGTCGTTTTACGATGCTCATTATAATATGATATTCACTTTTAGTTAATACTCAAAGAATTTACATTACACAAGCAAGATGTAAATGGCAAAATTTATTGCCTAAAATATGTTGTTTTAAATATTTTTCAGCCTAGAATGTGCGTTAAGTTTCCGCACTCGACTATGGACCATTTTCGCCATTTTTAGTGTCAATTTTGGATAATTCATCGAAAGCGCGATTCTCGTATTTCCCTGTTCTGCTAAATTTTTTTTGCTCATGTGCGCTATTATTCTTTTTCGCCCCACAAACCTAATTTTTTGGAATTTTGGGAAAAATCAATGTACGAAGTGATGAGCGCTAATAGATACAAATTAATTTCCTTAGTCTATCGATGACCAGGAGTGAGAAAGGAGCTAAGTCGTACGCATGTGCGCATACATTTGTATGCTTATGTATAGGTATAGCCAACTTTTCATCAATTTCAATCAAAAATCTACTCCCAATTTTCGACTATTATGCGTCCTTCATAAAATTAAAATAAATAATTATCACAGCAAGTTCTTAGGTATAGGCACGCTATAAGTATAGCTTCTCACAACCATTCGTGAGCGTGAATTTTTAATTTTGGTACGAAAAGCGATTTATTTTAAATAAAAAATGTTAAAGAAATCCAAAGAATTTTTGTTGCTCCAAGGTACACGAGACTTCCACATAAATGCTTATTGGTGCTTAATTTACTAGCTTACAAATTATAAAAAAAGCAAAAAAAAGTTACACCCAATGCTTGTGCACATCAAAAACCAATTGCGCACAAATGTGTGCGTTAGTGAAAATGTCGCAAAAACTGACTGAATATTGTGTAAAATTGCACATAACAATTATTTTCGTTAGCGCACATGTGTTATAGCTTGCCTTTAACCTAAAGTGTTTGGGAAATTCCCAAAAAAAAGTATCGCTGCATTATCCCACCCTTAGATATTGTATCTAACTTCCTCGCATTAGGTTACTGAACAACGAAAAGTGTCTGCACCGCTCCATTTGCCCACACCACTTAATCCCGAAGAGTATTACTCCTTCGAATGCATTCCACATCAGTCACGTCGAACACATCGCACTGAGATTAATGATGATCGCATAAATTGTATACGCGCCATCACTTATCTTTGGTTGTATTGTCCGCTTCCATCCAGAGATCAGAAATCCGAATGAACACAGCCAACAGCGCAACATGATTATCGTGCATTGTGATGTTCTGTTTTTTTTTTGTTCTTCAATTTAGTTCCGCAACACACACGCGAATACGAATGATGATGTAAGTAAGATGATGCGCCGGGCACGATCGTTTTAGAATCGAAATCGATGTTCCGATTTTTACAAAAGCTTTAGCTAAATCATGTATCATCTTTGCGATCAGTAAGGCATCCAATCGTGGCTTTGTTAAAGGACGATCTTCATCTTCATCAAGATCCTCAAAAGCTTTGACCGACTGACCATGACCAAGTCGTGATCGGTCCAACTCCACCAAACTCCCATTCAATTGATCGCGCGGGACGATGACGATGACGATCGTTCTAATAATTTTGTTGTAGAAAGACAGAGGCAGATTGGTAATGTTGCTGTCGCAGTTATCGTCATCGTCATCGCCGCACTCGCATTCAATATGGTTGTGGTATATGATGATGGCCTTGGCCTTGAACAAGCGGATTTTTTTTTTCGTTGTTCCTTTTTCTCGATTTTTATTTATTTCAAGATGCACACATACGCAGAGGGCTGGCTTTTTTATTTCTTTGCTGGTCAGATATTGAAATATATATTTTTTAATATGTTCCTTCTGTCTGTATATACATGTTACTTCGTGTTTTGCATTCAAGTTTATCTCCTCCTCGCGATACGTATACGAACGACAAGACGCCGACTGCGCCTGTCTGCGTATATGCGAGTACCAGAAGCGAACGTTATGCAATCATTCTATAAAGTGTTTTGCATTTTTTATTAGTTTTCATTTTAATTTTTTGCTGCTGATTATGTATACATTTTGTTGCGTTACAGACGATGACAGTACTAAGAGCCGGTAGTGACACTAGAACATTGATGGTTGGCGTGTTCTTGCACATTATTTGCTCGCACTGGTTCGGTTGGTGTTGGTGGGAATGAATGCTTGGAATAACAAATAAATTGATCGCGGGAGTGATTAGGAAGGAAATTGGAATTGCAAGGATGACGACGGTAGTGTGACGGTGTATAGATTTAGAAGTCGTTTTTAGATTTGGGCAGTAATTTAGTAGGTTGCTGTGTGCTGGACTCTAATGGGGCTAGGAATGTGATCAGAATTGGTAATTAAATTATAAAGTGGATGAGTGTTGAAAATTAACATAGATACAATCATGCTGATCGCATGCTATTCACGAAAGGGTAATTGCGAGTGTTCGGGTGTGGGTAAAATTATGCAAGTTAATTTTTGTTCAAGTTTGGGTAATGATAGTGTTGGTACTACTAATTTGCAACTTTGATAATTTTCAGGTCGTAAAAAGACACCTAGACAATATTACTGAATAATGAGGGTTGTACAAATAGCTATTCGCACGCGCACAACTAGAGTTAAATTTGTATCGCACACGTAATGTGCGAATACTTTTATCCTTGTAAGTTTCGTATATTTCTTAATTTCACGTAATAATAAATGGTATTTGTTTAGTAATAAATAAGTATCTAAAGTTGGTTTGTGTTTCAGAGAATAGGTATGTGCACTTTTTTCGAAGACATCAATTTTCCAAAACTCCTTCTGTTCAGGACAAGCAAACTTTGGAACTCGCTTCCTGGGGATATATTTCCAGAAGACTACTATTTGCAGCAATTTCAGTGCAGAACTAAACATCTCGGGGCGCTGATGAAGAGTTATAGGTTCACCTTTCCCGGGAGAAGTATTAAAAAAAAATGGAAAATGAAGGATTATGCATGTGTACACGAACCCGCCTCAACCAGGCAGCAAAATCCTTCGTGTGCTGGCGTCAGGTTATTTCTATACAATACTGTAGTTTGATTCTGAGGCATTATGTCTAGCATGACAAAATCAGTTTTACTAATATAACTTAAAAATTCGTCTTGAAAATGTCAGAAATTGTGCAAAGACAAACTGTCTATGGTTGAAAGTCATATACATACTGCCTTCGATTTCGTCACAAGCTAGGTACTTTAAATAAACAAAAATATGTAAACGCACATAAATGTGCGCAACCAGTTGTGCATACAAAATTAATGCACTTATTAAAGTAGAACGTCTGAATGAGTTCGTTAATGATTCGCACATACATTTTGCCAGAGTTTGTGGGAAATTTTGTTTTTAATGTACCTATCCTCATATGTAGGTGGAAATGGGATTTCTCACACATAATCAGTTTTAAAGCGACTTTGTTTGAGGAGATGGTTGGTTGGTTGAAAGTGGCTG